>JARWLC010000004.1:17044535-18244535 GCA_033318265.1 Phyllotis vaccarum | reverse complement strand
TATTAAGGATTCATAATAAAACAGATTCATATTTTTAAGAAAAAAAACCTGTAAACAGGTTACAATGTGTGTGTAATGCACATAGGCTTCAGAGAGAAAAGAAAGAAGGTAGAGAAAATCCGTAAAAAAAGAGAAGTAGAGTAATAAAAATATAATAAGCCATGTAAAGATGGAAAATAGACACAATCTGTATTATGGTTATTATTGTGCTTTCTTTTAATTTTTAACCATTATGAGCTAACTGCAAGAAGACAGTGGATTGCAAAGGCTGATAAGTTAAAAGAGAATATATATCTTAAAGTTATCTTGACTTTGAAATTTGTGTCTAAGGATTTATTGCTTTGGAAGAGTTCTGCTTTTGTTTCCACAGAAGATGAGAACCTGTGGATTGCTTCCAGGTAAATATGGTTTCATCAACCAAGACCACCAGAAAATTCTCTGAGGGGAAGATGATCACATCAGCTTCAGGGCTGCAGACTAAGATGATCCAGTTTTAAGAACCGGTGAGATAGCCAATGTCCCTTAATCAGCAGGAAGTAGTAATGAAAAACTACACCCAAGTTCCCAAAATATTGTTTGTAAATGTTTCTTTTCATTATAAATGATTAATTGTCATAGTTAATCTCTAAGAAGAAAAGGGGGATATAGTATATGAGTTATTTTTAAAAATTAAATTATTGAATTTACTTTAATCCAAAAATCAGCTGTTAATCTCAAAATATTTTATATTGGTATGGACTTTGGTTTACTGATACAAATTTAAGGTCAATTTTGTTATGCTGTATGTATTTTTCTACTCTTCACGTATGATTTATGATCTTCACGTAACTGATTTAAAATTGTAATGTATAATAAGAAATGCATTATAATAGTCACCTGTGATAACCAAACTTACGTTAGTTAAAATTTTTTAGGTTTACAAAGATATATTTCAATTAGATAGATAATCTTCAAACACTTTTAAGACCTACAGGATATGGCATTTAAAATTATTTTAATAACTTAGACTTTTCTGGACAGTGAAACAGATCTGCTCCTGGCAGTACCAATCTACTTCAAGAGAAAAATGGGCATCAAAGAAACTCCATATGAAGTCTACTTTCTTTGTGGGAATAGTTAGCAGTGTGCTGTTTAAACTGGACATGCAGGTTCCATAGGAAGGTGACCTCTGAACTTTGGCTGAACAAGCTGAGATGGTCCTTCAGGTACCTGCTTTTCGGAAAAAACTGCCAGACATTCTTCAGGACTCAAGGAGAAGTGACTGATGAACTATACCAGAATGGGCAGAACAGATTTCCTGCTTCACTGAAATGAAAAGAAACTCTGGGCCTGTAGGCTGAAGATGGATGCCCCAACTTTGTAAAGGAACTTTGGGTGTCTGTCCAGGCAGATAGGTGTCATCTCTGTCATAGGCCAAGCAAGAAGCTGAAAATATATATTGAAAAAATTTCTGATCTGATTTTTAAAGGTAAATTCAGACTTCGCCAATTGACTGTAAAGGACCTGCAAAAATTGTTGTGCCTTTGACTAATGAAGAAATTGATCAATTATGGGCAGACAGTGAACCTTGGCAAAAGACTTGTAGGAATTTTTTAGGAGAGATTAATAACAAATATCTTCAAAGTAAGAGATTCAATTTATAACGGAAACTAATTGGATCTTTCCTCGTGTGGTACAATATAAACCCATTTCTGGAGCTCCTACATTTTATACTGATGCGAACAACTTAGGAAAAGCTGGTTACAAATCAGAAAACCTAAGGTGGCTCAAAGCCCTTATAACTCTGTTCAGAAGTCAGAACTATATGCAATTATTATGGTGTTATTGGATTTTACAGAGCCTCTTAATGTAATAACTGTCTCTCAGTATGTAGAAGGAGTTGTTTTACATATTGAAACTGCTGACTTCATTCCTGATGATAGATTTATCTTACTGTTGACACAACTACAGGATATCATCAGAGATAGGATACATCCTATGTACATAACACATATCAGGGCACACACAGTTCTCCCTAGTGCAAGGTAATGATGAAATTGATCGGTTGTTAGTAGGAAACATGCTGGAGACCACAGAATTTCCTGAGAAATATCACCTTAATAGTAAAGGACTAAAGAAGAGTTTTCCCATCACTTGGCATCAGGCAAAAGAAATTCTATGGAATTGTAAGACTTGCTCCTTCTATAACCAACCATCTTTACCTGCTGGAAGTAATCCTAAGGGTACGCAGAGAAATGAGACCTGGCAAATGGATGTGTTTCACTTTCCAGAATTCGGAAAGATGAAATATGTACATCACACCATCGATAGTTACTCTGGAATGCAATGGGCGACTGCCCTGAGTTCTGAAAAGGCTGATGCTGTACTTGCTCACCTTTTGGAAGCCCTGGGAATTCCAGCTCAGATTAAGACTGACAACTCCAGCTTATGTTTCCCAAAAACTGAAGCTGATTTTTGGATATTATAATATACAGCATATTACAGGGATTCCACACAATCCTACAGGTCAGGCAGTTGTAGAGAGATCTCACCTCGCTTTGAAAGAGATGCTTTATAAACAGAAAAAGGAAATGAGAAAACCCAGGGAGAGGTTGCATAGTGTCTTATTGACTTTGAATTTTCTTAAGGCTGATGAAAAGGGAACATCAGCTGCTGAGAGACATTGGGTAATAGAGAAATCTTCCGAGATAAACCAACCCATCTACTTCAAGGATGTGTTGACTTCAGAATTGAAGCTGGGATATGTGTTTCTATGGGGTAGGGGTTTTGCTTTTGTTTCCACAAATAAAGGAAAGATATAGGTACCAACAAAATTAATAAAGATCCGCTTCGAAAAGGAGTCCCTTCCTGAGGAGGAGAAGTAATTGCTCATCCCCTATATAACAAATGGATACATGGTAAGGAAAACACATTTAACAAGACCAGGGCAGGGTCTCAATTTTATCTTTACGGAAGAATGGATACAACCATCTTTAAGACATTGACTAGATATTGAACAGTTAGTCACTACAATGGAAGGGAGATCAATGATGAAGGAACATAAACAAAGGACTATGAGAACAACTGATACAAATATGCACTACTGGGTAATTTCTCAATTCTCACTGCTTTACATCTTACATCTATACCTCTTCAAAAAAAAAAAATGTGGTCCCGGTTTGACTATAAATAAAGCTGGATTTGGAGTTGGAGTAAGTGGTTTTCTCCCTCTCTAAACTCAAGCATATTGGTAAAGAAAACGTGAGAGATTCTGTCTTATATCAGAAAAGCCACCTGGTGTGGGACAAAAGACAGAATATTTAGGGACCAATATTATCGTAACTTCATCTTTAATCTTATTTCTCTCTTTATCTGCACCTTCCAACCATCCTCCCTGCATACGATCTTCTCCTGAAGTCATAGAGGATG
Source organism: Phyllotis vaccarum (assembly GCA_033318265.1). NCBI lineage: Eukaryota > Metazoa > Chordata > Mammalia > Rodentia > Cricetidae > Phyllotis > Phyllotis vaccarum. The sequence goes on along the minus strand of JARWLC010000004.1, from coordinate 18,241,127 downwards.
TAAATATCTTCTTTGGGTATCAATAATGCTTAAGTTTTCCATTGTAAACAACATTTTCTATCAGCTATCTACAAAGCATCTAGAACTAAGATAGGCCCCCACCACAACTATTCCTACTGGTGAAAAAAAGGAGTAAGAGAGAGAGAATGAGAGAGAAACAGACAGACAGACAGACAGACAGACAGACAGATGGAGACAGAAATAGAGAAATCAAGAACCTGGTGTTCACCACTCAGTGATTGCTTTTAGAAAATAGACTATCCAAAATGGTTGCAAGACAGCTCTCTATAATTATCCTTCATGTCACATCTCTAATAAGAATTCCAGATGGATTTACCCAGTACTCTGAGATTGGTTATAGATGTGCATAGTCAGTCCACTAGGAGCTAACCATTGTTTTAGATGTTACAGGATCCCAAAGAGATGTCATTACCCTCAAGTAAGCAGGAAGCAACCCTATGAAAAATTACGCCCCTTTCCTGATAAGTTTTGTCCTCTGAGGGTTATGGATAATTATTATTCTGATAGAATAGTTATAAGTTAAAACTGGGTTGAGGACAGAACAATAATATAGCTTTAGGGATCTTTTCTAAAGAAGAGAAAGGGGAATATATAGGATAGATAAAGGTAGATTGTTCTACCTACCTATAAACAATTTTTAGCCAAATTTACAGGATAAGCCAAAAACAATTTACACTGATATAGATATTTGTATATTGATACAAATGTGAAATCATTTTATATGTTTGATTGAGATAATTTGTATATTGGTACAAATTTAAATCTGAAATTGTTTTATATGTCCAAAGCAACTTGTACATTGATATAAAATTGAATCTGTAACTGTTATATAAAATTGAATCTGTCACTGCTATATTTTACATATACTTTCTACCTCTGTTTAAAATATTTGCACATTATTGTCATTTCCACTATACAATTGCTACCTCCATTTAACTATACTAGGCATAATGTATGATTGCGCTAGTTATGATATGTGCACAAGATGTTTTATATGCCTCTGTTTGGATAATTTGTATATGATATATATGTATATACATGTCTAGAATTCTGTTACCATTTTGCACAGTATATATACCTCTGGCTAATATTTGATAATCATACTAGAAGTCAATGTTCAGAGATTGTATACCCCTTTATAAGTAACCTAATTTTACAATACAGGCTTCAATCCTCAGCATGATAAGAACTTCAGTCAACATTACTTAAGTTTGCCATGTCACAGTCATCCCAGATACAAGTTAGAATGCCATAGATAGACAGGAGTCTTCAACCATTTCATAGACCCAGAGAATATGGCATTTAACATTTTGTTATTCAGAATTCAGCCGTGAGAGATGCAACAACTCCTGGTGTCACTGCTCCTTTCCTGAGATGGTGTTGAGCATCAAGAATATTCCTTTGGATTTTGTTTTTTTGAATAGAGAATGGCTGGTTGGGTAAAGAACTGCCCTTACCTCCACTGCTGACGGTACACACATGATGTCCAATCCGGATGAACAGGATGACGGATGGAGACTGATGAAACCTACCTGAATAGGATAGGACAGTTCCTCCAAAAATGTCCTGCTTCTGAAAACAATCTGTCAGATATCATGTACCTGTAGCCAAAATAATAGATGCTTCAACGGCGCAGAAAACCATAGGTGACTGTCCAGGTAGCTGTGTCACTGTCCTCCCCCAAATTTTGGGAGCTACTACTCCCATGTGCTTCTGACTTTCAGGTGATATATTTTCCTTCTCAGGTCTTGAGCAGGTTGAAGAATAGGTATTTAAGGTTACTATTCTATCATCCCTTAGCAAAGAACATTCAGGTGTTGGATTTTCACTATCCCAGATGAACAGTTTGAAGTAATTTATACACCATACCATCTACCAATATTCTAGAAATGTATGATGTACCTTATATGTGTTGGATTTTACTTGTAGTTTGTGCCTTTTTCTCTCCCAGATATTACCTCATAATAATTCCTATTGTATATAGTCTTAGTTTAGAACCTTAGTTAGACAAAAGGGGGGGGGATGTGGTGGGATTCAGGTGTCAACTGATAAGGTTAGAAGACACAATAGAAGACACCCAGAGTCTCAGGCTCCTGAAGGGAGTGTGGCCAGCCCCATTCAAGAGGGGCTGCTGGGATCTTGAACTCCCCACTTTATTCCTGCCTTCTTGAGAGACTGGATCAACATCCATTGCTTGGATCATCCGATCGCTCAAATGTATTCCTAAACTGTAGCCTGTTATCGTGTGTGTTAATTTGTTTTCCAATAAATATTTATCTTCTAGTGGTATATTTTAAGTGAAATTTACTGCTTCAGGTTATGGCCAGCCCTGTTCAAAAGGGATGCTGCGATCTTGAGTGGTTTTGTTCCTGCCTTCTTGAGAGACTGGATCAGCATCCATCATCTGGACCATCCGATCACTCAAGTATCTTCCTAAGGTGTAACCTGTAATCACGAATGTTAAATTGCTCTCCAATAAATATTAATCCTGTATTTGGTATATTGCAAGAGAGGTTTATCGAGATACTGTGTATCTTTTCTTTCCTTCTTATCCCATGCCTGGCTGGTGGCTGGTCCCTTCTTTTCTCATTCCTTCCTTTTCTTGCTTTCCAAATTTCTCATATTTATTCTCTCTGCCTGCAAGCCATGCCTATTCTTTCTTCTGCCTTGCTATTGGCCGTTCTGCTCTTTAGTAGACCAATCAGGTGTTTTATACAGGCAAGTAACACAGCTTCACAGCTAAACAAATGCAACATAAAAGAATACAGTATGTCTTTGCATCATTAAATGTTGCACAGCAGAAACAGATGCAACACATATTTAAAATAACAAGGGGACATAGGCCTCTCCAGTGGAAATATAAATGTATAGCCACATGTAAATATAAGTCAGCATATCACAGAAATGCCTGAAAATCCATGTTTTTTTTTATGTTACTGTGAATAGCCAAGATATAGAATCAGCCTAGATATCCACTAGTTGATGAATAGGTAAATAAAAGTGTGGTATATATACACAATGGAGTATTACTGAGTCATAAAAAATAAAATAATTTTGCAATAAAAGTCATGTGACTGTAGATCATCGTGTGAAATAAAGTAAAATAGACACAGAAAGATTTTTATCACATTTTTGTCTTATATGCAGAATCTAGATTTTAAATACACATGCATATATGACATGAAAAAGAAAATAAATTATTTAGGGTCAAGAAGTGGGAAAGGGAAGGGGTGGCCAAAAAGGTTTAATAAAGAGGTTAAGTCTGAGCAATACACAATAATATATGTATATGAGAATATAAAAATAAAACTCATTATCTTTATACTAGTTTTTAAAAAAGTATATGGTGATGAGGGACATCTCTCTGTACACTATGAATACCATTAGCTAATAAAGAGGATGTTTTGGCCTATGGCAAGGAAGCTTGGAGACAGGTGGAAAATCCAAGCATAAATAAAAGAGAAGTAATCAAGGAAAATGATTCAGCTGCCCAAGAAGTAAGATGTAAAATACAGGTAAGTCACAAGCCACATGGCAATACTATATAGATTAATAAGAATGAGCTGAGTTAAGTTGTAAGAACTAGTTGGTAATAAGCCTGAGACATAGGCCAAACAGTTTATAATTAATATTGGCTTCTAAGTAATTATTTTATAAATGGCTGTGGGTGGGAAAGATTTCTAGACTGCTGGCCCAGACAGGTCAGAAGAGGCTACAAGATGGAGAGATGGCATCATGGTTAAAAACATCTATGTCTCTTGCACAGGACCTGAATTTAACTTCCAGCACCCATCTCGGGTGACTCATAACTACCTATAAGTCCAGTCCCAGAGAATCCAATATCCTTCTGCCTCTGCAGGTACCTGCACTCAGGTGCACAGACTCCCCACATAGAAGAAACACACATACACAAACACAATTTAAATAAATTTAAATATAAAACCAATAAACTGTAGGCTGTGTGGGTGCTGGCAAGATGGCTCAGTAGGTAGAGGTGGTTGCCACCAAGTCTGACAACCTGACTTTGATCTGAGGAAGCCTCACGCTGCAAGTTTTCCCCTAACATTCACATGAGCACCATAGCATATACATCCACACACAAAAATAAATAGATGTTAAAATGCCAATTGTAGGCTCAATGCAGACTCATTAGTGAGGTAGTTGATAGAATTACCCAATCAACTTGTTTTTCTTTTCAATTATTATGAAAGTTGTAAGGATAATACACTTGTTACAGAGCAATATGTTGTTAACAGATTGCCATTAGGAATGTTATTAATATAATTTCACAGTTGTAAAAGTAATATAAAATGAAACAAAAGACACAAGACAATATTTTTCTTGTTCTCCAAATGTATAAACATCTCTTTTCTCTACATCTCATTTTGAGACATCATTTTCTACACTCTTCTCTCTAGAGGGGCTGAAAATCACACAGCTCATGTACTTTGAAGATCTTCCCAATTTAGTAAGTAAGAAGTTTCCATTTGTGCCTGTCTTCCTAGCAGAATCTAAGCTCCAGGGGAGCAAGGATCGTGTTAGCATCAGGCCCAGAACCTGATACTTGGTCAACTAACACATTTTTGAATAGATGAATAAAAAGGGGTATAAGGCAAAGCATTCTGGTAAGTATATTCTGAAACAGCACATTTATGACATTGAAGATAAATATTCTTTCCTCCCTCTCTCTAAGAAATGGGGAACCATTACCTTAAGTGAGAAGAGAGTGAACATTTGATTTCTGGAAGCTATTTTTGCCAACTCTTTCTTTGGACAATCTTGCTAGCTGAACCCTGTCCCCAGGAATCCTTTGCAGTTACAGCAAAGCTCTGGAAGCCAGTACTTTTCCAGGACCTCGTGTTCAGCAAAGGGAAAAGTACTCAGTCTCTCTAGAATATCTTCACCTGGGGTTCATTAGCCCTTCCGTTATGACTCATGAAGGGCTGGAGATCTGAAAACTCATTTCACAGATGAGAATCAGGGCTCAGGAAACTAATTGATTTTCTAAAACTACCACTTGGTTATAGATCTGATGCAACTGAGAACATGAAGATTCTTACTCCCTCCCCCCTTATTCTCATTATAACCTTACTTTTATGTGGGGCTAAGATATAGTTAGATAGAAAACTCACACTTCCTATGCCTGAGGCATTAGTGGGGTACTTGAGAACAGGGGAAGAGGTGGGCAAGAGAAACATTATTTTTGAAAGATTTTTTTTTTACAGAAGAGGAAAATATCTTAAATATTAATCAGCAGAAGCAAAGCTGAATTTTGTATATAACTAGAAACTATGGAAAATGCAGGGAGCTCAAGTATATGTGTTTTTCTTAATATATGTAGTAATTTTTAAAAGAATAGACAAAAGATTACATATTTATCTCTGGTTAATTTGTAACACATTTTATTCATGCTCTTCTGTATTAAATTTTTATTATCATGAATGTGTGATCTTTTAAATGCAAATTTGGGCCTTAAATTCTTTAACTAATATTTTGGGAAGAATTTTCTTTTTTTTTTTTTTTTTTTTTTTTTTTACTGCTCCATTCTGCAAGGTAGAAGGAGCATCATTACAGAGTTTCAAAAACATCTTACTAGCTATTTAATCTACCCTGGAAAATGAATGTAATTATTTCTGCTTCACAGGGCTCTTGTGTGCATCTACAGTTTGATAAGGGATGTTAGGTGATATTCTCATGATGATCAAGTTCTTGGCTAATAGTGTTGCAAGAACCCTTATGATAAACAAGTGTTTTCATGTTAGAATATTCAACTGAGAAGGAAAGATATTTGCTAGGAAAGGCACTGGAGATTTTAGTGAGGGTTTGTGACTTGGGGACTACATAGGAAGCTTGGGAAATTAGCCCCCTGAAAAAAATAAATAAATAAATGCAAGACAGAACTCAAGAGTGGTGTGTGTTGTCTCTCTGTACACTGTGATTACTCTTTATTGCCATTTGTTAATAAAAGGCCATTTTGGCCTATGGCAAGGCAGCTTAGAGGCAGGTGGGATGTTCAAGCAAAGATAAGGAAAAAGGTGGAGTCAGAGAGAAGCTGTAAGCTGCCTCCCAGTGAAGCAAGATGTAATGGGACACAGGTAAAGCCATCGAGCCATCTGGCAATACACAGATTAATGAAAATAGTTTGAGTTGTAAGAGCTACTTGGTAATGAGCCTGAGCCACAGTTTGTAATTAGTATAAATCTCTGAATAATTATTTTATAAAAGGCTGGGGGCCCACAAGTAGGAGAGATTCCTCTGGACCTCAGGCCCAGATGGGTCAGAAAAATTCTGGCTACAGAAGAGTTTATGAATTTGAATTTGAAGAAGTGGAAAAATATTTTGTCTTCTACTTGTCTCTATACTTTTTTTTAAATTTCATATGTGTGGATTATATTTACGTTATTCTTCCACTCCTTCTACCAACCCCTCATACGGCCATCCCCACACACAGCCTGCTCCCTCTCAAATTCATGGCCTCTTTTTCTTTGGTCATTATTGTTACATATATAAACAAATATATAAATACAATTTGCTGAGTTTGTCCAATGTTGCTCATATGTATATGTGTTTAGAGCTAACGGGTAGGGGTTGACTAACCCATCGGGAAGTTCATTCCTGAAGAACATTGATTCTTCTCCTCCCAACAGCCATTGGTTGCCTGTTGCTTTTCATCTGAGGGTAAGGCCTGTGAGATTTCCCCATGTACACTGGAATGTCAGTTGATGCTGTCATTTCACAGGTTTTGTTTAGACAACCATATTGCTGAGAAGACATGGATGCAGCTTCCCTGTCATATATAGACGACACTAACTTGCAACAGGCATCCAGGCCCTTTGGCTTTTACAGTCTTCTCTTCCCCTCTTCTGTGATCACCCCTGAGCCTTAGTCAGGTGTAGGGCTTGTATTGTAGATGGGCACCCTATGCATTTCAACCCTTTTATTTACTATTTTCTAAACTACAAAAATGTATTAATATTCCTAATAATAAATCTGTTATCATGTATTGAGGGCTTAGGCTGTACCAAGTACATTATTCCTTGTAGTCTTCTTCATCATAGTTGAAAAAGTGAGACTCCAATCGGATTATTTTAAAGAGTTCCGTAATTAATGGGTAGTAGAGCCCGACTAGAAAAGGGGAGTGAGGAGCCGGAGAGGTGGCTCAGCAGTTAAAAGCACTTATTGCTCTTGCAGAGAACCAGAGTTCAGTTCCCAGCACCTACATGGAGCAGCTCACAACTGTCTATGACTCCAGCTCCAGTTCTGACACTCTCTTCTGACCTCCGCCTAACCCACATGCATATTCACAGACAAATACACAAATAGGTTCATATAGAGTCTAAAAACAGATGAATTCTAAAGAAAATGTCAGACTCATGGGAGTAGAGTAGAACGGTGTTTATCGGTAGCTTCTAGGCTAACCTAGAAGGGAAAATACTGTCCAATGGCCAAAGTGACAGCTAGATGAAGGTATAGCCTGGTATTCCACTGTACAGCTTGTTGATTACAGCTAATATAATGAACACTTCAATATAGCGAAGAGATGCTTTTAAATGTTTTATTTCTACAAAGTTATAAAGGTGACAGCTGTCAATGACCTTAATATGATCATTCTATATCCATACCTGTGCCAATCGGACCCTGTAGATAATTACTATTATTTGTCATCTGGGAATAAAACCAAAGCTGTAGTAGGTTGGCTGCTTGACACTCAAGAAAGAGGTGCTGAGTTTACTCTCCAGCATCAAAATAAATAATATAAAAATGAAACAAAAAAAAATGTAACTTCAGGAGGCGGAAATGTAACTCACTTAGAAAAGTACTTGACAAGCAACATAAAGGTTTGAATAAGATCCCCAAAACCCAAATTTGTTTTTGCTTGGTATCCCAGTGCTGGGGAAGTGGAGACAGGAGAATTCCAGAGGCGTGCTGACCAGCTAGCCTGGCAGAATTAGGCAAGCCAAAGAAAAATCTTGCCTCAAAAACAAGACAAGGTGACTGGTGCACACGCCCACCCCCCCCACACACATACATACATACATACACACACACACACGCCACACACACATGCACACAGATGCACACACATACATACACACACATATATACAGACACATGCACACACACCACACACACAGGCACACACAGACACACACACACACATATGCACACAGACACACACATACACATACGCACACACACACACAAAATGTGACTTCAGTATAAACAATTGTTTAATTAAATGTTCTACAGACTCAACAAATGTTGTTTGCACTCAAAGAATGAAAACTGCTAACAAATGTCTACCGCTCCTTATTAGAACTGCCCAAAAAGGGAGAAGGGATAATTCAGTTATTCCTTAACCAGATGAACAAATTGTGACTCACCCACATAATGAATTCTACTTACCTACAAATGGATGGGCTAATGGTAAATGCAACTTGAATGAGTTCTAAGTATGCAGAGTAAGCAGTGGCAGCTCCCAGTTGCTGTGTACTTGCTATTCATATGACACTCTGGAAAAGGAAGAGGCTGGAACCACCCACTCTCAGTGCAGGTGGGGGTGGGAGGTGGAATCCAGGGCCCCCTGCATCAAAGTGGAGCTACTGTTTATTGTGATTGGCACATGAAAATGCATCCATCGGGGTGTATTCAGCATCACTGAGAGCAGTGGTGTGGTGCAAGCCTACGATCCGGGAATCCAGAGTTCAAGGTCATGTTCGGCAGTTCAGTGAGTTTGGCCTGTGCTACATGAAACCCAGGCTCAACACGCAATAAACTTGCACAGCAATGTAACCAAAAAAAAAAAAAAAAGTGAATTTTTCTCCATATATTTAAAAAAATGAAGCATAAAATAAAGCAATACTAACAGATGGTGGGAATAAATAACATGAGTGATTGGGTTAAAAAAAAAAAATCTCCCAAATATGGCTGGGCAAAGAGGAAGCGCTGTATCTTTACTATGGTGATGAGGGTGATTAGATACGACAAAATGATATGAGTTGTATAGCAATATCAGTTTCCTGCTTTTGAGGTAAACCTTAAAAGGAACTGAGTGAAAAGTAGAGGCATTTCTGTGCATTACTTTTTGTAACTTCTTGTTTATTTATACATCGAGACTAATCCTGTTATTACATTTCTTGTACATCATTTTCGTTTGAAACCTGATATTGGCATACACAAACATGTACATAAAATTTATTCATGAATTTTTTAGCAAAAGAAAAGAGCGGTATATTACATCATTGTTCTGAACCCTACGTATACATTGGATCTTGCACCATCTTTATCTGGGTGCATAGTACTCCGTTCCATAATGGTGCCGTAATGCATTTCAATTCGTTGATAAACACTGGTATCTTAAGGAGTTGAACTTAAATTTAATTTGGAAATTTTTACAATATGAAAGGCTAGCTAAAATTGAGACCAATTTTTTTCAGATTTAGTATCAGACACGTGACAAAGAAGAAACGCTGGGAAATTTCCTGGGTCAAATGGAAAGCAGGGGACCTGGAGTTCAGAATTATTGCCTCGTAGGAGTTCACATAAAGGCAGTGAGCAGAATGGAGGGATGTAGAAGGGGAGAAACGACCGAAGGCCAAGCTCCAAACCAAGCCTTCCCAGGACTATGACACACATACACTTAAGTATGTCCAGGCTAGGCACTGTGACAGTTCGTGCCCATCTCCAGCCTCCCGCAGAGGACCCCTCCCAGACGGTTTCTGACCATCCCCTGCCCTCACCCCCTTCCCCCACCCCCGCCTCCAGCCCACGCGCGCAAAGGGAGCACACGTGGTGACCTGCCTGGGGCCGGATTCCCGGCTCCAGCTCCTCCTCCCTCCAGCTCGCATTCGGCTTGCTGCAGTATCACGTGCAACCGCGCCGGGTGCAGGATGGCGGCGGCGGCCGCGGCGGCAGCAGCGCTGGGTGTCAGGCTCCGGGACTGCTGCAGCCGGGGCGCCGTGCTCCTGCTCTTCTTCTCCTTGTCACCTCGGCCCCCGGCAGCTGCTGCCTGGCTGCTGGGTCTGCGGCCCGAAGATACTGCTGGAGGCCGTGTGTCCCTAGAGGGGGGCACTCTGCGTGCGGCTGAAGGTACCAGCTTCCTCCTGCGGGTCTACTTCCAGCCTGGGCCATCAGTCCCCGCCGCGCCTGTGCCCGCACCCTCCTTGGCCCCGGGGGAGAACGGCACAGGCGACTGGGCCCCAAGACTCGTGTTCATCGAGGAACCCCCCGGTGCAAGCGGCGTGGCACCCAGCGCTGTCCCCACGCGTCCCCCGGGACCGCAGCGCTGCCGCGAGCAGAGTGACTGGGCGTCGGACGTGGAGGTCCTGGGGCCCCTGCGCCCCGGGGGCGTGGCGGGCTCGGCCCTGGTCCAGGTGCGGGTGCGGGAGCTGCGCAAGGGTGAGGCGGAGCGCGGCGGCGCGGGCGGCGGCGGGAAGCTCTTTTCGCTGTGCGCCTGGGACGGGCGCGCTTGGCACCACCACGGCGCGGCCGGCGGCTTCCTGCTGCGCGTCCGCCCGCGGCTCTACGGCCCGGGTGGGGACCTGCTGCCGCCCGCGTGGCTGCGAGCGCTCGGGGCGCTCCTGCTGCTGGCCCTGTCCGCCCTGTTCAGCGGCCTGCGCCTGAGCCTGCTCTCGCTGGACCCGGTGGAGTTACGGGTGCTGCGGAACAGTGGCTCGGCCGCCGAGCAGGAGCAGGCGCGCCGCGTGCAGGCCGTGCGCGGCAGGGGGACCCATCTGCTCTGCACCCTGCTCCTGGGCCAAGCCGGTGCCAATGCCGCGTTGGCCGGCTGGCTGTACGCCTCGCTGCCGCCGGGAATCGGGGGCCCGGGGGAGGACTACGGAGAGGCAGGGGTTCACTTCCCGTGGCTGCCTGCGCTCGTGTGTACGGGCGCAGTGTTCCTGGGAGCCGAGATCTGTCCCTACTCGGTGTGTTCGAGGCACGGATTGGCCATCGCCTCGCACAGTGTGTGCCTGACCCGGCTCCTCATGGCTGCCGCCTTCCCCGTGTGCTACCCGCTGGGCCGCCTCCTGGACTGGGCGCTGCGCCAGGAGATCAGCACTTTCTACACGAGGGAGAAACTGCTGGAGACTCTGCGGGCCGCGGACCCTTACAGCGACCTGGTGAAGGAAGAGCTCAACATCATCCAGGGTGCCCTGGAGCTGCGCACCAAGGTGGTAGAGGAGGTGCTGACCCCCCTTGGGGACTGCTTTATGCTGCGCTCTGACGCTGTGCTTGACTTCGCCACTGTATCCGAGATCCTCCGCAGTGGCTACACACGCATCCCGGTGTATGAGGGTGACCAAAGGCACAACATTGTGGACATTCTGTTTGTCAAAGACTTGGCCTTCGTGGACCCGGACGACTGTACCCCCCTACTCACGGTCACCCGCTTCTACAACCGGCCCCTGCATTGCGTCTTCAATGATACCCGGCTGGACACGGTGCTGGAGGAGTTTAAGAAGGGTGAGCAGTGGTCTTTATCTTCCCCAGCTCCTATCCCCCTTCAAAGATACTGCCTTTGATAACCTGAAGAGGCTTCAGGTACCCAAAGCAATACCTCTGATCTGGGAAGCCAAAACTCCAGGAAGGCCTGCTATTGGCTCTCTAGATACCTCATGTTTCTTCTCTGCCTTCCTTGGAGCTGGCTTAGCCCCATGCCTCTTCCACTCTATTTGGCTCAGTAGCTAAACGATATTTCTCATCCATTCTCTCCCACCTGTAATTCTTTCTGTGGTCTGCCAAGCGCAGAGTATTGTGAGATTGAGCCCAGAAAAGCCTTGAGAGTTTAATTGCATACCTCTCCACACATACAGGGTTCCTTCTACAGAATCCCATAGCCTTCGCCTCCAAATCCTAGAGCTGGAAGCTCACCATTTCCAAAGAGAATGAACCCCATTGCTGGACAGCTCCAGCTGCCGACTTCCTCCTCCATACAGGGATCAGGAACACAACTCTCCAGGGCCTTGCAGCTCTGCCCTTTGAGTGACGGAGAATAAGCACCAGGTTCCTTAGACATTCTTTTCCATATTTAACTTACTAGCAGCCATCCATCGGATACACAAAATGGCCAAGTCAGAGATTCAGAGTTAGCTAAAACAGTGGAGTCTTTCTACTTCCGGAAGCTCTTGCTCCTCACTGTAGGGTAGGTAGGGGCTTAAGGAAATTCTTCTTCAGCGTGAAGACCCCAGAAAACTTTTGCTCAGATGAATGGGTTTCTTTCAACAACACCATTTCCCCATTCTTCCTTTCCTCAAGCATGGTGCAAGCTATGTGAGCATTGACTTCATGTATGAGTTTGTCTTTGGATACTGCCTTCTGAGCCTGAGTACAAATTCACCCAAGATAAATCTACCTGGATCCTTTAGAGTTAGCTGTTTAGCCTTGGCCTTGCCCTGCCCCTAGTTGACCAGAACTGCTCCTGGTTTCTGTTTTTAATCAAATCTACTTCTGGGGCCACCATTGAGAAGATTCAAAACACAGTCTCCCTCACAGAGGACGAAGCCCCAAGCCTCTTCCGCAATGCTTAGCTTCACTGGTTACCATATTATGATTCATTGTCCCCTAGTTGTGGTTTTTCCCTGAGGCTTAAGTTTCTGCTGAAAACAACTCCAGTATCTTTGAGAGAGTGTCTCATTGTCACTTAGTGCCAGAAGACAGTTTTTAGATATTTTTATTAATTCTCAGATTATTTTATAGAGTGCATTATGATCATATTCACCATCGTTCTTTCTCTTAAGTTCTGAATCCACCCACCTACCTATTCTCCCAGCATCTCGTCCTCTTTTTCCACATGTTCACAAGAGTCAGCCTATCAGGGAATACGCCAGGAAGAAAGCTGATTCTTCCTACCCCAAACCATCAACTGTCTATAGCTTCTCAGTTAAAGATGGGGACTTTTATGAGCTCCCCCCCCCCCCATCTAAGCTTAAGTGTTGACTGGCTTGGTCTTGTGAAGGTCTTGTGCAAGCGACCACAGCTGCTGTAAGTTTTGAGTGCAAGGTCCTATCACGTCTAGAAGACATTGTTTCCCTCTGGTCCTCCCCAACTCCTAGGGTCTACAGTGTGTCTGACCCTCTTCTGTGATGGTCAGTGACTTCTGGTGTGGGTGATATAGATGTCTCATTTATGACTGAGACTCCACTAACACTTATTCTCTGTGCTTTAACTAGTTGTAAGATTCTGTATTAACCACCACCTATTGTACAAAGAAACGTCTCTGAAAAGATCTGAGAGCTAGGTTCTATGGGTAGAAATATAAATTTAGAAGTCAGTTTGATACTAGGTCCATTTAGCAGAAGAATTGGTGACAGGTTTTCTCTCTCACCAGAACCTGTGAGCTCTCCAGCCATGGGTTCTTGACCACATCTGTAGTATCGGGGATGTTTCCTCCTGTGACACAGGCCTTAAATCCAATCAGAAAGCAATATGTTGCCCCTATAGCATTCATGCTACTATTGCCACCATGGGTATATTTTGCCACAACAAATCATTGTTTTGGTTCACAGGGTTCCCAGCTGGGTAAGACTGTTGATGACATTTTTCCCCCTCCAGAAATCTACACAACACCTTCCAATACTCTGAAAATAGCTTGCAAGGAAGCCTCCTACTCAGTACCAACTTGATTCTTCCATAACTTGTGACCAAAGTATATGGTATTTCCAGAAATAGGGTCATTCCATCAAAGTCTCAAGGCTAACAGAGCAATGGCAATAACTGGTAGTGTTTTGGAGAGGTCTCCAGGATACTTCTGAACACAGACTCGAGCGGTGGCATCACACTGGATGTACTGGAATTTTGAGCTCAGGAAGTGTTTTTAATATGACTCTGATTTCTTTCATTCACCCATTTAGTATCTGTTGATACACAGTTTTAGGTAACAGCAGCGGCGAGACTGCCCTCAGAAAGCTAACAGTTTAGAGAAGTCTGTAGATGCAAACTTTGTGTTCCAGGAAACACTGTTCAAAATAGTTGATATTGATTTTAAATGAGTCCCTATGCATAATTCCCAAGTCTGGTTTGAAATAAACTTGCTAATATTCTATTAATAGTCTACTATTAGGTAGATCATCAAAGAGAAGTAGACCATGTCAACAAGCACTAAGCCAAAAAAAAAAAAAAAAAAAAAGGTATTTGTAGACCTTTTCAGAGCCCTGAGCCCTGCCACTTTCTTAGAATGCCATCTTTGAACCCAAAGCATGAGTCTCACGGGGGGAGCTTTTTGGCAATGCACAATTTCATGCCCTACTATAAATTTCCTGGATGAAAATCTGCATTTCTAACAAGTCGATAAGTGACTCAAGTTCATATTAAAGTCAGAAAGGAATTAAACACCCTCAGAGAACTCTTGTTACCAATGCTTCATTAACAAGGAGGTGGTTATATCAGGCTCTAAGCCGTAGAACAGTGGCCAAGTTCTATGGCTTATGCTCGCAGCACATGTTAAGAGAAGCAAGCCAGGTTAAACTGCTTTTCCTTGGATTTAAAAATAACTTTTAAGCTAGTTTTTAATAGCTCTTCCATTTCCCTCACTTCTTCGAATCTCAAGTAACTTAACCATCTAAACAAATCCCTTAGGAGGTGAAAGAGGAAGATGACTATATTAATAGGAGCAACATTTGCCATTAATTGAGTGACAATTCTGCCAGGCACCACGCCAAGCCCTTTTTATATTCAGAACAGCCCTCCCGGGTAGGTATTATTAACTCCATTTTGTGGATGAAGCAAGTAAAGCTTAGATCGATAGCATGACATACTCAACTTCCCATAGGCGATGACTGAAGTATGAGTGAACTAGATCTGTACATGTCCAATGCCTGTCTGTCTACCATCCTGACTCTGGCTACTCTAGACTTGTCTCTCCGACCTGGAATTTCTGATGCCTAGTATGGTGCTAGAAACGATCCCTTTTTCCTGACTCCCTGCCCATGGCTTTAGTCCCTTTGGGTTAGGAATGTAGCTTTAATAATTGTAATAACCACTAACATATATATTCCACTTTTGAGTTCTACCTATTTTATCTGATTCGACACTTAAAAGGTCTGACCCTAAGACCCAGAGGGTTATTCTTAGATCACCACTGAGCCTGTCTGTGTAACCCAAATTCAAATGCGGATCACGTGACCCAAAGCTCATAGTCTATGTAGGATACTACCCCTGTACTTGTCAGTTGTGAGTCTTTAGGGGTAGGGAAATGGAAAATGGTCTTTCCAGTGGGCATGCCAGCTTCATAGGGAATGGTATTTCTTCCCACGGGACTTGAGTTCCTTGATGGCTGAGAATGAATCTTCTTGCTTTTCTTGGAACAAGCACAAGTAAGCATTTACTGAGGAAGTAGTCGTAGGTAAATTTCATATTTCTGTGTTTGAGTAAAGGTGAAGCCTAAGTACAAACTACCTGGGGTTGTTTACTGGCCACTGAAAATGCCTCCCTTCTTTTGCTTCCAGTAGAGACAGCATGATCCATCCCATCAGTGTGCTAAGATAGAAACTTCTCCACGATTACCCGTTCTTATATTAACCTCATCTTGGTGTGTCCCTTGGGAGCTTCCATACCCAAATACTATAGACTGGGGTGGCCTAAACAGATATCCCTCTTCCTCAACCTAGCCAGCGCAAGGTTCTGGCTAGCACAGTCCCTCTGCAGGCTCTCTTCCTGGCTTGCACCTGCCTGCCTCTTTCTGTGACCCCACATGGCCTGTCCTTAGTTCTTGTGAAGAGAGGCAAGAGAACTCTGGTCTCTCTTGGGGAAATACCAAATATAAGTTGCATCCAGACTCCTGAACCAACATGATTAATGCCATTATTTCTTCCATGTAGATTATTCATTGATTTTATTCAACAAGTAATTACTTTGTGCAGAAAGTATCAGCACAGTGGGGAACAGTGCCAATGTGACCCCTTGTCTGTACGGAGGCTGTATTCAAGCCTAGTAGAAGAGATGGACATTAAGTAAACGAGGCTGAGATTCATAGCAGAAGTGTGGCTCGGTACTGGTCTTGACCAAATTACTTATCTATATCCGTCTCACTGGCTGTATGAAGGAGATGACAATAGTATTTGTTTATAAAGTTGTTGAAAATATTATGACCATTGCATTGTGATGCTTACTTAGCACATATCATAAGTACTAAGTGTTAGCTCTTAGTCATTCGTAAAAACGCCTCCTGAGATGTTATGCTTCTTCAAATCATTGTTTCCCTACAGTTTGTCTTCTCTAGTGTCACTAAAATAATCTGTAGGTTTTTATCCTTTGCTTAAAACTTTTCAGCAGCCTCCGCCATCTGAAGGGTACAGTCTAAGCAGGAATGGGGCTGTGGGTACCTGTAGTAGGAGGTTTCTGGCCCAGACTTTCAGGCCTAGCCTCAAGGTTTAGACCTGCAGACCCACAGACCTGCAGAGACACACAGATGCTTTCAATAGTTTTAGGCTGATCGGCCTAAGGCCCAGGAATATAACTTGCTATGTCTTTACCCTTAATATAACCCATGACTCATCCTGTTTAGCCATGGGGCTCGGTACCTTTTCTTAGAGCAGCATAGTCGTCTTCTGCTTCTTACGGCTTCTCTCTGGCATTCTCTCTGTTCTTCCTGTTCCTAGAGGTCTCCTAGTCTGGTAGCCCTGCCCACACTTCCTGTCTGCCTTTGGCCAATCAGTGTTTTTTAGTAAACCAGTGGGTGGGACAATTATTTACAATGGAACAACACAATCCCCCTATAGGTACCCTGGTGTGTCTGACTACCTCTACAATCCCAGCATGCTTCACTCTCTGCTGCATCCTTAGGTACCCATGGCCTTGAATTCCACAGCAGCACAGTGCTGTGTCTCACTTGTCCCCTTCTCACACTGCATGAGAATATGATGGACTGCATATGTGTGTGGAGATTAATCTAGCACCAAGCCCTCTTTAGTATTCAGGTTAGGGGCCAGTCTTTCAGGATCATCTCTTGTAAGCCTAGATTGTATTCAAATTCATTGTCCTATATGCCTATATGTGCGTGTGTGCTTGCATGTGTGCATGTGTGTATATGAGAGAGAGAGAGATGGAGACAGACAGAGAGACAGAGAGACAGAAAGAGAAAAGACAAATTTGGGTGTCATTCCTCGAGGACACTGCCCACCTTATTTTGAGGACAGTATCTCTCATTGGCCTGAAGCTTGGCCATTAAGCTAGGCTAGCTAACCTGTGAACCCTGGGGAAACATCTGCCTATGCTTCTGCCTCCTAGCTCTGAGATTACAAGAGTGGGTTACCATACCTAGTTGTTGCATGTGGGCCTGGCTATTTAAGTAGGTCCTTGGTGTAGAATTGAGGTTATGCTTACAAGGCAAGCATTTTACCAATGGAGCTACCTCCATGGCTCAGCATATGTTAAATGTTCATTGTTAAATGAACACTATGAACTCAGAATTTTCCTGTTTCGGCATTCTGCATTCTGGGATTATAGACATTTAACAGCATGTCTGCCTGAGTACATTATAAATGATTTTTGAAAGGCTGAACAGATGACTCTGAGCTAAGCTATAATATATAATGTAATAGATGAGTCCTGCAGAGCTCTAGTAAATGAATCTTTAATTGTCTTTAACCTAATAGCTTTGGCCTATAGAGCAGGACATTAAATTTTAAATAGTAGAGGAAAAATACTGTCTATATTGTTCTCCTGTCTCTTTAGAAACAACTGCTACAATTATTTTTAATATTCGGAATGTTGTTCTTAGGCAGGACAAAGTGATACACACCTGTAGTCACTCAGAAGTCGAGGCAGAAGGATCTCAAGTTCTAGGCCAATATAGACTACATAGGCATGAATACAAAATCTTCTCTCAGAAGCCTAATGCCAAGAATAATGCTCCATTGCTCTTTGCAAGCTGGAAAGCAGGCTAACTCATCTTTCAGCATGACTTCCAACGGCATTACAATTCATGAGTCGTAGCTCAATAGATAAGTATATGTGTAAGACAAACCTATACAAAAACCATTGAGATAAAATGCTATAGTAGAAATATAAAGATGCAATAGGAACATGAAAGACAGAGCAACTGATCAAATAGTATATTTTACTTTCATAAAAATTGTACTTGTTTTATATATTTCTACTCTTTACATAGAAAAATAGACATAAAACAATTTTTTTAAAAAACAGAAGTGTGAAAACATCTAAAAAGAATCCCATTATCATGAAATAATGTTTTAAAGATTTACTTTTATTTTCTGCATATGTGTGTTTCACTGTTTATCTGTGTGTGCACCCTGTGTGTGTAAGTGAAGTCAGAAGGGGTTGTCAGATGCCCTGGAACTGGAAGTACAGGCAGTTCTTAGCAATCCAATATAGGTCTAGGAGCAGAACTCGGGTCCTCTGCAAGAGCACATACCCTTAAATGCTGAGCCACCTCTCCAGCCTCTCATGAAATAATTCTTACTATTATATTAAATTTATGCTGCACATAATCACTGTCTTAAATTTTTAAAAAGAAAATAAAGGGGAAAAGTGGATCCTGCTATGATCTACAAATCTAATGCTCCAGTATAACCCCTAGAGTGATTGTTTATATATTATTTTCACTACAATTTTCTCAATATTGAGGACTGTAACTTGGGGAGCCTGGTTTATAATATGAGAACTTTGAGGTTTATTTTACTTAGCATAAATTTTACTCTCTAGTAGCTATTTAAAAAAAAAAAAACTAACCCTATATAGACACAGAGCAGAAATGAAACTGTATTCCGAACTCAAAGCCCCATAGGCTTTATAGTATTGAAGGTTAACTCTGTTAAACAGTATATTGCCAAATAGCATGCTCTTCCGTACCTCAATACACCTATGCTGCTTACTCTACCTGCGGACTGATATGGCTATAAAATGGCCTATTGCTGTTCCATACACAGACTTTGCTCATCCATTGATTCATTCAAACACTCTTTTGACCTCTGAAGACAGGCACTTGACTGTGCCCTGGGAACACAGTGGTGACACCACTATGGGACTAAGGTACCGTCTTCAATCCTGGATCTTCCTTCAAGAGTCTTTGCCTAAAGCATCCAACCATCAATGATAATGCTCCTGCCCCACTTTTAGATTGTAATCTTTTCACTGAAGAATAATTAAAAAGTCAGTGTTTTACCTGATATCCCAAATTCTGATGTGCGATAGTTCAGTAGGAAAAATGATCATTCTGTTTGTTAATTCCATAGAAGCCTGTCAAAACATTAATGCTTCAGTTGATAACATTAAGTTACAATATTGAGGTGCACTGGTAAAATTAAATGTAAGATGTTATTAAAGGTGTTAGCATTACTAAATAATTAGTGAGATTTAGAATGAGCTGTAAATCTTTGAATCACCAGAAGAACGGTAGACAAGGCAGAGTCTGTCATGCACCGGCAGAAAGTAAAGGGATGCAAGAAAATTGAAAATAACTATGTAAGATGGCAAAATTGTAAGTTCATTTTTTCTGTCTTAATATTTTTCAGTGTGGTCATTATAATGTTTTTCTGCAAGATTCTCTCTGCCCATCTAATCCCCCTACCCAGTCTGGCTAAGGAAATAGATAGTGTCATCAAAACCCAAAAGAGCATTAAGGAACCTGAGTGGAATTCTAATTCCTGATGCTTCCTTTTTATTTTGGTGTAGACTTCCTTTGCGGGCCATGCCAGCTTTCCTTGTCAGACTGTCTTTTTATCTGTCTAATCCCACAGGCTGCAGTTAAATTCAATTTCTTCTTTGTATTATCTCCTGGGTCTCTCTTATCCGAAAGATACTGTGTATTACTGCCGCTCACCTCAGTCACATGTTTTAACCCCTTGATGCATGTGGTCATGCTTCTAGCATCTTTTGAGCCTTTGGGTTTCTGGAAGGAGAATCTGCATGCTCTCCTGTTACCCTCCTAAACTGGTTTGCCTCTAGGCATCCTCTTAGGAACCAGTAATCTGCCGTCCTCTCGTTTTCTGATTCCTGTTCCTTATCAAACTGAGAACCCCATTCTCATAGAGTTTGTTCTCTATGGGGATAGAGTAATCAGGTAAACATCACTGTATGGCTCTTGGGGCTTGCAGTTAAACAGAGAAAAGACCCCAGCTGACAAATTATTACAAAAAGGAATGTCATTTTAAAAAGATGTGGCAGAAAACCTCAACTGGCTTTGAGGGTAAGAGCAGACTCTTCACTCCCCAAATATTTGAACTGAACCCTAGAGGACAGGAAGAAGTTTCTCCAAGCAAGAGGTCCCCAAAAGATGTAGGTAAATGTGCAAAGGCTCTGAAGGGAAAAGGGAGTCGTAGCATCCAAGGTTCCCTCTGGGTTGTGTTGCACTCATTTGGGAAATCAGCCTTCCCCTCCCTCTTCTTCCCTGTGACTCAGGGAAGGTACCATTGCACAGATGAGGATGTAAATGTGGATACACAAAAAGGACAAAGGCCTTGGTACTGAGGATGGTTAGAGGCAGTGTGGGATGCAGGCAAGGACATCTGTGGGTGAAGAGAGAAGGGAGCAGTATGTCCAAGGGTGATCTGAGAAAATTTCTCTGAGGAAGTACAATTTTATCTTGGCCTTGAAAGAACTGTGATCAGCGATTCTGGAAGAGAGAGGCATTCCAGCTGAGGCAAGAGTCTAAGCTAGAAAAAGAAAGGCGGAGCAGAGTCGACAATACATCTTAATGCTACTAAAGCAATTCCCGTAAGCCTGAGTCTCTTCTACCAAAATCAGAAACTAGGAAGAATGAAGTATTTGTCAAACATAATTTTTATTTTTCATGAATGCCCAGGCAGCATATTTTATCATTTTGAATGATAATTCTAAAATTACTTGTCCCCACTCTTGCCTTAACTAAGGGTTCTAAATATAGCTCTATCTTTTTCTTGATGATGCAGGATCATAATCATGAGAACATGGCTGTTTTATCCTGCACTATAACCAGCTCTCTGTCTACGCCTCGTAGTCTTCCTGCCCTCTGGTTGTCCGCTCTTTCTTCTTTTTGAGCCCATCTTGGGCAAATTCTGCTCCACCATGCTCCTTGCAAAATCGCTCTTGTTCTGTCCATCATCCCACAGCATCTGTTCAGTCAAAAACACAAGCACACGTGTGTTATCAAATCATCTGCCTCAGATGCAACAAGCTTTGATAAATGCTGGTTAAACAAGTGATAGATTAGACGTTGGCTGCGAGCCTCGGATCCCGGTTGATGGAGAGGCCCAGGGTAGCTCCTTATGGAGCCAGATTCCAAGCTATGCAACGTCAGACCTCCAGATAATGAGCCCTTACTCTGCTATTTTTATAGTGTTGCTTAGCAAGCCAAATTGCCAACTGGCTTTGAGTCTAGTGACTAACAACTGTTTTTTCATGTCCTGGTGATGTTGGTTACCATGGTACTCTGGATGACACAGTTGGCTTTTTTTATAATTGCCTTTTAGTAGCTCAAGAGATTTGTGTGTATGTGTGACAAAGGTGTTGATTATCCTTATTTCTTTAGAACAAGACAGTGACTTCAAAATGTGGCTGCAGTTTCTTGTTATTTTTAACCAGGAAAAGAGAATATTATTTCTTCAAGTCAGTGTGGCTGGTATAGGATTAGCAGGGGAATATTTTTGTCTTCTTTCTCAGATTATTTGACTGGATAGAAATTATAACTACATAGCCTATGGCATTCCCATGTAGTGCTCCAATATTAAGACAAAAAATCATTAGGAGTTCAGAGATCTTAGTTAGCAGTGAGGCTGTAATTGTTGACACAATTAAATTTCTGGGGTCAGTAAGATGTCTCAGCACGTAATGGTGCCTGTCGCCAAACTTAATGACCTGGGTTTCATCCCAAGGATTCTCATGGTGGAGTATGAAAGCAGATTGTCCTCTGACTTCTCCACTAGTATGTGCGCTATGGGACATACATGTCCATGTCCCTCCATCCCCCAATCCAGCAATCAATTTTAAAAAAAAATTTAAATATATTCTCACAAAAAGAGGTATCTTATAAAATGAAACTCTTCTTGTAGCCTGAGATTATTTAGACAGTATGAAATTCTAGAAAAAGACCTTCGGTCCCAACTTTAATTTTTAAACTTTATTTATTGTAGCTTTTTTTAGACTGGGTTTCATCATTTTGTTCAGATTGACCTTGAACTCCAAATCTCCCTGCCTTAGCCTCCTAAGTGCTGGATTTACAGACATGTACCCCATGCCTTCCCAACCTTTAATTTCAAGATAGCAAAAGCTGAAGCCTTGTAAGAAAAAAATAATAAAAATAGCAATGATCATCCCTCAGAGTCGAAAAGCTTTTACATTTGTAAAAAAAATCTTTTTAAAACAGACGCTCATTTTTACTCACTAAAAATGAGTGTGATGTCAGAATTCGTTTTAAATCTCCATTATGCATATATGAGGCACATGGTCCCTGACACTCGAGTGTCTAAGATTAGGCTCAGGCCTATGGTTAGTTTGGGCCAGTTTTTCTCACATTCAAATGTGTATAAGAACCACCTAGGGGTCTTAGTGAAATGCAGATTCTACCTGTAAGTACTAGGAAGGACCTGAGCTTCTTCTGGAGCCTGAAACAAGTCTCCAGACACTGCCACCTTCTGAGCCCAGGACCCCACAGAGTAGCAACATCAAGAACAGCAGTTCTCAAACGTCCCAGTGTGTATGTAGCACAAATCCTAATTGGCCCTAAAATCCTGGAGCCAGATATCTGGGTAACTGCTGAAAGATCAGAGAGACAAAGGAGCCAGCCACTAGAGAGACTTCTTACCTGTACCCAATCCTCGGACCGAAGGGCCTGAGCTCCTGTCTCCTCCCACCTAATATTCCTCTCTCTGCTCATCCATATCACTTCCTGTCTCTGCCTTCCTGAGCCTCCCAAGTGCTAGGATTAAAGGTGTGTGCCACCACTGCCTTTAATGGCTAACTAGTGGATGGTTCTGCCCGCTCATCTTCAGGCAAGCTTTATGTGTTAGAGCATACACAAAATATCACCACATGTGTAAGAATCTTCTTCAGAGTTCATTCTTTTAGATTGTCCGGGCCTTCACCTCACCCCCGAGATCCTGATCCTGTGCATCAGAAATGGGGCTCTCAGAACAAGTAATGGTCATGATGTTTCTCTAAGGGGCATTCACAGTGGTAACAAGTCACAGAGCACTGTCTGTCAGACACTATGGGGATGCCCAAAAGAGCGTAGCAGAAGCCTGTGCCTTTAACAAGGTGAAGGTCATGAGTGCAGTAGAAGCCATAAAATGATTTCTGCTTTCCAGTTTCTGCTTTCTATGACCAAGCAGCATACCCTCTCCCTAGCTTCTGTTTACCCTAGCAAAGTGCTGTGGCTATTTTTGAAACAATGAGGAATCAAATCAATGACTGGCTGTTTTCTCACAGTAAAGGAAGTATGCTAACAGGGTCCATGAAAGCCTTCTGAGGGCCAAACCTAAAGCATCTATAGCAGAAGATCCTACCCCTCATAGTGGGGACTCTGCCTCAGACCCTAATTAGGCACAACCCCCACCCAAACATCTGCTTTCTCACAGAGATCCTTTATTAAGCAGGAAGGAAAGTTAAAGCGGCTGCTTTCTCCCTCAGGCAGAACACAGCAGCAAATGACCTTGCAGGTGTCATTCTTAAGAAGAAAGGGGGAGGGGAAATCTGTATTAGAAGGGGCTAGGATGCCTGTGATATACTTTGATTTATCATGTTAATTAGGTGAGCCAAAGAGGGATTTTGATTGCTGGACTTCAATACTTTAATGCTGGACCTTGGTAGTCAGCCTGAGGAAGAGGAATTGGCCAAATAAGGGATCAGACCTTGGCAGCTAGCTTTGGGAATGTAATCTAACAATTCTGAGCAAGGCAAGGGGAATGGGGAGCAAGGCAAGGCCTGCCAGTACCACATGCTTCCGTGGGCTGTTCCGTCTCTTCAGTTCAAGCCCTCAAAGGATATGTCAATTTTTTCCAATACAAACATGTAATGTGAAGTTTCTTTAATTACCCAACTTTTAGTCTCTTTAAAGCAGGACTTCCAGCCTCAGCAGCATTGAATTCTGGGGCAGGACAAGTCTTCGTTGGCGTCACAGAAGTTTCTTGTGCATCATAGGATGCTTAGCCTCATCCTTGGTTTCTATGACTTTAATTGTAACCGCCAACTTGTCTCCGAGCATTGCCAAATGATATCTGGGGGATAGGGGTATGCAAAATTGCCCTCAGTTGACAACCAGTCTTTAAATGAATTGTCTTAATATGTAGTTGACCTTTAAAGGGATCTGTCTTGTTCTTTGGCTGTTGGTGCCAGGTGATTGTATAAACTTATACAAAGAATTACCAATACCAATTGGGAGCACACTTTGAGTTGCCTTACAGTCGTGGGGAATTTAATTAACCTCAGACATATCAAGAATCTAAGAGGGTGATACCTCAAGGCTGCCTCAAAGATGACTGGTATAAAAGACAAAAGATGTCTTCCTAACCATCTACTTTCTGATATGAGTCAACAGAAATATTGCAACTACCCCATGTCAGGTGAGCTTGTGGCTGCAGCTATTCTTTGTTTTAGAAAGTTCTCCTTCCTCTGAGGACCAAGCATCTTCTTAAAACAGATGCTCTGGAAGGGACTATCTAGGGTTTGCTAGACAGCTCAGTATTTACAGGTATTTACCTTCTTCACAGGCATCAGAAAAATAACCATTGTGACACAAATCTTTACCCTAAATGGGTGTCTCAGCCTGTATTAAAATAACCAATAAAGCTTGTTGAAGCACGCAGATTGTTGCAGTGAACCCCTGGGATTCTGATTTGGGGTAGCGGAGTAATGGGGCAGTACCTGATAACTTGTGTTTCCAGCTAGTTCAGTGACACTGATGCCACTGTTCCAGAAACCAAACTTTAAACATGGTTTCTCTAAACAAAATAATAGTTTTCAACTTTGGGCAAGCAGGGATCACCTGGGGGAACATTTCGAGCATTGATGCCATGATCTTTGTGCAGGAGCAGTCTTGGAGCTGGTATATCTGTGTGTGGGATCCGGCATGTATAATTTGTTCGAAGCTTTTGGAGTAATTCTAATGCAGAGCCAATCATGAAAGCCACTGAGTTAGGTGAAAGTGTTCAAAGCATTGGGAGCTAAAGGGTCTTACTTGTGGTACTATTAAATGAAGAGAAGACGTGATTCTAAAAGTGAGTACCATAAGCCCCACTTCATCCTAGAGAATTGTGATTTAAGCTCCTTCAGCCCCATTAAGGTATATACTCCAGCTTCAACAATTCCACTCTGGTGCTGTGCCCCAATAGGTGCATATTCTCTACTTTGTGTCTCATTAGGCTGTGGACAGAATTGGGTGTCGAGATTATAGATGAGAGAGAGGACGGATTCAGGGAGACAGACCTATAGGAGGATAAAGGAACACAGAGCTTCTAGAAATCCAAAACACAGAAGTGCCAGTGAGCCGAGCCATGAGGGTCAGGGCAGGCTTCTGGAGTGTCTAGACCCAGGTTCAAACAAGACCCCAGAGACTGTGAGGTTACCAGTTTAGAAGTACGATACCAGTGAACCTGAAATAAAATGCACTTTTTGTACACATATACACAAACTCATTTTTTAAGAAAAAGTGCAGTTTTACAACATGTGGGATCATTGTTTCTTATTTATTAGACTCTAGCACAAATAACTAGGAATTGTTGCTCAGTGACAGAGGTTTTACCTCCTATGTACAAGACTCTAGGTTCAGTCCCCAGCACTATAAAAAACAACAGACTAGCACAAACTTGTCATAGTCAGTGCCATTAAAAAATGGGCATGTAAGAAGATCCTTTTAGTCTCTAACAGGGGGAGCAGGGGTGGTCTCTGAATCTTTTTACTGCCTTTGGGACCCTTTTTCTCCGACTGAGTTGCCTCATCCAGGCTTGATGTGAGAGTATGTGCCCTGGTCTCTGTGAGTTCAAGGCCAGTCTGGTCTACAGAGTGAATGCCAAGCTACATAATGAGAACGTGTCTCGCAAAAGATAGATAGATAGATAGATAGATAGATAGATAGATAGATAGATAGATGATAGATAGATAGGTAGATAGATAGATAGATAGATAGATAGATAGATAGATAGATAGATAGGTAGGTAGGTAGATAGACAGATAGACAGACAGACAGATAGATAATAGATAGATAGATAGATAGATAGATAGATAGATAGATAGATAGATAGATAGGCAGGCAGGCAGGCAGGCAGGCAGGCAGACATACAAAGGAGGAGGGCTGAGGAAATGACTCAGTTGGTAAAGTTCTTGCCACTCAAGCATGAGGACCTGAATTTGGATCTCCATCACCCACATGTAGCTGTGGCAGAGAGAAGAGAGTTTCTAAGGCTGGCCAGTTAGTCTGACTAAATTGGTAAATCCCAAGTTTAGCAAAAGACCTTGTGTCCCCCCCCCCCCAAAAAAAAAAAAAACGTGATAAGAATAGAGGAAAACACTCATGACCTCTGTGGGCATATATATCTTCATACATATGCACAGCACATACAGAGCAGGAAGGGAGAACATAAATTAGCATAAAACCCATGATTTCTTTACCTTTCAACTCAGCTTAGAGGTTTTCCATCCATGCCATAGTCAAGGGACGTGTAAAAATGCCTCAAATGTAGTGACAGGCATTGGAGGTTTTTGTTGGGAAGTTTGCCTCTGATGTATTGTAATAAGATGCAGTATGCCCATGGACTCTGCTGGCTTAAAGATTGTTGCATTGGCTATTTTTAGAAACAGAAGGGGTAATTATGCCAGGCCCCATTGCTTTGAACGTGGCCAAGGGTGTGCAGAGCAGATCTTTCAGCTTAGTGTGCCCCTCCACAGCTGCAGTCAGGCATGGCTTGGCTTTTCTGCACATGTTACTCTTGTTAGCAGACATGATTCTAAAAGAACATTGCCTGCCTTAGGAATATGGCCACCATGTGAGGGGGGACCATATAATGAAAGTTGAAAGAGGGGATAACTTGTTAAAGAATATACATAGAACACATGTGTCTTAGTGGGTTTGAAAGCAAGCTAGAACCTACAAAATCATTTCTCACTCACGTCTTAGGAAATCCATGAATTCTCAAGAGCATCTCGTGCATTCAAGGTTCTTCTTCAAGAAAGCCTCTTGCCAAAGTGGAAAGTTGTATATAGTTGTAATCATCATTAGCCTAAGTCGTCTGAGAGACATCCCACTTTTGTACAAGGTTAGGAACAAACTGAAGGAATGGGCTTGTCATGCTGTGGAGACACATGACAGTTCCTGCTGGTCAACAGAGCTGAAGAGGTCATCGTCTGGATTCATGGAATCTCATGGGGAAGCAGGAGACGGAAATAGGCAAATGTAAGCCACTCTTCCAAACACAGCATCGACCCACTGAAGAAAAAATAATGCAGGTTGAAGAAAAGCACTTGCTGAGGAAAAAAAAATAATTGGACACATTAAGCTATTAGAGGCCTGTTACTCCAAGCTTGCCCCAATCTGTTTTAAGCATTCTTTAGTCATCTCTGAGAGCCAATGAGACCTCTGATAACAGAAATGACCCAGCTTTACTGCTGTTTATTTTCAAATCCTCCCCTGCCATCTGTGACCAAGCCCAAGTCCCTGTTCATCATTTCCCCTCTTGAAAGAGAAGAAATTATATTCCCCTGCCTCTAGTCGCCTATGGCCTTATTATGTCTATTTTGGTCACATCCATGACACTAAGTGACAACATTCGGTCAACAGCACTCACCAGCACAGTTCCCCAGTCCAAACCACTATTGGCCCTTTTATTTCTGCCTCACACCTTCACTTGGACGTAGTTTAAGCCTTACTAACCTCCTGTCCTTTCAACCGTGAGTTATTGGAGCTCTTTATTCAGTTGGCTTTCTTCAAAAGAAATTTTCATAGAGATATAATTCACATATCATAAAATTCACTCCCTTAAATCTATAATGTACCATTTTAGTATACCCGCAGAATTATTCAAGCATCGATTGGTTCTGTCTAACTCCAGAACAAGTCTTCATCCCAGAAAGAAATCCTAAACTGGCAATTCCATTTTCGTCCTTTCACCGTTTCTGGCAGTCTCTATCTGTAGATTTGCCTATTTTAGAAATTTCTCATAAATGGAATTATATAGCAAGTAGTCATTTGTGCCTGGCTTCTTAGACTTACCATGTTCTCAAGGCTCATCTGTCTTATGGCGTTGCTTTATTCTTTTTTTGTGGCCAAACAATATTCCATGGTATAGATTTACCACTTTTTGTTTGTTAAGAACCATGGGTAGCTGGTACTTTGGGGATATTATTAATAATGTTGGCCATAAATTTTTATTTGTGATAAAAGGAGTGTAATATCTGGGCCACGTTGTAATTTATGTTTACTCTTCTGAAGAATTCCAGAGCACTACAGCCATGATAGAGGTCCTTGATTCCCATATCTTTTCCAACACTTGTGATTTGTTTTGTCTTATAGCCATCTTTGTAGGTACATAATGCTATGGCATTCCCACTTGTCTTTAATTTCCTCAATGATTAATGACATATGTTCAGCATTTTTTTTCACATGATTATTGATCAGTTATATCTTCCTTGTAGAAGAACCTGTTCAAACCATTTGCAATTTTTAACTGAGTTTTCTTTTCATGAGACATAATATTTGTTCATATATTCTAGAGACAGGTCACTGTAAAATGATGTGTATCCCATGCCTGTCACTTCGAGTGTGTGTGATAAAGATTGGCTTCTGTAGTGATAATAACAATAGTAACTGTAAATGAGAAATATTTGGAGGGGATTTGGGCTGGAAAGAAGTGGGTGAGTAACTTTTCCATGTCTACAGACTGACTTCACATGAAGCCACCTACAAAGCTCCCTCGTGGGGCCTAGGAAAAAGGGGGTGCAGGGTTAGGACTCTGAAAGGCCAACTTTTGTAAGAGAGGTGTGTTTACCTTAGGTGTGTTTACACATGGATGAAGCTGGTTGTATCCCTGCTGTATTTATGATTTTCTGATTGTCATCCCCTGTCTCCTACCCCAGACTGTCCCTAAGAAGGGCTGCTTCCTTTGTTTGTTTGTTGATTTGTATGGCTGTAAAGGGAAATTTTTTTATTTTATTGGTGTATATTAATTGTCCAAAATTATGGACTTCATTGTAACTTTCTATATATACACATTACATACACAGTCATATCCAAACCTCAAAGGGTATCTCAGAGGATGGTTGTAAAATGTTTCTAAATGGATTACATAGGTGCTGTGTCTTAACCTTAAAATTCCTCTGTGATCTTCAGGTCGACCTTATAAGGTATAGAACCTTTAAAAAACCAACAACCCGGCTGGGGCAGGTATGCAGATCCTGCTGTGTATGGATACTATGGTATGTGTGCAGAGGTCAGAGGACAACCTTGGGTGTCCATACTATAGAAGTTATTTTTAAAACAGCAAATTCTGTTCATTTATTTAATCCTAGCCTATGAACCAACCACATCAGCTGTGCAAAGTGTGGCTGTATCATATACATTTTGAGCTTCACAGCACAAAATACATTCAATTATAGAAAATTTTAAGAAACCAGTTTTCCCAGATTTTTCCATTGATGTTACTCTTTTGTTTTGTCGTGTGCACATATTAGTAAAAAAGTGAGAACAGGAGCCATAAGTTTAAGAAAAAACGTGTTGGAAGTTTTTTTTTTAATCTTTAAATTGCGCACGTTCTAACATTTAGCATAATCTAACTTAAGCTACAAAACACTCAGTCCAGTTGGATAGGATACAATTGTTTCATAGGATAACTTCCTACAGCACTGAGGCAAGGTTGAAATCTTACACCTGTAGCATATGATTAGAAATGAAAGGTGCTTAGTAACAGTCATGCCAGTTTAGTGTTTTTATTTGGTCTCCAGCCTAGTTCAGTTCTTCAAATATTTATTTATAGGTGAAAGGCCCTGTTTAAAGTTGTGATCCTTTGTCAGCCCGCCCTCTGAGAATGTTCCACTAATGTAGGACACACTCGTTACAAGATGCAGGAAGCTGCAATTGGGCCAAAGTCTTCAGAGCCTAACACAGCAGGAGACGGGTTCTGATTCAGAATGGGGTCTGTCTGGGATGGCTTCTCCTGAAGCTGGAACCTCAAGGGCCAACAGAGATGAGGGAGGGGAAGGCCACACTGTCTGCTCTTAGGAAGGGTACCCAGCCTCAGGATACCTCCAAGCGTTATTGGTTCAAGTAGTCACATGCCCTCCCAGGTTCAGGGGCAGGACATATTAGCCACACCTTTCCATGGAGGCAGTTACAGGAACTTGGCAGCCTTGTTTTTGGATCAGGGACACTTTCCTAGTCCCTGATTCCATGTGAGAGATGGCAGTTCAGTGGGGGTTAAATTGTCCAAAAGCAGTAATGGCTGTGACTAAATCATGGAGGCTGACTTCTAATTTTTCCCCAGTCTTGCTCTTTCAATTAGATTATTCAGTTTCTTCCAGGTTTAAGCTCTTTAGTGTATGAAAGTTCAAGGGAAAAAATGTAACCAGGTGTGGATATGTTAGATAGCGTCCCTAAAAAGAAACATAGATATGGAAGGTTTCCAGAAACAAGAAGTGGGTGAAGGTGAGGAAAGACAGGGTGGTTAGCAGGAGCAGTGATGCGGTAGATAGAAAGAGTTGCTTCTCATGGCTCAGAACACAGTACAGTACCCACTTGGCAGCAATTAGCCATGTATTTCAAAACTGATACACACAGACCCAATCAAGGCATCACCTTGATCTGACAATTATGTGTTATATAAATGTCCTCAAATGTCATTTTGCAGTCTATAAATGTATCCAACCTATATACCAACTAAAGTTATAAAATATATTCAGATGCAACACAGTGACATTATGGTCAACAATAGACTATGTGGAATGGTCTTCTCGTAAAACTGTCACCTAGTGGTGCCAGAATCATCTTAGTTTGTATAAATGCTATCTTAAGGTTTTTATTGCTATGATGAACACCATGACCAGAAGCAAGTTGGGGGGAAGGGTTTATTTGACTTACATATCACATTCCATTCCAAGAAGCCAGGCAGGAACTCGGGGCAGGAACTTGGAAGCAAGAACTGTTGCAGAGGCCATGGATGGGGTGCTGTTTACTGGCTTTGTGGTAGAACCTAGGACCACCAGCCCAGCTATGGTACCACTCACAATGGGCTGGGCTCTCCTTCATCAATCACTAATTAAGAAAATATTCTACAGGCTTGCCTACAACCTGATATTATAGAGACATTATCTCGATTAAGGCTCTCCCTTCTCTGATAATTCTAGTTTTTTCAGATGGTTCAGGGGTGAGTTCAGTCCTGATAGTTGTTAGACAAAAACTTCTGATTGTTTTTCTCACAAATAGAAATCTCGGGAAAGGATCCGGATGCTGAACTGTGGTTTTATTCATTCTCCAGGAAAATCTCACCTGGCCATTGTCCAGAGAGTGAACAATGAAGGTGAAGGAGACCCTTTCTATGAGGTGATGGGCATTGTCACACTGGAGGATATCATAGAAGAAATTATCAAGTCGGAGATCCTAGATGAAACCGACCTGTACAGTAAGTGTGTGCCCTTAGCTATTCTCTGGGAGTGACTAGCTTTCCTGCGAGACGCCCAGGAGTACATTAGTTTGATAGACAATGTGAAAGGGTGTCAAGGCAAGTTTGTGCACTGGTGTGTGTCATCTACATCTACCCGGTGCTAGCACGACTATCTGCGTAGATGGGAGACAGTCCAAGGCCTGAGAAAATCCAGCTCATGAGAAGAGAGTAAGAACAGAGACAAGGGAGGGGACCTGGTTTCCTGGTTCAGAGCATCCTGAGTCACTGAGAACATGCTGGCAAAATGTTATCGGAGGGGAACCTTCCTGAACACAGTCAGAACTGGGAAAAGATAGCCTACCCTTCAAATGGAAAGAAAAGGACTAACTGGAACACAGTGTGCCCAAGAGAAGGCCCAGGGTTTCCCGTGATGGTTCTTTGTGTACCTAGAGGCAGAGCCCAGCTCTCCCCGGAGCTCCACTCACACCCAACCACCAGTGTGCAATGAACACTGTCATGGCATTGCCCTATGCCTAAGCCAAAAATGAAAATGCTCCTTGTCAGATACTGTTCCTGCCCTTCATGCCTTTAGCAGCCCCCTCAGGTTTCACGTTCTCCTTCCTGGCCCCTGGATCAGTCCCTGGGTGGTTCCTACTCCATTTTCTGTCTCTGGGCTCTTACTCTCTCCACACCCTCAGGAACAACATGGACTCCTCTTTACAGAGAGTGACAGCTTTAGGCCCAAGAACCTTATCAAAGCTGTGCTTGCCAGCAATACAAGGGTTTGCTTTGTCTGAAGAATTGGAATGTTATCTAAATCTGTGGGAGTCTCTGGCAGGAAATGCTTCCTCCTTAGAGTTTCATCTCCTAAGGTTGCCATCTCCTGCCCTTCCCAGTGATAACTCATTCAAAATGAGCAGCCTCGGTTTGCCAGAGCAATCTTCCAAAACTGGTTCCTCACAGCAGAAGGCTTTGATACCATATGGCAGTGATACCCTTGTGCCAAGAAAAGATCGAATCTAAAACATGGGCCAGCCCTTAACAAAAGTGAACGGAATGTCACAGCAGCTCCCCTCAGGGACCTGGTAATGCTGGACTGAGCATCTCGTTTTCAAACAAAGTAGAACCGAGGAAAGCGCTCTCCCATTCCATTCTCTCTGCCCAGCATTCTTCTTGCGCTAGAATTCTCAAGTATCTCTGAAGGTAAAATGATGAAGACCTTTGCACTAAAGTATCAGTATCTGGTAGTAGCTAAATAAGTAGTCTCTTCCTCGGGTACGGATTTAAGTAACCCTAGTGCTCACTGTTAAAATAAAGGAAGAGATCATAGGAACATCTCTATTTGGAAAGGTTAATGACATGCTGACAGACACATAAGCAAATATGTCATATAAATCGGGAGGCTGCTCACAAATCTCTACTCAATGTTCATTTTCTTGATGAGGCCCTTTCTAGAGGAAAGGGCCAGAGGTTCCCATGCCTGTAAAGATGCTCATAGCATGATTCCCTAAGAGCGATGAAAAAGCAGAGGAGTCTAGAATACTGTCTTTCTTCTTGTGTGACTGTGATTTTGTATACAGTCTGGACACCTGGGTTGGAATCCTCCACCTTCTCAAACAGAGCAAATGTAGGGTTGAAGCAGGAGCCAGGTGCCTGCAGAGGTTAAGTGTGAAAGGCAGGCCCATGAGAGCCGTGTAGATGGGAGACAATCCAAGACCTGAGAGAAGCCAGGTCCAAAAGGAGAGAGCAAGAACAGCAGGCAAGGGAGGGGACCTGGTTTCCTGCTGTGAGGACACCGTTGGTCCCCAGTGTATCTGGTCCACTTTACTACAAGCCCCCAACAGCCTGAGAACAGAGACACATCACTTTCTCCCTCCCCCCAGTGCAGATGAGGGGGATTAGCACTTTCATTGGTTTTTAGGGGAAGCAAAAGAGAAGCCAAGGTAAATGCTTCCTCCACTTATAAAAATTCTATGTATATGTGTGTGAATACGCATGTGCATATGTACCTAAATATGTCTCTACATGTATGTACATATGTAGGCTTTTCCTTCTGAAAAGCAGGTTAAACGTAAATTGGAGAAAGGAAGGTTCTCAGTGAACAGGCGCATGCGCAGTGTACAGGCTCTGAGGTTCCAGGCTCTGCCCGAGTCCTCATCTGAAGAACCTGCTTTTCCCTTTCTTTTCCCTTGTATTTCCCATGACTCTTTCGCCAGAGGGTCAGGAGAATCATGAGTGGTAACAGTGTAGCTTACACATCATGGTACCATTCACATCATGGCGTAAGCTCACTGGAATGAGACTGTGTGAGCCCAGCTCTGAGAGAGGGAAGAGAACAGCCCCTTAATGCCAAACATACCAGCAGCTCATGTTTGGATGACTTTGTATAAACGCAGCCGTGTATAGTTGTCTATTGAGGTCTTGCAATAACATACGTAGAAAAACTATTAAATGTCATAGCTCTTTGTGTGGATTAAAACCATCAAAAATATTGGTGCATGGAGAGTTTGCTATTAGGTAAAGGAACTAGCCCTTGAACTCTTGGCTTAGAAACTCCTGGGCAGCTTTTCCCTTTTTTATCACCACCTGCTGCTTGCCATATCCTACTGTGAGCAGGTTGGGCATGCCTCCTATCATTGGCACTGCAGAAGGTGCGAGGTGTCCCAAAGAATCTGTGTAAACCCCCAAGACCAACAATGATGCTGAGTATCATCTTTCCCCTATAGCTGACAATAGAAAAAAGCAGAGGGTCCCTCACCGCGAGAGGAGACGGCATGACTTCTCCGTGTTCAAGCTTTCAGACTCGGATATGAGAGTGAAGATCTCCCCGCAGCTGCTGCTCGCTACACACCGATTCATGGCCACAGGTAGGACGTGACCGCCCACTCTCTAGCACTGCTAGTAGAATCTGCCGCAGCCCTTGGCATCACATATTTTAGTGTTCTTTATCCCTACTCCTGTGTTTGCGGAAGAAGGCTGCCTCCTCTGGTGTGCCATGGTAAGCGCCAGGCTGCCTTGCGGCCTTGGTAAGAGGAAGTGAGTGTTCTCTTTTCCACCAGAAAAGAGCCAAGGAAGCCGCTCTGCTTACTTCCTAGCTGGAGCCTGAGGCTGACCTCCAACCTGCTGGGATCAGGGTGCCCCAGAACATTTGTCCCAAAGGGAAAAGCATTATCCTAGCGAGCAACAAGCCCCTGTGTTTTGGTCCCCTGCAGGATCGTGTAGGCCTGTGAACAGTGAGTTCATAAAATAGAGAACTAGATTGGGAATCCAGGTACCCTTAGAAGGAAAAACGGGTGAATGCTCAAACTCCTTTTTGTGAAGAGGACAGCATTTACCATTGAGCTCTTGGGCTTCATTCAGCCCGAGTTAATATGCTGACCCAAAATGATCAAGCCATCACTAAGTTCCGTTCTTAGCTAATATAATATTTTTATTGAGGATATAATGGGTGCAAATAGCGCTGTTCTAGTGCTGAAAAGTGGCCAACTCTAAGGTAGAGCCTCCTTACAGTAAGTAGCACATTTTCAGCATGTAATCTTGTTCTGAATATAAATTTATTTTAATCACAGAACAATTTCCCAAAGCAAAGCAGCTTTACCTCTTAGTATTGCGTTAACATCTGTTCATAGTTAAGCATGACAGATGATATTTTACATTATTGACAACTTATGATTTAAATAATTCCCTATCTCTTGGGATTTTATTTCATCCAGCAGGTGAATGTTATCTGAATAAACCAGACTCAGTTCTCTGTATGTCATTCTCCTTAAAGACCTTGCTGTGTCCATGATTTAGTTGTCCAGGTCCAACCCTAAATAAAAACAAGGAGGAAATGCATAGCAAAAGTGGCATTTCCCAAATGGTGACCTGTGTTTCCTGAGATGCCAGTGAAGCCAGTCATTCCCGGAAGGCATAGCTAGAGAGCTAGAGAGGGCTCCGGAATGCGCAGTGAGGACAAAAATTCCTCAACCCAAGGAATTTGCAGAAACACTTAGGAGGCTTGTTCCAGACGGGACCCCAGTTGCGGCCTTTGCCTCCTCCACACTTTGCTGCTGAAATAGGGGAAGTAGAGAAGTGCTGATACTCACCATCATCATCAGCACCACCCCCTGCTGCCTTCTAGAAGTGGAGCCCTTTAAGTCTCTGTACCTTTCGGAGAAGATCCTGCTCCGGCTGCTGAAACATCCCAATGTGATCCAGGAGATCAAGTTCGATGAGAGAAACAAGAAGTCCCCGGAGCATTACCTCTACCAGCGCAGCCGCCCGGTGGATTATTTTATTCTGCTTTTACAGGTGAGTGGCAAAGTCAGGGAACTTCCAAGGGTAAGAGGAAGGCACCTGCAGGGTGAACGCAAGATGCTGAGAGACAAGGTCAGTGGGGTACGCATCCTGCATTGTGCACAGGAAGGCCGCAGGCATGTAAGAGTGGTATCCCAGGAAGGCTGCAGGCATGTAAGAGTGGTATCACAGGATCTTCAATAGTCTTTTCATCTGAGCACTCAAACATGTTTGGGAGGCAGTGAGGAGTGTGTATGTTTAGTAAAGGCATTTGCTTCTGATAGGAAAGGGCCCCTGGGGATCCTGATATTTCTGGGTATCTGCTTGGATATCTCCTACTGCCTCCTGAGATGTAGATGACTCTTGTTAAACCTCTCTTCTGTTAAGCTGAATCTCAGCATCTCTGGCATCTATGCTGGCCCTTGCTCTGCCTCCTGGAGCATATGGAACACATGCATTTACTGTACCACACTTCATTCTTTATGGTTCTCTGAAACATCCCTCTTAGGAGAGGACCAGGAAAAGAGGAAATAACTGAGTGAAAGAAATCATCACCTCCCCAGGACGTCTTGCCTGCCCTGGATATCTAAACAGGCCTGTATTAAATATGGATCAAAGCTGGACATGGTTTCACATGCCTGTAATCCAGGCACTCAAGAAGCAGAGGCAGGAGGATAGCTGTGGGTTTTAGGACAGTCTGATCTACATACTGGGTTTGGGATGTGCAAAGCCACTTGACAAGATTCTGTCTCAAAATTAATTAATTTATTAATTAGAAGTAACAGTCAGGCATGATTCCACT
The DNA here is from genome assembly GCA_033318265.1 of Phyllotis vaccarum. Classification (NCBI taxonomy): domain Eukaryota; kingdom Metazoa; phylum Chordata; class Mammalia; order Rodentia; family Cricetidae; genus Phyllotis; species Phyllotis vaccarum. The sequence continues at coordinate 18,204,512 of JARWLC010000004.1, read as the reverse complement.
GGAGCATAGCTTCTGGTCCCCACCATGAGTTCTGTAATCTCTGTGTCACTTCTCAACAGAGTGATGGGTTCACACTGATCAGTGAAGACCACATTAGGTTAGAAACAGCCTCTGTTACAGTCCACTTCAGCCTGACACAGTGATTTGTTTCACATATATCATTCCAAATAACCTCAATAAAATGATTGTTCTTCCCCAAGAAATGGGGTCATTTCTTCACTGTTAGAAATTGAGATGGATCCTGTTACATTGTTTCTATAATGCAAGGACACATGCAATCCTTTGTCTTATGCTTTAAAAAAAAAAAAAGTCTTTAAGAAACGAGCTGAAGGGAATAAAATGTGGTAGAAAGAAGGTAGGCTCAGGAATTAAAGATTTATCTTGAAAATCCTATGGTTTCCCTTTGCTAAAAAAACACCTTGATTAAGCCAGTTTACCCTCTCTGGGCCTGAATCACTGCATCTATCAACTGGACATACAAATGTTACATATTCCGTGGATCTACAGGGTTGCCAGTGACCGCTCACAAGGTTCATGTGTGGAGCTACAGGGTTGCCAGTGACCGCTCACAAGGTTCACATGACAGTATCAGATGCATAGATGTAGCTATACACTCCCGTATTGATTATCACTATCACAGACAATGAGTTCAACAAGATCAGATTCTATCTCACCCAGACTTGGAAACAGACTCAGCTGAGACTGAATCACTGAAGCTGTTCACAGGGCTCTGGCTTAGCTGGCATTTCAGACCTATGTTCTGGAAAGACCATTGCTGTATTGTTGGCTATTCGTGACCAAGTGCTACTCTAGGATTGATGAAGCAGTGAATTCACTACGAAGGACTTCCAAAGTGGGAGCTTCTGTATCTGTACTGTAAATCGGGGCAGAATTAGCACCGCCCTGTGATAGCATGAGTCCACTTGTCATGCACAGAAAAGTACATAGAATTTGAGTGATATAAGACCCGGATATTCTCTTCACAGCCTCGGCACACTGCTTACACTCCTTCTTTCTCCAGGGTAAGGTGGAAGTGGAGGTTGGTAAGGAGGGCCTTCGCTTTGAGAACGGAGCCTTTACCTACTATGGTGTTCCAGCCATCATGACCACTGCTTGCTCAGGTATTCCAGGCCCCAAGCCAGAGTCTACCGGGGAAGCAATGACATCTCCAAGAACAATACAGGCTCAAGTCCCGACTCTTCTTTTGACTCCTGATAAACTGTCCAAACAAGCTGTTTAACTTCCTGGCATCTGGTTTCCTTCATGTCAAATGGACAAAGAAACAGCATTTCATTCAGATTTTGTTTAACTTTAAAAATAAGAGGAAGAAAATTGAGTTGGGAGGGAGAGAAGCAATCATATAGCAAGTGTTGGGGATGGAGAAAATTGTGAAAAGTAAGCTATTTCAACTTTGCCCATCTTTTCTACCCTCCTGTGTGATTGCCTGGTTTCTGCAGGGTTAATTGGTGCTATGGGAGGGGGGTTGAAAGTTGAGATTTCCATATGAAGTTATGTTTTCTGAATTACCTCTGAACCCCACTGCATCCTTCTGTCCTTAGATAATGACATGCGGAAGGTTGGAAGTCTGGCTGGATCCTCTGTCTTTCGTATGTATCTCTCAAACCCCTTCCTCGTCTTCCCCATCATGGTCCTGCCTCAGCCCACTTTGGGAACCTGGACCAAGCTATTTGAACATGGGCTGGGCTTACACAAATGCTGGCAGCCTCTTTGTAATGCTCTGCCAGGAACACTGCCTCCCACCAGGTACCCACAGAGCATGGAGGCTTAAGTTTTGTGCATCTGGAATGTGTGCTGTAGCTTCTCTGTTCACATACAAGTGATGAATGGAAATATAGAAAGATAGATGTGTGGTGTGGCTGAGGGCACCATGGGTTGCCACCTGCTGGGAAATGCAGGAATTGATCTGTGTGCTCTGGTGGTGGTCCAGTCTTCCCCTAGCTGGCCTTTACCTGAAGTGCTACGATTTTGTCTGTTATGTTTGTCCTCAGGGAGAAGTGACTGTGACTTTCAGTGTTGTAAATCAAGGCTGGTGCTGCTGCTCTTTCCTTGCCTACAAGCTCTCAGTTGATGGCGAAGTGGCTGCCAGCTGGCCGTGCATGCTGCCTGGGGGTGGGGGCTGGCACAGGGCTGATGGCTGGCTTGATCTGTCCCTCTGTGCTGTACCTTCTTGCTGTACAGACTTGGTGTGTTTGTGTAGAAGGCATGGCTTCTATTGTGATGTAAATGTGATCCAGAAAAAATTTTCTCTAGATTTCCTTTAGATTCGGTGGTTAAATTGTGTACATCAGTGGTTACTCTAATATCAAATGGGATATTTCCTTTCATCATAAAAAAGAGTTTACATAGTGTCTTACATTGGAATTTATCAGAGGACTTAGACAGAGCAAGGTAGATGTCACTTCAGAATGAGATAACAGGGCTGGGCATATAGAGCATATAGTAGTTGTCTAGCATGGGCAATGGTCTCAGTTCAAATCCCAGAACTACAAAGATAGATAAATAAAAAGTTTAATGATTCAATTTTTAATTTGGAAAAAAAAAACAAGGTAAAGAAATTATTTGTTCTACATCACCAGCCAGTTGATGACTTACCTAGATAGCGCCATTCCTGTGCCGTGACTAGTTCTCACAGCACAATGAATAGATTTTAGATCCATGTTCCAGGATGCATCTGCTATATGGAAATGACAGAATAATTTACCACGTCGTTTTAAGATGGCTGAAATGAATCTCTTCTACCCACAGATTCTTAAGATTCTACCCAAGCTTGGGTAAGAGATCTGTTAAAGAAAGAGAAGGAAAGAGAGGGAGATATAAGAAAAGAAAAAATGATATAGTATGGTATTTATGTCAGCCAGTGACTGTCAAGCAAGGTGGATAAAAGAAGCGTCAGTGCTCAGTAGAGTTTCCAGGACCTGGGAAGCCTTTGTTCTCAGAAGGATGTGCCCATCGTCACATTAGAGACTGTCCCTAGCACTCTAAGATGCTGCCTAGAAATGCTGACTCTGTTCTAGCTCTTCAGAAAGAGCTGAGAAAAAAGAAAAAAGCGCTTCCTAAGTCTCCCCACCCTGAATTTATATGACTTTCTTTAAAGAGAACCTGCAAGATGGTTCAGCAGGGAAAGACACTGGATGCGGACTTCACCCACATACACATATACACAAATCAATAAATATAAAAACAATTAAGATATTATCTGACCTCTTCTGATTCTACATCAATCAAAAATCCTTCAATTTTATTAGTGGAAAAAAGAGTAAGCTTGCAATAGTTGTCTTTTCTTTCATATTTTATTCATTTTTAAGTTAACATACAAAGCAATGAGTTTTATCCTGCCATCTTCATATACATGAGTCATTATACTTTGTATTCAGTTTAACTAACGAAAGGAAGCATTAAATTCTCTTTCCTCTCCCATGCTTCTGAGACTTTATACATGCTCAGGAAAGATAAATATCATTGGCCAGTAGTGGGAAAGAGATGTCCATCAGATCCTTCCTCCTGAGTGAAGTGTGGACTAACTGTAAGGTTCGCCCACAACCCACGGTTGCTCCCTGAGTTGGTGCTGAAGTCAAGGTTAAGAAGCACCCAGCTTCACTTTTTACTGGCCATGAGCATCAGCATGTAGCTGGAGGTGGAGCTTGTGCCTAAATCACAGGGAAGCAAACTCTTGAGGGCTTTGACCTGGCAGGATGCACCTTACTCAGGCACTGAGGTTGAGACCTGTGACCTGTGCCTCAGAGTTGAACTTGAAGTTGCAAAGAATTCTCCCAGATGTTCCTGAGTGGGTCACAGGGAGCACAAGGCACACTCCATCCACCACTACCCCTTTTTTGAGACAGTGTCTCATTATGTAACCTGGATAGTCTAGAGTTTGCTATGTAGACCAAAACTCAGATCTGTATACCTCTGTATCCCAAATGCTGGAATTAGAGGCATGTCACTGTGCCCAGCTCACACTCTGTTCTTTATCTTGATTTTGATTGATAGGAATCGAGGAGCCCATGATGAGGGAGCCTGGTTTTCTAGAGGAGCCTCACATGGCCTCACGTAGAGTAGGGGCATCCAGAAGTATGTGGTCTGCTTAGCAGAGTAGACATTTAATTAGGGAAGAACCAGAGACTGGTGATTCTTACTCCAGTGTGTCTCAGAACAGAGGCCAGTTCAAACACTTATGGTGGAACTGATGGTTATCAAATAGGTTAAAACAAACAAAGAAACAGGGGCTGGAGATATGGCTCAGTGGCTAGGAACACTGACTGCTCTTCCAGAGGACTCTGGTTCAATTCCTAGCACTGGCATGGCAGCTCACAACTGTCTATAACTCTTGTTCCAGGGAATCCTACACCCTCACACAGTCATACATGCATGCAAAACACCAATGTACATAAAATACAGATAAATATTTTTTTTAAAAAAAATCCTCCTTTTCTCCTGCATGGATAAGTAATTTCAGACCAAATCCATGGCACAGAAAAGAAAGCCATAGAAGCCACCTATTTCAGTATGCCTCTAGCCTAAGACGGACAGACATCAGCTAAGACAGACAGACAGACATCCTATGTACAACGGTGCACCAAGATTAGTATGAGGAAAGAACCCGGTCCTGCACAGTTGGCTCCACCAAGGCCCAAATGATGACTGCCGGCATTTCTGAGTCTAGGGAGAGAGTAAAGAGATGAAAAGAAAGAGAGGTGTGTTGGAACCCTTGTGATTCCTAGAAAGTCACTGTGATTTGACTCTTAAAATTGATTCACAGTTGAACTACTTGAAACTTGCCCGGCCTTTGCCAAAAAGCCTCTAACCATGCACAGCTTCTCACCAGCACTGGGCCATCGTAGAACATCACCTGATAGCCCAGGAAGGATCCAGACTCCCAGCTGATGCCCTCACAGGAGCATGCACTGGCCTCCTGGCCTCTGAATATCTACCCAAGGGCTCTCCTGTATGAGCAGGCTGCATGAGACATCTGGGAGACTGGAATGCAGAGGGCAGTGCTGGCCTCCAAGGACACTGGCTGTATTAGTCACTGGCTTCTGTAGTTTCCACTGAGATTATTGTGTATCCCTTTAAGAGACCTTCAGTGAAGTTCATTTCATTTTGTCTCTCTGGAGAGTGACTTGGTAAACATGCAATTCCTGTGCTTTCTAAAGCACGGTTTATTTTTTTGGCCAAGAAATGTGATATTGTGAAGAACCAGGAACAGACTGTCTCACACATTTTGCTCTTTGTCTCTCTTCTTTTGTGTTTATCTTCCCCTTTGCTTCTCACATACCCTTGGTCCCCGACTCTTTAGTGCCTGTCTCTGTATCTCGTACCTTCGCCTTCAGCAGAGGGGACTCTCTGGCAGGCTCCCCAGGTAAACATGCATGAGTATCTCGGGTCCCTGTAGATCCAGTCGGGATAGCAGGAGGCATTTGATCTCCCTCACTGCCCTGCATGAGAGCTGGTCTCGACCCACAGGCACCAATGACTAAGGCATAAGGCATCTCACAAATAACCCTCATTTACATAGTGGGCTGACTCAACGCATCAGTTAGGAATTTTCCTGCCAGGATATATCGCGTATGTGCATGAAATAACGGTTTAGCAAGGAGTAGCGTGGCTTTTTCCATATATTTTGACCCTGCAGAGTGGAGGGATAAAAGTACAGAAGAAGAAGAAAAGTCGGAGGGAATGATGGGAAACTGTCTTGCATTCCTACCAGCTCTTTCTTTTATGTAGTTAGCCACGGAGCCATCCCTGCTTCCTAGCAATCTACTGAATGATGGTTGTCTTTCCTGTGGTTCTGCCCATACAAAGGCTACTGTGAATAAGATGCCCACATAGCTTTTTTGTTAAATTTAACTCCTCACGTTAATAACATACAGTTTAATAGTTTTTTTCATCAGGTAAAGTCCAATAAAGTGCTCAGTAACGCAATGACTGAGTTGAGAATAGTAAGTCTAGATAATTAGATAGTTGTCTAGATTGTTTCTGTGTTTAGAGGTTGATCTCTTAGTACTATGGAAATAAAGACTAAAGCAGGCATGTATTAGTTAAAATTTCCTCCAGCTAAAAAGTCCAGTTCCTTGTGGTTTCTTCATCTGTGTCTCCCTACCCACACCCACCATATATCCTCCGTGGTCCAAAACCCAGTTATGTCTGGTCAGTCGACCTTCTACATTAGAAAGACCGTGCCCTAAAACCTCAGACCACATAGTCATAAACTCAAATATAGTTATTTTAACTTCTCTCTCAAATCCCATTTCCCCATCCAAAACCATCTGGTTCCCATGTTTATCTCTTCAAGACAAGTTAACCACCTTCTCAAATTTCACCAAAGTTTTCTCTCTCCATCAATGGTAAATTCCCACTAAAATATAAAGCTTTCTTGCTTTTGGGGGAGTTCGTGCCTTCCCAATGGCTACAGGCTAGAACAGTCGATGCAAGATGCAAATCTGGTATCCACACCAGCTAAGTGGTCTAACCCCACATGCCAGCAAAATTAGAAATGACCACATCACGAACCTTCAAATCTTGGAGAATGCCAAGAGTACATTGTGAATGTGCTGCAGAAAGTGGGGAGGGGTGCACATTTTTACAAGATTTTAAACCAGAAGAATCAAAACAGGCACATATTTTTCTTTTTAATTAACCCTCAACTAGCCAGACAACCCAGTTAGTTGTAATTTCCCAGCATGCAGGATAATTGGTAGCTCACTGCTATTTATTATGAAAAACTTCATGTAACCCAGTGTCAGAGAATAAACAGACTCATTCACTGTGTAGCCCTTCTCCCGCCGGAGGCAGAGATGTCTACTCTGGTTGATGTGTGCCCCCAGAGAGTTCTTTCAACCTTCTCCCCATTCTCCATGACTGTGGATACCCAGTCTAACAGGAAACCACCAGTAAACAAGATGAGAAGAAGGCCAGCCTTTTCCCAACCTTAGTTCAGCTCTGCAGAGCAGACCAGCCATGGGCGCAGCAAGAGAAAGCAAGTAGCCAGCACCTTCTCCCTTTGTGCCCCCTCCATTCTTGTAGCTGGCCTTTTCTTTAGACAACCACTAGGCTCCATGATAACTGAGTGACATTCTCAGGACTACACCACAGAATTACCTCTGTCACCCTTGCTTTTGTCCCATTTTAGCAAAGAAGTCTGAGGATTTTGTGGCAAGCCTAGGAGTTTGTGAGAAGGGGGTCTTGGGTTCCTTCTGGTCCCAGTCTTGATTTCTGCTCCAGAAATATGAACTTATATATATATATATGTATTAAGTAAGCTGTAATCTGTCTTGCATAGGGGAAAGATAAACCCTAGAAATTAACAAGTTTAGGAAGTAATTACTGGAAAAAGGAGTCAAAGTTAAGAGTCCTGGCTGCTCTTGCAGAGGACCCAGATTGAGTTCCCAGTACCCACATGGCAGCCCACAACCCTCTGTAACCCCAGTTACTAGGGATACAGTACCCTCTTCCAGCCTTCATGGGCACCAGGCATTCTACATGGTGCACATATATACATGCAGGCAAAACACATATAAAAGTAAATTTTAAAAGTTAAGAAATTTCTTAAAAGAAATCATTATTTTCTCTTACTCCCCACAGCCACTTTTGGGAGGTGGGTAGGAATTATAAACAGACTCACAGGAATTAAGCCATTTGGACAGTCTTGGGTATGTAGTGAGTAGAAAGAGGGATAAGGAATCCAAAACACTAGGTCCTGCTTTCTCTTGTCTAGGACGTGACTGCATTTCCACATGAAGAAGGCATTTTGCGCCCCCTAGAGGGCTTCAGTGTGTTTGCATTGGCCATACTGATGAATATGGTACTCAACGTTGGACTGAATCCAAGAGTCCTTGTACCAAATATTTAAAAAATATTGAGCATGTGATTGCAAATCATTATCCACAGGACATTTCTCTGAGTTTGAAGTAAGGAGAGCTTAGTGGTGCATGGATCACCTCCAGAGTGCAATGCAATTAGTTAACTTTGCAGGTGCTTTTGTTTAAAAATGAAACTTCTCATTGGCCCTCCTGCAGCTATTATTCTCTCCATCAAATCCATTCCTTCATTCTTCTCCTGATGCACATAATATTGACTTTCCCATGGCAACCATCCCAAATCCACAAGAACACAGAGAAGGGGGACGCGTCACAACTAAGGCTTCGATTGTCCATCCATAACATGCTTTGAGATCAAAGATGATGGTGTTTTCTTCCCGGATATACAAGGAATCCCTAAAAATAATCTTTCAGCTTTGAACAATGTGGCAAATGGAAATATTCCTTGGGGTTGGCTCTTCTTTAGTAAACATTTGGGAACCATTAAAGCTCCTTGAAACGTGAGCGAGTTCATCTGGGATCGTAACTGGGGCTGACTTGCAGAGTTCACATGGGGCTTGATGGAGGGCTGGCTCTTGGCATTTGGTTGTCTGATGTTAAAAAAACTACCAAAGAATGATGAATTTTAATAATCTCAGTTTGTACTCTTATAAGCCTATGTAATTAAACCCCCCATCCGATCTGGGGAACACAGATGGCCTGTGGTAGTAACCATGACCAAAGGAAGCCATCCCCCTTCAGCCCTCTCCGATGATCCAAAAGATGTAGACAGAGAGGTACAGAGCCTTTATGCTTCCCAAGGAAGTCAAGCATCATACTTGTAACTCCCTGAATAGGGTTGTAAAGGCTCCCCTCGATAAAGGTAGATACAGGTGAGGTGACAGTTCCAGAGCTGTGTGGCAGTCTTCAAGCCTCCTGTAGATTATTAGTACAGAGTGAAGGGGATACTGTCCAGCATTCATTACTGTGTAAAATCTTCTCCCATGATGCCCTCCTCTGCCTCCCACACTCCCCAATTTTACTGCTGTATCTTCTCCATCCAACCTCGGTCACTCTAAGTTGCTAGCCAGGACAGACAGCTCTGGTAGGATGACCATACACTGGCTGCAGGATGGAGGTCTGCCACAGTCTTCCAGAGGAGTTAGTGATGCTGCATAGAATATGGTGTTCCCTTCCACCCAGTCACCCCTGAGCCAGCTACATGGCATGATCTAATACCAAAAGCAGGCCAAAGGCATGTTGGCTACCTGGTCTGCCTCCTGTTGGTCAGCGTTATTATGTACTGCTGTTTGATCTGCCACATTCAGACCTCCTTGCACTGCGCTTAGGATTTTCCATATTTCTTCATCCCCCCGAGCTGTGCCTCCGTGCTCTTAGGAAATGCCAAGGGGAGTTAGACAACTTGAACTAGTTTGCCATGCTGCTGGGACACTCGTCTGTTACTGATTTCTTCTCTTTTTTTATTAAAAGCATTTCCATTTCCATTCCCCTTGCTCTGAAGCCCCAGAGTGTGTGTGCACAATTACCAAAAACGCCGAGTCATCGGCATCCTACCTATTGAGGAATGTCAGGCTCTGGGACACTAAAACATCCATCTTGCGCAACATTCAGATGATCTGGGACTTTGTCACGAAATGAGGGTTCTTTTGTCCTTTTGAAAAGTTCCTTTTGCAAAACAGTTGTATCTTTTGGTGTTGAAAATCTTTGGAATTTTATAAATAAACATCCACTGATGTATTTACTTTAAAAAATTAAAAATATGTTCTTCCTCACAACACAACAGCAAAGTATATAACTGTTTGACGTGTGACTCCCTAAGTGAAAGCAGGGGGACCTCCTTAGAGATGTTCGTGCATGATGAGAGCTTTATAGGGAAGGAGGATGTGGTGCTTGCCTCTGTTCCCAACAAGGGATGGAAGTGATTCAGGCAAACGCTTCTGGAGATGGGAAAAGTTCAGTAGATAAGATGGGCTCTGTTTCATTGTCATCCTTTTCAAACATGTATAGAAACATGACCTAAGATAAGCATTTGGGGCAGGAACTGTGGGCTATGAAGGCCCTGTCTAGACAGGAGAAATGGAAGATACAGTGATGCTGTCTTGGGGTAGCTGAATCCACAGAGCTCACATCTTCTCCCCAGAGTTGCACCCAAACTTTGCGGAAACCAGTGAAAGTAAGGATTCGGGGCCGGTTGAGTGAGGGTTCAGTTTTCCAGACCCTGATCATAAGGTAAAGAAGCTTCCCTCCTACAAGAGAGCCTGTTACCCCCACAATTTCCCCAGAAGACAGAGCTCTGGCATCCAGCTGCCACCCTGAATAGCCACAAATGGATTCATCCAAGACAGAACTCACTTTGTTTTAAGGGACCAAGACCACATTCCTATAATTCATAGTCACTGGTACTTCGCTGTATTCTTTGTTGAAGTCTTTACGGTCCTTAGTTACTTTGGAGGATCTGGTCCTTCCACAGGCCTGACTCCAAAACCTCCTTTCTTGTGTGCTGTTACTAACAGATAGGTAAAGTCCTGGTGCTCCTTGACCTAAGCTGATAGCCTAACTCCAGCCAGTTGCACTTCTGTTGTTGTGCTATCAACCCCTAGCTTCTTAGAGGAAGGGGTTCCCCCAGATGACCATCATTTGCAAAGGAACAGTTCAGGGAACCCAAGGTCATTTTGGGGCTCTAAAACCTCTCTTTAAAGAGAATTTAGATTCTAAATTAAAATCCTTGAAAGGGCTGTTAGGTACATATTTTTCCACTCTACATTTATATTGAGCACCTGCTCAGGGTCAGGTTCTGTGGGTGTATATTGATGATATATAGGAAAGGCAAGGTCTCTGTTCTCACTGGATTTAGAGTTAGGCAGATCTAATGAATGTATAATGTAGTGAAAGGTGCTGTTTGAAGGACTGGAGAGGGATGATAACAATGAACACGGGGAGCTTCTCAGGATGCCCATATGAGGTCTTCAGAGAAGTGAGCCTCTCCAGTGACCGCTAGGGCTTGAGAAGGATGCCAGGCATCCTTGGCAGGTAAGGCTGGGAACTAAGGGACTGGCATCTTCTTAGGGAGAGACCCTCAGATGATTAAGGATGCCCAGGAGGCCTAGGCCAAGCTAGGAAGAGAGGTCCAAGAAGAGATCAGTCAGGAAAGCGGGGATCAGTAGAGTGTCTGGGTTTATTCAACTAGAATCAGAAATGAATTTATGGAATTGGACCTCAGTGGTCTCCTTTTATCCATACATACATTTTTTGTGATTTCAGTTGCTGGTGTTAATCAAGATCCATAAACTGAAAATTTAGGAAATAGGGAAATTATAATATATGGACACTTGGATAGTGTTTATCATTATTAATTCTGTTTTATTAGTTTAAAACAGTGATAGGTGATCTCTTAATTGTAATTTAAAGTTTATCATATGTGTGTGTGTGTAGTGAAACACAGCGTATAAACTGAGTTTGTACTGTTAGAGTCTCAGGCATCTACTGGGAGCATTGGAATGTACCTCACAGATGAAAGGCTGCTGTTTAAGGTTAAAAGTGAGGAGACCAGAGTGTGGCCCAAGCAGTGGTGAGAATAACTGTCCTTGATGAGAGAGAGGGAGAGAGAGAAGGAGGAGGAGGAGGAGGAGGAGGAGGAGGAGGAGGAGGAGGAGACTGTTTGGGTTAGAGGCCAATGGCAGGTCTCACTGTTGGGGTTGGAGGCCAATGGCAGGTCTCACTGTTGGGACTGGAGGCCAATGGCAGGTCTCAATGTTGGGGTTGGAGGCCAATGGCAGGTCTCACTGTTGGGGTTGAAGGCCAATGGCAGGTCTCACTGTTGGGACTGGAGGCCAATGGCAGGTCTCACTGTTTGGGGTTGGAGGCCAATGGCAGGTCTCACTGTTGGGACTGGAGGCCAATGGCAGGTCTCACTGTTGGGGTTGGAGGCCAATGGCAGGTCTCACTGTTGGGACTGGAGGCCAATGGCAGGTCTCAATGTTGGGGTTGGAGGCCAATGGCAGGTCTCACTGTTGGGGTTGAAGGCCAATGGCAGGTCTCACTGTTGGGACTGGAGGCCAATGGCAGGTCTCACTGTTTGGGGTTGGAGGCCAATGGCAGGTCTCACTGTTGGGACTGGAGGCCAATGGCAGGTCTCACTGTTTGGGTTGGAGGCCAATGGCAGGTCTCACTGTTGGAGTTGGAGGCCAATGGCAGGTCTCACTGTTGGGGCTGGAGGCCAATGGCAGGTCTCACTGTTGGGGTTGGAGGCCAATGGCAGGTCTCAGTGTGGTCCTTAGGGAGTAGAGGAATCAGAGCTGACTCCCAGGTTTCTGGGATATATGGCTACATCCAAGTAAACGGCATTTGCAGAGCTGATTAAGATAGAAGTGGGATCCTCGGTTCTGTAATCATATGAAAGCATCGACTCCTTTGGTTGTAGAGAGAAAGCCATTCAACTTATGTTTATTTTAATATGTCTGCTCTGTGGTTCGCCAAGCTGTAACAGCTTGGCAAATAGACAAATCATCCAACTCTGTGACTCATTCCAATAGATGCTAATCAGACATCCTGATTGACACCAGCATCATCTCAGGGAGCAAAATTAAATCACTAAGCTTCACCCTGAAAAAAAAAAAAAAATCTTTCTAGATTTTGAGTCTTCACTTGAGCTCCCTGAAGTAGATCTGTGTTCTGAGAAGCCAAGAGCCTCCTTAGCCTCTCGAGATGTGCAGAGTGACATCAGCTGGGAAACAGGAATGAGAAGGGCTTTGTATTTTCTCATTATGGTCGTCCCAGGTTAAGACAATGCTTAGGGTCACCTTCAACTTTCTCATCCCTATTGGTCCTTGGGAGGATGACTCCCTGTCCATTTAAAACCAAATGGCATAGTCTTTACTGAATGTAAAGAAGCTTTGGGGACATGTATGTCTTTGGCAGAAAGTCTGTGGATTATTCCAGGCTCCATTTGTACTAGAATGGGCCTTTCCATGACCCACATTTTCAAGGTCTACTGTGGATTTCCTCAGCGCTTCATCTATGAATAAGGCAAGACATTGGTATAGTCAAAGGGAGTTAGTTTCTGCTACACATCTCAAACATACAGAATCCCAGAGTTCCGCAACCAAACATTCTTGAAAGATACTGCATCCAGAAGCCCAAAGACCAGAGCCTGACTTACCCCACACCACCCTGTTTCTGCCACAAAACTCAAAGAATTGAACATTGCCTTACAGATTGATATAAACAGTTATGAAAGGCAAGGATAGAACATTTTAACTGCCTATTAACATGCTATACAACGTGTAACTATTTACCCTTATGGCTTGTGGACCTGTGTTTATACTTGATCCTGGGCCTGCCACTGTTGAGGCAGACCCGAGTCAGCTCCACTAAAATATGGCCATGTTGGAGCGGGAGGTGATTCTGGTAACAAACATAGACCATAGTCTTTCTAAAAGAGTTCGTCATTTCATTGTGTACAGTGCCCCCAATAAAGGGCTCTCTTCTGTGCACCAGGTACATAGCACTATATTTGTATATGGAAGGGGGGGGGGTCCCCCTGTACCTAACTTGAAGAACCAAGACAGCCTACCTCTGCCCACCATCTAGGGGGAAAAGCACTTTGGATACCTCCCTGGGTCAGGTCCCGCCTCACCAACCAACAAGTCATTCCTTTCTTGGGCCCTGGTGGGGTGTGGGCCCCTGACCTTGCAATGCCACCCCTGCCATCGGACCTCGGTAAATAGCACCTTTTTCTCTCTTCCTCCTTCCTCCCATTCTCCCTCTTGTCTCCCCACCTCCCATTCCTTGTCTCTTCTCTGCCCCCACCCCCTTCCTCACTGTCTGCAGTAAACCGGTCCCCTTCTCGCTGCAGCGGCTTGAATCGTTCCGAGTCGCCGAACCGAGAGCGCAGTGACTTTGGCGGGAGCAACACGCAGCTATACAGCAGCAGTAACAACCTCTACACGCCTGACTACTCGGTGCACATACTCAGTGATGTGCAGTTCGTGAAGGTAACTCCTCCCGGAGTACAGCTGGCTGGGGCGTGGGGCAGAGCTTTATCCATGTTCCAATCTCCTGTCCCAGTAAGGTGCTGGGTGACAGGTCCTCCCTGGCTGTATAAAACCCTGCTTTTAGGAAGTTTGATTGTTACGGCTTATTGCTCTTGTTAATAATTTATCACAGTCAATACTCCTCATTTCTTATTTCATGTGGAGACACTAAGGCACAAGGGAAAGGAACTTGCCCGAGATGCACTTCTAGACAGAACTGCCTATTTTGGATCCCTGCCCTTGGCACTGGGGTTATTCTATTCACCGGGGTCATTCTATTTATCTCTTTCAAGGTCAGTCAGCAAGGAATAAATAAGCCAGGTGTGTAGAAAAACCATGATGATCTTTTACGACGGTATATTGACTCATATGATAGTATTTCTAAACCATAATATGAAAATAGGTCACCGAAGAACCACTCTGAAGTGTAGCACAGAGGCCCTTGAGGAGAAAGGCTGGTGTCTCTTCAGATCTTCCCTTAGGGTTGCAGTGCCCAGGAGTACTTTGAATTTTCTTCCCTTCCCTTACTCCACTGGATTCTTTTCTGACATCCAGCAAACCATTATAAACTTGGCCCTGGGACCTCAGCTAGAGCCCCGCTTATCCCTGTCCATTGTAACATCCAGTGAGTACACTCGGTAACTGCCAGCTGCTGAAATCACACAGGGGGAGAGGGTCATTTCTTTCTACCCAGAACACTGATTATTTGTAGGGTGTGCTGGCTGGTTTTATGTGCCAGGACTCAGCAGATGCTTTAGTGATAGTCAGCCAATAAAAATGGCCATTAAAAGAAGAAACCGCTGAACATTTACCAGCAAAAAGGGACAAAACTCGCCAGATGGGAAATGTGGTGGTTTGAACAGAAAGGGCCCTCATAGATCCATGTGTTTAAATGCTTGGCCCTGTTGAGAGGTGTGGCCTGTGCTGATGGCTCTGAGGTCTCAGATGCTCAAGCCAGGCCTATGTGGCAGTCACTTCTGCTGCCTGCGGATCAGCATATAGAACTCTCAGCTCCTTCTCACGCGCTGTGTCTGCCTGCCTGCATGCCGCCATGTTTCCCGCCATGATGAAACTGTAAGCCAACTAAAGCCTTTCCTTTATTATCTTTCAATGGCAATAGAAACCCTAACTAAAGCAGGGCAGGATAAGGCCTGCCAGGTGGAAAGCACTCTTCAGGGATCTTTTCTGAGTCCATTACCTGCATCACCTATTCGATCTCACTACCACCTTCTGAGGAAGGTGCTGTTCCCATTGTACAAATGACTTTAAGGCTTGAACCCGAGATCATCTGGCCAAAAAATGGTAGAGTCACACTTCAGAAGTTGAAACTTCTGTCTGCTTCTGGCATCCCAGCCCTGGAATCACTGGACTTCAAGGAGAGTTGTGGAAAGTTAGCCCAGGAAGAAGCAACCACAGCCTAGCTGAGAACTATTCATGGGTATGACTGGACACCTAAGAGACCTGAGAGCAGAGAGGCTTATCTCACTCCCTGTGGCTTCCAGCCTGAAGGACCTCTCAATGCAAATGCAGACCTTCCTCAGAGAGGGGAAGGAAGAAGGACCTCTCAGTGCTAATGCAGACTTTCCTCAGAGGGGGAAGGAGAGGGAGGTGATAAGAAGGACCAATAAGTATCTCACTGGTTTGAAGTACTGGGCTCATAACTTCAGAGAGTCCTATCAACTATCTCCCTTTGTCTGCTTTGTGCTTAGCATTGATGAGATACTGTGACAGCTGCCTTTCTAGAGCGTACATAAATAAACAGGGGCAAGGGAGACAGGATAGCATGTCATAAACCAGGAAGTTCAAGTGGTGATGACAGAGCCATGGCCTAGAGAGACAGGTGAGCTGCTTCTGAATGGCCACCGGAGAGGGTTGAGGAAAAGACGCTTGCTGAGGTCTGAAGAATGCTCTCAGAATAGAAGCAGAAGGCTGGGATGTCAGGGATCTGAGCATTGGCCTGTGGAGAGCAGAGGCAGGCCCTGGTGAGAGATGGGATTGGAACATCAGAAGCAGAGCCCCTGGGCCTTGTGAGTAGCATATGGAACTTGGATTCTATTTTTTAACACATTGCCCAGCAATTGGGGGGGGGGGGGCGGCTGTTAAATAGGATTAATAGTTTTCTGAAACCATGGCTTTCAAGGTTGTTTAATTGGCCACCCTTCTCAACTTAAAAATGTTTAGATGGGGGAAGGCACAGGGAGGTCTTTGTTTGTTCTGCTTGGGTCTTCCTGTTCAATTCAGGAAGTCAATTGTCATGAATTACCATACATAGTATGCACAGTTTACACCACTATAGGCTGGCAAGTCCATGATGGGGGGACCAGTAGATCCAGCGGGTATTGAGGGTCCACTTCCTCATGGCCTTTGTGTCCTCAGATGTTAGAGATGGAGAGAAAGGCAAGCTGAGAAGTCATAGCACCCACCACCCTTAAGACCTAATCCCCTCCGGAAGCCCTTCTTCTAGGGGATTAGGTTTTAGCAGGTAGTGTGTAGATTTCAGGGGTCACATGACACCATTTATGGCTGAAGTTAAAAAAAAAACAATCAGTATACATCTTAGTTTGTTACTCTGGAGTGAAAAGTGAGATTATTTATTCCTCAGGTTTGAATACGCAACTGTGGGAGCCGAAGGTTCAAGGGAGTGGTCTTTGTCTTAATGTTGGATAGGACAATTCCAGCATGGATTTGGCAGCTCCTCAGAGAAATGTACTGAAAAGAGGGCCTCAGACAGAGGAAATTTGTAAAGGTTTTCCTAAAACTCATCTCCATTCCTAGACCTAAGGAAAGGTAACTTTCTCCAGAGAACAAAGAAAACTTTCCAGACCACGACAGAGGGAGTTGGAAATCTGTCTGAGTCCAAGGCCAATTCTCAGGAGAACTGAGAATCGTATGTTCTTTCTGTCATATCAGAGGATTGTGTTCTGTCCAAGCTGCCAAGAAACACTCCTTTTTTTTCCACCTAAACATTTTTAAATTGAGAAAGGTACCTACTTAAAGGGTTAGTCAAACTCTCTCTAAACCCGTGTCTTCAGAAAACCTTTAGTTCTACTGACCGACACTTTTCAACTCAAGACAAATGTGTCAAGGTTTGGTTTTCTCCTTTGCTGTATAATGTAAGATCATTCTTAAAATATAACTGGAAAACCACCTCCTCCTGATTCAGAAGATGCTCAGGGACTTGTGAGGCAACCCCTCCTCCACACACACACCCTTCTCTCCCAGCTCTGATTCTCTTTAGCCAGGAGAGGCTCTCTGTGCTTTCTCATCTTATTTTGTAGTTCTAAGGATTGGACCTGAGGCCTCAGACACCCGGGCAAGTGCTCTGAGCCTTATACCCTGTGGACCTAAAGAGAACATGCATGGGAAGTGCTTTCACAGGCCCAAACCCCTGCTGCTGGCTGCTGATAAGGTCCTCAGTGACCTTCCTTGTCCAATAAACTAAAGTTCCCAAATTACTAAGTTCAAGAGAACTATGATTTCAAGACAATTCTAAAATGAGATATAAAGGCGCATCTTACAGTTTTCTGGGAAAGATTTTCCTTATAAATTTTATTTTGTTTCTTGGTTGTTTGGTTTGGTTTTTGGTTGGTTTACTGGTGGTTTTGTTTTGTTTTGTTTGTTTGGGTGCGCGTGCACATGCGTGCGTGCGTGTGTGTGTGTGTGTGTGTGTGTGTGTGTGTGTGTGTGTGTGTGTGTCTGTCCTGTAGGCATCATTGTTAAACTAAGAATGTTTGGCAGGTACCTTATAGTGTGGATTGTATGACTTTGACCAAGATCCCCATCACCATCTAGTGGTAAAATCCCTAAATTGCAGGATTGTATTCCAAAGGCTCATAAACTATTCCCAAATCACAAGTTCATGAAATGGCTAGAGCTCCTCCGCAGCCTGGAGGTTCACTTCTGGGCACTTTGGCTGCCAAGTCAAGATTTCCAAAAGTTTAAAGATAATAATTTAGGAGATGTTTAAATTATTAACTGGTCAACATATGAAAAGCCCATCTAAACTCGAGTTACTGTCAAGACGTGGTTATATTACAACAGGGAATTGAGAGGAGAAAAAAATGTTGTCTTTTGAAAATTAGTTTCTTAGCTTCGTCACCCAATTGGTGTGCATGTCTTGAGCATTAGCAATGTCTTTGGCTACTTACTATTCAGTGTGTTAAAATATATTTGAAAATATACCCTCCACCTAGTATCAAGGCTGAAAAAGGTGACATTTTTAAAGCATTATATTATCTGGAGATTGTCTAGACCTTTAAAAATTGGGAAGAAACCAGATTAAGGCAGTGTCGTGTGGAGCACGCTCACAAATGGGTATAAAAGATGTAGTGAAGGGACCTCTAAAAGGATCTGGCTACCCAGGTCCTGGGCTGGTATCAGGGAGATCCGTTGACCATCAAGATCATGTTGATAAAATGTTTTCACCTGTTTCTCTCTGGATTGTTTTTGGGAGACAGTGTGTCACAGTACAGCTCTAGTTGGCCTGTTTCTCATTTCTTTAGCTAACTAGACAGTATTTCTATTTAACAATAACATACTAAATTGAAACATTGTCAGGGCTGGGAGTGGGCAGCAGTACCTCATTTGTTTGGCATGTGCCAGGCCCTGGATTCATTCCCGAACACCGATAACAAAACTTGCTCAATGTAGCTGGAACTATTTCTCTGCTCACCCACCTCCCACGGTCCTGCAGCGTTTACAAAATACTTGACTTAGAGCCTTATATTAATTACAAACTATTTGGTCTGTGGTTCAGACTTGTTGCTGACTTATAGCTTATACGACTTAAGACTTATAGCTCTTTTATCCTAAATTAACCCATTTCTATTAATCTATGTATTGCCACATGTCCTGTGGCTTTACCTGTGTTCCATTACATCTTGCTCCCTGGTATCTCTTAGCCTCCGACCCTGCTTTCTTCTTCCTGGACCTCTCTTGGATTTCTTACCTGACTATATCTTGTCTTGCCATAGGCTGAAACAGCTTCTTTATTAACCCATGGTAGCAATACATATGCACAGTATTCAGAAAGACATCCCACAGCCCAAAGGGAGAGAATTGATAAAAAAGAGATATCTGAACCCGAGTCCATTTTTCAGAAAAGTTTATGCCAACAGTTTCTCTTTTCTAAATTTTTTAGATTTATTCATTTTATTTTATGTGTATGAGTATCTGTCTATGAATGCTTGGGAATAGAACCAGGTCTTCTGCAAGAACAAGTGTTTCTAACAGCGAAGCCTTCTCTTTAGCCCCTATGTCAAAGGGAATGGATTGGTTTTCGTGAAATTGGGTTGTTGTCAAACTAAGTTGGCCTGTGAGTTTAGCCCCCTGCCTACAGTCAGCTGTTTCCCTACAGTATGTTGTTCTAGCATGCGATACAGCCTGGGGGGCTCTCACCAGCACCAGCCAGGGGGGCTCTCGTCAGCACCAGCTTAATGCTGGTTATAATTTCTAACCCACCAGATCTTGAGCCAAATAAATCTCTTCTTTATAGAAAGTACAAAGCTCAGATATTTTGCACAGCAACACAGAACAGATCCATGCAGATTCTTCCAAGTACCCTGTGAAGTCTAAAGCTAGTAAAAATAAATAGTGGGAACTGGTGGTCAGCAAAATAAAGGACCCTTCATTATCCTTCCCCTGCTGGGCTTGATGCAGCTTGGGTGGGAGTCCCACTTGAGGACATCAGGCCTCAGACCAGGCATTGCAAAGCATCCCAGTTCCTCTGTATGTTTCCTTCCAGATCACAAGACAGCAGTACCAGAATGCACTCACAGCCTGCCACATGGATAGCTCACCCCAATCCCCAGACATGGAAGCCTTCACTGATGGGGACTCAACCAAGGCCCCCACGACCCGGGGCACGCCCCAGACTCCAAAGGATGACCCAGTCCTCACACTCCTGAGCAACAGGGCCAGCTTGCCGTGTGAGTCAGTCTGGCAGATAGGGTGGGCTGCTGTGGGGTATGAATGGCCCTCCTTCCCCCTCTGCTTCTGCCCAGCAGCCATCTTGTGCCTCACAGAACCCCAGGTCTCCTCCAAGGCACAGAGGTAATGTACTCACTGCCCTCCCTTAGGCAGCCGCTCAGATGGTCTGAGAAGCCCCGGAGAGGTGGTGTACCTGAGGATGGAGGAGATGGCCTTCCCGCAGGAAGAAATGACCAACTTTGAGGAGCACAGGACACACCAGCTCTCACCGTCAGCTGCAGCTGTTCCCATACCATCAGGTCAGAGCTGGGTCCAGGGGAGTAAGGGAGATCACCCACCACTCTTGGACTCAAGCATAGTCAGAACAAGCTGGCTTGGGGGAGGGGAGGCACTGTCAGCATTTAACAAGCACCTACCATATATCAGGCCCATATAACACATCTTTTCCAGGGACACTTGAGCAGTGGTAAGAACTATTTTCTGCCTGGATTCAGATCCTAGCCTCTCAACTCAGAATTTTTTGTTTTTTAATACAAGGTCTCATGTAACCCTAGGGCTCAAACCTACTTTGTAACAGAGGATGACCCTGAACTTCTGAGCCTCCTGCCTCCACCTCCCAAGTGTTGGGATTATAAGCATGTACCACCACGCTGGGTTTTGAGGAACTGTTAGATTTTAAGGAAATTACTCGTTCTAAGGTTCAGTTTCCTTATCTTAGTAAGTTTCCTTGAGTAAGTTAATAAATACTAGCAGTTATATCATGAAGCATTTTCAAGTATAACTGAGAAAATGTATATATAGGGCACACTAGTACCTGGTATCACAGTCTACAAATATTAGAACTGCCTGTAGATAAGTACAGCCGCTGTGCTCTGGCATCAAGATGCAGCTTTGTGGAAGGTGGTCTCTAGAGTGAGTTCCAGGACAGCCAGGGCTACACAGAGAGACCCTGTCTTGAAAAAACAAAAGGAGGAGGGGAAGAGAGAGAACGGAGGAGGGAAGGAAGGAAGAAAAAGAAAGTGATATCAGCCACCAGCTCACTGGTAGGGTTCTTCACTTCCTTTGGGCCACAGAGCAGGCCAAAGCCTCTGGAACTTTCCCTGTGTTCTCAGATCCCTTCATTTGAGACACGGCACACCAATGCTCAAAGCTCCCTGTGCCCCAGCAGCAATGAGATCCAGTTTTCCTCACTACGGCAGGTAGCCCCAAGCTTTGGACCCTCCATATACCAACCCACCAGGCAGTAGTTCCAGGGTTCCAGACCTGCCCCATTCTACACTAAGTATACAAAGCAAAGATCTGGAAAGGCGAATATGTAAGAGCAGTGAGACAACATTTGCCAAACCCAGAAAGATGGCACATACATCAGTCCAGGATTTGGGAGAGAGAGAGAGAGAGAGAGAGAGAGAGAGAGAGAGAGAGAGAGAGAGAGAGAGAGAGAGAGAGAGAGGTCATTTTCTCTCCCACACACCAAATTTAGTAGCTCTGCTAAAGGCCTGGAGTTAGGAGATAGAGCAGAGGACTGGACATGGAGATGGGTGGGCTTTGGAGAACATCCAGCTACCTCTAAGTGTGGTACATGAGGACCCATGATGTTGACAAGGGAAGCAGCTCACCCATGCCTAGTGACCATGTTACAAGTGGACTCTACGTGAGGGCTTTGGGTACAGGTCAGTTTCCACACACCTTGCCTCTCAGTTTGAACCCTTTCTGGGCTCTGAGATTCCAGGAAGCCAGGGGCATGTGCTCCGTTATTGCTGAGCCCTTGATTTTATAGGTAAAAGGAAGTGACATCCAGTGGCCTCAGGTGTCCTTTTTGTCTGGCACAGACACTAGACGGAGCACACAGTATGTTCTCTCTCTTATGACAGGTGGCATTTGAGAATTATTTCTGACTCATAGTAGACTGCTGGCTTTAAGCCCTTTAGAACATGCACACACAGATACACACACACACACACACACACACACACACACACACACACACACACACACACACACACACACACACACACGCGCGCATATGCACATGCACACACTGTTCAGCACTGTCACTCACCAAGAGGCATTTCTCCAAATCTCCCTGCCTGGTCCTGTTGCATTTGGTTTCTGGCCCGGAATTTCTGGCCTACAGTCCCATAGTCCCACTGAAACACACAGACACTTGTATTAATTGTACACTGATTGACTTGGGGCCCAGGCATATAACTTGCTAACTCTTTACCCTTAAACTAACCCATGACTCTTATCCTGTTCAGCCATGCGGCTCGGTACCTTTTCTCAGAGCAGCATAGATATCCTCTGCATCTGCTTCTCTGGTGTCTCTGTGGCATCTCTGCTCTGTTCTTCCTGTTCCCAAGGTTTTCCCAGTCGGCTAGCTCTGCCCTCTGTTCCTTTCTGCCTTCAGCCAATCAGCATTTTTATTAAACTAGTAGGTGGAACAATTATTTGCAATGTAACATAATCCCCCTACATGACCCTAACATTTAGGTTGGAGACCTGACTGTTCTCTCTCTCAACTTCAGAGACTGAATGCTGTAATATCCACCTGGAGCCAGAGGCCAGCCCCTGCAGCAGTGACTCTGAGGAAACCATGGGCAAGAAGCTGTTGAGAACTTTGAGTGAGTACCTTCTCTCCCTGACCAAAGCTCCTCACCATAGTGGGAACAGCATGTTATGGTCTTTCTCCTAGGGCAAGGCTTGTAGACCCCAATGAGACACAACTCTGGAAAGCCACAACAGGGCCTGAGCCAGTGCCATACCTGTGATGCTGTTCGAATGTGCCCCGTTCGTTTGGTGATCCGGAGACAAAGTCTGACCTCCTTCCTTCACCTGTTTTTATAGGTGAAGATCTTTGAACCATTAGGCCCCTTTGTTTTATGGGACCACAATGGAGAGGTTAAACAATCGTGGCAAAGGCCTTAGAGCCTGAAAAAACCCATAATAGTCACTAGATAGTCCTCTGAAGAAAACCTCTGTGTCCAGGAGACAGTGTAGAAAGAAATCGGTGAGATGGCTCGGTGGGTAAAGGTGCTGCCGAGCCCGAGGACCTGACTTTGATTCCCATGACCCATGTGGGGAGAGGTGAGAACTGACTTGCAGGTCTGACCTCTAGGTGCATACCATGGCACCCACAAAACCACACATATATACATTTGCAAGTATGTACACACACACACACACACACACACACTAAATGTTCTTTAAAGAGAGGAAAAAGAACAGTATCCTCCTTAGACAGAGGTCAATGGCAGAGAGAGCAGGATGAAATGTTCCTTCCTGAAAACCGCCGAGCTGCAAACAGGTGTCTCTGCGCCATCTTTGAGGGCATTTATACATTACCATCACCTGGACCACAGTAGACAGGAAATATTCTGAACTGGGCTCACCCTTGGGAATGGCTCCCAGCTCTGCATGCTGGCCCCAGTCCATGGGACATCAAAGACTGGGAGACTAGTACTCCTTTGGGGTGTCTGGCAGTCACTTGAGCTGGGGCCCTCCAGGGAAGGGAGAGAAGGCATTTCAAGGCCTACCTCCGTTTCTTCCATGAATTGTCTACCATAGACTAGTGCTTGGGGTTGTGGTTTTCAGAGGTTCTTCTTCTGGGAAAGTGCTTCAAGGTGTAAATGTGCTGATGTCAGCACCGCGGTGCAAAGCGGGTCCCATTGTGAGTTCCCAAGCGAGATTTGTCTTCCACATCTCAGCCAGCTGAGAATGCCCTCCCTAGCTACAGACTGATGCTGACAACCTGTTTTTCAGGTGGTCGGAAAAGGAAGAGGTCAGCAGATGGAGAGAGAGCCTCTGAGGAAAACTCCAATTTAACACCTCTGATCACATGAGGAGGGGAAGACCTCATTGGCTGGGTGTGAGAGTCAAGGCTTTTGGGGAAGACGCACCCTCCCAACACTTGCTTCCCCCAAGGCCTCCCACCAGTGAAAGAACAGTCTGCACCCCTTACACCTTACAGCCCTCTCCATCCGTCTGGCAAGTTTCCACGGTTGTCTCCAGTTTGACACAGAAGGAGATGCCAATGGCAGACGCTAGAAGTGGTCTTGTCCATATCATAGTCAGGGACTATCGGGGAGATGACCCCAAGCTGACAATGTCACTCTGAGGCTCCAAATGATATTCTTTGTTCCTTGGTGTCCCTGAGCCATAGGAGACCCATGTCCTGGAATTTACTATTCTTTAATCCAGAACAAAATGACCCCTTTCTACCACAGTTCATCCTTAGCATCCACTACGGAGGTGGTATAGGCAGAGAGGTGTATTAGAGTCTAGAGGAACATGTGTGAAGATACTTCAGCATGTGGGACTCGTTGGCAGTGCTTGGATTCTCTCTGAAGCCTGAGGAAGGGCCATCGAGGAAGCCTCGGGCCACTGTATCTCCCAAGGACATGTGAGTTTGGGCTTCCAGAAATTAATCTCTCAATAAGCGTGCTTCAAAAGAAGAGGATCAGAGAGCCCAGAGAAAAAGTTGTGAGCCAGACATGGAACTTCAGGTTTTAAGTGAATATCAAAGCAGGAAAAAAAAAAAAAAAAAAAACTTACATGGAAAAAAAAGTTGTTACAGTGAGTTTAGCCATGATTAAACCAAAGAGTGCCAGGTCAGCCAGGAAGGATGCTCCGTGCTATCACGGGACTTCAGTGTGCTTGACACAGGAATGTTGAATGTTCAATTTTCTTTTTCACGTACCCCCCCCCCCCCCACTGTCAACCCTCGCTGGTCAGTTAAGTATTCCAAAAACCTACCAGATCCAGGGGTTTTAGTCCTAGATGTTAAGGCAGATACAATTCCAATCCTAACCACAAGATGGCAGAATGACCATGCGTATCTACTCCTAAAACTAATGCAAGTATTGGGAACCTCAACCAGCCTGAGGGAAAATGTAAGACGGGTTTGCGCTTGAATTTGTTTCTGGTTTATTTCCCCGTCTCTGCACAGCTCCCATCAGTACCCAGCAGTTCTGCCCTGCTGCATCTCCAAGCCATTCCCAAGCCACCTTCCCCCTCCCCCACTCAGTCACAGGCAGATGGACAGATGGTAGTTCCTCTATGTTATTAAAGGAAAATGCCTGCCCACAGGAACTGCATTTAACTCAGGGGTTGTTAACCTGGGGCCATTACCCCAGGGAAGTCCGTAGTTTGACTTCAGAGGGCCCATGAAGCCCTTAAAACTGTCGGAACTTAGTGTTTGTGTGTGTTTTCCAGAGACTTGAAGCTTTCTTAATATTCTCAAAGTTCCCAGACCCACGGAGGCTTTTAATAGTTTTAAATAGTGGAACTTTCAGCCCAGTGTTTCTGCAATGCAGAGTGAATATTGAACACTTTGAGAGTAGTGTTTAATTATAAGTGGTCAAGCATTCTTGTCAATGGGAGATGGTTGGCAGCCACTAAGATGGATCCTCAGAAATCCTTGACTCACTACACGGTATAGTAGAACCTACATCCTATATAACCTTTGCCCACTGTCTACCAAACCACAGTTAGTATTGGCAAGAGGGCCATGGCCCACGGGAGGGAAGATTGGAGCCAGGATACCTCTTCTGAGCGTGTGTCACTGACTTCACAAGTCCCTTGCTTAGCCTGGCTGAGGCTCAGCCATGCATGCATTCTAGCTAACTCCACAGCCACCACTGATCAGAATGGATGGTGCCAGCACTCGGTGCTGGGTTTCTCCGACCTAGGTCAGTAAGTGATGAGTTCTGAACAAGAATTCACAAGGGAGCCTGCTGGACAAACAAAGCTCCCTCTCGTCATCCCTTAGGCCACCAAGCCCAGGCCTCTGCTGTTACATCACGCCCTCCCCTCTGCAGAAGCTCTGAGGGGCCTCTCACTGCTCCCTTCCCCTGTCTCCCAAAGCCCCAGGTTTTCTTCAGGTTAAAATAAATTTTAAAAAAAGATTTTAACATAAAGCATTTATGAAGGCTCAATAAATTGTAAATAATTTTTAAATAAAATGAAAATGTGTTTCCTGGACTATGGCCTCTTTAATTGCCTGCATTTTCGGAGTTCTAAAGAGGTTTCATTTGAGATGTGTTGGACCATGCACAGGTGTAAATAGCTCAGCTGTGGCCCTGCTGCCTGGAAGGAGCACACCTCTTGAGGCAGGTGTAGGGCTGAGGTGAGGCTACAGGAGAGTTTGGGTGCTTCAGTTTGGGAGGCCAAGTGTCAGCTTTTGTAGGAATGAGTAGCAGAAACGCAAAGTGAAACATCAGCCTGGGTGTGAATGGAGACAAGGGGGTATTAAGGATAATGAGGAGGGATGCTGCCTGCCGAACCCATGGGACCATGAGAAACATTGGGGATCTTGGGGGCCAGACCTAGTGTGTCCCCTGAGATTCTGCTGCTCGCACAGGCAGGCTTCTGCAGACCCTCTGGAAAGAAGTCAAAATGGCATACTTCCAGCGGTTCTAAGAAAAGCCAGGAGGCAAGAATGAGAGTCGGCCAGAGGATACACATGTGCTGTAAGCCAGCTCTGGATGGCGGAACAGCCAGGTAGCTGGCAAGGTGTGTAAGGGCACCGTTAGTAGGTTATAACAGCACAACTTAAGATTCTTCTGGGAGATTTAATAGAAGCTAGTCGTTCCCTAATATGCTAACAGTTTTGCTCTGGCCTTTACTACCAAGTGTAATAAGGACCACTAGATCATTTCTCAAAACTGTCCAAAGGTGCTAACCGTACTGAGAAATTGGATAACTTGCTTAAGGTTGCCCTGCCAGGAACTGGCAAGTTGGAGTGTCTTGTTTGTGAATAGACAGTCTGTGACACTAATCCCATCTCTGATGTCCACCATGCACCCATGTCTGAGAGGTCCCACAGCTTTCCCCAGACATCTACAGAGCCCAAGATGATGTGGAATGCCTTTCCGTATGCTGTGAATCTCAATCTTTAAATAAAGGAGCTGGTTTGGGCCATGACAGGCACCATAGAAGAAGTAGGAGGAGGAATCAGAATAGGTAGGAAAGGAAGGGCGGAGTCAGGCAGACCGAGCTGAAGCCACCCAAGGAGCAACATGTAGGAGTACAAGTGAGCCACGGGCCACGTGGCAGACAGATTAATAGAAATGGGTTGATTTAAGATGTAAGAGCTAGCTAGCAATGTGCCTGAGCCATAGGCCAAACAGCATAGACTTAATATAAGCGTCTGAGTCATTTCTGGGGGTCTGAGCGGCAGGCGGCTGGGCGGCTAAGCGGTCTCGGGTGGCAGGTCTGTGGGTCTCGGACCTCTGGCCGCCTGAGACCCAGAAACCCCACTGCAATAGGACACACTAACCAAAAGATATAAAAACCCACAAGGCCAAATTCTCACTTGCTTAAAAAAAACAAAAAACAAAAAAACACCGTAGGAACTGAAGCTGTCTCCCCTTTTTTAAAAATGGTTTTAGCACTTTATCTAGAGTAAATACATCCTAGTCAAAGTTCAGGGAGTAGAACAACGTTTTGGGTCAAGTGATCAAGATTATAGTTTTAAAGGTTTATTTACATGCAGGCCTAGTATATGTAGATACCACTGGAGGCCAGAAGAGGGTGCTAGATACCCTCGAACTGGGATTGCAGGCAGCTGTGAGGTACCATGTGGGTGCAGGGAACCAAATTCCAGGCCTCTGCAAAAGGTGCAAGCAATCTTAATTCGCTGAGCCATCTCTCCTTCCAAAGCAAGACTCCTCCTTCCAAAGCAAGACTCCTTTGCTCTCAACAACCAAGCCTGATCCCAATGAAGGTGCTGTCACCCGATGGCGTAAGCCACACTTTGGGAGAATAACAGGAAACTCACTCTGGGCTGACTGCCTCCTCTTGCTCACGGGAACGAGAACAATTACGATAAAAGCTGCATACAGAAACAAAGAAATGATAAGCTAACATCTCACCTGTGCTTTATCCCCACTCACCAGCCCAGGCACACCCACAGGGTGAGTGCCTGCCACGGGATCTGTGATGTGGAGGCAGAGGGGTTTGCACAGGAAAGCCAGGCCAAAAATAACCACTACTACTTTGAAGAGGTAGGAGGCCATCCAGTCCGGTACCAAGACTGAGTGCCTGAAAGGGATGGGGGAATAAATACAGACCAAATCCTGGCTTGAGGTTAACGATCTTATTTAACTCAAAACCCTTCCAGCAGAATAGAGTGCCTTGCTAAGCTTGGAAAGAATTCCTCGCCACACCCAGAAGAAAGAGGGTGAGTCCAGGACATGAAGCTGCTTCACTGGGGGAGGAAGGCTGGACCTGGTGACTTTCAGGAACCAATCATTTTCAAAACTATAGGATTTTATACCTCATGGGTGTCCCAGGGAATACTGGAAAGTCACTTTGAAATATTTTGAAACTCCCAAGTGGTAATTCTGTTGCTTACAGTAAGACACAACCTTACCAATTTTCCACAACCACCATTTGCAGAGTCCCTAGGAAACTGTGATGTGTTTAAGCAGCTGTAATCTTTCCAGTATGCCAGGAGGTGCTCCAGCTGTTACAGGAAGAGCTGGTATTCTAGAATTACTCTAAATGACATCATCCCAGTTTCTTAAGAAAATGGCTGGCCTCTGAATGGTACACCCTTAAAAGCAACATTGACTCAGCCGTGATCCCTCCAAAGCCTTCATTCTAAACTGTGGATCACAACTCTTTAATGGAAGACAAACTCAATGCCATGTGTCTTGATCAGCATTTTTATTTAAATGAAACAAAACACAACAAAATAGACTAAGAAAATATCACGATGTGCTACACATCACCATTTAGTGGGACTTCCATTTCAGTTAAATATGTATATCCATTTGTGTGTCATGATGTAAAGATCTGTCACAGTTATCTTTAAAAAACTAATGTTTCAGACTAGGGATACAACCATGCAGAAGGATTAGGGAGACCAGAGACTCTGGGTGGAGATAATGAGTTTTAATGCCCCAGCCGACACCCACAGTCACACCCGGCTCCTCAGCAACTTGATCTTTGGGACTGGACATTGCACAGCGTCAAGCTCCACGGGCAGCACTCTGGCAGAATGCTAGAGGGAAGCAAGGTAACTACACCTCATATCAAAGTACTTTTTATTTTTAAATAACTTTGATTTGCTCTAGTTTCCAAAAGGCTCTAACCCGGGGCCCCCGGTTCATTTCAAGAAATGTCTTCTTCATGGAGGGCCAGCTCACCAGTGGCTGCCTCACCACGGTCATCTCTCGTCCAGGATATGTATAGCTAACTAGGTTTGCGCAGGCAGGGAAGACATGACAAAGAACCGCTTTGGTGGCGTGGACGATGTGGTGTTTCCTCACTAGATTTTGGTAACTGCTTCATTGATGGAGGTAGCAACGTAATCCAGGTTTTTGGTGGTTAAGCCGCACATATTGATCCGACCACTCGGCAGCAGATAAATGTGCTTCTCATTCACCAGATATTCAACCTGCTTGGCTGTGAAGACAGGAGAGCAGTGTGCCGATTTAAGCAGTGGACATTCAGGGACCATAGGAGAGTTGCGGTCAACCCTCTTTAAGATAGACAAGCTAAACAAAAGCTTTGTCCTTCTGTCCAATCAACACACAGAAAACTACTTATGAGATCCTGAAAAGGCCTTCTCAGTACTTAATGCTGAGTTTAGTTTTAAGGATGTTTACAATGTGAACCACAAAAGGGTAGCTCCGAATCAGGATGCACTGATAAATGACATGTGAGTGAACCAACAGACTGAGAAACTACTCAGACCCTGAGACCTAGGATCATCAGATCCCCATTCACTCGTCAGTCATATCCCCCCCCCCCCCCCCCCCCCCCCCCCCCCCGATAATCTTTCTGGACACTGAAGATGTGTCTTTGCCAAGGTGCCTTCTGATTGGTTTAATAAAGAGCTAAGAAGCCAATAGCTAGGCAGGAAGAGGTTGAGCTAAGAAGCCAATAGCTAGGCAGGAAGAGGTTAGGCGGGACTTCAAGGCAGAAAGGAGACTAATGTAGGTGAGAGAAATACTGGGGGAGACGGAAAGGAATCAGAACATTCAGGAACAGTAAAAGCCATGAGCTACATGGCAACATGTAGATTAATAGAAATAGGTTAATTTAAGTGATAAGAGCTAGTTAGGAACAAGCCTAAGCTAAGGCCGAGCTTTCATAATTAATAATAGGTCTTCATGTTGTTTTTTGTGAGCCGGCAGCCCAAAGAAAAACCTGTCTATACATGGACCCAAGTGCCACGTGTGAAATAAAAAGGACATGCCTGTCACTACAGTGATTTTGTTTTTTGCAAAACTGTGACAGAATTCTAGCAAATTTTTGCTTAATTAGCATGTTAAAGACATGGGATAGAATAATAAAATCACACTAGTCACTGGGCAAACAGAGCATGCCAGGCTGTGTTCTAAGCACTTCAGCATTCTTGGCGATACCCTTATCATTCCCGTCTCACAGATGGGGCATAGGAAAAGTTTAGCACCCTCCTCTGCCTCCCGAGTGCTGTAATTAAAGGCTGTACACCACCACACCCAGCTCTGTATGTTTTCTTAATAAAATGAGAAGAAAGAAGAAAAACAGAACTGTTGTTTAAAAATGGGAGTGATATCAAACGCTAATAGTCAGGTTCAATCTATTTCTACCAGCTTTTAAGTTACAAGAAAACCATTTCCTACTCTGAATAGCGGAAGAACAAGGGTATCATAGAGCAAAAATATCCCTTCTTGTGAGCTTTTTAGGAGATGACACCCGATGCTCATTTCTGTGTTCCTATTTTTATCACTGTCCAAAGATGATTTCTCAACCAAAGATTTCTCTCCCCATAATCGCGAGGACACTACACCTAACTGGGCCATTTGATGCTTTCTGGGGTATCCTCATTTCAACAAGGGTTCAAGAGGGTCTATAATACCATCTTGATCACAACTTTCTATTTATCTCCTTTGTTTTTTGTTTTTTCTCAGCCCATTTCAAACTAACACTCTGACAGTCTGACAGAACTCGGCCAGGGCCTGTTTTTACCTACAGCATATACCTATCCCCACTAGAGTCACCAGGACAACCGTAAGTGGCCACTCTACACCAGGCTAGCAGGAGATATCCAGCAGGTGCTCAGAAATTACTTAGCGGCTCTTCTATCCCAAGGCACCTCTGCTGACAACTGGCCAAAATCATGCTCACTCGGTTTCCAATCAGCTTTTAATCCTAACTACCTATCCAATTTTAAAATTTATGACAAGGAAAGAAAACTTTCCAACATCTTTTTGAGGGTACTATCTAGAGACTGCAAAAGACCTGTTAAGAATTTTGGTCCCAAGCTAGACATTGGTGGTGTACACCTTTAATCCCAGCACTTGGGATGCAGAGGAACTCTGTGAGTTCAAGGCCAGCCTGGGTGAGTTTCAAGAGAAACCTGGTCTCAAAAAAGACAAAAACCAAACAAACAAAAAGAATTTTGGTAGCTAAGAAATCATATGTAGGATTTATAATTAAGGTAAATGATTAAAGTAAAGTCAAAGGTACTTGACAATTAATGAGAAACTGATTATTAATTAGAGATCCGAGTTACAAATCCTGCTATTTCCCAGCTAGCTATGAGCCATTTTCTAACTCATAAAAATGAAAATACCAGAATCATGGGTAGAGACAACAGACCAATGATGCTCTTGAGATTTGAGTAGCTCAGGAGATACACAGAAAACTTAATTTGTTCTGATCCAAAGTGATGTCTGACCAATTGGCAATAGCTGGCTAAGAACTGTTGTGTCCATATGCATACTTACGGTTCAAGCCAGTAAAGCTGAACATCCCAATCTGCTCAGTGATGTGAGTCCAGGTCCCAGGAGTTTTGAGGGCTTCTAATCGTGCCCTGAGTTCAGATCTCATGGTCAGAATCCGGTCAGCCATTGTCTTCACATTACCTGTCCTGAGGCACCGACACTGGTATCAACACCCATTCACACAGAGGAAGGCAGTTCACAGAAATACATAGATTTAAAAACTGTCTATGGGAGGCAGAGGCAAGTGGATCTCTGTGAGTTTGAGGCCAGCCTGGTCTACAGTTCCAGGACAGCTAGAGCCATATAGCAAGACCCTGTACCTAAAACAAACAAATAAAAAGCAAAACATTCTGCCATTTAAACTGAAAGCCTGTCTCCTACGATACCTGTGTTCCTGGAGGTCTAACAGCCAGAGACACAGACACAAGGAAGAGTCACCAAGGTCTGTGCTTACTGAGGGGGTCCAGTACTGCTCTACGGTGTTCCAGCTGTAATACACTAACATCCCTCTTAGGCTTCCCTGGGTGCTAATACCAACAGGATCATGTACTCCATTAGGCCTATTGACCTATTAGCCATCACATGAAAGTCACAGTCTTCTCAAATAGGATAAAATACAGGTCTTCACCCTTTAAATGGTTCCACTTCCTGTGGTCTCAATTATCTTCATTAACCAGTCAAAAAAAACATTAAGTGGAAAATTCCAGAAGTAAAGATTGCATAAAACTGGTCTATAATGTTACAATGGCTCCACTCCTTTATTAATTATTATTACTAGCCTTTTCTACTATGTCTAGCCTATAAACTAAATTTCATCATCCTGTATATGCACAGGAAGAAAAAGGAGAACTCCAAAATGGTCATACTGCCTTGAAGTTGGGCAGTGTACTCTTTTGGGAATTCCTGTCTTCCAGCTTACAGAAGGAAGGGCTTAAGAACTGACATCCACTGCAGGGCTATTCCACATCCCAGATGCTGTGCTACCACACACACGTGTCATGGGGACCAGTCTCACTTTATGGAAATACCTGAATTTCAGAGAGGTTAAAATAATAACATCCTGCCTCTCATTCGAGAGAAGGACAAAATCTCACAAATGCAACTGAACAATTAATTCAGTTCTGCATTCCCGCCCTCATGCATCAGGATTCAAGCCCCTTACCACTCCTTAAAGAGCTCAGGGTTGGAGAGGGTGGAGGCGACAATCCGTGCTCCCTGGGCAGGGGGATTGGACCAAGTAATTCGCACAATCTTCTCCATTTGGGAAAGGACCCGCAGGATGCTGTCAGATTCTTTTCCAACCACAGTCAGATTCCCCACTCTTTCATCTAAGGAGAAGATACGAACCAGGCTTAGCTGCTGATGCTGTACTGAAGGGGCAGGGAGGCAGGGCTGCGACTCTGAGAAGCACTCACTGTAGAGCCCGAAGTTCTTGGAGAAGGACTGGGCACAGAAGAGCTCGAAGCCTTCAGACACAAAATAGCGAACAGCCCAGGCATCTTTCTCTAGGTCTCCAGATGCAAAGCCCTGATAGGCTGAGTCAAAGAAGGGGAACAGAAACCGGCGCTGCGAGGAAGCAGAGAAGTTAGGGCACAGCAACATCTGGAAGCAACCTCAGCCGCCAGCTCTCCCTTCCTCCCTCCCTCCGCCGCTGGGCGCCTGAAGGAATTTCCACCCTGAACCTTCCTTGTATTTGTCTGTTAAGCATTCACTTATCCACCTGCCACTTTGTATCTAATTCTGTTTTACTGGACAGCAAGCAGCAAACTACTGTTTCAGCCAACAGCGGGGCTTATTTCTGAAGCTAGGATACACCGTCCTGTGTCAGTGGACCCTTCTGCAGGAATTCCTGGGATGAGGAGCTAACCGAGGTCTGCCAACCCCAGGGCCTCCTTGCCTCCGTGCTACCTTACCAGTTACTCAAGATGAAGTGAAACAGGGTCTCTTTTCTAATTGCTCTCACCTCTTCAGATGCTGAACCGGGGCCTTCCATACTGAGTGCACAAACCTCTTCCCTCTCCTGAACTGTCCAAACCAGAAGCCTGAGTTTACCTTTACTCAAACCTGCAGCTGACCACCCACATCTTAGCACCCGATTCTGGGCACCCCAGTCTGTAGAAGAGCTCCTTACATCTATCTACTTTTCCCCACAGCCACCTACCTCACCTGGTTGCTAGTAATGCCCTCTTAGACTCTGGCAACATCTAATTCTCTTGGAGTTGTCTCATCTAGCTTCCCTCTGATTCCACAGCGTGATAGCAGGGTGGTCTTAAGGCAGTGACTGTGTACTCCCTAAACACAGTCCCTTGATCCCCCAGAATTCCAGGAAGTAATGAAAATGTCCTTCACTTCCTTAAATAGACACGCTGACTGCCTGGGTGGGGCTGTGGCCATGTTCCTCTATCTTCGCCAGCTTTTGATCAGTAGCCTCCTGACAATGTCCTCCTTTCCAAGGCTCATCATGGAGATCACTTCTTCTGGAAAGCTTTAGCCTATCACTAACCATAAAATCTGGGCTGTGCGCCCCACAAAACTCACCCACAAAGCATCTCACATTATCAAAATTGCTCTAATACTATATTCTGTTCTTCCCAACAGGCTCTGTGCTCTTCAGAGTAGGGACTATACATGCTATGCTCACTACCAGACTCAAATGGTGCCTGATACCGAACAGCCGCCTAGTAAGGATCCCATAAGCACGAGGTGGAGAATATACACTTTCTAGAAATTCTCATCTAGAAAGCAATCCTAAAGAGATAAAGTTTCACTATGTGAATAAATCAGTTCAAAAAACTGAAACTAAAACTAAACATTTCTCAACCGATTTATTCAATTCCCAGCACGGGGGGCACATCCATGAAAGGATCTTATGGCTTTGAAAACTGATGCTGTAAAACATTAAATGGTGTGTATATAAAGAAATAAAAGGGAGAGGCTGGAGAGGTGGCTCAGAGGTTAAGAGCACTGCTTGCTCTTCCAGAGGACCTGAGTTCAATTCCCAGCACCCACATGGTGACTCACAACCTTCTGTAATGAGATCTGGTGCCCTCTTCTGGCCCACAGGCATATATGCAGGCAGAATACTATGTACATGACAAATAAATAAATCTTTAAAAAAAAAAAAAGGGAGAAATAATATATATACGGATATATGTATATTAAAAACCACATAAACCCTAATATTCCACCACTAACACACTACCAGTGCCAGTTGCGGTCATATGATTTACAGTTAATATCTATCTTCTTCTTTGGACTTCTCTCCATTTTCCAGATCCTTCAATAAGCAGGCTGTGCTTTTAAATAATTAATAACAGCTAAATAAAGCCAAGGCATGCACTAATTACATAACTGACAGAGGTGCTCTGGAAGCATGTTACCTTCATGACAGTGGCGATCTGCTTCCACTGCTCTGGAGTTGGGTCCGTCCCGGTTGGGTTGTGTGCACAGGCATGGAGGACACAGATGGAGAACTCAGGAGCATTCTGAAGAGAAGAAAGCTACATCAGCCCCGACACAGCAGTGAGCTCAGGAGATGGTCAGCAGGACACAGGTCATGCATGAGAAATGGGCCCAAGGTAATCACAGGCATAGCCTTTCACATCTCTCTCTTATATGCTAGTTCAGAATGCACTATCTGACTCGGAGAAAACATCTCAGATTCTCACTTATCAACTTATCCAAAAGCCTTTCCTGCTGCTCCAGACATGGCAGAATTCTCTGCTGTTCTGTATCACCCACCTCCAGATCATCCAGGAAACCCTGAAGGTCAAGGCCTCTTTTCTCCGCATCCCAGTAGCGATAAGACCGAATGTCTTTAAAACCAGCAGCAGAAAACACAGCATTATGGTTCTCTGAAAGGTAAAAGGACAATGTTAAGAGCTCTTACAAACACAAGGTGATGGCGTAATCAGAAGGAACATGGGTAAGCCTCAGGCCCTCAAGCTCAGCGTCTACTGGGCGTCTACTGGGCGTTGTGGAGGCTAGCTATTGAGTTAGAGTACCAGAAACAAGTCAAACCAGTTACAAGAACTCCAGACTTGCAGCCTACAGTGCTGCCTCCTGCATCCACCTTTACAGTGGAAGTCTTCAGCATAGACTAAAATGCAAGACTCCAGGAGAATCTCAGGAAAAGGTGTTCCTGGCTCAATTATGAACAGCAGCTTTCTCTGAATGATGCTATAATCCAGTGCTCAGATTCCCAGAGCTGCCTTCCAGGGAAAGATTACACCTTCCAAGCTGTCACTGAGTGTCCTGAGGCCAGCCCTCCCACATGCTCTCCTCTCCCACAACTAACAGGCTCACCCCAGGTTGGCGACGACACATAGACAGGTGTGTCCTTGTTGTCTATGCCATTGTACCATCGCACTAAGAAATCAGCTCCGATTCGAAGTGCGCCTGTTCCTCCCAAAGACTGCACACCTCCAACCTAAGAGAGATTTGGGGTCACAAATTGACAATGGTTAGATCAGCTAGTATTCCCAAGAGTGACAATAATGAGGACCTACTTTGTGCCTGTTCTTCGCAAGTCCCCTGAAGTATGAGTTTGTCAAAACTTCCAACAATATTACCTGCTCATGTTCACAAGTGAGAAAACAGAAGGAAAGGTAAGCAATGAAGCCCCTGCTCCGTCACCAGCCAGTGAGCACGGTGGCCAGGTTCAAAGTCATAGTTCAGACTCCAGGAGGAACTTCCGTTCTGAACACAAGTAGAAGGGCCCAGGCCACGTCAGTCTGTGCCTTGGAACGGAACCTATCCCAAGATAACTCCTTTTAGTTACAGCTCTGGAGACGTACTTCCAGCTGGCCTTAACTCCATCAAGCTCCAGAATGCAGTTTATTTAGAGTCTTCTTAGCTTTGTTCAGTTTCCTCATGCAGACAATACTAAAAAACCCATTTTGACCATTTACAAAAATACCTTCATACAGGATTTTATTTGGTTCTCACATACCCTACAAAGGAAATTCTACGCCCC
Source organism: Phyllotis vaccarum (assembly GCA_033318265.1). Classification (NCBI taxonomy): domain Eukaryota; kingdom Metazoa; phylum Chordata; class Mammalia; order Rodentia; family Cricetidae; genus Phyllotis; species Phyllotis vaccarum. The sequence goes on along the minus strand of JARWLC010000004.1, from coordinate 18,168,022 downwards.
CAGGTAACAAATAAAAAAAAAATAGATTGATAGAAATAAGTGGTTCACAAAAGGATAAACAACTGGCTAGGGTCATGGGTGGGCACAAACAAGGTTTGCCCTCTCTCTGGATCTGGTCACTCTGTCTTCTGCATACCTCACTCCATCTACCATTTTGATTTAAAAATTCTAGGGAGGCTTCGGCATAACTCTTCCAGGAGAGAAATGACATCAATTATATGTTGCCTAGTGTGTCTGTAAGAGTAAGGGGAGCAAAGGAATCATGGAAAAATCTGTAACTAAAAGGAGGCGCCATGGGGTGTAGTGTAGTGGTGAGGCATTTGCTAGCATGTGGAGGGCTCTGGGTTCAATTCCCAACACCATGTAATTAGAGAGAGAGAACTGGGTGGTGGTGGCACATGCCTTTAATCCCAGCACTGGGGGAAGGGGCAGAGGCAGGTGGATCTCTGAGTTCCAGGACAGCCAGGGCTACACAGAGATACCCTATCTGGGGGGGGGGGGGGACACAGATCACTAAGACAAAAGGAAAACAGTGCAGAGGGCGGGGTTCTGATGTTAGCCCAGCCTTCTCTCCTGTTCCAGAAGCAAACAAGTGTTAGAGCATGGATCCATAGTACTGAAAATGCTCCTCACCAACATAAACCCACTTCACTGACATGAGCTATCCTGGCACTCATAATGTATACAACCTGTGAAATACCAAACTCTCAAATTTTCATGTCCTGAAAATTTAACACTAAATGGCCTCAGTGAAACATAAGTTATTCTAAACATCAGTAATTAACAGAAACTGCCTTTTATGAATAAATAAAATATCAATTTGGTCATTGTAGGAACTAATTTTTGGCTGAGCAAGTCCTATATTTGGTAAAAAGGAAAACTGTTAATATCCAAGGAAGTAAGTTCAGACAATTCATGAAGTCAGTCACCTGGACTCAAGTCACTTACTAGACAAGTATCCAGAACAAGAAGCCTATTGGTTAAAACTGGACAAGAGAGCCTCTGCATCTCCTACCTACCCTAACACTACCTACAGGTAAGAATGAACATTTTGTCAGAGTCCTAAAGTCTGAAACTGGAAAAGCTAAAAGCAGTGAGAGTCCTAGAGATTGGGTTCCTTCAAGACAGGTGAGGGAGTCAGTATTGTTAAACCTGGAAGGGAGTGCAGTGTAAGGAAGCCGGTATTACTGTTTGCTTCTGGATCATTCTTCTTGTCTTGACACTCCTCCTCCTCCTCCCCTTGCCCCTCCTCCTCCTAACCTGACAACTCCAGTTAAAAGTGAATCCTCACCTCCTCCCTCATAGCAGGCATGCCTCACCCTCCCCTCTCTCTACAGCTTCTGTCAACTTTAACACAGTAAGCTGAAACAAAGGCTGTCTGTGAGGCCACCTGTAGGGTCACTGCTGGGTACTAGTAGCATCAGGATGACTAACTCAAGTATCTGAGTCTCAGAAGTCCCGTGAGCTAAATCTGGAATGTGTGTAAAGTAAATAAGCAAGCCATGATCCCTGGCCAGGATGGCACATTGTCAGAAAAAAAGGCCTTATAACATTAGACATTATAGGGTGCAGAGGATATTACAGCTCAGCAGGACCTGGTTTCAGTCCTTTGCACCCACATGGTGGCCGACAGTCATCTGAAACTTCAGTTTGGGAGGATCTGAAACACTCCCCTGACCTCCATGGGCACCAGGCACACATGTGGCTCACATATACATGCAAGCAACACACTCACACACGTAAAATAAAATAAGGATATTTTTTAATTAGCCATCATACTTAAAGCACAGTGCATTCTGCTAGTCCCAGAGAGCAACCAGTCACACCATACATAACTCAGGAAACAAAAAACTAGCCACACCTGAGAAAGTGAACGATTCAGCACTGAAGTGACCTTTGGTCAGGTTTTGAAGGTCTTAGAGGTGGGGACTAGAGAGTTGGTGAAGCAAAGAAGGATATTCTACACAGAGGGGAAGCCAGGCAAGGGTTCTGAGTCCTGATGACCAGCAATGATCTCAGAGCGGCTGGATCCAGCTGGATCATATTCTGGAGGCAGGTGACATAATTAGCTCTTTTTATAAGGAAGATCTAACTGTAGTGTGAAATCTCAGATAAAAAGGGAGACCAGCGGCCAGAAGGTCTTTGAGGCTATTACAAGACTGCACAAGCTGGTGATGGGCTGAACTAAGACAGTGGCCCTGGCATGGAGAGAACTTCAGGGGAGAGAGAGGCTCAGCACTCAGGAGCAACTGAGGGTAAAAATGCAGCGGCTGGGAAGTATCCCAGAACAGGAACTTTATGTATTTGATGCCATAAAGACTGATATATACGTTCTGGAACCAAAACACAATGCAGATGAACTAGACCAAGGCTATGAGTCCCAGCCCAGGTTCTTACACTGCCAACAAAGTAGCCGTTTGAGACCACAATCTTCTTAGAGGAAGCAGCTCCCCAACATGGCCTCTCATTTGCCAACAACAGCCCCAACTAATCATAGAGTATGCAGAGACAGGCCCCCACTCCCAGTTGCTCACTTTAAAACTTCGTTGTCTGCAACTGGTCAAATCACAAAGTTAGAGTGGGGGATGGGTCTGAAAGAAATGCCGATGAGTATAATCAAAGTACAATGAGCGAAATTTTCAAAGGATTCGATAAAACGTATATCTATATAAAGACTTGTAATGAGGTTTCTTTGGTCCTGGGTGGCGAGAGGTCCGGACTCAAAGTCCTGTAGTCCCAGACCCCTTAGCCGCCCGCAGCTGCTCAGGCCCCCAGAAATGATGCAGATGTTTATATTAACTTCATGCTGTTTGGCCTGTGGCTCAGGCACATTGCTAGCTAGCTCTTACATCTTAATTCAATCCACTTTCATTAATCTGTCTGCCACGTGGCCCATGGCTCACCTGTGTTCCTTACGTGATTTTTTTATGGGCGGCTGGATCAGTCTGTCTGACTCCGCCCTTATTTTTTTTATTTATGTTTTGATTTTTTTTATGGTGTCTGTCAAGGGCCAAAACAAATGTTTTATTTAAAGATTGATATTCACAGCATATAGAAAGGCATTTTTACATCACCTCCCCCTTTCTGTCTAATCAAAAAGAAAGGTTTTAATTTTAACATAGCAAAATTACATATAACAAAATAGTTATCAAGCAAGAATTATAGTTATAATATCTAGTCTATTTGTATTTAGCAAAATTAAAGAAAATATTTTATCATCTATTTTATCATGTGAATCTAAAGTTTTGTATCTAATATACTCTTTAAATGACTAAGAAAAACTATACCTATAACTATCTGATCTTTAACTACATCAAAGACCACAGAAGGATATAATATTTACCCAAGTAAACCGGAAGTGCAAGCAACTTCTAAAATCTAGAAAGGACAGAGATGACACCTATCTGCCTGGACAGTCACCCAAAGTTCCTTTATAAAGTTGGGGCATCCATCTTCAGCCTATAGGCCCAGAGTCTCTTTTCATTTCAGTGAAGCAGGAAATCTGTTCTTTTCATTTATCAGTTGCTTCTAATCGAGTCCTGAAGAATGTCTGACAGTTTTTTTTGTAAAGCAGGAACTTGAAGGACCATCTTGGCTTGTTCTGTCAAAGTTCAGAGGTCATTTTCATAGGGGCAGCTGGCTTGGTCTAGTGGTTAAGATTCTGCGCTCTCACCGTTACAGCCTGGGTTCAATTCCCGGTTGAATGAATGAATGAATGAATGAATGAATGAATGAATAAATAAATAAATAAATAAATAAATAAATAAACAAACAAACAAACAAACAAACAAATAAATAAATAAATAAATAAATAAATAAATAAATAAATAAATAAATAAATGAGAGAGAACAGGGCCCCAAGATCCCAGCAGCCTTTATGAATGGGGTTGGTCACTCCCCCTTCAGGAGCCCAGGACCCTGGATAAGCATCTTTGGACCTTATTAGCTGACACCTGAATCCCACCACAAAAACTGTCCATTTTCTGTCTGGTGCAAACAATGAATTTTCAGGGCAGCTTTTCCAGCCCACTCATATCCCACACCTCAGTTACCTGAGGCATGTCAAAGCCTTCCACAGAAACCTAGTCCAAATCTTGATTAATTACTTGTGTAATCAGTAACCTGGGTTCCATGACCTTCACCAGAGCCTCCCTGACTCAAGAAACCAGTAGGAATGAATGTATGTATGCAACCTTAGCTTGACCTTGCCAGTCAGCTTATCAGGGCATCTGGAGAGGAAACCGGCAGGTGAGGAACACCTCAACTGACTGCCCTATGTGGCCCTTCAATGTATGAACTGTGGCCTGTATTACAACGTGGCCCTGGTTTCAATTGCACAACACCTAGCCGGACTATCACCTTCCCTTTCTCACACATCCAGCTAGTTCACCTTCTTCAAACAACACTTTCATTAGGTAACCCCTGCACAAACTTTAGTCTTTGGGCAGGTCTCTATACAACCTGGGCTTGCTTCTGTCCCCCTCTGTCCCACTCTCTACACACCTGTCCCAAGAGCAGTGTTGCTGACTTCTTACCTTCTCACCTTTGTGGGTTTTCAAACCTGGGTGTACTTTGGAGTCAACGGGGCACTCTTTAAAAATAACCCCACTGGGACTGTAGGTAGAAAGGAGGGCTGTGCTTCTCCTAGATTCTGATTTAAATGGCTTGGCATGGGGTTCATAGGGGCCGGTTTACAAACCCAAAGGTAAATACTAATGTACAGCAAGAGCTGAGAGAGTCCTGGCTGGGTATACACATCCTTCAAACTCAGCTCAAGTCCCATCTGCAGCCTCGAGGGTCCTCTCCCTCGACTCATCCATCACACTTCCAATCGTGTTCGCCCTATCTCATGGTGTCCACTTCTAACACACACTGTTCTTCCACATGTCTGTCATAATGTGGGGAGATAAAAAAACAGCTACTGAGGGAAGGCTAGAAGAATCACCAAACGTTAGAAAGCAGAGAGTTCTGGCTCTTGAACGCTGAGGGATCAAAGACACCTTCTGAGAATCTACTTAAAATTAAGCAAGCTTTTCCCCAGAAATAAAATTCTGCATATAATTGATGTGGGAATGTCTTTCTGTATGCTCTGAATATCAATCTTTAAATAAAGGACTGTTTTGGCCCATGGCAGGCACCGTAGAAGAAGTAGGTGGGGAATCAGAATAGTTAGGAGAAGGAGTGTGGAGTCAGAACAGATGGACCCAGCCTCCAAAAGAAGACACATATAAGGAGCACAGGTGAGCCACGGGCCACGTGGCAGACAGATTAATGGAAATGGGTTAAGATGAAAGAGTTAAGGTGAAATCTTATTGCAACATATAATCCCAGAGAAAGCCCCTATACAAGAACTTCTAATAGGACTATGAGCTACACATTATTTTTCTTCCTGAAGATGTAGAAACCAAGCCAGTAAATGACTTGCCTATGGCCAAAAGCAGTGGCAGAGACAAGTCTCTACGGCCCACTCCTCAGATTTCATTACCTTCCTTTTGCTTGGCATCTCTAGTAACTACTTCAAAGCCAGCTCTGATTGATGATGTTCAACTGCACAAGTAAAACTGAGTTCTGGATATGGCCACATTATCTGCTCACACTAATTAAAAATGTGTTTGCTGGGCTGGAGAGATGGCTCAGTCCTTAAGAGCATGGGCTGCTCTTCCAGAGGATCTGGGTTCGATTCCCAACACCCACATGGCAGCTCACAACCACCTGCAACTTAAGTCCCAGGGGAATCCAATGCCCTCTTTTGGCCTCCTTGGGCACCATAGCACTCACATGAAGCACACACATGCATGCAAGCAAAATACCCACACATACAAAATAAGTAAATGAATAAAATTTAAAAGAAATCAGCTTGCCTTCAAAAAAAAAAATACCAAAAATGTACTTTCTGATAATTCTCAAGACATAAATTTCAATACCTTCGAATAAAATGAATTTTCAATCCTTTTTTTTTTTTCTTTTTAAACATTTATGGTTCCTAAACAAAAACCATCCATTCCCAGAACTCACTCGATTATCCTTGAGAGCTGGGCTGTCATCCCCAAGGACAAGGCGAGAAGCACAGCTCCGGAACTCTGCCAGACCCAGGATGGGCAGGTACTCATGGTTGAGGCTACTGTCGTTGGCAATCTTCTGTTCTACCTTCCTCACTACAGGCAAAACCCAGGGCTGAGAATCATCTGTACGGTATGCTGAGGACAGAAAAAGAGATATACATGAGTCTCAGGCATTGTCTAAGCCAGTGTTTCAAACTGTGAACAGGGAAAATTCTACCCCTTTCTGTGAGCACGGAAAATTCCACCACTTTCTAGCCAAAGCAGAAAATAGACAGAAACACAAAATGCATTCACTTGCTGGGCCTGGTCCTGTGTTAGTTAGTGCTGGGCACATGGGAAAGCTCTGCTTTTACCCCTTGCAGATTTCATAGCTTTTAATATGATCTCCAGAATTAGAATGCTGAGATAAAATTGGAACATCACAGTCACTGGTCAAGTGAGAGAGATGTCTATGAACCGTAGCCATCTCTGAATGCTGCTGATACCAAAAGTGTGATCGGTCTTTATTACCACGCTTCCAAGAGAATTCCTGAAAAGTCTAAGTCACATGTGTCCAAACTGCAGCCCACAGCTTGCATATGTCTGGAAATAGCTATGAACATGGCCCAGTAGGTTTGTAGATGATGACAATGTCATCCTGCAATGTCAAAAGGCTGGACACATCTGGCTTGGAACTACGTCACAAAATCTCTGCACCTCCAAATACAAAACACGGAAAAAGAAGAAGAAAATCAAAGAACATTTGCCCCCCTCCAGTTGTCCCAAAGATGCAGAAGCATGTCACACAGGAAGCCAATGTTCTGTGCCTGCTGTCCAGCAACCAGTTACACAATGACCAGGGCCCACTTAAACACATCTTTGTCCTCTTGGGGTATTTTGAAATCTGCCCGTGTTTACCATTTTCACTGTCCGTACACTCCAGCTGCCTCCCATTACCTCAGGATTACCTCACACTCATTTATTTCACAGCATTTAAGCAGGCTACATAGTAACTTTCTAAGCATTTCTTCAACATTCTAGCATTTTGATCTTCCTATTTCCAACCCCTCCCCCCCCCCACACACACACCACTCTGATGTTATGCTGGATTGCAATTTCCACAGACAGGCTGCTGCTTTGGCCTTGCCCCACGCCCATAATCTCTCTGAGCTGATTCTAACAGGGTTGGGTCACTTCCCTCTCTCCTCCAGTGTGTAAGTCAGCCAGCACTCCTATGCCTGAGGTGAGATCAAATTCTAATAGTGAGACTGAGTATATTTTATGTCGTTGATTTTTGTCCAACATCTGTCCCTGTCTTTAAAAAAAAAATAGAAACTCATATGTTAGAGTCTTGAACAGTACACATCAACTGTAAAAAGTTTAGGTTAGCCAAAACGTAAACAATGTACAACACAATTCCAGCATTCCGATACAGGAGCATGACTCCAGAACCTTCCCGTCTTTATTGCCGATGTGCATATTTTTTTTTATAAAATATGGATCATGCCATCATAGGTTTTTTTCCACTTGAACACATTTTATGAGTATCTTTTATCATCAGTAACTATTCTGATAGGTAAAAATCAGGTTCCTCCTGAAGAAGGAAACCTTTTATATTTGTTGAAGGGAGTTAGTTTGAATATCTGAACGCTATGAGTCACCAATCCAGAGGCTGTAGGTGAGTGAGTGGCTGTCCCCATCTGGAACCCAGTCACATTTCTATTATGGACTGATACATTTCTCAGATTTATAGATGTCACATATTTGGAAAATATAGTTAGCTGACCAGATAGAAAATAAACATACAGCTTAAAATGGGTTTGTAATTTATAAAGTATTTTGTTTGTTATAAACATTTTGGCTTAGTAGTTTTACATTTAGAAGTATTTTCTATGAATATACTCATGCTAGTGATATAGGAATGTTCAACACAATGTTTCTAATAGCAAATAATTGAAAGTGTGGTTAATAATTAATAGTTATTACATAAGAAAGGGTATTATCTCACCCCACGGTGATATTGTAAAGGGCTCAAACATGAAAAATTTTCAGTTGCCTTCATACCAAGAAAAATGCAAATGAACGATGCCTTGAGACACAAAGTCCACATTCACACTGGGAATTTACTTGGTGAGGCTGTGGGGAAGCAGACACTCTGCACATTTCTGGTTCAAGTGTAAACTGATGATCGTCGTGGAGTGATATATACAGCCTTCCGTTTCAATCCTGCATCTTACAGATGTACTGTCAACATGTGAGACCATGTATATAATAGGTGATTCATCCAAGTATTGCTTTAACGTCCTATGATTGTAAACAACTTGGATGTCCAACGTGAGACTGGCAAAATAAAATCTGGTTAATTCATCAGTTAGGCAGCTGTGGAGAAGGACAAAGATGTTTTCTGTGCACAAATATGTAAAGACCGTCAAGTGGGGAAAGCCAGGATAGAACAGTGTGTCGTGAACTGTGTTACCAAATAAAAGAAGCTATATTTGCTGTGTGTCATGAGGAAATTCTGGAGTTGTATGTAGAGAGGGAGATTTGGGAATGAGGCAGATGAAAAGGATGGACTGGAGACACATGAGGACATATCACCTATCAGAATAGTTACTAATAATAGTTGCTCATTGTACTTTTTGGCTAAAGTAAAGTAAACACATATCAAAATATCTATTTCTGAAGTACTATTCTTGGCCCAGATCACCTAGTCAGAACCCAAGGCTATCACTGTCGAAGTATTCCTGAAGTCTCCGGGGGACTTGATTTTAGTCAGGATGTCATTACTGTGAATGTCCTCAATATTACAAAATCCTCATCTTTTGAAAAGCAATTTAACGTTGGGTAATGTAGAACTTACATCAGTGCCGCTGGGAAGAGCTGAACAAACTGGATGGCATGTATAGGGACAATTAAAGAGAGGTGGGCTCTTGTGGGACCCTACAGCTCAAGGCCATTTCAAAGGCTCCGGGAGTCACAGAATGGAAGCATGTCTGGACCACACAGAAAGGATACCATCTAGACCCACCAAATGGGGAGAATTTTTAGAAAAGTCAGACCTATTAGCTTCAGATCTGTGACTGGGTTTTACATACAAGATATAACACAGCTATGCTGTATGTTAATATTTATGATAATGTCATTCCTAAATGATTGTAAAACATGTAGGAGAAAGGAAATGCCATTGTACTGCTGTTCTTATCATTGCCATGTAGTCTAAACTGACACACTGTTAACTGGACCGTGAGAAAAGGCAAACCGCCCCACTCAGCGGCTGTTCTCATTGCCAAATTCTGCCAGGTTCATTCAGTTCTAGACAGACCCTAGTGTGTTGCGTGCGTGCGTATCTTAGTGAAGCAGGATTGTAAACCACTCCAGAACGACTGGACCAAGGAAGGCAAGCATTATGGATAGCCACAGTTCCCCTCTTCACATTCTGTTCCTCTCATCTCATCATTCAACAGGTACTCACTGCCATACCCTGCGCTGGCCAGAAAAAGCTGCCTCGAGATGGTCTGTTGTCTAGGAAACACAGTACACCGGTGGGTGGGTCAGGGAAGATCTTACGGAGTGTGAGAGGCAAAGAAAGGCGGCTTTAAAAGGAAGACAAGGGGCGAGGGACATTCCAGTCTGAGGGAACGATCCTCAGGAATAAGACGACATAAAGTGGTTGAAGCTCTGCATTTTTCTGCCTTGGGAGCAGGCTCTGTGGAGGGCCAGCAGGGAGTTCGTGGTCTGGGGAGATCTTTCAAGGATCTTCTGTTTTAATGGCATATCCAAGTGGGCGCTGTTCATTTAACAGAATTAACAGTGTAGCATCACAGAAAATAGACTCCTGAGGGCTGAGAGATAGCTAGGTCAGAAGCTCCCAAAATGAATAATATAGACCTGAAATAAGGTGAAAATAATGGGGGTAACACAAGGGCAGATACACAGATGGATGGACTTCTGAGAAAGTAAAACCCGGAACCTAGAGACCAAACACATATAGGTGGGACCGGGAAAGGGTTGCTGATGATCCCACTATCCATCTAGATAATAAGTAGGTGGTAGGGAGGGAGGTGATAAAGACGCAGAACATATGGTGAATAAGAAGGGTAGTCAGCGAGGAGATCCAGGGTGCAAAGCTCTCATAATTATAGATACTGGAAACTGAAGCCACAGTAATAACAAGGATTTACTAAATACTCGGTACATTTCTTTATTCTCATTTAATTATTCTAACAAACCACAAAATAGATGGGTATTAGAAATCAGGAAACTGAGGCCAGAAATTGTTTGGCAAAGGGCAAGAGTTAGGCTGGAACAACTAAGTTCAACAAGAGCTTGCTTCCTTTCTTGTTGATTTTAATAGGTGATGCCTACGGGAATCCCCAAGCACTGGGCCCAGAGCACTTTATCAGGAGCCTTCTAATCAGCACCCTGCTGAGCTCTTTCTCCTGAATGGGCTTCCTGGGCAGGCACAGGCTCAGCAGTCTTGATTTGCAGAAAAGAAGAATTGGAGTTAAATGGTCCAACTATCACCAGGTTGTCTCCTGAGGGTTCCACTTCCCCAGCCTAGCCACACCCAAGAGCCCCTGCACATATGCCTGTGAGACCCTTCTCCACCTTGTGCTCTGAGAAACATCTGCTACAGCTCATCTAAGTAACAATTTACTTCTAAGGAGGGGAGAAGCCACACTGAAAACTAAACTATGTGGGCCAAAGGAGAATCACACACACACACACACATAAAAACTGGAGCTGGAGAGATAGCTCAGTCTCCCCAGTGCCTGCCATACACATGACACCTGACCAGACCCCAGGTACCCACACAAGGAGCTGGGCATGCTTATGTAACCTAAAGTTTGGAGCAGAGGAGACCGGCAAATCCCTGGGATCACTGGCCACCTAGCCACCATGCCCATTAGTGAGCATTGGGTTCAGTGAGAAACACTGTCCCAAGGAGAAAAAAAAAAAAAAAAAAAAAAAAAAGGTAAAAAGCAATAGTGTAGGAACTCAGTGTCCACAGCTGGCCTCTACATGAATTTATACACTCACAATACACACACACACACACACACACACACACACACACACACACACACATGAGAGAGAGAGAGAGAATTAAAAAATAACAAACAAGAGGCTTTGCATCAGGTTGCACTCGTGACACTGTCCTTAAAGGTACTCCAGACAGAGGTTTTGAAAAACACTAAGCCCATCAACTCCATAAGCCTTGTGCTTAACAGTGAAGAAATATGACACACTGCTCTGCTTAATGACAAGCAAACTTGTTGGCCCAGCAAGAAGAAAAAAAAAATCTCTGGGGAAACTTATCTGAAGTGGGAATCAGTTAGCAAGATTATAGTAGCAGTTCATTCTAAAACTGCCCAACATGGATAGAACTGAAGGCTGGGAGCTTCCATTACCTTTGACCTTGGGAGGAAGTATCCTTCTCACAGTCAGTAATAATTATTTCCTTTACAGAGTGTACTGGGGGGTGTGTGTGAGTAAAACAGGGCATACAAATGCAGAACTAGACCGTTTATTCTGCTGTTTCGATTAGACTCCTATCTGCCATCTATCACCCACACAGGACAGGTCACAGTAATAACTAAAAAGGTGTATATGCCACATCTTTCATTTATATATTACATTTCACACATAACTGCTCTTTTACTCAACGGTTAATTGATGGGGTCAATACAATTACCCCACATTGCTGAATTACCCTATTAATACACGCACAGATTGTGCTGGGGAATCTTGGAGTAGACTTTTGATAGATTCTAATGTCATTCAGTCCTGATACCTCATTCCTCCTCAGCTTCAAAGACATTAAATAACCCTCATACACCACATATCTCCTGGACACCCAGGGCTTCTGCCTCTTCTCCCTACAGGTTACTGGTTACCCCCAGGCCAGCTCAAAGTATCCCAAGCAGAGACCCTGGGGCCTGAGAGCAGGCTAGCATCCCAGCTCTTCCATCTAAGGGTCAAACTATACTTTTTCCCTGGGCTTCGGATTCTTTCCTTGCAAACAGGAGAGCCAAAAAAACAACTCCCAGAACTGTGGTGGGCAGAAAGTACATACACAACTCATTTGCTCACGTCCTTAGGTTCCTGGAAAAAGTGACAAAGGATATGTCACTGCTGGCTGGGCATCTGAGTTAGACTGATCCAGGTTGTCTTGGACTGGATGCAATAGTACAGAGGTTTTTGTGTGCATGAGCATTTTATTTCTGAACCAGAGTCATAAATTATTTTGTTTTTCAGTTCTTAGGCTGATAATTTTTACTTAAATGCTTTAAAGATCCACTCAAAGAAATTCCAAAACAACAGAAATAGCTAGTTATGTAACCCCCATTTATACACTAGACCTCATTCAAAGCCTGTGACTGCATTTAGTCTCTGAGAAAAACCCTGTAAGAAGGGCCAAGGAACCCGACCTCATAGTTCTTCTAGATACATTAGGCTGTAAATAAACACTTGGAGGCTCTGGACTGGATTTAAATGGAGAGCTTATATAGTGAGCATTCTGATTTTTACTCAAGACAATAAGTATTTCTCCCGTTCTGCTGGCTGCTGAAAACATATTTCCCTCCATTGGAGGAACAACTAACACTGACTTTTTAATGCTTTATTTTGAAAAATTTCAAACATACATAAAAATTGAGAAAATAACATGTCATTTATGCCCATCCATCACCCGCCCACCACCAACCATCAATAAAACAGCACTTTAGGATTTTCTCTCACCCCTCTCCTATTCTTGTGTGTGTGTGTGTGTGTGTGTGTGTGTGTGTGTGTGTGCTAAAAGCGTTATGTACACACACTGCCTTTAAGAATCTTGACTCTGGATCCCCTTCACATCACCCTCGGCTACAAAACAATTCTGTTTCTTCTTTCAAACCTTTTAGAGCTTTCAATCCCAGTCACTCTACTCACTTTGTTGTCTTGGCCTCTGTATATGGACAAATGCAAACCAAGCTCCGTGGAGCTTCTAACATCAAAGTGACAGTCATTAAAAAAAAAAAAAAAAAAAAAAAGCCCCAGGAGGCTCGAGTTAAGAGCAGTTTTCACACACTTTCCAACACAAACGTCCTCAGCAGAAGGCTAAATTGGTTCATGGAAAAAACAACCAGGAAATAAAGACCCAGATGTGCGGGCCCTGAGCTGCACCTCATCTGCTCCACTCTGACAATAAACCAAACCTAGATCTTAACCCACGTGGTTTGACCGGCTTCCTAACTGGTACCTGCTGCTCACTCAGCCCAGACCACAGCTCTATTAGGCTAACGGCTCTTTCATTTCCCACTTCCTGGCTGACCATGACCCCAAAGCTACCAGACTTCTCCCTCCTTACAATCCCTGATCGCCTCGTACTATAAAGAACACAGGATGGAGAAACAGAAACACTGCGTTTGTCCCAGATGCTACACCTGTCCCACGTGACCTTGAACACGCCTCTTTCCAAGGACTCCGTATCACCATCTGCAAAATGGGTAGAAGGGCGATGCTCTCGTGATCCCAGCCTTCTCTCCGGTGTCTCCTCTCTCAGAAGCATCACACTAAGCCTCGGTTCCTTCCACAGTCTCCCCCCCCCCCCCATGCTGCTCACATTCCATGACACTGCATCCTTACCTCCTACGCCGAGATTAACCTTGCGGGGATCTGGATCCTCCCGGAAGTCCGCAGTGAGCTTAAAGACTAGAACTGGAGGGGCCTGCGGAACCTGGGCAAAGACTGATGAATTCGCCATAGCGATGGAATCTGCCCAGACCTCGAGCACGAGCCGGGATCTGCTCCTTACGGTGCCGGGCGCGGTGACCGGAGGAGACTCACCTTCACCGGCAGGAGGGGACAGCCCGAGGCTTCCAATGGCCAAGCCGCGTCTGGAACTTGGCAACGCGCTTAACCAATCACAACCTTCCGACAAACATGGGTTAGGCGGGACAAGTCTCTATTAGCCAATTCAAGAAGAGAATCTTATCGGGGGCTCGTATGATGCAACCAGTGGGATTTACACCGGAGGAGCTGTGGGCGGGGACAAGGGTGATTGGCATAGCTTGTTCCAATCGCTGAGGCTTTTATTCCTTTGGGTGATGAGGATGTTGCGGGTGGCTGGAGTCCCGGAGGACAGACTCCTTGACCTTCCCGGACCTGGAGACCTGGAACAGTGGCCCGCCCATGGGAATTGCAAAGGACAGGCGTTCCTGTACCCGCTGAGCAGGTGGTTGTCCCCGCCAGGCCCCGGCACTGCGCACGTTCCTGTGCTGACCAGGCCGGGCTGACAGCCAAGTCCCCAGCATTCGTGCGCAGAACTCGAGTGGTCCTCTTGGACACGCTGTCCCTGAGCGCGGGTGACCTTGACCATCTCCATTCTATGTTTCCCCAGAAAGAAACCTGGGCGTGCTGTCTGCGCTGGAGGGGAACACACCCTGCACAAAGTAATGCTAGTTTGATAATTTTACTCCTCGGTTACTTACAGAGAGGGGTGCCTAGTCGTCAAGGACCTTCAAGGATCTGGCGAGGCCTCCCTCTGTGGCGTTCCTCCCACGTGAGCTGTCATCGATTGGCTGATACCCAAGTACTGCTTCTTTTTGTCAAGCTGTTCCTTCCCGAGACTATTTCTGCCCAGATCCTTTCTCCACCTGTTGACCTTGAAGATTCACATCTGTCAGCCAGCCCTCCATAAAACTTCTTCTTAACCCTCATTCTAGCTAGAAATCTCTTTCCTATGAGTCGGGCATTTTGTTGATGACATTACAATTTTAGAAAAATGTCCTGATGAGTAGGAAGCTCGGTCTGGAGCCAGGAAAGTTAGGTTTGGAGGCTGGCTGCCACTTACTAACTTAGGCAGGCCTGTTCCTGCTCTGTAAAGTGGAGATAATAGTGTTTTCCTCGGGGTTGTTGTGGGGATTATGTGAGTTAATACACATAAAGTGTTTAGCTGCATACAGTAAGTGCTCTCTAAATACTAGCTTTGTTACTGCGCATCACCCACACCCCAGTGTAAATGATATGCCGCTTTGCCTCGGATCTGGCAAACCCCCTCCCTCGGTTTCTTACACTAAATAATCAACAAATGCTGGGAGGAGCCAGTTCCTTGGTATTTTGTGAGAAAACAGTATCATGGCTTCCTTAGGAGAACATGACAAATCTTCACACAAGTTTCCCATCCAAGAGGATAAAGCCTAGGAACTTTGAGCAATACCTGCTGACCTTTCTGTCTTTTTCTTTTTAAAAACATCGCCTTTTTTTTTTTTTATGGTAACTGCTCATGGTGTTTCACTGTTTCTCTCTAACAGTCCCAAGCTAACACTGAAGGTCCCCAGTACTTTCAGTGCTTCCAAAAATCACAGCCCCAAGGGCATCTGTGGAGAGAGGAGGTGTTTCTGTAACTTAGCCTTCCTAGAATTGGACTTAGAAGTGAAGTATGGTCTTCACGGCATTAGCCAACAATGTCATGGTCACTCTCTGCGTCATTCCCTGAGAGAAAAGCAACCGTAGGTTACCTAAACACCGTCAGTGTGGTTAAGATAGATCAAGTAAACATTTCTCTCTGTCTCTCTCCCTCGTGTGTGTGTGTGTGTGTGTGTGTGTGTGTGTGTGTGTGTGTGTGTGTGTGTGCTCGTTCTGTTAGGTACAAAGTAGCACGTGGGGGGGCATGAAAAATGCATCTGTGTGCACAGGTGTGCGGGCCAGAGATGAATGCCAGGAGTCTTCCTCAGTTACTCTCCACCTTATTATTTGAGACAATCTACTAGATTGTTCAGTGAGCTCAGAGACTTGCCTGTCTCTGCTCCCCAGCACAGGAATTTCATGCATGCTATCACACTTGGCTTGTTCATGGGTGCTGGGGTTCTGAACTCGGGGTGAATATTTATTTGGGGATTAAACATCTCTACAATCAAACCTGTGGTAGTAGTGGACTGGCTCTTTTATGTCAACCTGATACAAGGTAAAGTCATCTCAGAGGAGGGAACCCCAGTTAAGAAAACGCCTCCACCAGATGCAGAGATCCATAGCTAAACACTAGGCCAGCTACTGGTCCAGCTGAACAGAGGGAGAAGAGATTACATGAGCAGAGGTGTCTGGATCATGATGGGGAGACCCACAGAGTAGGCTATGGAACTCCAGACTCTGAAATGACAGCTGAGGAACCTTCATGGAATGGATCCCTCTGAATGTAGGTGACAGTTGAATGGCATGGGCAGTTTGTGGAGCTTCTTGCAAAAAGACCAGTTTATTCCTGGTGCATGGACTGGTTTCTTGGAGCCCATTCCCTGCAGAGGAACAACTTTCTCAACCTTGATACTTGGGAGAGGAACTCGGTCCTACCTCAAGTAGATATGCCAGACCGAATTGACTCACCTTGGGATTCCTTGCCCTCTCTTGGGAATGGCTGGGAGGTTGGGGTGGGAAGAGCCCAGAGAAGGACTGGGAGGAGGAAAAGGGGGAGCAGTGGTGGGTATGGGGGAAAAATTAAATTAAAAAGAGTAATTTAAAAAATGCCTCCAAAAGAGCTGAGTGTAGGCAAGCCTGAACAGTATTTTCTTCATTAGTGATTGACAACGGAGAGCCTAGCCCATTGTGGGTGGGGCATCTCTTGGCTGGTGGTCCTGGGTTCTATAAGAAAGCAGGCTGAGTAAGCTATGATGAGCAAGTCAGTAAGTGGCACCTGTCCATGCCCTCAGCGTCAGCGCCTGCCTCCAGACTCCTGCCCGGACTTCCTTTGATGATGAACAGTGATGTGGAAGTGTAAACCCTCTCCTCCCCAACTTGCTTTTGGTCATGTTTCATGATAGCAGTAGGAACTCTAAGACAGACGGGGACAAAGGAAGTGTCATGTTCTGCTTTCCTTTCTGTCCTATTACACTCAAAGGTTAGGATTGGCGAGGAAGGACGCTTCTGTTATGTATGATTAAAATGTCCATTTTTCCCCCACAGTAATGTGAGTGTGGGAGATTTCGTTCAGACTCCTCTGTCTTGGGCCTTATAAGCTACCCCCCTAAATAAACTTGAAATAAACAAAATGCCTTCCAGGTCATTGCTAATTTTAACTCTTCGGCTTAGAACTGACTCAACACTGCCTCCTTGCTGGGAAAAATAACTCAAGCAAGAAGTGTATGAAGAGCAGAACCAGGCAGTCAAGTAGAGTATCCAGCAGAGTAGCCGGGCGCAGGGCAGCTGGGGGCAGAAGAGAGAGGGGAGCAGTGTCATTGCCTCCGGCAAGTTTCTAAAGCTGTTCAAGGGAGTCGGTCTTCTGGCTCCCACCCTGACTCCCCAAGTCGTTTCTTTAAAGAAAAAAAATGTAAAAGAAGAACTGGGAAGCCACGTGGCAATGCTGTATCTGAAATGAATTCCTTTAGAATATATTCTTTTGGAAATCCGAAGCAATATTGTCCCAGAACACAAGAGGCAGAGCATCAGTGGTAACTGCCTGGCCCTCTAAACTAAACTACACTTGCTTGTTTTACTCAGTTTTAACCCAGAGAAACTAGGATGTCTAAACTTAGGAAAGAGTCAGGGGAGAGACATTTAAACCCTTTGCCTCAAGCATAAAATGCTTTGGGGTGGTTATATTTGGGTGCATATATGGAGTGGTTATGTTTGGGTGTATATATACTGTTCATGACAGAATATCATTTATGAGTTGAATTTTCTGCTGAACACATATTTCTTTAAAAACCAGAGTTCCTAGAGAAGATACATTCAAGAACCACTGTTTGGCCGAATGGTGGGTTCCCTAAGCAGAAATCTTGCTAAGAGAGTTGTGTCCTGGGATAGTAACTGGGTTCTCTTGCTAAAAAGAGCAGCCAGTGTTTAGCTTCTCCTGGATTAACTAGCTCATGTGCCTGGGTGAGCCTTGGTGAAAGCTCAACTCTGTACTTATCCCCAGATTGTCTTCCCTCAGCCAGCATATCCCAACCCCACCCCCAACCCCAACTATCTCCTGGTTTGTACCAAACCAGGATGTGCCTCCCTGTGTCTTATCTTACAGAAGGACATGCTCAGTGAGGCCTGGAGTAGACAGGATCTATACTTAGTTCCTAACTGGATACTCACGTGTTCAGGTTTTATTTAAGGCTCCAAAGACCTTTGTGTTCCAAAGATACCAACAGTCCTGAGTGCTGTGAGTGCTATCATTTACTGTTGACTGTAATTAACTCCCACAGCACCATTTAGAGGTTGTTGGGCTGTATAATTTTTGTACTTAAGTATCATAGTACAATGGGTAAAAGCCTGACCTCTGGAAGTGGATTTCCTCTGTGTGCCTCAGTTTCTTCACCCACAATATGAAATAATAATAGTTTTACCACAGGGGGAACTGGGAAGATTAACTTGTTTAATGCAACTAAATGGTTTTGTGTGAAAATTCTTTGAGCTGTATTTCCCAAGAACTCAGCAAATGTTAATGGGGTTCGCCAAGTGTTAATAAGATTCATCACCATCACTAATATCTCAGACTCTCTACTCTGAGAGTTATTTGGGCTTTTAATTGAATGATGAGCCACATAGATGAATTATATCTAAGCAGATATAATCTATATCAGATTCCAACTTTGCCTCTTACTAGTTGAGACACTGACGATTTTCTGAGTTTTACTACTATCTGTTACTTTGTAGCAGAGAGAAATTTACACAGCATAGTGGTAAAGTTATTATTATTGTCAGGGAGATTGCACTTTAGTTCCTGGGCAGCTGGAAGGTAATAGTTGAGCTCTCTTTGAAGTCTTGTTGATCTGGCCTCTTACAGGTATAATACTCAGATGTGTTTTAAATGGAAAAGAGGCCAGGTGTGGTGGTGTATGCCTCTAATCCCAGCACTTACAAGGCTGAGGTAGAGTTTGAGGTGAGCCTTGGCTATTTAATGAATAGTCTAAGAAGTGTTTGTGAAGATATGTAATTGCTATCAAAATTTAAAGGAAACGAGATAATATATTCAGAAATGAATTAAAATATAAATATATTGGTAGCGTTTTACATCTTTCTCTGCAAGAGAAGAAAATGTTTTAGAAACCATTCCCTAATTCTCTCAACATCTGGGAAAACCTTCATTTCCACTTAAGACTGTGGTCATTTTAATACCTTTTTAATACCTTTAATATGTTTGGGGGGGTCACCCCATGTTGTGGTGACACCCAATCATAGAATTAGTTTCATTGCTATTTCATAACTGTCATTTACTGTTATGAACTGTAATGTAAATGTCTGACATGTAGCATCTCTGTTGTGCACCCTCAAAGGGGTTGCTACCCACATGTTGAGAACCATTGACTTAAAACACCCCATCAACAAAAAAGTCACAAAGTATATTGTCTTAGCAAAACAAAGAAAATGACTTTAAAATGGCAGAAGAATGGGAAGGCTACAGGCCTTAAAATCAGAGTATTCTCCTCACATTGTCCTGTTCCTACCTAGATGTCTTATAAACGCAGTTCTTACTGCTAATGTAAATACTGTTTTGAAGATTTCTTTTTATTTATTGCGTCTTCTTGAATGTATGCTGTGTGCATGCATACACTCAACGAGGCCAGAAGAGGGCATCAGATTCCTTGGAACGGGGTTTAGAGGCAGGCCTGCAGTGGAGTCCTTGGAGCTGGGGTTACAGCTCTGGAAGATCAGTAAGTGGCCTGACAGCTGAGCTCTCTCCAGCCCCTGGACCTTAAGTTTCATCTCCCAGCTGTGGCGTCTTTTCCCTCTATTTAGTTGGACACGCCCTTAAATCCTGCTTTGGTGCAAGGTGGGAAGATAAACAAAGAGCACATTCAACATCTTTGGTGGGAACATGGTGTCTCTTAACTCCCAAAACAACATTTTAAGACATGTTGTAAAAGATGGTTTTAACTCTTGCCCAAAGCCAGCAGACAGATTCCTAACATTTCAGCATTGGGCAGCAGAGGGCAGCAATGCCCTTTTATTTTGAAAAATGTTGCGGCTCAAGGGAAAAAGGGGAGGGGGGGTTGCCCCCAGCAGTTGTGATATTTGTTTTTAATTTTACTTTTACTTTATCCATACATGTTCTTTACATTTTCATTTTCCTTATTGCTTACGTGGCTTTATAGAAAGAATTCAGTATCTTCTCTTGCTTGGTAACTGGTGAAAAACAGAGGTTTCAGATGTCCTGTGGGTGTTCTGTGTGGCAAAAGTAAACATTAGCTTGACCTCAGGTAACCAGAGAGCGGTAGTGTAGGAACAAAGTAAATGCTTCTGAACTTTCTAGATGAAAGTCCTTCTGTAACGGGATGTGTTTTGGGGCTTTGTTATTTTTCTTCTTTAATGTGTGTAAATCATATGGTCATAACCCTGATGATGGCTTCTAAATTCTTACTCACTGATTTCATTCTTGCTGGGTCATCGTTCATCTCTGGTGCCGTTGGGACGGATTAGGGCAGTCGCTGATGTAACACAGGTATTTGTGACTTTAGGGAAGGGTGCACCACAGGGTAGGGAAGAACTGAAGCTGCAGTTGACTGAGACAGCCACTGAACCAGTCTTGTGTGCTAGGCCCATTCTATTCTACTGGGATTTGAATTTCCCTAACCAATAAAAGAAAAAATAAAAGAAAAAAGAATCTGTGACTTTTGTACTAAATGTAATTCAGTCTTGTTGTTAAGAACACATAAAGGAGGGAATAATCCTAATTTTAGCAAATACATAACCAAAGTATTCTTAGCGTATTTGGGTTCTGTCCTGACCCTGAAAAGATTTTTGGCAGCAAATTTTCAATCCCATCTTAAACAAACCTCCGGAGGAGTTAGCAGTAACAGACATCAAGTTTGGTCCTGGCTCGCTCCGCCTTGTGAACTGGGTGAATTATACCCTTTTAGCCTGTTCCCTCCCACTCCTCTAGATTCAGCTGAAGCCGGCCAGTGGTGGCACACGCCTTTAATCCCAGCACTCAGGAGGCAGAGGCAGGTGGATCTCTGTGAGTTCCAGTCCAGCCTGGTCTACAGAGTGAGTTCCAAGCGAGCCAGGGCTATACAGATAAACCCTGTCTCAACAAAAAAAAGGAGGAGGAGGAAGAAGAGGAGGAGGAGGAGGAGGAGGAGGAGAGAGAGAGAGAGAGAGAGAGAGAGAGAGAGAGAGAGAGATCCATATGAAAATGCTCTGAAGGAACTGAGAGAAGACTCCAGGAACGCTGGCTGTTGTTCTTCCAGACAACCCTGGTTCCATTCCCAGCACCCATATAGCAGAGCACAACTATAAGCCAGTTCCAGGGGATCCAATGCCTTCTGGCCCCTGTGGACCCTAGGCCCATAGGCAATCGTGCAGACCATACACCCATACACATAAGAACAAATGAACAAATAAGTTTTAAATTGTTTTAAAAGCCATTTAGGTAGCTAACAAGTATTTCTGTCATCGCAGCACAAAGAGATTAATAACTGTTCGAAAGGTTTAAGACTTGCTGTCTTTTCTCATCTGGTGTCTTTACATTGCCTGGGGCTGTTAATTATCATGTATATATATACACACGCACATAATTATTACATATATGTGTGTATATATATACATATGATAATTAACTAACATAATTAAAACATATATGTTTGTTGATTGATTAAAGACAAGTTGCGATACAAACTGTGCTCTTTCACTGTGGTTTAAAAGACCACGTAGCATATGCTATCTTGATCATTTTAAGTACATTCTACAGTAGTGTTAGCCATGTTCGCATTGTTGTGTACCAGGCCTCTCTAGACCTTTCCAACCAGAATGAACTCTTCATAACCCTCTTACCTTGTTAGTTCCTAGTCCCAAGAACCGTCTTCATTAATTGAGCACAACATGAAAAAAATATAGGAGTTTCACTGTGAGGTGTGTGGGGGTGCTCATCCAGCTTCCATCCTGCTTTATATTCTTTCGGTTTTCCTTTCTTATGGACAGTCGTTGCTAGTCTCTCTGAGCTGTGGATTAGCCACAGGCTAGAGGCCTGAGCAGACGCACCAAAGAAGGTGCCACTGAAAGGTGCTTTCATGAACTGTTTCTATCTAGTACATAATTGAACATTCACAAGAATGATCAGGGTAACACTATAAATTCATTCACAATTATTTGGTTTTCAGGTAACTGAATATTACTGAAAACAACTCTTTTCTTTCATTAATGTGTATGAATGCTTTGCCTCTATGTATGTATGTGCACCATCTGTGTGCAGTGCCCTCAGAAATCAGAACAGGGTATTGGGTCTCCTGGAACTAAAGTTGCAGACAGTTGTAAATCATGATATGGGTCCTGAGAACCAAGGCCAAGTCCTCTGCAAGAGAAATAAATACTCATAACTACTGAGCATTCTCTCCCCCTCAGAAATAAACAATTAATCACAAATTCAAGCAGCCAACAAACATCCCCAAATCACCCTCATTATGAATTGGAGTAAATTTAAATTGGTAAATTTATCAATGTTTACCCACAAGGCTAATACAAATGTAAAATATTGATTAGCACTGGAAGGAAGCAGCATTGACATCGCTGTGGAGTCATCATAGACTCTGATGCAAATGAGTCAAGTTAAAGTATGCCCGCCATTTCTACTCTGCGAGTTTACCCAGGGAAGTGTGTTCAAGTCTGCAAAGACAGGTAGGTACACAGATAGTGTGCAGTGCGGAACTACTTTAACAGAAAACATAATAAATACTGGTATTATTTTTACAAGCTCTCAAATCATACTTTTGTTGAAAACTAACAGATTTGAAAAGGATTTCATAAGGATACGAATTAATATAGAGTCTAACAATGAAAACTGGGTAAAAAGGAGAAAAAAGTAGAATGGTTTTGTCAAACATATATTACTTTCAAAGTTCATGGCCAGCCTGGGTGGCATAGTGATTTCCAGGACAGCCAGGGATACATCTTGAGACTCCATTTCAAACCAAACAAACTTGCTAACAAAGCGATGATTTTTAAAAATATAAATCCTGGGCCAGAGAGATGGCTCAGCAAGTAAAGATCTCTGCCATCAAGCCTGACCACCAAAGGTCAAGCCCCAAGATCGACATTGGTGGGAAGGAGAACACTGATTCTTATAGACTGTCCTTTGACTGCTGTATCAATGCTCTGGCATGGGGATGAAAGTGCACACAGGAGTGTGAGTGTGCATGTACACACACACACACACACACACACACACACACACGATATATATATATATGTGTGTATATATATATATCCCATAATACTCTATCCCATGATTTAGATATTAGATAGCTCCTGAAATAAATAGTAGTTGTAAAAATAAATGGCTATTATTGAACTATCAGAGTTTTTTACAAGGGTTGATGCCAAATCTCCTAGTGACTAGTGCCTACCAAGCCCAAGTATTCAGTAGATAGGAGTTCAGTGTTTTCCTGGGCCTATCGGTGTTTCTAACTGCTTACCCACTGCAGGCTTTATTTATTTAATAACAGTTATATAGTGCTTACTGTCTTCCAGGTACTGGCTAAGTGCTTTACAAACACTAACTCATTCTAATTGTATAGCAACTGAAGTAGGTGGTCTTACTCCATCTAACAGATGAGGCAATTAAGGCAAAAGCAGTCAAGCATTCATCCAAGTTGGCACAGTTAGTCAAAATACTTTGGATAAGAACACAGGCAGTCTGGTTCCAGAGTCCCCATTCCATTTTGCCAGGCTGCTGTTCCCCACGTGGTAGCATTTTTAGAAGGCAAGCATTACTGGATTTGTCGGAGGATCTTGGAATATTTTATGTTGTCATACCTGGAAATCACTCCCATAGCCTCTCTTTGAGAGCCAAAAAAATTTTTAAAATGTGTTGTAGTGTGTGACTGGGCCATCATTTGTGGATTCAAGTAAGGGTGGCTGTTGCTTTGTTGTGTTTTTGAGACGGGTTCTCACTGTGTAGCCCAGGCTGACCCCAAGCTCAGGTTCCTCCTGCCTCAGTCTCACAAATGCTAAGGTTACAAGCAAATGCCACACCCAGATACTATGTTGACAAAGAGGGAGACCCTGTTCCCATACACGATCACTGTATTTGCTTTTGATGTCATATTAATGTGAGTGACCGCAGACCCACTTTCTGGACAGAAAAACAAAAAAATTAACAAACAAAAACCTGATCTAGAAACGGAAGAAACATGAGAAGAATTGTGTGACGTCAGAACTGTTTAGAAGGAATAAGGGGTGTGTGTATGTGTGTGTGTGTGTGTATATTTGAGTGTGTGTATGTTTGTGTGTGTGCATGTGTGTATGTGTGTGCATGTGTGTATGTGTGTATATGTGTGTGCATGCGTGTGTGTATGTGTGTGTATGTTTGTGTGTGCATGTGTGTGCACATGTGTGTGCGTGTGTGTGCGTGTGTTTGTGTGTGTGTGAATGTCTGTGTAACTAAGACACGGCATCCCCATTCATCCTCTCGTCCTAATCTGGTAGACCTGAGAGTTTGCATTTTCTTCAAGTTTTATTTCGTTTTCGTTTTGCCCTGATTTAATTCCATCCTATAACCTGACTTCAGTGTCTCTATCTTCATGACTTATTCATTTTGTCTATAGGGATTTGCTGAACATCTGCAATGTGCCAGCCAGTGTTGCGTTAGGTACTAAAAATAACATAATGAGCAAAATAGACAAACTACCGACCCTCTGATATTCTGCCTTATATAGGGGGAAGACAGGTGACAATGATATGCCAATAAAGGCAGTCAGTCAGACCCATCTGTGGTGCATGCTGCATTTCTTCACGGAAGAGGCAGAAAACAGCTCCGGAAAGGGGAGTTAGTGCAGTTAAAGCCAAGGAGGGTATGTAGTCCTGGGTTAAAAAATATTTAAGGTCATTACTATTTTAGTGTTATACTATTAAGTGCAGAATTGTGTAGTGACTGATATAGTGGGCTGGTAAAAACAAACTAATCTACATTATCAATTCAAAGTAAAACCTGCCAGGGCACCTCTGACATCTGTCATTAAACCTGCTGTGTCTTGACCAAGGGACAGGTGAAGTCAAGTCACTTAGTCACTCTCTGACTCCTTTGGCTCCTCCGTCTGGCCTCCCTTGCAGCATCAGACTTGTGTAGATTCTAATTCTCCCAAGAACTCAAGCAGCTCAACTCCGGGGTTCCCAGGTCACACTTGGTAAATTCTCAGGAGAGAAGACCACCTGCCTGCCTGAGGAGATCTCCTCCATTTAGGCAAGAGGATGGGGTAAGTCTTAGTGGGAGGCTCTTAGTCAGTAAAAGAGCAAGCCCTGGAAGTGTGTAATGAGGGAAGCTACTTGGAACCAGTGCCTCTCTGCCCCAGGCCACCTCCTTGCTCTGAGAGAAATCACCCAGTGCTGTGAGTAGTTAGAGCTGAAACAGGAAAACAGAGAGAGGCCCAAAGGGGCCCGTGGACAGCTCATTAGAACCTGTCCTTCACCTTCGACAGCTCCCCTTTTATTTCAAGTTCCAGAGCCCGACAGAGCTTGACAGGAAAACTAAGGTAGTGACATCCCCTGAAGGAGGAGAGTCCTGTTCATCTATCTTTGATAGTTGAGAATAGATGTCACCTACAAAATACTTCTCTCACCTGGAACAAGTACTCCAGTACAGCCCTGTCACTCTCAAAAGACATATTAGGAAGATACCTATCTACCAGATTTCTTGAGAAATAAACTCATTTTTAAGCAGACAGTTCCTGCAAACATTTACTTTCCCTCAGGATGTTGCTGGTGGCACCAAAGAATGCAAAGAAGCAAGGCTTTGATTCTACAGGTTTTTTTTTTCTCCCTCAGTCCCTCTAGCTGGTCTTTGAGGGCAGGCGGCCATTTAAGTGCTGAAAAATCAGGCCAGTGTTCCATGATGGGGAGTCTGCGCCTTCAATTTTCTCACCTCACACAGAATAGGAGTGTACCTCCACAGAGGCCGGTGGGACTGGCCAGCATCACCAAGTCTTCTCAAAATGTCCTTTGTTCTCTGATTTTAACATGCCTCAGGGGGAAAAAAATCCATTTAAAATGCAGAGCCTGGTTTAGAAGGCAGGGTGCAGGGCCAAAGAATCTGCATTGCGACATTAGCTAATTCTGTTTATTTGTTTTTGTTTTTGAAACAGGATCTTATTGTAGCCCAGGCTAGCCTCAAAGTCTTAGAATCCTGATTCCCTTGCCTCTGCCTTCTGAGTGCTAAGATTATAAACCTGCATTCATCAAAAAGGCCAGTTTATGTAGTCCTGAGGATCAAACCCAGTGCTTTGTGTATGCTGGGCAAGCAGGCTACCAACTGATAGATATATTTCCAGCTCAGCTGGTCCTGGACAAATGATCGTAAGCCCTTCCAGAAACACTTTTAACACCCTCTGGGACCTAGGATGGTAACTTTGGCAAGGTTCCTAATGGCACTTCTAAACCCACCTCTTGGTAAAAGTCCCTCTTGGTTCTCAACAGCTGTTTTCACCGAAGAAGAGGCCCGTTAATCGCCAGCAAACAATCACCCCAAAGGTGACAACAGTTCCTATAGATGTTACCAGCAGCAGAGGTGTCCCCCAGAGATGGTTGTACCACCTCTGAGCATTCCCTCTGGGTGGCAAATCCCCTGAACTCCCTGCTGAGCCCAGTACTACTATGGGATTTTATCATGGTGACTGTAGATTTTAACCAGTTTTTAAAAAATAACCCCCAGGTCATCAAACTTTGGTATGCACCAAAATCACCAGGAGTGTAATTAATACCAGGAGATATAATCAGATCCTTCCTTGTCCTGAACACCTGGTCCCAAATAACTGACTCAAAAGCTGAATATGAATTATAAATGCTCGATCAATAGCTCAGGCTTATTACTAACTAGCTCTTACATTTTAGGTTAATTCGTATTTCTATTTTTGCTTTGCCACATGGAGGCACCTTTATTAACCAGGTATGTTCATCTCCTGTTCCCTCTGCATCTGGCTGGTGATTCCTGACCCTACCTCCCTCCTTCTCAACATTCTTTCTCAGTGTGGCTCTCCCACCTAATCTTATTCTGTTCTGCTATTGGCCAGTCGCCTTGTTTACTAAACAAATTACAAAGACGAATCTTCACAGTGCACAAAGGGAATATTCCACAGCAGTGTGGCTAAAGTGGACAGACCAAGGCCCCATCCCAGAGCCACCTTGGGACAGAGGCTGCTTAGTAAGTAGTTTACTAAGCAAGCAGGGAGGAAGCTGTCACCTAAAATAGAAACAAAAGACAATACTATTTTAACTGAGTACTCCACACATGCATATAATAGGTTTTGATAAAATCTATTCTCTCCCCTCCAGCTTCTCCCTTATCCTTCTAACCACTTTTCTCTTCCAACTTGGTATTTTCCTGCCACAACTAAGTCTACCTGTGAGCATGAGTGTAGGACCATCTACTTGAGCATGGCTAGCCTTTCAGAGGCCACATCCCGGAAGAAAACTTAACACCTTTTTTATTTAGATAGGGTGTCTTAGGGTTTCTGTTGTCATGAAGAGACACAATGACCACAGCAGCTCTTTAAAAGAAAGCATTTAATTGGGTGGCTTACAGTTTAGAGGGCTGGTCCATTATCATCATGGTGGCACATGGTGGCATGCAGGCAGACGTGGTGTTGGAGAGGTAATTATGAGTTCTACATCTTACACAGACAACAGCAAGTGGTCTGTCTCACTGGGTGTGGCTTGAGTATATATGAGACCTCAAAGCCTATCTCCACAGTAACATACTTCCTCCAATAAAACTACACCTACTCCAACAAGCCACACCTCCTAATTAAGCCACTCACATTGGGGGCCATTTTCTTTCAAATTACCACATAGGGTCTTAGCTATGTAGCCCTGGATAGTCTTGGTAGAACTTGGTGTGCAGACCAACCTGCCTTCAAACTTATGGAACTCTCCTTCCTGAGTGCTGGGATTAAAGGCATATGCTACCAAACCCTGCTTAATAATACTATTTTCAAAGTCTAACCATTGTCTTGCAAATACAGAACTCTTAAACATTATTAACACAAAATGTAATCACTTATTTATTTATGTAATTTGCCCAATAATTTTCCATCAAAGCATTCAAATACTTTCCTACAGATAAGAGCTACAAGAATACCTGACTTAACATGAGATCTCTCAAAATTTTAAATTGTTATTGTTTTGAAATACATTGTTAAACTGTAGCTTCAAACTCACCACAGCCCTCCCATCTCACCCTCAGCAGTAGTGTTTCAGAAGTGAGCATGCCACAAAAACCTGAACTTTGCAAGCTAATTAAAGGTTTTTTTAGCATTGAAAAATATAATGGCAATAATAATGAATATTTTGAACTGGTAAAACTCCCACTTTACAACTGACTTTAGGTTTCAATTCTGAGAGAGGCAAACAGGTGTCTCTCTCAACAAAGGATCATTTATCAACAAATTACATTGAAGGCCAAGGAAGAGAATATGAACAAGGCCTACAGCACACACACACACACACACACACACACACACACACACACACACATACACACACACACACACACACACACACACACACATCACACACACACACACACACACACACACACACACACACACACACACACATACACACACACACACACCACACACACACACATCACACACACACACACACACACACACACACACACACACACACATACACACACACACACACACACCACACACACACACACACCACACACACACACCACACACACACACACACACACACACACACACACACACACACACACACACACACACACACACACACATACACACACACCCTGCCTTTACCGGGTCATGTCCAGACTTGTGCAAGCTTGTGCAAGTATGCTCCAAGATAAATCCACAGCCAATTAAAAGTATACTAATGTAACTGATGCTTGCTTAATCAATTAAGTTTGAGATGACTTCATTGTTCCTGAAACTCCCCTTTACTGTGCTTATAAGGAGCCTGTGTGATCTTTTAGGGTCACCATTTTGTCATACGGCTGACCCTGCATGCTGGAAATTTTACTCTCAAGAAATAAATGCTCTTGCTGATTGCATACATGAACGGCAGTCTTTGTGGGACAACTCTCGGACCCTAACATATTTATTAGGCTATTTAACTACAAGGTTAATACAGTGTAATTAAGATAGAATCACATCACTTTCCTGATTCTCTGTCATCTCTCCAGCTCCTCCCACTTCCCCCTTTATTATTGTTACATACATTTTGTGTATATGCATGTGTATGTTGTTAAATATATTTTGTGTGTATGTATGTAAGTGTATGCACAATCCACTGAGTCTGTTTTTGTTGTTTGTGGGTTTTGTTGTCTGTTTGCGTTTTTGTGTGCATAGTTTTTTTGGGGGGGGTTTTGTTTTGTTTTTTTTTTTATTTTTTATTAGCCAGATGCTGGTGTAAGCACTTTCCATGGTGTAAGCAAATGAGAAAGCCAAAGTACAAAGAACTTAACTTGCTAAGGTTTCCCCAGCTGCTGAGCAGTGCAGTTAGGATCTGAACTCAGAGCCTATCCATCTCTTAGCCCTTGTTACCTTGCTCACATATATCAGGTATCCTGAGACACTGGACCTGCATTAAGGATTGTACTCTAAATATACTGTGACAAACCAGACCGCATTGCCTCTACGGTTGGGTCCCACAGTGCAGTGAGAAATACTCCAAAAGCATAAGCATGTTGTTAGCTACAGAATGAGGACACAGCATAGACAAGGAGAAACTGAGCTCTGAGATCTGAAGATAGGTGTGGATTGGCTAAGGGAACCCACGGAAAGAATAGTGTTTACAGGGCCTGAATTAAGAGAACATAAAACACATAAAAACCAAAAAACAACAAAACCCTCACAATTTTATGATGTGACTAAAGCAGAAAGGATGAGCTGGGACACTTGAGTCCCGATTTTGAAGGACCCTATAAAGTTTAAAAATTGCACAGTCAATTGAGTCACTAAAATTGTGGGCAAAGCATGTGTCGGCCTGATCTGAAGGCAAGACACACAGGAAGTGGTACCTGACCCCTGGTGAGATCACAAACACAGAGAGAAGACATGGGAGCCAGAGACAGCGGCCGAGAGAGATGGAAAGGGAAAGAGAGACCCAGAGAAGACCCACAGGTCCCCTGAGCCCACACAGTTAGTTGGTGGCAACCACGGAGTTTAGAATTCAAACTGTCTCTAATCTTGAACTCAGTATCTCAAATATAATTTTTTCTTAGCATCTAAAATTATAGCGGATATAAAATATCTGCTTTTTTTCAGGAGTTCATTTACACAACAAAAAAGTTTGTTGTGTAATTATCAAGAGCATCCCTGGGTTTTCCTGAGGGTCTCCTGTCTTCTAGTTGCTGGCCTCATCCTGTATGGCAGCCATGGCTTCTGCAGGGTGGGGCTCTATTCTTTACCTCAGAGTGTCCCCTAGGGGATGCAGCCCATTAACAGATACTTAGAATTTTTTTCTCGGAAGTTCTCCCATATGGTACCAGAGCATCCACACACATCCAGGAGTCATTCTGGATAGCCACAATTCTCCAAGGAGCAAACTAAATGTTAGTGGTGATCTTGTTTCCTATGCCAGCACATGTCTTCTTCAAAAGCAGATTGATGAGCACCCATCACTTCTGTTTTTATTGTTTCACTGAAACAAGTTATTCTTATTCTTAAACATTTAAGTGTATGTGGGTAGATGATACATAATAATGGATATAAGTTATAAAACACTCCAGAAGGTGTACTGTTACAATAAGGTTTCCTGGCCCAGTCTGGCCAGAGCCCCAGACCCCTTAGCTGCCCGCAGCTGATCAGGCCCCCAAAATGATTCAGACACATATTAATTCCATGTTGTTTGGCCTATGGCTGAGGCACATTGCTAGCTAGCTCTTTCATCCTAACTCAACCCATTCTCATTAATCTGTCTGCCATGTGACCCGTGGCTCACCTGTGTTCCTTACATGCTTCTTCTTGGGCCTCTGTCTTGATCTGTCTCTGACTCCACCCTTCCTTTCCTACCCATTCTGATTCCCCACCTACTTCTTCCTTGATGGCCGCCATGGCCAAAACAGTCCTTTATTTTAAGATTGATAGGCACAGCATATAGAAGGACATTCCCACACCGGTATACAATTTTAAAAAGCTTTCAATGTCCCCACCCCACTCAGTTCTATACCTTCATTAATCTCATTAGATCTTGTTGTTAAACGCCCTTGAGAGTGGGATGCTAGAGTTTGAACCCACGGCTTTGCGCATGCTATGAAGGCACTCACCACTGGACTACACACCAGCTTGAGGCTCCCATGTCAAGGGGGATGGCTTCCTCAGTCTGGTCCTTACTGCCAGCCAGCTGTGGGGTAGGAGAGCCCCTGTTTTAACCGTCCAGCTGAGCGGGTGGGAACTGTTCCTGTAGCCTTTGGACTTCTTTTGTTATGCAGGTGAGGAGCCCAAAAGAATGTTGTTTTGCTAAGTTTTAGGCGGCGATTCACCAGGTTTCTCCTTACCGTCCTTGCCCTCTTTGGGCCTGTCCTGTCCCCCCTCTAATCTTGCTGTTACTCAGAGTGAGGGGTGTTTGTTGTTTTAATGCTCTTCTTACAGAGTCTGGGACTCTGGAAGATGTAGGTTCAACAAACAAACTATTGTCCTTAAGGTTTCATTCTTATTCTAGAGGATTTAGAAGGCACTGAAGATGGTCCCTTGTTATCTAGGAATCGACTTAAAAACTTCAAGTCATGTTTGAGAAGTGCTTTTCAATCCCCTTTAAAGAGCATCCTCCCTAGAGATTGGCTGGCCATACTTAAACTGAAGCTGTATCCTATAGCCTCAAAGGGATGGTGCTCCACACAAGTCTGTTGAGGACAAAAAATTAGCATTAGCCAAGCAAATACACCCCCCCCCACCCCCCCACACCTACCCCCCCACGCCGCCGCCGCCCCCCCCCCCCCCCCCCCCCGTTAGGAGCCGCAAGCCCCTGGACAATAGAGAGAGAAGCCCCGACTCAGTAGCTTGGCCTCCAGTGCAGAAGTGCAGCTTGAGCTAGGAGGCTTTTCAAGTCCCTGGTAACCAGGAGATGATTCATATCTTCTTATTATCTGACATTGTAAGGTTTCTCTTTAGGGCCTGCCTAAGGTAAAGTGATGAGTGCAGAAGCCGAGTATGTTTATTCACTAACGAATGCCCAGCTCCTGAAACAATGCCTCACATATAGTCATAGCCTATGGATGGATGGGTGCCTGTGGGGGTAGGTGGGTAGTTGGGTTGATGGATGGAGAGTTGATAGATGAACAAACAAATAACCGTGTTAAAGTGAGTAACAGTGACAAGATCAGTTTATATGCCTCTCTGTTGGTGGGATATCTCTAACGGACCACTTGAGGCACAGTCAAGTGAAGGAAGACATGGAATCAGTCAAAAAGGATAAGAGAGCTGCCCATTGCAAAGCTGGTTTGTATGAACTACAGGAGGGGCCTTAGCCTGAAATCAGCCAAAACACAAATAAAACAAAATTATTCTGCACAGTCTTCTGAACTATATGTCTGCTCACTAGGGAGCAGAGAAAGAGAAAAGAAAAAAGGGAAGGAAGGGAGGGAGGGAGAAAGGAGGGGGGAGGGAGGAGGAGGGAGGGAGAAAGGAGAGGGGAGGGAGGGGGAGGAAGGGGAGGGGGAGGGAGGGGGAGGGAGGGGAGGGAGGAGGAGGGAAGGGGAGGGAGGAGGAGGGAGGGAGAGGGAGGAGGAGGGAGGGGGAGGGAGGGGGGAGAAATAATTAGATTTGCTCTGCCCCACTCTAATTTTCCTTAACAGTGTTACCATGACAGCATCACTTTTATTGATAACCTACTGTAATTGTGTTCACTATTTAAGCTCAGAGAGCCATTCCTGTGTCATTGACAGCCAGCTCCAATTTTTTTCTTTTCCATAAACTCAGAGGTTTTCCATCCTATACCTGTGTAATTGATTATTGAAGCAAATGCAGTGTTTTACGTTAATCCCCACTGTGCCTTCTTATTGATTTGAGAGCATCTTTCAGTTTGTACAATTCCCTTTAAACCTTGGCCCTGCCATCAGTCACACTAATGACTCCTTTTTGATGGGTGTGGTCTATACAGACAGATGCTCTGCAGATGCCCCCCAAGGATTTGAATGATAAAGAAAACTGCACAGTCTAAGTGAGGAGTGTTCACTGGCTGACCCAACATCACACGGGGGTCTAGTTGGGAACAGAAGAACTACCAATGTTGGAACTTCCAATCAGTAACCTGAAAAGAGTTATCAAGGAAACCACATTTCGAAAGTGAGAGAGAGAGAGGTATGGGGGGGGGGGTTGTGTGGCCAAATTTGAAGCAAGTAAGAAAGTGAAAGGGCTTACTGTTCTGTTTAGTACCAAAAGTGAGAGCAGAAAAGATGAGCTGGCAACCTCTGTTGGAACGTATGGCTCCCCTGAGGAGCATCTATTAAGTTCTCTAGAATTATAAATAGGCTTCCCCTTAACACCCCGGCTGATGCTCCTCTGCCAGGTACCCTAAGCTCCTGCCCTTCATCTCTCATGCTTCCTACCTTCCCTTCTGCTCTGTCTGTTGCCAGAATCAATTATAATGTGCTTCCATCAGTGATTGATAGATTTTCCATCCGCTCCAAATGTGCACAGGCTTGGACCGGACGGCACCATCCGGCCCCTCCTGCCTCTCCCCTCTCCTGTGAACTGACTTTCTACACAGCATCAGCACACAGATGTTTTCACCCTGCTGCTCCAGCACAAGGGTAATTTCCCCAGTGCCTCTGTGTGTGAGCTCCAGGCTCTGTCTCTCTAGGGAGAGAGAGAGAGTAAATGTTTTCATTCCAAACCCTCAGGGTCAGGTCTTGTTTGTCTAAACTGTGTTTGTTGTCCTAATTATCAGATTAGCTGATCTCTGGCAGCAAGTTGGGGGGCAGAAGTGGGAGGATATTAACCCTGAGTAGGATGGCGGCTCTGCTTTGTCTTTGGATATCTCTGAGAGGAGCTGTCGTCTCCTCCAATCTGAAAGATTTGCCTGGAATTCTTTCTGCCAACTGGGCCCTGTCTTCTCATAGGCTGCTCTGGGTAAATTCATGCTTCTGCTGGGACCCAACAGGCATTCAGCCCGAGATGGGGGGTGAAAGGTCATCTCTCTGGAGATCTGCTGAGGGAGGGAAGGAGACTCTAACGAAGATGTAGTTAAGTGATTTCCTGAAGGTGCGGGTGTCTCTCAGACCCAAGAAGGAACCAGAAGCTTGAGCCTGAGGGCTTCTGTTTGATTCACTCACCGCGTTGACCTCCCCCTGCATGCTTAGAATACATAGCCAGACTACTGCTCCCATTTAGTGTTTGGGGGTTTTCTGTTGTTTCTAGAATGTTGAGA
Source organism: Phyllotis vaccarum (assembly GCA_033318265.1). Taxonomy (NCBI): domain Eukaryota; kingdom Metazoa; phylum Chordata; class Mammalia; order Rodentia; family Cricetidae; genus Phyllotis; species Phyllotis vaccarum. The sequence continues at coordinate 18,133,694 of JARWLC010000004.1, read as the reverse complement.
TAGTACATTTTCACTACTATCATCTTAACAAAGCCGAGTCTCCCCTTGTATAGACATTCATGAATCTTGTTCTTTAAGCCCAGATGGCTGGTTGTCTCAATTTCAATATGTTTCCATCTCTCTTTCCTCCAACCTACCAGCCCTCTGAATGTCTGTCTAGTCTCCAAAATTAAAAATAGATAGATTTTATCCTCCACTCCCAATTACAAATGTAGCAATGCTTTTGCATTAATTAATTTACAAATGAGTAAGTCTTGCCTCCTCCAGTGTATTATAGGCAATCAGGAAGGGTGAGGTAGGTCCACATGCTGGTACTTGGCAGGGGATCCCAAATGCACAAGTAGGTTTGCTTTGTAAGCACTTCTTACATTTTCTCATTTCTATTCCTTTCTAATTTTGTTGTTATTGTTATTGTTGGTGGTATTTGTAGTTCTGATGGTGGTAGTAATGTTTTGGGGAGGGGTGTGGTGCTTGGACAATGTCTTACTATGTAGCCCAAGCTGGCCTTCTCCAGTTCTCTCTCTCTCTCTCTCTCTCTCTCTCTCTCTCTCTCTCTCTCTCTCTCTCTCCCTCCCTCCCTCCCTCTCTTTCTCTTTAAATATTTTTTTGTTTGTTTTATGTGCACTGGTGTTTTGCCTGCACATATATGTATATATCTGCGTGAAGGTGTCAGATCCCCTGGAACTGGAGTTATAGACAGTTGTAAGCTGCCATGTGGTTGTTAGGAAATGAGCTCTGGAAAAGCAGCCAGAGCTCTTAACCACTGAGCCATCTCTCCGGCCTCTTATCTTTGGTTTTTACTTTTTGAACTGACTCCACATATAATATCTTAGAAGTGCAACATGGCTTTCATGGTAAGTACTCTCTCATGTATGGAAACTAACTCCAAGAGAAGTGACATAAACAAGTCCCCACAAAGAATGAAGACTGATCCCTGCTGTGTGTGTATATCATTTCAAAACCCACACAGTCCCCTCTTCTTAGTTGCTAACATAAAGAAACATCTGGACAGTTAGAGAAAATATGCTTTTGTCCAAAACTAACTTCAATTCAATCTCTGTGTATTTTCCCCCAACCAATACAGCTATAATAATTTCTTCATGAAATTTGAAAGTTCTCAAGCTCAATAAGCAAATTTTAAATAATATTTTATACAACAAAATAGCTTTTGCTCTCTTGTTAGTGTTAGTTTTAAATAAATGTGACTCATTTGTCCATGTCTATACTGTTTAAAAATCTGTCGCCACTGGAAGCAAATATGATTTTTCAAATGTTCTATGTAGTTCCCACTGATTCACAAAAGCCCAGTTGAAAAGCTACCCCAACTTAGACAAGCCATGACTTCTGAGATCCCACGTCTCCATTTGTATTACCAGAAGAGAGGCTCTTGAGAAGAAATGTCCAGAACCAGAACTGGGCAGGGAATTTCCGTACGGTACTCCTGAGCCTTCTAGGGAGCAGAATTCAAGACTGTGGATGTCCATGGATGACAGCAGCCACAGGGCTGGTCTTCTCTATGCTGGAAAATATCCCTTTATCCTCCATACAGACAGACAGAAATCTATAAGTCAGGCCTTCACTAGATCTCTATCCGCAGGATTTACCCTGCTCCTGTTTCCCACAAGCCACAGCAGAGCCAATCCAGCACTTCTCAGATATGTCATCTGTCAGTCATTCTGACAAGAGTATCGATGCAGGGAAGTTTAAATGCTCAGCTAACTCAACCAGAAACTATCTTCCTCCAAAGAAACACTCACTTGGGAAGACTTCTTTTAAAAGCATGAGAGTTTATAGAGCATATGTTTGTAGTCATCGCTCTAGCAAAATGAATTTGGGGTTGCTAAAATACCTTGGGTGATATTGGCCGTGAGTGGTTAGCTTGTCCTGATGTGATGCCTGAAGTGCCCAAATGTTTTCTGGAGCAGAGTCCAGGAGACCTGACTAACCGTTGTGAGTCCCTCCTTTTGACTTATCTGGAAAGTTAGGGGATTGAATTAGAAGAAGCAAGTGTCCTTTTATGATGTACTACCATATTCTTGGCCCTTACAGACATGCACATAGGACAACGTGCTTAGAAATATGACATTTTCCTTGGCTTAATATACACAAAGTACTAGGAATAATGCCTGGCACATAGGGGCATAAGCTACTATTATTGTCAAGAGATTCATATACTATGTACATTTTTACACACACCGCTCTGGAAACTTTAAAAGAAACAATCCAGGATCACAGAGGTGGCTCAGTGAGTAAGAGTGCTTGCTACATAAGGATGAGAACCTGAGTTTGAATCACCAGCACCGATATAAAAACCAGGCAGGGCACCAAATCTGGGAGGAAGAAGTAGAGACAGGTGGAGCTCTAGGGCTTGCTGGTTATCCTACACACACACCCCCAAATAAGGAAAACAAAAACAGGCAAGATATAGGTCCAGAGCCTGTCCCAAGAGAATAAGGCAGATTGACAGAGAAGAGCTTCTGGCATCCTCCTTCCAGCTCTGCATATGTGCATGGGGGCACACACCTGCTCAGATACATACACAGGCACACACATGCACATGTACACACTTAAAAGAAAGCATCTAGTATTTGGATAACTTAAAAGCCTTTCTCTTAAGACCCTGATTTAAAAAGGGGTGGGGAGTGAAGCTGTGGCTCCTGCAACCCCAAATACCTACTAACCAGTGAAGAAAGTTTTCTAAACAAGCCACTACCGTGACCAAATGAGGGAACACTTCAACTGAAAACTGACTTTGGTATTTGGCTATGGAACTGACTGGACTGTCTTTTACAAGCAACTAGTTTGCCCTCCCTGAATTTTGGGATTCAGGAGGCCTCAGATGGCTTGATGGGCTATGTGACATGAAAGAATTTTGCTCCGTAAGTCTCTGGTTCCAAAGGAAATAGTAGTACCCACACTGACAAAGTGGCCCTAATGCCTGAGCAATAGAGTAGCAGAGAGTAGGCTGTGGCAGATCTGAAAGAATATCATATCCATCCGGGGTCATTTCAACCCAGACCTTGCACTATGAACAGTAAAGCTGTGTCTTGTAAGTGAAGCCTGGGTGGAAAGGTGATTCTTGGAGTGTATGTCTTGACCCCTTCTCTCTTTAACACTGAGGCTCAGAACTGAAAGCGGTAAGGGAATAACAGATTCACACAAAAAAGGGAAGGACCAGGATCCAGAAGATCTTGAATTTCTCCTTTTGAATGGAAGAACAAAAATTCAGAAAGCAGAGAAACAGTAAAAATAGGGAAACAAGGTGGATTTTAAGAAGAAAAAAAATAAAAAAAGATAAAAAGAAGGAAAATATACTCTGAAAACAAGAAAAATGTAGAAAGACAACATTAAGTTAGAGAGATGAGCTGCAAAGAAAGAAAGGTGGGCACGCACCAGGCAGCAAACGTGTAAAAGACTAATTAGGGGGAAATAGTTTTCATAATTAATGTGATGAAAAGATCCACCAAAAGTAACAGCTGCGGGGGAGGGTGCTCTTCAGCCAGAGACCTCAGTATCTGGGGAAGAGATTCTCATCTCTTCACTAGGAACCTTCAGGTTAGAGATAATTAGATGTGGTGGCACAGGATCCCAGCATTGAGCCAGGAGGACAAAGGTGATTTGAAGGCTAGCCTGGAGAACACAACCTAGCTATCCAGAAGCAAAGCTGTCGCTGAACCACAGTGGGGTTTTACCCCTGCCTCTCCTGGCTCAATTTCTCCTTCGTTTCCCTCCATGCCCTGGTGATGTTACTGCTCTTTCTCTGTCCGTGTGGGGTGGGTGGGTGGGTGGTGAACTTTTAAGGCACTTTCAACCTTCTGCATCTTCAGTTCTTAAATAATCCTCTTCCGTGCTTCCTCCGCTGACCCATACTTACCAAGATCTGAAGTTCAGGCAACAGTGACACAGGAACAGCTTATGTGATGGGCTAATGGCTGAGCTGTCTCTTTGCTGGTAGAAAAAGTCAGAAAAGTTGGTTCTAGGTTCACAAAGAGGTTGTCTGGCATCAGATATCAGGCACCACTTCAAGCAGAGGTTCTATTTCCAAGTAGCTGAGTGCCGTCTTATTAATAACAATGAATGATGACAGACCGAGTAATTGAATGAGTTCTTAAAGCAGTAGAAACTGGCTTGGGGCTCACAGAGCAAATGGGGCAGCAACTCTAAATTCACTCTGGCCTGGGCTCGGCACTGCCTACGTGCTGTTTGCCACACAAAACATGTGAAGTCATCCTGAGAACATTCCAACGAGATGGGTGCTGTCGTTGCCATCCTTATTTACTGATGAGGCACTGAAAGTCACTTTACCAGACTCATTCAATTTGTGACAGCCTCGGATTCAAATACGTAGAGAGCACTTTACTCTGTAACAACCAGAATCCATTCAATGACTGGAAGGTTGACTGGAAAAGGGGTAAGATTCCCAGATCCATCTCACCCCTACTCTAACACTAATTTTGAGGTTGCGTTGTAGGAGTGCTCCTATGTGCCTGTCCTCATCAAGTCCTCTGAGAGCCAACCTGCTTTAGCCTGTCAGCTGCTGTACCTGCCTTGACCTGCAGATGCCCACACTAAGGGATTCCTACCCTGGAATCCTCCCCTTCTTCCTCCATCTCCCACTCACTTATGCACAACCCCCTGCATCAGACTCTCCCAGCAAAAGTGGTGTCAACTCCCTAGAATAACAGCAGCATGTGCTCCTGATCCCCATGGTTTCTACCTGTGCTTCTTGTCTGCTCTTAACCCAAGTGAATGGCCCAGGCAAGGTACATAAACCTTCCGACAACAGTCTCTGGACAGTCTCCCAACAGTCATAGGCAGGGCATCTTCCGAACACCTTTCTGCCCAGAGCCACAGTCCAAAGTGAGTCTTCACTTAGTCTCCTACCAGTTCTTAGCTTTGCAACACTGGACTGTGTTTCTGGGTAACAGAGATTTGAAGATAAAAGCGGATTTACGAATGTTTGAACATTACTTTTATTAAATATTATATCACATTATCATTTTAATCTTAACAATACTTTTTTACTCCAGTTTGGGGACTAAAATTACCTGAAAAGAATGAGCTAATATTAAAAATTATAATTATGACTTTTTAAAGAACAGTTTTTTTCGATACCTCTCATCACCCTCGCTGCCCTCCCCACTCGCTGTTGGTGTGCAAAGTGGTAGAATCTCCATTAATAGGGGGAGATACTCTGAATACTAGGTAAATATTAGCCGACCAAATGAATTAATCTGGTATTGTCCTTTTGCTATCTTGCAATACAAATCATTTCCGTTCCTCTCACTAACATTGGCATTCACGCATCCAGCTCAAACAGTGTTTACTTATGGCACGAATGCACAGGCAGCTAATTGCAAGGCAATAGGAAGACACTTGCTCGGACAAGGGCTGCAGCAATACAGAGGACCTGACAAGTATAGGATCAAAGCCCTCCTCCTGGGTAAAACAGAGGCACTGCTGCATGCTGAGGGAGCATTAACGTCAATGAGCACCTTATAATAGCGGTTCTCAACCTTTGTAATGCTGTGACTGTGACCCTTTAATACAATTCCTTATGCTATGGTGATCCCCGACCACAAAATGGTTTTGTTGCAACTCTGTAACTGTAATTTTGATACTTTTATGAAATATAATATAAATATATAATATGCAACCCAAAGAAGTCGAGACCCACGGGTTAAGAACCACTGCCTTAGGGCCTTACGGACCACTGTGTCCTCTGACCTCAGTCCCCACTACCCACACTGAGATCTCCTGCCAGTAATGGGCAACTGGAATTTGAATGCATTCTCAACTCTAAGGATGCTTTGCTTGTGGACTAACCTTGAGCATTAGGCCCCAGTCAAGTTCCTCCCTCACTAAGAGTTCAACTTGTGTTTCCCTCTGTCCCTCCCTAGGAAGAAGGGACCAGAGGCTCCATGGAAACTGGCTGTTGCTACTTTACTCCTGGAGAAATTCAAAAGTTACTCCCTGAGGTCAATGAGGTGCCCATGCTCTCAGACCTGCCCGGAGCCAGGGAAGGCTGATGAAGTAAGAACTGTGCATCCTTCTGCTCATACATGGATTTGAGGGGACAGGGAGGGCTGTGGTCAGTAATGACAAAGAGGCCCCTACTCTGCAGGGCATCTTCTCAGGGGCTTTGCTTTGTTTTGTTTTCTGGTAGAAGTTCAGTTTGGCTTTATCTTACTTTTGTAGTAAACATTTCTTTATCTTTGGAAAATGCAATCCTTATTTCCAGTGAAGAAAGGAAAGGATTGGGATTAAGAATAGTACCAACTATTTAAATCCTCCAATTTAGGTGTGGCGATGTCTCCTGGAGAACAGAGAAGCGATGCAAAGGAGCGAGCATGGCACAGAGCGGGGAAGAGAAGACAGGGATGTGGCAGGACACTGATGACTCATCTCTTACTACAGAAGCCCACCCCCTTCCTGAGGCTCTTCCCAGCAGGCCTTGCTTGGCTCCCACCAAAAGCAGTTCAGACCCCAAGAGGTCAGAAATGGAGTCACCCCATGTCTTAGAACAGCCTGGGTGCAAGCAAGACAGTGTCGGGAGAGCTTTGAGCCAAAGATACCAGCTCCTCTGAGATCAGACATTTACTTAACTTCTCTGAGTACTCACGTTTGATGGTGATGCCATGCAGTTCTCAAGGAAAACTGCAGCCACAAATGAGGTCCTGTTCATAAAGGCACTGCACATCTGGATGTGACACCCAGATTGCAGTTCCAATTAAGGGTTAAAATTTGAATAGATAGCTGAATTCTATCCAAAGCTGGCTGGACTGCTCTGACCTTCCAAGGAAAAATGTTGCAGTGATGGGAAGGGGCACTAAGAGTAGTCTGTTTGGAGAGATAAAATAGAGTTGCAAAGAGAATTTTCCTGAGCTGAGCGGGTACAAATGGAAAGCAGAGTTTTGAAGAAGGGCACACAATAAATCCAAGATAGACTATAGAGAGGCCAATAAGCCGTCTAAACTTAATCTTTAAAATAAATAATAAGCTCAGTATCTGGGGTGGAAAAAGCCATTTTGTTTGCTGACTGTCAAAAGAGAAAAAAGGAACCCAGGTGTGGCGATGCACGTCTTTAATCCCAGGCAGAGGCAGGCAGATCTCTGTGAGTTTGAGGCCAGCCTGGTCTACAGAGTTTCAGGACAGTCAGGGCTACACAGAGAAACCCTGTCTCAAATATATATTTAATGGTAGAACAGAGGTTAAGAAGAAACCACACACATTTTGGTGGTGTGCAACAGAGAAGCCAAAGAGCCATGTAAAGGAGCTGACCGACTGCCTCTCACAGGCCAGGAAGGCCAGTCTCTCTGCCTATCTGGGATTTCTATTGAGTTGCAATGTTCAAGAGCAGCGTCAGAAGTCAGAGATATATTATGGGTGTTTACTTGCCTCACAAAGCTCTCTCAGAATCCCCAGCCATTAACTTTAATCTACTACTAGTTACCTCTGGGACAAGTGGCCAGCAGAGCTTCGGGAGAATCAGGTGGTTTATGGAAGCCCGTGGTCACCTCTCATGGTGGAAATGGACTGTGTTTCTCAGTGTAGCTAGTTCCTATGGTTTTGAGCTACCACTGAAGTTACCGATCTGGAAGAAGCAGTTGGAAGGATTCATGGCTTTGTCACTCCTCAAGTAAAGGGCCTGTCTGTGGATTACAGCCCTAAGACAGAAGCAGCATAACTCACCACACTGTCCCAACAGGCCTGCTTAGTCATGGTGAGACCTCTCTAGAAAGCATGGGTATGTGGAGTCCAGGGTGTGGGGGACCTTGAGCCCTGTGGCCCAGGCCCTATCCAGACTACCCTTGGGAGTAAGGGTATCCTACTAGCCTACTATCCACTAGGCTTAGAGAGGAGCGAGAGGCGGCCTCCTCTTCTGTGCCCTTGCCCAGGAAACATCACTTGCTTTCAGAAAAAAAAGAAGCAAAAAAAAAAAAAAAAAAAGAATCAAGCTAGGAGCCTTCAGAGACCACTAGACATCCGCTATCTGGCCCCATGTCCATAAAATCTCATCAAGCTTGGCTTTACATACTGGAGTTAGGTGCTAAGAGGTGCTGTGGCACACAGCTGGATCACATGGGTACCCTGATACCTGCTTTTCCCCTCATCAAGACTAAGGCTTCAGCCTAGGATGAGCCACCAGGAGCAGAAGAAATGGCTATGAGAAGCAGAGACTCCATGAGCAGGCCAGGAAGGCCTCTTCCAGGAGGCTCTCCCTGATGCTGAGCTGGGCACACAATAGTTGCCCAGGAGGCCAGTAAACATCTCCATTCATACCTTTCCCCTTCTAAGGGAACTGTGTCCCTACCACAGGCCTCCCATTCCTGGGATGCCAACCAACACTTGCTAAATGCATATTTGTGACTTTACCTCAAGTTTTAAAAAAAGAAAAAGAGAAACCACATATGACTCCTAGTTTTTGTGTGGTCAAATGCACATAGCAGAAGAATTACCATCTTGCCCAGTTTTGAGCACACAATGCAACAGCATTGAACCCACTTATATTGTTGTGCAACAACTGCCCATCTCCACTACCCACCGCCAGGACTCTTTTCTGGTTATTAAATGATGTCACTACCCACTCACTCGGCCATCCAGCCCTCCCAGACACCAGGCTGCTTCCTTCCTCTATGAAGATGACTACTCCAGGAATGTCATCTAAGTAACACCGCATACTATTTGTCTTTTGGTGATAACATTTCACTCAGAATGAAAACTCCCAACTTTAAAACTAGATCTATTCCAAAATTATTTGCAAAATGGCTTGGGCGTATACCCCAGTGAATGTCTAAAGTACCCAATTTCAATATAGAAGAAGAAAGGGGTGGGTGGTTTTTCCCAGATCTGAGGGAAGGTATCAGTGCATATGAGATGTGGCCCCATTAGCTGCAGTGTTAGAACTAGGTACTTCTGCCCTGTCTTAAATTCCTCTGTGTTGACACAACATGAGTTCAGAGAAGCATTGACCTTCAGATTGACAGCATTTCCATTTATGCCTTCTCTAGCGTCTGCACCATCATTACCCAGAAGGCTTCTTCCCAGAAGGCTCATGGGAGCTTTAATACATGGGCAGACCTGCAGTTAGAACCTCATATTTACTGAGAATTTGCTATATTCCAGACACAGCCAACAGTTAGAGTGAACAGTTTTAAGGAGAAAATTGTAGTGAACAGCAAAGTTATCTCCCATAACCTCTATCCTTTCCGTTCCCAGATTATGAAGCAATTATATAATTGGGATGGTTGGTCCTTGAGCTCTCAAGATTTAAGTAAACTGGTGCATCTCGTCATCCTAGCCTCTGCGGCTGGTTTGGTAATGAGCTCATGACATAATCCCAGCAAGGAAGATGTGACCATTTGTTGAACCAGGAAGGAAGACATCTGGAACATTCCAAACATCAAGCAGTCTTATTGACATTTTCCTGAACCAATGTCATTTCTAGCTGATTTCTGAATACTTGTCTTTATTCCCACATTTAAATGTGGTGCCCACCATTCATCGAATAGCTTCTTTTTGCAGCAGAAAGAGGCTGCCACAGCCATTCACAACAGTCAAAATACAGAGAATAAGTGACTTTGAGTACCCAGGACCAGCTGGCACATAAACAATACAACCCTGACACCCAAATCTCTGTAAACATTGAGGAAGAGGAGGTGGAGATGTTTTAAAACAGAAAATCCAAGCGACTGCTGTGAGATACTGTCTTCTGGCATGACAGGCACACTACACCGTGACATCACAACAATGTTGTCACCTAAACAAGACCTACATAATGAACACACCAGTCCGTATGCCAAAGTGGATAGGGAAATTTCATAGGGCCCAAGCCCTAATGAAGAACTACAGGCATCGGAGATGGAGGGGAGGGTTGATTCTCCCCAAGGATAAGATCCCAAATGGTCAGCCCTGAACAATTGTACATAAAGGCAACACTGGATACAACAGTGTATGTGGGTAACAATAATAATATAAAAAAGATTGTTAATTCCAGAGATTTGTGGGGGGTGTGGGAGGGGTTGGGGTTGAGGGGAAGGGAGGGAAAGAATATAAATGTAGTGCATTCATGTATGAAATTTCCAAAAAAAAAAATTATTTAAAAAAAAATAACAGAATGATCAGTCTTCAGTTGAAACCCATGCTGGGAATGTCAGGATCTTTGATGGCATGCCATGGCACAGGCTGCTCCTGATTCTGTTTAGTAAAAGCTATTCCTGAGGCCCACTCTAGTTTGCCCACAGAAATCTGGATCAACAGAATCCCTTTGTTGCTTAAGTCCCACTGAGTTGTCTATTTTGTTTTCGGTTTGTTTGTTTTTGAAGACAGGGTTTCTCTATGTAGCCCTGGCTATCCTGGAACTTACTCTGTAGACCAGGCTGGCCTCAAACTCAGAGAGGCCCCTGCCTTTGCTTCCCAAGTGCTGGGATTAAATGCATGTGCCACCATTGCCTGGCTCTTCTGCTACTCTTTAATTGTCCTGTCTGCCATGAGATAAATTGTATCTCTCCACCTCACCCCCACCCCAAAGTCTTTCTCTGAAGCCCTGCTCCCAGTGTAAGGTATCTGGAGACTGAGCCTTTGGGAAAAACTTACATTTAGATGAAGTCATGAGGGTAGGACTCTCAAGAGAGGATTAGCATTCTTACAGGAAGATAGAGTAGAAACCTCATCTTTTTTAGAAAGACACAGCAAGAAGGAAGCGCTCTGTTCTCCAGGAAAAGAGCTCTCACCACAACCTGACCATGCTGGCCCCTTGAATGATCTCGACTTCTGGCCTCTAAAACTAAAAACTAAAAAATAAATCATTTCCATTGTTTAAGCTGGTCTATGACATTTTGTTACAGCAGCCTGAGCTAACTAATACACCTACATGGGTATCTTGGAAAGCATGCTTGAGCAGAGTAGTTTAACTTCTGATCCATCTTAACCCAATAAGGGTGACTAAGCCCAGGGTGTGACTAAGTCTCTTCCCACCCCTTCCTACATCTCCTGGGAAAGCTGGCTTCCCCATAACTGTAGCCATAACTACAGTCTCATGTTTCTGAAATAATCTCACAAACATGGTGCCTTTGGGTGCTGGACACTGGTGGCACCACTACCCAAATAAAGGGCAAAAATAAATGAACAGGAGGAAGAGGGAAAGGAAAAAAGAAGTGGGAAATGTAAAGAAACAGTACTTCCTACCTACATCCACAGGAATGGTACAGAACCACAGAGCAGTGCCTCAGAGAGTGTGGCCGGATGGACCAGTGCCTCAGAGAGTGTGGCCACAAGGACTAGTGTCACTGGCATCAGTGTCTTTGAAGTCTTGCATGGTCTTGTAAAAAGTAGTGTAAAATTATGCGTTCTGCTTCATAATATATTGTTATCTTTGTAAATAAAAATGCTCCCTTAAAATCATCAAGAATGGCCGTTTATTTTATTCTAAATATTTGAAATACTTTCCAAGCCTCACATGTCTCCCTGGTGATGCTTGCATCCAAACACAAGAAGGACACGCATATCAGAAAAAAAACCCAGATTGGGAGTTTTCCACCCAGTTTCATCTTCCTATTCTATTGCATCCTATCCACAAACTTGTGTCTTTTCTTTTCTGGGACGGATCTCCCGTGTGACACAGGCTGGTCTTGATCTCCTATCCTCCTGCCTCAGCACCCTGGGTGCCAGGATGATATGCTCATGTCACCTCCTGCTCACTTGCCTTCTTTATTATTCTTTGGCCCCGAGTACAGGATAATGCCTCCACTGCCCATTTCACTGAGCTGTTAAGCTCCAAGGAATTTACATGAGACCAAGATCTCCCAACTCTGTGGCCATGTAGGAGTGACATCCACGTTATCCCAAGGTAACTTTGGATATGTCCCCACCCCAGACTTGTTTCTGCTCTGTGCTTTGCTAACCACTCTGACCCCTTCTGTCCAGTTCTTGTACCTGTGCTTGAGAAAGAGTCACAGGAAGCAAAAAATGAAGACCAACTGTCATGTCATTGAGGATGGGAGAGAAGTCATGTTTTTAAAGATTTACTTTTCTTATTTTTAAAAATTATATGTATGTGCACGTGTCTGTGTATGTGCACGTGTCTGTGTATGTGCATGCATAAACAGGTGCTTGTGGAGGCCAGAAGTGTCAGAGTCCCTTGAAGCTGGAGTTACAGGTATTTGTGAGCGACTGACATGGGGATCCAACTCAGGTCTGTGCACTTAACCACTGAGCCATCTCTCCAGCATCGAAAGGTTAAGTTTTTATTCCCATCTTAGTTTCCTGAATGTCTCCATTAAGGGACCAAGTTTCTCTTCTCAGAAGACTCTAATCCTGTCCCTTAGACTTGCTTCATGAGCACATCACCCTCAAAATAGGCCCAAGCAGGAAAAGGAAGTTGATCTCGCTTTTAGCAACTGATTCATTGGTTGCTTGGAATGCTATATTAAGAGATGAACACTGCATTGATAGATTGGAGATGTCTGTCACGGGTACACAGAGTAAGAACAGCAGCTTGTGTGCTGCCACTGCAGTTTAGACTCAAGATTGGTTGATTCTAGAAGTTCCAAAGGTTGTCAGAGGCTGGAAGGTTTTCAGAAAAATCTCTAAAGTTGACGTTCCTTTCCTCAGAGTCTTGGACCCCTCAGGCAATTACAAAGTCAGTTAATAATGGTTTCTGTCTTATTTTTGATAGCACAAAGGCCCAGCTGCCTATCTGTGATGGGGTTGACTGGGTTAACTGAATGTCAAGTCCTTTTCCTTTTGAACAGAATAGTATCAGCTCCATTCACTGACCCTGGGTGTATCAGACCAGTCACTATGATTTACGTTTGCTGAAATTCACAGAAAGTTCTGGAATGTTATTGGTCAGTCCAATAGTCCAGCATGAGTCCCATTGAATTGAGAACTGCAGACAGGAACAGAGAGTAGTGACCCAAGATGAGTGGCTGACTGTAGAAACACACCCAAAAAAGAACATGGCTAGAAGTAGCCGGCAAACACGGGCCCAGTGAAATGCCATGTCAACCCTAACACAGCTACTCGGATCCTACCCACACATTTTTTAAAATTCTAGAGGCTTTTAGATCTGGGTGTGTGTGCCCTGATTTTACTTCAAAATCCCTTCTTCAGTTTTAGGATGAGTTACTTTGCGAGCTTTTAAAAATAACAGAAAGCTTTATTAAATAATTGTCTCTTTGTTGTGAAATTCTAAAGGCTTCCTGAAGCATTGTAATATGCAGTACATTTAGGCTTTTAGGAATTGATTCTGCTGCTTTAGAGTACCCGTGTGCTAAGAAGTAGGCCCTGGGGTGGATTGCCCTGCCTGCTCTTAGGCTTCCTGGCTGAGTTGAGGATGGGTTTCACTTTGACCACATCCTATGTGCCTCCACAAAAAGCTACACACATGAATAAAATACTTACTGGTTAAATATTTTTATAGTTTTTCACTTAATGTCTGGCTTCTCTGGGGTTACTTTCAAGACTATTGTCTATTTCGGGCTTCCCTTGCAATTAAATATTATTACATGTGAAATGGTAGCTGTGCCCTACCTTCCATTCTGACTCTGTGAGAGATTATCCCACACCCCTTATGTCATCAGAGGGTTTTTAAAATGTGTTCCTTCTAAGCACTAGACCCATGAGATGCTCAAAAGAAATTAAAGTGGGTGTGGGAGAGACCGGGTATACACTTAATAATCTCAGGAAATGTTGCAGACATTGTCCCTCTTGGCACTCTGGCATGCACATTAGCCTGACAAAGGTAGAGAGGAATTTTGCTACCAAGAAACTGTTCTGAAGTGGTCAATCCCAGTGTCCCCAAGACATCCTTGGCTTCAGTGTCTTTTCCTTCAGATTAAATGTCCCTGAGATTCTATTTTGAGAAACCCCCATATCTCTGGCTTGACTCACCCTAGGGCTTCTGCATACTCACTTCAGCCAGCCAACCCAACACTAAAGGACTGTGTCACTTCCTGATGCCTGAGCCTTCCTGATGCTGCCACATCCCTGATCTGAAACCTTCACTGGCCACATATTGCCCACATCTCCTGTTCAATGTTTGCAGGTCTATGCTCTCCTGCACCAGCCCCCAGAACAACAAAATTGCCAAACATCTCTCTTTTAGTCTAATATGCAGAATGGCAAAGGTATAGCAGAGGGATATTTTGACTACCTATTGGTGTCTGTGTGAGTGGGTGTAGTCATTCTAGAGGGCAGTTTGGCAGTCGGTAATCAGAGCCTTTGACATCTGTCTTAGAAACTTACCCTGAGGAAATAAGCAGGGATAAGCAATGATTTAGCTCTATAGGTTGTGTTCATTTGTTTCTAAATTCGAGTTGTATTTATAATAGAGAAGAACTTGAGAATGAGAAGAGACTGAGGGATCCTGCAGTGGCATGTGCACAAGACAGAAATTTATGAAGTCCTTAGGGAAGAGTTTTAGATGAGAATTATTAGCATAAAATCAGTGTCACATTAACTCCGTGTAAAAAATATAATATGTGTGCAGTGTGGGTCTATACTATATTGAGTATGACATGCTCACTTAAGTGAGAAACCTAGGGCGAGTATCGAACTGCGTCAGTGTCCCCCACTGGGCAGTTCCCTTGGCTTCAACTGTTTATCTGTACTGTCTGTTTTTATATACAGTGCTTTTGTATACTGCGATGAAGCCATTAGAAAAATTATCAAAAATGCTTCGTGATCTTTTACGAGCTTTGTTAGCATTCAGAGTCTGAGAAATTCTAAATAGGGTCCTGTTAACCCCAACCGGGACTTCTCTGTCTCTTGGGGGATAAGTGCTCCATGGGGAAGGGGGGTCCAAAGAAAATGTCATCTTCCTTCTATCTACAGGACTCTGGATATGAGAGCTGCCTTCTGGAGTATGATGCTGCAATTTACTGAAAGGAAAAAAAATCAACACACCCCACCATCTATTTATTTAATATTAAAAATAATATTTCACTGAGTTTGGCCGGCGTCAGCTTGAGCGGTTACTCATACAGGAATTCAAACAAAAGCAGCCTTGGCCCCAGGCCAGTGGGCTGGTGCTGGGTGGTCCAAGTCTGTCCTTAGCTCCAAGTAAGTAGCTCCTAGGTTGTTTGCAGACCTGCTTTTGGGTTGGGAAGATGATGTATTCATTTATTTATTAGAAATGTTTTAACAGGAAATGCTAATCGTTTGCATTTAGTGAGAACTGCCCTAAGACAGCTGGAGAAAGCCAGCAAACATTGCTGGACAGAAAGAAGTTGTCGTTCTTGGCCCTGGAGTCAAGTCAGTGTCTGTTGTAAGAATGTTCTAGAACTCAGCACACCAACTTAGCACAAAAGTTCTTGGTCGTCTCACTCTAGCACAAAAGAAAGGAACAGGTCCATTCTCTGGTTACCCTTCATCCCTTCCCTGTTTCCATGTATTTCTCAGAGACCTCAGCGTGGTTTGTGAATTCAGATACTGGGTCTCCTAGGAGGCAGGTTCACACCTCCAAGAAGGATAATGGCAGCTGACATGTGAGCAACACATATGTAACTCAGAGCAATTTTTACTGTGACTGTGGACTGAAGTCACGCATGGGTTCAGAGTTTTGACGTGTTTAAGAGTGAAAAGCACCAGGCGCAGTGGCGCACACTTTTAATCCCAGCACTCAGAAGGCAGAGGCAGTTGGATCAATGTGAGTTTGAGGCTGCAAAGAAAGTATCAGGACAGCTGGGGAATGTTACACAGAAAAACCCTGCCTCAAAAAAAAAAAAAAAAAAAAAAAAAAAAAAAAAAAAAAAAAAAAAAAAGCAAGTATCTCAGGGATTTCAGGCATGTCCCAAGGTGTAGAGTGTACTCCAGTATTGTTGGGTCATATTTGGGGATGATTTTGTTGCACCAGGGAAAAAATGAAGCAGAGCAAAGATGTATGCATACAGGAGGAGCGAGGTTTGTGTTTTTAAGAATCCTCTTCCAACTGCTTTGGAAGAATGTAGGGTTTTCCTTATGGGGGAAGGGCGTAGGGCATAGGGTCCAATGTCTAACCCGGTCTGGCACGACAAAATTGCTGTTCCTGTGTTTCCAGATAACAATGGAGGTGAAGCAGGGCCCTGGAAACCAGTCAAGATTCCCAGAGATAAACCGCGGGGTAGCAATAACACTGTCAATGAAAAGCGGCTGACCTTTCGCCTCTTGAGTCACAGAATTCCCACAAATGCTGTGTCCCCACCAACTCTGGCAGAGGCTCACCGCCACAGTCCAGACTTCGAAGCCATTTTGTAAACAGACAAGAGAAGGTGCTGTACTGTAAGTCAGAGCACTGTCACCTTGAGCAGCTCAAAATACAGGCTGTGCCCTCTTCTACTGGCTGCCCATCTTCCCAGGCTCAGAAAGTTATGAGAAGATCCTCAAACAGTTTGCCTCTGCAGACGCGGTCTACAGCCATCTAGGTGCCTTTAAGTGGATTTGAATATAGCACTCTGCAGCCTGAACCAAGAGCCTTTGGAAGGATGGTGCTGCCTTGCACATGAAGCAGTGAATCTCAAGGCAATGCAGGGAGAGGGGTGGCATGAAGGAAGAGATGTTATGGTTTCAGTGTGGTTTACCATCCCGAAAATCACGATGGAGTTTAATCTCCATTGTGGAGCATCTTAGTGGAGGGGTGCACTCAGTCAGGCAAAGCCTTTGGGAGGTGACTGAGGTAAGATAAGGTCATCAGGGTGGAGCACCGTGGTTTAATATTGTGGCTGTATAAGAACAGGAAGAGACCAGAATACACACACGCAAAGGCTCTCTGTCCCTTGCCGTGTGATACTCTGCGTCACTAGGACTTCATTAGCAAAGCTATCACCAGATGCAGCCACATGACCTTAGACCAGAAGAAACGGGAGCCAAAAGAAACCTCTTTCCAACATTAGTCTTCCCAACCTGTCCATGTTGCATTATGAGTGGGCTCATACTGATGATGTTAAGAGTTAAATAAAAGTTGAGAATTCACTGAACGTCTCTTTTTAAATAATTTTATTTATTTTTGTTTTATGTGCATTGGTGCTTTGCCTGCATGTATGTCTGTGGGAAGGTGTCAGATCTTGGAATTACAGAAAGTAGTGAGCTGACATGTGGGTGCTTGGAATCGAACCTGGGTCCTCTGGAAAAGCAGTCAGTGCTCTTAACCACTGAGCCATCTCTCCAGCCCCTAATGTCTCATTTAAGGTACAAAAATGACTAATCTCTGTGAGCCTTGTGTCCTTCAACAAAATGAGAGTGTTTGGAAATTTCTGGTCCTTAAATCCATAAACTTGCATTTTTCTCCCAGAAAACTCTCTTATTATACCATCGCCACACCTCAGAAGCAAACAAATGAACCATTAAGCATCATGTTTACCTCTAGAACACTGGTTCTCAGCCTTTGCTGCCTATGTATTCACTCGGAGAATCCTAAGCAATCCCAGACACCAGGATTTTTCTTTCCTGGTCTTTGAAAGCATGTCCTGGATTTTTGTTTGTTGGTTGGTTGGTTTTCCGTTGGACTAGCCCGTTCTCTCCCTGACCACTTTCCACTCCAGAATCCTTCTATGTCTCATTATTTGGAATTTTTCCCTTGCTTCAAATCCTAACTGAGCCTCCACCTCCTGGATGCCTTCCCGGAAGATTCCCCCGACCCCTTCCTCCCTTTCTCCAAAACAACAGCAAGAATGGGATGACAATCCCCATAGCCAGCAGGTCCGCCAGGCTCACTGACGAGTGTGTTGCACACACCATGTTCTTTCATTCTTGTGACCACACTGCTGGGTAGTACCGTGGGAACACAAGAATATGGAGCGACTCCCTTGAGGTTACAGGGCTGGGACTGCCAAATCCAGGCTCTAGAGAGAACACTTACATTTTAATAACTCAGCTCATGTCTGAAGCACTCCATCCTTCCTCAGCTCCTACCGGAAGTTTCTGTTGCCTCTTTGCGTTTTATGATCCCTCCCACTTGCAACCTCAACAGCCAGCAAGTGCTTGCTGCCCTCAGATTTACAGTCACTTGATGATTGCTACCACCGCCGCTAAACCAACAGACGGCATAGGCTCGTCAGCATCGCCGGGATTTGTCTTTGAGAGATCCACTTTACGTTGAAGTCTTCAGGGACACTTAATCTAAGAGCAGGGAACACATGTTTATAAATCTTACCTTTGGGTCTTCCTCCTCATAACATCACTGATGTGTCAGCTCTGCAGCAAACCACAGAATGGGCCATACTTGAGTGAGGCCGAGATTTAATGCTGCCGCTCCAGCTCAAGTGGCTGAGCCCAGAACAGTTGTGCTTGGCAGTCATTGTGAAGTACACGCACTGTGATTTAGTGCAGCTTTGGGTTAGACTTAGTCGTGCTTCAGTCTTACCATTTTAGCATAAGCATTCAGCTACCAAAGCAAAGGACAGGTCACTCAGTCAAGAATAATTTTTGAGTGAACAAGCCCATTGTTTTAGTCAGTGAATTCATAGATTATTTTTATTCCACAAATTTGCAAATAACTTTCAGGATAGAAGTGTGCCTTAATGTTTAAGTGCAGGATTTTACCTCCGGTCAATATGAAACGACCAATGGGGGCTGGTTCCCCTCCCACCTAGAGCAACGGAAAAGTTAACAAAGTACATTGAACAACAGTTTGAAAAACATGGGATATCAGAGGGACCATGACCTCTGTGAAGGACGAATTCATGACAATTCTCCATTGACTGCCTTGAGAGAGTTTCCAAGCCACAGTGCAAACACAAAGAAGACCCAGGCAGAGCTGAGCATGCTCTCGGGGTTGAGAGAACAGAGCTGAGAGTGTGGGGAGACCACAGCTGCTAATGGTCTTAGAACAGGAAAGAGGAAGGAGAGCCCTAAAAGACAGTGGACATTCTAGAAGTGTGTGGAGAGATTCCACTATTAAGTGCACACCGGTCAGCCATACATCACAGGAAACTGAGACGAGGTATCGAACCTCAGGAATGATCAGAAGTGAGTGACATCCACACAGGATAGGAATCTATCCATTCCCACCAGCCAAACTTGGCAACCTCAAGGTTCATGAAGCAGAGTTATGTACCCAGAAATAAGGACTAACTAATAACTTCTAAGCTAAACATGATTGCAGCCCTGCCTAACAGATGGTGGGGTTTTTTGCTTGTTTGGTTTTTGGTGGTGGTGGTTTTTGTTTGTTTGTTTGAGATGACTTTCTCTGGGTAGCCCTAACTGTCCTGTAATTCTCTCTATGTAGTCCAGGCTGGCCTCAAACTCACAGAGATTCACCCGCCTCTGCCTTCCAAGTGCTGGGATTAAAGGCATGATATGCATAGTAAATCTTAAAAATAATGTTTCCAAATGATTCGATAAAGTCATTTGGAACAAAAATCCAGAGTGTTTTACAATACAGAAATCCTAGCATCAAAAAAAAAGAAAAGAAAGAAGGAAGGAAGGAAGGAAGGAAGGAAGGAAGGAAGGAAGGAAGGAAGGAAGGAAGGAAAGACAAGCACTCAAATGCTTGGAACTGAGTAACACGGAAGAAGCAGAAAATTAAAACATATACCTGGGGGAGCTTATGATCCCCTGAAATGAACATGGGGCAGATACAGCTGTGGGGTTCACAAAGAAAGGCTTAAAATAACTGTTATATCTGTTACGTAGTTCAGACTGAAAGCAGACACAGGAAATCCCTATATTTTAAAATACCGGTCACTCTATTTCTAGCTACGTGCTTTAAAAGAATATGCTTGGGCTGGGTATGGTGGTGCCCACTTGTGATCCCAGCACTCAAGAGCCAAGAGGTCACTACAAGTGTGAGGCCAGCCTGCTCAAACCAGCCAGGGGATACATAGCCAGGCCCGCCCTCCTCTCCCACCAAGAGAAAGAAAGAACCCATATGAAACTGGACTTTCTAGATTAAGTCTCAGTTTTCATTTTTCAAAAAAAATATAGTTCTGGCAAAAAATTATTATTTTTTAATTCTAATGTTATGTGAATAGATGCACTTTGTTATAGGCTTTTTTATTGTAGTAGGATGCATACCATAGAAGTTAATCACTTGTAAATACATTATTGAATAGTTGAACAATATCACAATCAGGCTCTCTCTTTGGAACTTTTCGCCTTTGATAACTGTTCTTGGTCTCCTGACCTGCCCAGTCTCTGAAAGTCTCTGCTCTCTTTATGGCTTGATAACCTAGATATTCCACACTCACATGGACAGAACATCCTCACGATCCACCCATGTTGCAGCATATGCCAGAACTTACTTCTTCTCATAGTCTGAGTAATATTCCACTGTGTGTATGTATTGCCACATTCTGTCCACTCATCACTCAGTGGACGCCAGTCGCTTCCACCTTTCGGTTCTTTTGACCTGTGCTGCTATGAGCACCGATGGTGAGCAAATGTCTTCCTTCTTTCTTCCTTCCTTTCTTTCTTTCTCTCTCTCTCTCTTTCTTTCTTCCTTCCTTTCTTCCTTCCTTCCTTCCTTCCTTTCTTTCTTTCTTTCTTTCTTTCTTTCTTTCTTTTTTTTTTTTTTGAGACTGGGTCTCACTGTGCGGCCCTGACTTAGAACTCACAAACCAGGCTGGCCTCAAACTCAAAGAGCCCCCCCCCCCCATTTGCTTCTGCTGGGAGTTCAAGTATGTGCCGCTGTACACTGTTGGCATTCTCTTTTGTGTTGGTTAACTCTAATGTTTTGTTTTTAATGCGTGTGTGCGCATGTGTGGAGTGGGGAAGATATGTAAATACAGGTGCCCCTGGAGGCCAGATGCGCTAGGCTACTGCCCTGAAATTGGAATTACAGGAAGTTGTGAACTGCCCGACATGGGTGCTGGGAAGTAAACTCGGGGATTCTCTGTAAAGACAACACAGGCTCTTAACCAATGAACCATCTTTCCAGCACCCACCTTAGTTCTCTTAGGTAAGCACTGGGAAGTGAGCTTTCTTTATCACATGGTAATTCTATTTTAAATGTTCTGAGGAGTCACTAGATTACCTCCCACAATGGCTACACCTCTACATCCCTAACAGAATAGAAATGCCACAGTTCCTCCACATTCCCACGAAGGCTTGTTTATTTGCTTCCTTACAGTATTCATTGTAGTGGGTAGATATGTAATGCCCCCCCTTTTTTTAATCAATTTGGTTGCTGAGAGTTTTATTCAAAAACAGAGAGGAACTGAGAAAACCATACAAAGTGTCTGTTGAAATTTTTGCACTTGCATCCAAGTCTGGCAAACACTGCTAAACATAGCTTGAGCTTAGAAAATGCATCCACTGAAAATCTAAGTATTAATAAGGATATTCCTGCTTTCCTTCTGATAGCAGTCGGTGTACATATTCAAAGAAGGTGACAGCCTTTGAGACCCCTAGAAATATCTGCTGTCACAGTAACTGCAGTGTCTGTGTGTATAAGCACTGGTTTTTTATTTGTTTGTTTGTTTTCAGTCCTAAGACTTGGTTAACATCAACTTGTAAATACTGCCAAGGTCCCAGCAAAAGCAAAACTACCCAGTGTCAAAGAAACAGCAACAAAGTTTAACCCCTACTAAATGGCCAGACTTCTACCAGGTGGGCAAGGCAGGATATTCAACCTTCAACAAAAATTCAAACTGGGTATGCAGTTGAAGCTGGCCTTGAACTTCAGATCCTCCTGCCTCCCTCTCCCATGTGCTGGAATTACAGATGTTCACCATCATGTCCCACTTGGTCTCACAATTCTCTCTGGGAACAATCCATATGCGCAGACAGTGAAGCAATGTTATTACAATATTCATGGAAAATGTCTCAACCAAGAATTGCCCACCTTGTGAAAAAACCTTTCTAAAGCAAAAGCCAAGAACTCATCTGCTGCAATTAAAGCACATTTAAAAAAAAAAAAATCTTTCAGAGGGAAAACAATCACGAATTAAAATACCAGTCTGTAGAACCGAATAAAGCAAGCTGGAATGCTCACTCTGTGGGAAAATGCATATTTGCTTTGTTTTTCACATCTCCCTGAAAGCGATTTGACTGAACAGATATAATAATGCGATACGGTGCTTATAGCATGCACAAGTTAAATGTATAAAGCAGTGCAGCTGGCCTTTCCCTGACACTGCAACGCTCCAAGGACTACGGAGGCCATTTATAGAAGCTTTCATTTCTCCTGTCCGACCTCCATGCTATCGTTACGCATCATACTTGTGCATATTATAAAACTTCATATTGCAGTGTTCTTATTTTGTCTAAGCTTTCAGGGCGATTTAAAAACAAAATAGACGTTTCCTCACATAAGTGGCAAGATAATTGGCGTATAAAAACAATAACCAGAACTAACATTTACAGAACATAGCACATGGCAACAAAATGCACATTCTTACCCTATGGACGCCATGAATATTCATCACGTACATCCACCCATACAACCAGTCTAAATCCACTTAAAGGAATCGATGTCACAGGAAGTATGTTCTCTGACCACAGTGACATTAAAATGAAAAGAACAAGCTAAACAACCTTTGGGAAATTCCTAAGCATTTGCAAATTAAATGATGACCACTAAATAAACTATGAATCAAATAACCATCAAAAGAGAGCTAGAAATTGAAAATACTCATTGTCTGTGGGTAACCCGGGAGAGGGGGACCAGTAGCGCAAAGCCTCTATCAGAAAAGAAGGGAAGGGTAGGCCAGGTGACTTGGCAGGGAAAGGCATTGGCTTCCCGGGATCCCTGGGACCCACACAAAACTTTCCAGAAGACAAGTGACTCCGCAGATTTGTCCTCTGGCCCCCGTCCCCAAGGGCCCTCTCCTACATACACAGATCATGCACACACAGTAAGAGTAATTAATTTAATTTTTAAAGACTAAAGGCAATAAGGGAATTGTCAGTGATTCTCACCCTCCACCTCTCAAAACTGGGAGGAAAAAGAGCAAAGAGCATTTTAAGCAATCACGAGATGGTGATACAGCAGGAACAGAGTTTTTAAAGTAAGAAAAATACAAAAATCAAGAAAATCAAACACTTAGTTCTTGGAAGAGATTGGCAAAATTAACACATTCTACCCAGGTTGCT
The DNA here is from genome assembly GCA_033318265.1 of Phyllotis vaccarum. Taxonomy (NCBI): domain Eukaryota; kingdom Metazoa; phylum Chordata; class Mammalia; order Rodentia; family Cricetidae; genus Phyllotis; species Phyllotis vaccarum. Next base: position 18,110,684 of record JARWLC010000004.1, on the reverse strand, counting down.
CAGGAAAAGGAGATGATTAAAAATTAGGAACATAAGTAACAAAACAGGTGACACTTTTACAGACCCCAGCAGACACTGAAAAGCTGAGCTGAAAAGTTATACCAGTACATTTCATAACATATAAAACAGGCGAATTTCTTGAATGACATAAACTACCAAAACTCACTCTAGAAGAAATAGATAATAACTTGAATTGCCTTTCATAAACCAAAGAAATTTAATTTATATGTTGTTAAGAAAACTAACAACCAATACATCCAAGGACTCAGGAGGAAAGAGTCATTTGCTGTTGGAGGGGATGTAAATGAACAGCCACGTGGCATCTCCTCAAACAATTAAAGAACAGAACAGGTCACAAACAGATCCTCTCATAGCACCTCCTGCTACATATTCAAAAGAATAAAACCTGAATTACTACAGAAATATGTATATATGCCTATGTATTGTGGCACCATTACCATCACCAAATTATAGAACTAACCAAGGTTTCCATAAGCTGATGGATAGGTAAAGAAAATGCCGTAAATATATACAAATGGAGTTCTAGTCAGCCATAAAGAATGTCATTTATAGGGAAATGAATGGAACTGAAGAGAACCACTTAAGTGAAAAATGCCAGACTCAAAAAGACAGATAGCAAATGCTTTCTCTCAAGTGAGGAAGTTAGGTGATTGAGAAATACTGTGGGTATGGAAGGAGAAGGGTGACTGACGGTAAACATAATTGTGTGTGTGTGTGTGGTGCTAAAATTCCTGCCTTTGCATAATTAGTATGTGCTGATTTTTAAAAACAGAATCAAATTTGCAGCTAGCTTTTCCATAAGAAACATTCCAGGTTCCTTTGGCCCCTCAAGTGAGTTTTTAATCAAACATTTAAGGAGTAAATAATACCAATTCTATACGAATGCTTCCACAAAAAAGAAAAAGTAGAAGTACTTCCAGATTCATCCTGGGTGGCTAGCCTTACCCTGATAGCAAAACCAGATAAAAAATATTGCAGGTGAACTGTGGACCCCAGAGGCATAGCTCAGCTGTGGCATTCATGACCAGCACACATCCCCAGCATGGAAAGGAAATGAGAACACAATGACAAAAATATGTACAGCGATATATCTTAGGATTGTACATATAACAATCCTAAACTACATTTTATCAAAACAAAACTTACAGAGATATGTGGTGGTACACAGCTGAGACTGAATCAGGGGGATTCTCAGTCTAGGCCACAGAGTAAGCTCTAAGATGGCCTGGGATGCAGAGTGAGACCCTATCTCAAAAATAAAAGCCAACTATACTTTTCAAAAGTAATACCTCGTTATGAGTAAGAGTCAATCTAGGAATACAAGATGGTACTACAGTAAAACGTTTGTGTTAGTAAAAGAGAAAAATTCATTTCAGAGAAACCATTTAACAAAATTAAATATTTGTTTCCTGTGTGCGTGAGAGAGTCAAAAGACAACTTGGGTCTCTTCCTCTGTGCTTCCCACCTTATTTTTGAGATAGAGTCTCTTTGAACCTGGAACTCATCTATTCTACCAGACCTGCTGGCCAGTGAACTACAGAGATCGGCCTGCCTCTGTCCCCATTCCCGGTGCTGGGTTTACAGATCTGTCTCTGTGCGTGGCTGATTCTAGGGAGCATCAGACCTGGGGCTTGCTCTTTGCATCTTAACTGAGCCATGTGTGAGAACTCCCCAGCTCCTCTTAGACTAATGGTGAAAGCAGGTACTCCCTCTGTGCAGTCATAAGAGAATATGCTCTCCCACCACGCCTACCTAACCCTGCACAGAGGATTTGCAACCTGCTTGAGTAACAGGCGAGAAACGCTTCAAGGAAGAAGGTCTATTCATAGCGACAGCATCTAGGTAAAAAATCTAGAGAATCTACAAACAAACGCCTGGACCTAATGATGAATTCAGCAGGATTATGTGATGCAGGATCGCTATGCTAGCTATGATGGTGCAAACCTGTAATCCTAGAACTCAGGGTTCTAGGATCCATTTTTATGATGGCGATGTACTTTTGGAGGCAGAATCTAAATAAACAAAACCACTTATAAGTTCATCAGAAGAAATATTTGGATATAAATCCTATTAAACCTGTGGAAGAACTAACTATACAGTGAAAGCTAGAGGTCGATGCTGTGGAAAATTAAAGAGCGAAATAAGTTTTATTCGATCCTGAACCAGGAACACTGCACCCGGATCCCACTGCAGCTGCCAGGAAAGGCCTCCAGGGGGCGCCCGAGCATTTGCTTCTCTAGCCGCAGTCAGACGCGCCCATCCTAGCTCCCCTTCCTCCTCGCTCAGGTCTTCCCGACATGCTTCAGGACTAAAAGGAAAATGATCTCTAATCTGAGGAAGAGAGTCGCAGTCAGCATATTCAATCTACAAATCGGATCCGGTGGGCTGTCTGCCGTTCCCTCCGCTCAAGCAGCGAGTGGCTCGTTGTTGCTTTTCTGCTGGCCTCGGTGACTCGTTCAGAGGTTCCCTGAGCGCCTGCGTTTAAAACTGCCCCAATTCCACCCACCAAAGGTTAACAGTTCCTATCCTTCAACGAAGACTCCTTTCCACAGTGCAGGCCTGCTCCAAGAATCGTTTCCCAAGCTGGCATCTGGACACACAGAGGGTAAATTTCTTGGGGTGGACGGGTTGGCTAGGATCTGGCGAACTCTTCACCTGAGAACCGAGTTTCTTCCCCACAATGTCCCATCTTGGCTTCTGCTCAGAAGCAAATTGCTGCTTTCCTGCACGGAATAACCACGGACTTCAGACCACAGCGTTAGTGGCAGCTGCTCCTCCTGACGTTTCTCTTTGCGCTGTGGTCCCTCCGTTTTTCTTTGCTTTGCTTAGCAACTGTCCGGAAAACAGTAACATAGAAGAAATTTGGGGGAGAAATCACTATCCCTAATCCTGAGAGTAAAATCCACACTTAACGCATCTTGGTATGCCATGTAGCACTATGCTTTATCTACACAGGCAGATTGCTTCGTATAGGACATAAACACAACAAAAAAATGCAAGATGCATTCCAGTCCTTATGGAGAATAAGGACTGTAGGTGTGCCGGGCCATTTTAAAGAGATACCATATGCATACTTACTTCCACCTACTACATACAGGCCGAGGGGGGTATTCAACAGCTGTGTGACACATAGAACATATGCTGGTCTTTGGTATTATGACAGCGTGGCTGGGTGTTTTCACAAAGCCAATCAGACACGATGGCTTATCTATGCCTCTATCGGCTTCAGCCATACTTCTAACGACATCTCCTTTCGCATGTTCAGCCATTCACTTGGTCACCAATTAACAGCAGAGTGGGTGTAGCAGATTCCAGTCAGCAATTTTTTGTCACTTCCATTTTTTTATGAACTCTAATTTTTCTTTTCTTGAACCCGACTGACCCTTAGTGACCTAGTTTAGCCAATAGCGTGTGACAGAAATGATATTCTGACACTTTAAAGTCTAGGTGATAAGAAACTGAAGGTTTGGTTGGTGACTTTGGGGTCAGTTTGCTCTGGAATAAACTACCAATGGAGACATCTGAGCATGCTGAGACTGCCCCACTTAGGCCATTCAGAAAAAGATTTCTGGCCAGTGCAGCTTTATACAAGAAAAGGAACCATCAGGTGGAGATACCCTCTGTGGCCATTTGGTAGTATTCTGAGGCACATGAAAAGACCCCAGGGCTCCCACTATTGCCCAGAACAGAGAGGTTATTTCTAAAACTAAGTGTTGTGATGGGTAGTGGTGTCCAACTCCATTAGTCCCAGCACTCCGGAGGCAGAGGCAGGCAGAGTTCAAGGCTAACCTGGTCTACAGAGAAGTTACAGAACAGGCAAGGCTACACAGAAACTTTGTCTTAGGAAAGAAAAAAAGTTTTAAATGTTACACTGAAAAATAAACCTTTGTTAGATAAGATATAGGAATCCTCTGTATGCTTTCACGGGTTGTTGTGAGCTCTAATTGTGTTGTGTGTGCATGTGTTTTGTGTGACATATGCATGTGTGTTATATGTGTGAGTGAATTCTGATGATATTTTAAAATAAATCTCTAGCCTACCTGATAGAATTTGAAAGAATTAAATTTAGCTGAAGACCTTCTGTGTGTCCTGTCCCAGATGCCGAAAATACCAAGGCTGGTTTCAGCCAACAGGTGTGTAATGAGCCCCAAGAACATTTGCTGGCTTTGGAAGCTCTGCCCCACCTCTGGCCCCCAATGTCAGTGAGTCAACTTCAATCCTAAAGCTTCACTCATCACATCTGGGTCTTCTACCAGGGAAACACCCAGTTCTTCCTTTTGTCTGGTAAGAAAGAAAGCTGCTTTAGTCCTTTGCTTCAAAGACATAATGATGTGAACAGACACGGAATGTCACTCAGCCAAAGGAGAGAGATTTTCTCTACTGGTGCTTTTTAAAATATCTTAAAAAAAAAAAAAACCCTCCTCATATAGCAAACAAGTGAAATCATGTCCTCACTCTGCTGTGCTTTAGAATGAGGCCTCCTCTTGGACCCTTAGGGTGAAAGCATGGCTCCTGTAGATAGCCTCTGTGGACAACAGACTACAGTCCCTGGAGAAGCAGCCCTTCACCCTCCCCATAAGTGTTCATAGTCCTGACTAGAGGATCAGTTGCTTGAAGGCAGAGCAGATGCTGTGAAGGAAGAAAGATGGAAGGCTTGGCCCAATAGTCCGTAGATTGTGACGGAGCATGGGAGTCTGAATTTGCACAGCACTTGGCCAGGCTGAGGTCTAAAGCCGTAGGATGAAATCTGTGGCGGGGAAACGTTGGGCTTCTGAACCGATGACCCAGCTTTACTATTTACTTGCAACACTACCCAGGTCTGGACTTTGACTTTCCATACCAATCTTGGGAGCTTGTGGAAGTCAAGAGTAAGTATCGAGTCTGTCAACTGCTAAGCAATGAGGGCTATTGTTATCACACTCCATTGTGTAGTAGGAGGTCGGAGAAGGAAGAGGGAACTGGGCAGGAGCTGTCAGAGAGGGTTTGATGGAGGAGGTTGGTCTAAAGTGGACCTTGGAGGAAGGAAAAGATTGGGAAAAGCAGAAAGGCTTCCTCCCAGGGGGAGTTGAGGGGGGATTTGCATCCTGTGGGGGAGGAGCAAAAGTAAAGGAACATGACCTAACCTGGGGTGGGGGAGGATGATTAAGGAACCATATGGCGAATAAGTATAGGAAGATAAGGGAGTCCCTATTTATGAAGGAGTTTTAAAAATAATAATAATAATAATAGTGTTGGGACAGGTAAAGATAACTGGTAAAGGATGTACCGACTTAAGAAAACACACGTTTTAATACATGAATTGATTGTGGGAGTGAGGCTTGTGTGTGCCATAGAGCATAGGTGGAGGTCATAGGGCAACTTTTGAGAGTTGGCATTATTTCACCATGTGTGTCCCGGGAATGGAGTTTAGGTTGGCAGCATAGGGACAAGCACCGTTTACCTACTGAGCTATGTCGAAGGTCCATATACCAACTTTTTATTCTGCAATGGCCTCATTTTCTTTAATACAGATAACTCCAGCCTCTGCTGTAAAATTGCCACTGGGAACTGTGAAACAATGAAAGTCACAGCAAGATTCACACTATCATTGCTGTGGATTTGAGGACCGGCTGAGAAGGAGCAACAGAATTCACTCACACACTCAGAAACAAATGCTGTTTACCCCCTTGCACTTCCAAGAGATGCGATAGGGCATCTCCCCAATGAGAAGGTTCTAAAAAAAAAAAAAATCTCTCTTTCGTGCACAAATATTCCCCAATTCTAAATCAGCACACTGAATAGGAAGGACACTGAGCGTGTCTATACATTTCTTCACCAAGATTCAGTCTGGCTAGAACTCCACAAATCCTGCTCTATGCCTTATACCAGGTCACAGGCACCTTGCAGCTCCAATGAACCAGGTTAGTGGGTAAGAGCTGTGAATCGTGAAGGGTCTCCCTCCCTTTCCCTTCTTTCTGTACACTTGCTCTAATCTTTCTCGGCACCTTTCTTCTTTGGGGAAAGGAACTTTTATTTAACCTAAGCTTCCTCCTCATGAAAGGAAGTAGAGATGTCTGATTGAATAGTTAAAAAATGCAAAGCATGTGAATAAGAACAATGTTGGCCATCTTGTGGTTGAGGGACCATTTGAAAAACCCCACTTACGCCCTCAAAGCTGATGTTTCTTCTATTTCTTTCATAACTTTAAACAGAATTATGGTTATTCTTCTAAGTCAAATTACCACTTGCAAAACAGCTACACAGCCAAAGAAAAACACATTCAATTGAAAAAAATTTAGTTGATGGCACTAGATATGAATCCAGGGCTATTACCCGGTGTGACAAATGTGTGTTGGGTGAATAAGTGAATACACAGTAAATTGCAATGGTCATAGCAAACACGGAATCTTGAAGACAAGGACAGGTGACAAATTTCCAGATCCAAAACACAAAATGAATAAAAATGGTGGGGGCAGAACCTTGTGCATTGCTTGTGAGTGCAATTAAATCATCCTCAGGAACAAGTGTAGATGAACTTTTCAGAGTGCAAAAAATAACAACACTAGCTTTTTAACTAGAAAATAGAGTGTAACTGTAATATATACTCTAGGGACCTTAAAGATTTACCCAGAAACTAACAGACAAGTTAATTCAACAGAAGTATTTTAAATAATATACAGACTGACTGGAAAAGGATGGCGTGTCACGACGTTGTGCTATCGCATTGGGTTGCTTACTCAGGAAACATGAAGTTCCTTATCATGAAATATTTTTATGAGACTGCCTCTTCCTGGTTGTGTGGAGAAGGTGAAGACTAGAAGCCAAAATGAGATTGAGAAGATAGTGAAAGTCGGAGGGATAGTGAAGTGTGGTAACGACGGTGGAGCAGAGGCTGCAGCCAACGTTAAAGCTAGGGCTTGGCTACCCGTGCACTCTGGGATGCTCTTATTAAAAGAGCAGTGATTAACGGAGTGAGGGGGTAGCAGGAGGAAGGCGGAGAATAATCACTTATTATAAACCTAAGGGTTATGACCTAAAATGCATAAGGAACACTAACAGCAAAGACTAAGTAGCAAAATGGGGAAAAATTAAAAATAGGCAAAAGACTTGTACAACATTTATCCACAGAAGTCGTGTAAATAGCATATAGAAATGTCACACATTATTAAACCAGAGAAGTGTAAATTAAATTAAAATGCCTCACACATGTCAGAATGCCTTATCAACCAGACAAGAGATGACCATTGCTGAGGAGAGGTGCAGAACTCTGTAGCTGTTGGTGGGAATGCAAATTAGACTCACCAAAAACAAACAAACAAGCCAAAACCAATATGGATATTCCTCAACTTGAAGACAAATTAAAGGGGACAGCTGGGGAGATGGCTCCAAGGTTAAGAGGGATGGCTGCTCTTCCAAAGGACTCAGGTTCAATTCCCAGTATCCATGACAGTTCACAGCTGATTATAACTCCAGGGATAAGATACCCTCTGATCTCCTCAAGCACCTACAGACACATATACATATACACTCAAATAGGCATATATGCACAAACACATAAATTTAAAAAATAAATAAATAAATTTTTTGAAACTATAATATAGAGAACAACAGAATGAAAATTGTTGGTTTCATGCGTGAGATCAGTCACACGCTACTAGCGCAACACTAGAGTTTATCCAAGAAAGTTGCCAGGCAGGTACAAGGGCAGAGAAGCAGAAGAGAAAAGAGACCCTCTTTCACGGGGTAAACTGAAGGAGTGGGCACAGATTTACATAGTCACGCCCAGGGGCATGCCCTCCATACTGGTGTTCTGCCAGTGCCATGTTGGGTTTACCATGTGGCCACTACATATCAGGAATTCTTATCTCACCTGGTGCCATGTTATCGGACTAGTATGTTTACCATGTAGCTGCCAGGAATCCTTACAAAAGCTAACAGAATTTTTGAAAGGGAAAAAAAAATTGCCATTTGTAACAACATGGATGAATCTGGAGGTCATTGTGCTAAATAAAATAAGCCAAACAGAAAAGCAAAAACCATGTTATCTTATGTATGTATGGAACCTAAAATGTCTAGGAAAGAATTAGATGATGGTGACCAGGAGCTGGGGGAAAGAAATTGTTGTTCAAAGGCCGCAAGGCTTCAGCATGTGGGATAAACAAATGAGGTGTGGCATGTGGTGGCTGCAGTTAACACCAGCATAGGCATAGAATGCCTTCAAGGATTGCCTCAGGAGAACACGGTAAGTACTCTTCCCATAACACAAGCAAATCTAATATAAAGTTATCTGAATAAATAACTCAAAAGAAGAAACAAACAATAAATATCTAGAAAATATTCAACATCTTTAGCTTTCAGGGAAATGCAAATCAAAACTACAAGATACTATCTCACTCCAGTTAGAATGACTTTTTTTTTTTTTTTTTTTAATGACACATACTGGCAAAGATGTGATTTGTGAGAGACATCAGTACAGAACACTTTGGAGGATATTATGGAGGTTCCTCAAAAAAACAGAACCACCATATGACCCAACTACTCCACTCCTAGGTACATATATATGTCCAAAGGTCATGAACTCAGCGTATAAAGCAGGCACTTGCCTACCTGTGTTTGTAGATGCACTATTCACAAGACAGCTAAGATAGAGGTCAGCATAGGTACCTGTCAACTGATAACAGATAAAGACAATATGGAATATAATTCAGCCAAAGGAAGAATGAAATCCTGCCAGTTGCAAAAAAAAAAAAAAAAAAAAAAAAAAAAAAAAAAAAAAAAAAAAAAAGTGTCACATGTTCTCCTCATTGGTGGAAACTAAAGCACCAGACAAAAGAAGCCAGGCCAGGCATGGTGGCAAGGCACCTGCGGTCTCAACACTTGGACGACAAAGGCAAGAGGGTCAGGAATATAAGAGAACTTTCAGTGTCTCAGAGTAAACGGGAAAGAAGAGAGTGGCTTATAAAAGGGGTGGATGGAAATGATAAATGCACTCTACATGCATGTATGGACATATGTCAGCAAAGCCCATTAATCTGTATAATTAATAGATAATATAATCATCTTAATAATACAATTATAATTAAACATGTTCTTCTAAATGTAAGTATATGAGGGAGTGGACACATTATTCTATTTAACCATTCTACAACGTGTGCATATAAATATATATTCTTTTTGTCAAGTAAATAAGAAAAATATAAAGGGTGGTGAATATATTTCCTTTTGATGCTTTAAATAAGTTTCTCATCTTTGGGGCATCTTAGGCTCTTCCCTGAAATATGCTGATAAATGCCATTTATCATCTAAAATACAACTCCCAGAGCTAAGGTTCAGGGATCATTGGGAGAGGGGGAGTAGAGAGATTATAAAGCCAGAGAAACAAGGAGTTTGCTGTGAGACTGTGTCTCCAGGAATATCAGAGACTGCACCCATACAGTCTCACCAACAGGATTGCTACAGTTGATCTGAACAAGGACACAATAGACAATCTAACATGGATGGGGAAAGCCCAGGAGACCTCGGTCTCTATAAAATAAAGGACACGAATTTAAAAGAGAGCAAGGAAGGGTATATAAGAGGGTTTGGAGGGGTGAAGGGGAAAATGATGTAATTATATTACGATCTCAAAAAAATACATAACTTTAAAAAGTTATTTTTCCATATAATTATGATCCTACACAGTCTTATGACCTTGAATATGATAATATACATGCAGCATCTTTTTTAATGCTTGCACATAGTAGGTACTCAATAAACTGTAGCTGTCTGCTTGTATATTTGTCTGATTAATCCTTTTGTGGTCTTTTAAAGGATTTCTGTTCTATCCTTGTCTGGTTCATTATCCATGGATGCTGGGCTTTTTCCCAATTCTGCTTCTGACTCACCACACGACCTTCGGCAAATCTCATGTCTTCTGAGCCTGGGTTTTTCATCAGTAAATCTGGGTTAGCATCTGTCCAATACACTTCGCAGGTGGTTATGCGGATAATTCGTGTGAAAGTACCATGAAATTCATAAAGTGCCCAGCAAATCTAAGGTATTACTAGGATTAAATTCTGTGTGATTCATTCCCCCAAATGGAATGTCCATCACCCTGAGGCTGGGGTGAGGCTGAAGAGAAGGTGTGTAACTTCATTGAACCAGTTATTGCTTGGACCCTCTGGAATGATCCTGCTAGCTCTGGAGTGCTTCTGTGGGGGCGACCGGGTTTAGACACCTAGCAAGTGTAAGTGACGTCTCCTAAATGTGATATTACATTTGTAATTTGAAGCTAGAAAAGGAAATAAACAGCTCGTAAGTGTTTGTCTGGCAACCACAGGAACAATTTCATATGCGCTACTGTTAAAACTGCCGTATCTTCTTGTTTTCTGGAGTTTGAAACACTTCTAAATGAACAGAAGGAAGAGTGGATGTGGCCACCAACTTTAAACACGTGTGCACACACACACACACAAGTGTGAAAACACACACGTTCAAGAAACTGCCCCCCAGGGCCTGAGAGGTGGCTCCGAGGTTAAGAGCACTGGCTGCTCTTCCAGAGGTCCTGAGTTCAGTTCCCAGCACCCACATGGTGGCTCACAACCATCTAAAATGAGATCTGATGTCTTCTTCTGACTAACATACAGGCAGAAGACTGTATACATAATAAATAAATATTTTTTAAAAAGAGGTTGACCACCATATTTAGACATGGAGTGGGCCAGTATTATATCCAGACTAAAAACTGAGTCAAGATGCCAGGAAATGCCCTATCAAATACCCCAGAAGGAATTTAGATAGTGATAGAATTCAGCCTCTGTCCTTTAATCCCTAATCATGCTGAAAACAAAGAGTAGAGAGGATTTCACTTGGGAAAGTTAAACTTTCGACTCAGCTCATGCAGTGAAAATCACATATAATAAGGATTGTATTTGAAAAGTCTTTAGATTAGCCACAGTAGAACGCACCCATCCATAGCACACACCCCTAAGGACATGGCTGTTGAGTCACCCTCCAGGGCAAGAGCAGTACTTTATTAACTGAGTCCTAGTGGGAGGACTTGGCTTAAAGGCAGCTGTTCTCTGCCCCATGCTCCCCTGCCAACAGCCAAGCAAGTAAACAAACTCTACCTTTAAACCCCAGAATCACTGCAACAAAATGTTGCATCCCAGCAGGCACATAGAAATGAACAGGGTAGAGCCTGCCCACCTATCTCTCTTGCTCTCTGGATAGACTAGCTCTTGCTTAACTTCGCATTTGAAACTCCGCCTTCAAACTCATTTGATCATATTTGTCTCATTACAAAGCAATGAAACTATTTCAAAGGTCCCTTCTCAAAAAGAAAAGGTTACGTTGTGATGTGCACTCTATAAAGAATAAGGCACATGAGATTTAAGTGGGTAGTTTGGTAAATGAATACACCGTGTAGCCACCACCACATTCAAGAGACAGGTTGTTTCTTCCTTCACTCCTAAATTTCTGCTGTGGTCCTTTGCAGTGAATTTCTACTTTTGATAGTAGACAGCTGTCGATATACTTCCATTTTCTAAAATGTTGTAGAATTTCCTAAAAATGCAATTTTGCTTTTAAAGAATTGCATATAGGCAGTCATGCATCATGCATTCTTTAAAAATTACTCATGTAAGCAATGATTTAACTCACTATAAATCTAGGCTAGTACTGCAGAAGCAGTGAAACCCTTGGAGGATCGTAACAGCAGTAAAAAGCAAAGCAAACGTCTTTATTCTTTATATTGATATAGAGTAAACTTCTCCAGCCTTGGAAACAAGAGAGTCAAGAGATAGCCAAGCTCAGAGGACTACAGTGAAGTGAGCTTCTGGAGAATAGTGGTCTGAGACAGATAACTGTGGAAGGTGAAAGCCAGTAAGAACCAGTTAGGACAGTGGTTCTCAATCTATGGGTCAAGACCCCCCTGGGGGTGGAAGAACCTTTTCACAAGGGTCACTTAAGATCATCTGCATATCAGATATTTACCTTATGATTCATAACCGCAGCAAAATTACAGTTATGAAATGGCAAAGAAAATAACGTTATGGTTGGGGGTCACCACAACATGAGGACCTGCATTAAATGGTGGCAGCATTAGGAAGGTTGAGAGCCACCCAGTTAGAAGGCGTCAATAGGAGAGAAGTAGGAGAGCCTAGGAATCAGTGCCCAACCTCATTTTCAGTCTTGGCTTTGCCATTTACAAGCAGTATGTGCCCAGTCTGACCCTAGTTTCCTTAACTACAGATAAAAGGTGCTGAACTGAGGAGCTATGGCGTTAGGTCATTAGCACATCAAGCAAAATGTCAACACTCAAGAAATAGTCATGAGGGCTCTAAGCTCTCTTCTAGCCCTGACATATGATTGTTTGGGACAAGATCATCTGATGTAATAGTGAGCCTCAGTCTGCCCAGACCCTAGAAAGCCTTGATCCAAACCCCTTCTCACACGACCCACACCTATACAAAGGCAATTCTGATCTCATGCACTCATCAATAGCCAAGGCAACCAACACTTCCTCCAGCTTGTGGGAGAGCCAAGGGTGGAGAACAAAACAGAAAATGGTCTGACCCTATAGTTTGTGGTAGTAAAATTCAAGAGGGGTGGAACTTTTGGTGGGAAACACAGTGGGCAAGTGAGGCTAAAAGGTCAGGTTGTTACTTTCTGACATTACCAAGATAATTATAGATAGTGTCCTTGGCTTAAGAGCTTTCATTCTGGAAAATTAATAGCCTCTACACAAGACCCTACCCCCCAAAGTTTCCAACTTCAGAGGCTTCAAAGTTTGTCTCCCATGGCCAGATAAACAATATATAATGTTGGTTAGGAATATACCAGTATATAGTGTGGGCTAGAGAGGCTAGAGAGGGGTCTCAGTGGTTAAAAGCACTGGCTGGTCTTCCAGAGGACCTGGGTTCAATATATACATGGATGCTCAAAACTACTCCAGTTCCAGGAGGTCTGGCCCCTCCACAGACACACATGAAGGCAAAACACCAATGCACATAAATAAAAGTAAATCTTAAAAAGAATATGGGCTAGAGAGTACATACTTATATTAAGCATTTTAAAAGCTTAATAAAGTTTTTAAAAAATACAATGTGGACAGTGGCAAAAATATTACTTTGGGGCTGGAGGGATGATTCAGTTAGTAAACTAGAACAATCCCTAGAACCCACGTAAAAATGATAGGTGGTTTGGTGTGTGTTTATAAATCCCAGCACTAGGAAAGTTGAGACAGAAGGATGCCCAGAGCTCACTGGCCAGTTACCATAGCCTAATTGGTGAGTTCTAGGCCAATGAGGGATGGTGTCTAGAAGGAGATGGATGACCTTTCTGAGGATGACAGCCAAGGCAGTCCTCTGGATTCCACACACAGAAGGGGTGGAGGGCTGAAGTGTTACTTCCACAGTTAAATCTTTGGATTACATCTAGATAAAACAATTGTACTCAGGATGGTCAGAGCCTCTTAACTTCATAAAAGTCCTGAGTGGAGCTAGAGAGATGGGGTTAGCTAGAGAGATGACTCAACAGTTAAAAGCACTGGCTGCTCTTCCAGAACACAGGTTCAATTCCCAGCACCCACATGGCAACTCACAACTCTCTGTAACTGCAGTTCCAGGGGATCTGACCCCTTCTCCTGACCTCTGCATCAAGCACACGAATGATATACAGACATGCATACAGGCCAACACCCATACACATAAAGAAATATTATTTGGAGGGGGTTCGAGACAGAGTTTCTCTGTAGCCCTGACTGTCCTGGAATTCGCCCTGTAGACCTCATTGTCTTCAAACTCACAGAAATCAGCCTGACTCTGCCACAATGTGCCATCACCTGTCCAGCTGAAAATATAATTTTCTTGTAAAAGTCCTAAGCACATAGCAGTCCAATGACTACTTCCTGAATTCCTAGTTCATGATAGTGGAGGTTTTACTAAACTGAAAAATCTGAGGGAATAAGCTCTTTCCACGGAGCCTCTTCCCCTTGCTTCTCTGTCAAGTGTCCACTCCAGTGTCTGCTGTTCTTTAATTCCCACGCTGCCAGCCTGGATACCTTGATGCCCCCACGTTCTTTCCTGTCCTTGGGCTTAGGACATAGAACATTACACATCAGCACTTCTGGTTCAGACTTTAGGGCTCAGATCAGCATATTCTCCATTTGCTCTTTGATTCAAACTTGGACAGAATAATCTCCCAGGCTTTCCTAGTTCTGTAGCTTGTAGACAGCAGATGGTGGGGCTTAGCCAGTTCCTATAACGAATCATTGCATGTATGTATATATGTATGCATGTATGTGTCCATATGTCCATCTATCCATCCATCCATCCATCCATCCATCCATCCATCCATCCATCCATCTATCTATCTCCTGCTGGTTCTGTATGTCTGTGGAACTTCAGCTGACACAGTGGTCATTAGTTAGTCTGACATACACCCTCAAGTGTGGTACAAATGTATTGGGTACTTCCTGTCTACTAAATGCTGTACTAATGCTATAATGCAGCTGTCCCTTTAAGGCTCCAGCCCAGTAATAGGCATTACTCCTAATTTACAACCAATAGTAGATAACTTCCATTTAATTTTTAGTTTGTATTAACTTCTCATCTTGGCTTTTAAACATAGTAACTCTTTAGCCTTCAGAGTATCTTGAAAGGGAAGTCTTTTTCTATCTCCCCTTGGAAGTTAGAGAAACCAAGACATAAACAGGTTAAACAAATGGCCCAAAATCTAGCCAAAAGCAAAATTACAGACCGCTCATTTTATCCCTTCATGACACAGCAGGACCCTCAAGGTCATCAGAGGACCAAGAATCATCCAGGACAAACAAATTTATTTAGGGAAGCTTGACATACAGTCACAGGCCAGTAACCCCAGCAATTGGAAGGCTGAGGCTGGAGGATTGTGAATTCAAGGGTGGCCTGGCTACAGAGTCAATTCAATGCCAGCCTAAGTAACTTGGTAAGGATGGGTCTCAAAGCAAAATGACAGGAGCTGTAGCCCAATGGCGGAGTACTTGCCTAGCATTTATGAGGTTCTGAATCTGGTCCCCAGTACTGGGGAGATGGGGACACAGATACTGAAGGAAATACATTCTGGTTCCTCTTTGACCTCTGGAAAAAAGTCAGTAAAACTTCATTTTACCCTGGGTTTGGAGGCAAGGGAAGGAGCTGATGGTTCCAGTCTATTTGCCGTGATGTAAGAGTCAACATCCAAAATTGTTGTTTTTGCAGTTTTTAAAACAATAGAGTTTATTTCTTTTCTAAGTGCATCAGCAGGACCAGTTGAGAAGGTCTGGAAAGCAACAGCTAAGATTAGCTTTCCAGGTCCTCCTGAGACCTTGAGAAGCTGTCAGTACTGCATGGAACAGCAGCAAAGCCTCACGCAAATGGCCTATAAAAAAGGCCTTGTCAGAGACACCTTGACCTGCAGGGCTTCTCTGGTACTGGGATTCCCAGCGGCCCTCCCAGGGTTATGCTCCCTTGCATGATGTATTTCCCCTGCCTTTTTTAGAGCAGCGTTAGTATTCGCTCCAGGAAACAGCCTCTTCCTTCTCATAAACACAGCCTTGGGTTCCTGACCAAGCGCCGCGCCACTCTGCGGCTCTTTATCCATCCATCACACCTTGCTGTCATCCTGACTTCGATTGTGGAGAACTGGTCCAACCTCAGAGGTGAATTCAGGATGGGAAGAAGGAAGAGGCAAGCCCTGAGAGCAACTGAGGGTCACACACATTCCGTTTTCAGTCCCTGGATAGATTCCTTGGAAGCTGGCTGGCTGGCTTGTATGGTGAGCAAGAATTTCCAATGACCCAGTGAGTGTGGTGGGAAAGTCCTGATAAAGTCTCCACCACCAGAACTGGGCCTGGCCTTTCCAGTGTGCAGGGACCAAGGAGAGGGTAAAATAGAGATGCCTTGGAAAACTGAACTCTAAGAACATTGTGCATCTCTTTAAGGGATGGGAAGATGCACGGAAAACTCTGGCTTCTTTATAAGCAATGTAGACTAGCCAACAATAGGGTAATGCGGGAATAAACATGCCCCTCCCCCAAATCCACACCTGCTAGGTTCCAACAATGACATCTAGTATTCCCACTGAAGGCTTAAAAGGATTATTAGCCAGACGGTCTCAGTGGCTCATCCATCTTTCCTATCTTATTGTCACATGATTACCTGGAGAACATGGTGACAGAGATCTGTAATCCCAGCATATGGGAAGCTGAGGCAAGGAGATCAGTCAGCTGAGCTAGGTAGTGAAGCCCTGTATCTACAAACTAAACAAACAAATGGCAATGAGTAGATAATTGGCTGGGGGGTAACTCAGTGGTACAGTACTTGTCTAGCATTCGGGAATCCTTGGGCTCAATTCCCTGTACAGAAAAGGAGGAGGGGAGATAAGGGCTTTCAAATGGAGGGGGAGTGGAGGGAGGGGAAACCTTGGTTGGGATGAGAGAATAATTTTTTTAAAAAATGCTTCTAGTATTTGCCACAGTATTTGGCTAGAATTCATTGTTATTTAATCCTTGTGTGACAAAATGGTAACATTGCTATTTTAATAAATGAACAGTTGTAACTGTGAAAACAATTCAGGTAAGTACTTTTCTAGGAAACTAAAGAGGAGCCACACAAACTAAGCTGTGAAAAGTCACAGAGCCAGTTCAGAGAAAAATTGAAATCCAAAGCCAGGTAGTGGCCTGTGTCTGCTTCGGGCTATCAAGCTGTCATCATGAAACCCTGCTTCTTAGGAGCAGCCAAAACTTTGAAGTCCAGGCTGTCAGCACTGAAGTTATCCAGGAGGGGAACTGCAGTTTTCTCTCGACTGTTTCCAAGTGCCTGCCCCCTCCCCACTCCATCCCACACCACCATCACCCCTCTCCGCCCTTCCTTCTCACCATGGTTCTCCCTGGAACCTGACCAGTTCTACACAATCACAACACTAAAGGAGGTGTTTTACCTTCTACTCTATTTAATAGTTCATTTGTTGAGGCAGGGTCTTTCTATTTTGCCCAGGCTAGTCTCAAAATCCTGGACTTAAAGTGATCCTCCTGTCTCAGCCTTCTGAACAGCCAGGACCACAGGTGCAAAACAGTTTGGCCGACAGAACGAGCTTTTTAGAATGACAGAAATTTTCTGCATCAGGGTTAAGGCACCATTGTACAATATACATTGTACAAAAATCTACTAGGCTATACACTTGTGATCTGTGCACACTCCTCGGTATGCATTCACCTTAAGTAAACACACACACACACACACACACACACACACACACACACACACATCTCATTTGCCCTCATGTCTATGCAATTTGTAAGAAAATGGAAGCTGAGAGCTTGCAACAGCAAAGAAAGAGGGAGTGTCCTGTTGTTTTGTCCTGGCCATTGGCTGGTGACACCCTTACTGTGAGTATAGGTGATGAAGTGGCATATGCTTACTTTATCCACACCTCACCCCATTTATTTGAACCCTTCAAAAAAAACTACATTTAATGATTAATATCTATTGTCAAATTGACTAGATTTAGAATCATCAACAGAACATACCTCTAGCACACCTCTGAGGAAGTTCCCAGAAAGTTTTAAGTGAAGAGAGAAGACCCACACTGAATGTGGGCAGCACCATCAGAAAGGGGATCCGAATGGATGAATATAAACTAGAAAGAACACTGAGCACTTACCAGTCTCTGCTTCCTGACGTCAGACTCAGTGTGAGCAGCTACTTCAAACTCCTGCCAGCATCCTCCTCCACCCTGGGGGACTACACCCTCACACTGTGAGCCAAAACAAGCCTTACCTTCTTCATGTTGTTCCTATTGGGTGTCAGAGCAAAGAGAAGAGAGCTAACACACCGTTCAATTCAGTGCAGGCTTGAGGCGCTCACTGAATCCAGCAGCTCTCTCTGCAGCATTCTGTCTGTTGCTAAGCTTTACCTTCTTTGGAAGGATGGTGCTTCATCAGACTTGGAGCTCAATCTGTTCCCCACCCCTCTCTCTCTCTCTCTTTCTCTCTCTCTCTCTCTCTCTCTCTCTCTCTCTCTCTCTATATATATATATATATATATATATATATATATATACACATATATATGTATATATATGTATATATATGTGTGTGTGTGTGTGTGTGTGTGTGTGTGTGTGTGTGTGTGTGTGTGTGTGTGTGTGTAGGTAGGTAGGTAAGTAGGTAGGTAGGTAGGTAGGTATATCCATCCATCCACCTACCTACCTATCTACCTTCCTATCTATCTACCTATCTATCATCTACCTATCTATCCATCTATCACCTTTCTCTCCCTCTCCCTCTCCCTCCCCTCCTCCCCCACTTTGTTTGTGACCCTTTTTTCTGGTAGTCTTGAACGTAACTCATTTCAAGAATTAATCTTCAGCTCTCCTCCAGTTTGCCATCCATTCTCTGTCTCTGTCCATCTCCTGCCATAGCACCCCTAGCTCAGCGGTTACTGAGTCCACAGCCTTACAGATTCCTTTTCTGAGCTGTAATCTTGATTCCCTAAATATCACTCAGGATTTCTATTTGTAATTTTTTTCCTGAGGGCTTTGTTATCTTTTTCTCAGAATTATAACTAGCTCCAAGCTTGAATTCTTTCATCTAAGGTCACATTTTGGCATCTTCTTTGATACCTCTTCCTCTTTTCCCATGTTCGGAAACCCCCCACATCCTTTGCAAAATCTCCCCCCCCCCAACTAACTCTTTCCCTGAGACAGATTCTCATCAGCTCACCTCAAACTCCCAGAGGAAAATCGGTCTCTTCCCGAAACAGCTTCCTCTAAAGCTCAGAGCACCATACCAAAGCATCATTTCTGTAAAATATCTCTATCTTCTGAGCCTTTTAGTTACAAAACTCCTAAGCAAAAAGATCCTGTGTTTTAGAATAAGGAAGAGGAGTTGGGTGCCATGTTTGTTCACTGGCGCGTGTCCTGCAGCAGATTGTTAACTTCATGGAACAGAGGCTTTGTGGGAAATTTTGTTGTTCTGAGCAGGGTTCCATGTAGCCCTGGCTGGCCTCAAACTCGAAGCAAAGCCAAGAATGGCCTTCAACTCCTAATCCTCCTGCCTCCTACTGCACAAATTCCACTTGGTCAATAATAAAAACCCGGAACCAGATACTGGGGAAAGCTGAAAGATCAGAGAGACAGAGGAACAAGCCACAGCCACTTCTCACCCAGCCAACTCGTGAATCCTCAGCTGGAAGGGCGAGGCTTTCTTTTTCTGCTCAGCCATATCACTTTCCAGTTCAACTTTTCTGGTGCTGGGATTAAAGGCCTGTGTGTTTCCCAAGTACTGGGAGCAAAGGCCTGGGATCCCAGGTGCTGGGATTTAAGGTGAGTACCACCACTATTGGCTCTGTTTGGCCTTGAACTCACAGAGATCCAGACCGATCTCTGCCTCCTGAGTGCTAGGATTAAAGGTGTGCGTGTCCACTCTCTGATTCTCATGGCTGAATCTGTGGCTGACTCTGTCCTCTGATCCTCAGGCAAACTTTACTAGATACACAATATATCACCACAGCCTCCACTTCCCCAATGTTAAGATTATAGGCTTGTACCATCATGCCCAGAAAAGTATGTATAATGTGCATTGACTATATTGATTGATTGGCTGGTGCTTGAAAGTAAATCTAGGATCTTGTGTATACTGGACAAGCACTCTAGCATCTCACTGAGCTATAGTCCCAGATCAGTTTTTTTGTTTGTTTTTTGATTTTTTAAAAACAAATGTATGTGGTGGTACAGACCTTTAATCCCAGGACTCAAGAAGCAGAGGCAGCAGATCTCTGTGAGTTCGAGGCTAGCCTTGTCTACAGAGCTAGTTCCAGGATAACCAGGGATACACAAAGAAATCCTACCAGAAAAAAAAAATAGATATGACTCTTTTCTAGCTATCTTGTTATTCTTGCTTTAAGGCAATGGTTCTTAAACTGTGGGTCCCACCCCTTTAGACAATTAAAAGACCCTTTCACAGAGGTTGCATATCAGATATCTTACATATCAGCTATTTACATTATGATTCATAACGGTAGAAAAATTACTTTTATAATTAGCAACAAAATAATTTTACTATTGGGGGTCACCACAACATGAGGAATGTATTAAAGGGTCTCAGCATTAGGAAGGCTGAGAAATGCTGCTCTAAAAAGCAATTTTGAAGGGCTTATGTACAGCCAGGTGCAGGGTGCGTGCCTGCACCCCAGCTACTTAGGAGCCTTGGGCAGAAGGTTTGCTTGAAATCAGGAGTTTAAGACTAGACTAGGTATAGAAAGATCCCATCTCAGAGAAGAAAAACATTTTAAAGGAAGGAAAGAGGGATCAGGGAGAGACGTACGTGTTCTTCCATTGTCTTATATTCTCAAGAACTTTCTATGAATGGTTTTGCTGGGTCTCTTGGCCAGGAATAACTAAGAATACAGAGCCTACTTCATATGCTTCAAGGAACCCTTTCATTCTCTTAAGCAAATATTGCACAACTCGGTTTGCATAATATATGTTATGTTATATAACTTTGTAGTTATAAAGTCACTTGTAATGATGTCAGGTTAGGAGAGAATTGAGAAGAATAGTCAACTAAAATCCAGGGGAAACTAGTTAGAGCAAGATATCCCAACAGCCTGAAAATGTGTTAAAATAGTCAACAAAGAAAAAAGGTATGGAAAATAGCAAGTAGGAAAATATTCACAACTGTCAAATCTAAGTAATGTGTGCATGGATATTCACTATAACATTCTACCTATTTTCGTACGTGTTTCACACTTTTATAATAAAGCTTAAAATATATAAAAGTAATTAATAACATATAAATGATTCACCGTATTCTACTAACTTTATTTTGTGTTCATGTATATGTGCACATTCGTGTGTGTATCCATCTGTGTGCAGGTGTATGTGCTCATATAGTCTCCTGACTGTAAAAGGGAGCCATAAGGGGGAAGAGGGCATAAAGTCTGTCCCAGCCACGAAGTATTCAAAATTAATGGTTTTTGGGAGAAGAAAAATCAATCAGTTGTCTTCAGTGGACATGAACCACACTGAAGGGCAAGCCGCATGTCCTGGAGCGAGCGTTTGGCCAACAACAGACAATAGTCTATGTCATTTTGGGTTTTTGTTATTATTTTGTGTGTGTGTGTGTGTGTGTGTGTGTGTGTGTGTGTGTGTGTGTGTGTGTTTTATAGGAGAGGAAGAGATGTGAAATGAAATTCTGTGAGTAATAAGGTTGAGGAGTCGGGAGAGGGACCCTCCTGACTCCATCTCCCCCAGGCTGAGATTACAGGCGCATTAACACAGACACATCCAATTTTTCACATGATGCTGGAAATCTTGACTCAGGCCTCATGTTTTTGTGGCAAGCACTTTATCTGCTACTGAGCCATCACCTTTGACCTACCCATTACATTTTGAAATGTCTATATTCAGTTTTCAGGAAGTAAAGAAAAGACTACTGGAGTAAAAATAGTAAGAAATAGCTGGGGGTGGGGTGGGGGTGACACAAGCCTTTGAACCCAGCACTCGGGAGGCAGAGGCAGGCAGATCTCTGTGAGTTCAAGGTCAGCCTGGTCCTTAGAGCTAATTCCGGGACAGCCAGGGCTACACAAGAAATCCTGTCTTGAAAAACGAACAAACAGACAAGCAAACATAAAAGAATAGCAGGAAATAAATCTCTCAAAGTAGAAAAGTGGGAATGGAATGATCAAGGGTTCACCAGCAGCAAACTGGCTCATCTCTACACAGAATACTGTATGAAGATGTGCCCCACATCCACAAGGGCCATCTGAGGGGTGGAGGGGTGCAGAAACATGAAAAAAATCGACCACGTGTGCAAGAAAGGGAAAAACCAACATGCACAGACCTGCATTGGAGAAAAATAGTTCTGAAAAAATAGATTTGTAAGGCTGATAGCATTGGTGCATAGGAGTGGGCAACAGGATCACCCAACATTATTCCTTTTGAAACTTGGAAACATATGTTGCACATCTATTCAGGAATATCAGTGGAATTACCATTAAGTAGAAAATCCCACTAAGCACAAGAGGAGGAGGTGGAATCAAGACAGTGCATCTCTAGGCAAGAGGGGGAGAAAGGATCGTCCATGTGGTCCAGGGCTGTTCTAAGCCTCTAGTTACTGCACTACTGTAATTCTATTACTTGGGGCTACTGGCAATAACATCATTCTTCACTGACTGCCCTACTGAACATGTCACTGTTCTTTAGAACCATGCTTTGATTTTTTATTTTCCAGAACAAGGCTTTTCCAGATGTTCCAAACTTTATCAAAAGGAGAAACAAATCTGAAGAAACAGCTGGTAATTCTGTTTGTCCTGTGAGTGTATTGTCCACTGGGCACATTAAACTCTCTCTCTCTCTCTCTCTCTCTCTCAGCCCAGGCTCCTGAGCTGCCTCTGTTCCCTCAAGAACTGTATGCTGAAGGACTAGAATGAGCTGTGTATCAGGATGGCAAACACAGGGCTCAGAGAATGCCTTCTGCAGCAGACAGAACCACTGTCCAGGCGTGCCTTTCCTATACATAGGCCAGGTGTGAATCAGCTCCAGGTGTGAATCAGTTCCAGGCTGCTTTCCAAGTTTGCATTCTGCTATTCTGGGAATCCAGGATTCTCTCTGATATCCTGGATAGTTAAAGAGTTAGGTGAAGCCAGGCACATTGGTGCATGCTTGTAATCCCAGCACTTGAAGGGATGAGACAGGAGCAGGCAGCAGATGTGATATATATAGATCACTTATCCTTCCTTTTTTATTGGGACCTGACACCTTAGTGAAATAAAAATTTGACACAAGTCCTACCTTCGTTATTAAGTTCCTTTAGTGTTTGTTTGTTTTGGAGAGAATGATAACAGAATGAATAAAGCTAAACCCCAAACTAGTACAATCCAGTTTTTTAGCTCAAAATCCTTAAAAATCTCCAAGCAGGCAGCATCTGGAGGACTCTTCCCGAGAACTTAGCTGGCCTAAGAGGAAATATTTTAAAATTCTGACCCTGGAGGCTCCAAACCAAACAGTCTACCCTAAGCAAAATGCAATGAAGCCTGTAGTCAAAAGCATGCTTTTTTCAAATCCTAATCGAGAAAGGATTCCAGACTCCTTCCTACCATTTTCACAAGTACGAGGCTAGGGTACAGCTCAAGACTATCAAAAAAAAAAAAAAAGAAAGAAAGAAAGGAAGGAAGGAAGGAAGGAAGGAAGGAAGGAAGGAAGGAAGCAGAGAGGGAGGGAAGGAAGGAGGGAGAGGAGGAGGGAAGGACAGAGGGATGTAGGGAAGGAAGAAATTCTATTTTCGTGAAAAGGCCAAAAGTGGGGATGTTACTTATAGCTAAAGTTCCTGCTCTCAATACAAGGTGTTGGGATTGGACCCAAAGCCCTGAGGGGATACAGCTCAGAAATAGGAAGCTTACTTAGCACACACAAGGCACTGGTTTTGCTAGCACCAATCCTGGGATCCAAAGATACAGGCAATATGGAGAACAGAAAATAAATATCAATGATAAAAATAACACAACCATGGAACAAAAAAGCATAGTGTTAGCTTCCTACAACTCGCAGAACAAAATTAATCTGAGTTTATAGAAGCCAAAAGCAGCTAGCTATGACACCAGGTAATGGCGGCTCATACCTTTAATCCCAACAGCACTCCAGAGGCAGAGACAGGCAGATGTCTGAGGACAGCGTGATCTACAGAGTAAGTGCCTGAAGAGCCAGAGCTACACAGAGAAGCCCTGTCTTGAGAAAATAAATAAATAAACAAGGAGGGAAGGAAGGGAGGGAGGAAGGAGCAATTAAAAATTAAAAATTCAGCTGCTGTTTAGGGACTCTCCCAGGAACTTGAGCAAAAAGCTAAAAGAAAAGAAGTAAGCAAAGCTCTCGGCCTTAGCTTATGTTCCTTGAAATTTCTGCTTTGTGAGAGCAAAGTGGAGAAAGAAGCAAATGCTCAGGCTGAAGTCCAAAAGAAAGATGAGGCCGAGGTCCAAGTAAACCAGCTTGTGTACCCACAAAGGCTGAAGGAGTGGAAGTAAGGGATGCTGAAGCCCAGGGTGCTGGTACAAGTTGTTGGACTGTGTGCTACCCTAGAACGTCATCATCTGAGAGACTTTGACTGCCTTCGTTACAACCAAGACATCCCCACCGGTCCCTAGGCCTATGGCATACTAGGCTAGTTCTGTTCTCACTTGTGGCCAAGTGTAACTCGTGTACAGTAAAAGATATTTCGCTGCCTCAGCTGAAGAATTAAAAATAAATAAATAAATAAAAGCAGAAAGAAATGGACAAAAGTGAAGAAGAAGGATCTACTCAAATATTCATTTAAAAGAGGAATAACATGGCTTCGTAGGAAAAGCACTTGCCACACAGCCCTCAGGAGTTCAGCTTCTCAGCAGCCATGTAAAGGTGGGTATGGTAGGCTGTAAGCCCCAAAGCTCAGGCGGGTGTGGCTGCCTGTATGCCAAGTGCTCAGGAAACAGAGGCAGAAGATCTTTGGGGCAATCTGGCTAGGCAAACCAGGGAAAGACCTCAGACCTCTAAACATGTGCACACACACCTGCATATGTTCCCATGTCCATAAAAACATGCATACGCATGCTCCTGAGCACACACACATTCCCAGATCCACGGGCTAGAAGAAAGAAGAAAATAGAACAAAAATAAATAATTCAAAAAAAATTTTCCCAAACTTAAGGACATGAAATGAGAGACTGAACATGTACACAGGATGCTCAACACCATGTGAAGCATGTGGGCAATCATATTGTGGAAATTCTCAATATTTAGGGATGGGTTATAAAGCTCCAAGATTGCTAAGAAAGCAGGAGTGACCTAGAGGATTAAAACGTCTCAACACTAATATGAAAAGTTAAAAGAAAGTTGAGCAATGGTTTCTAAATTCTGAAGAAAAAAATTCTGAACAGGATTCTAGATCTAGGTAAATCATCAAGATGAGGACAGAGTGGAAAGTCATGTTCAGATCGGTACAGTCTCAGATTCTGAACTCCCAGCACTGTTCCTTTTTAAATGTTCCTGCCAGCAATACTCCTAAAATGTGGATCACGTGAAGAGCATGCACTACAGGAAGCCAGTGGGGGAAGTAGAGGAAAGTAATCCTTGATGTAACTACTGATCCTCCACGAACAGTTCCACCCACGTTGAAAAGTACACACAGTTCAGATCAGGGCAGTGAGATTCAAAACCAAACCTTTCAAGTACTGTCATCACCAAGATTTCCTTTATCACCATACGCCTTTTCATCTGTGGACAGGGTGCCCAGATCAACCTGCCCCTGATTCTTGTCTATACTTGCTTCACCCTGACAGTGTACGGATTAAATTCTAACTATCCCTTCCATGCCAGGTGACTGGGTCTGCTGGAGACGTTGACTCTACCCTACAGAAGTCTTCGAAGATTGTTTTTAAGAGTTTGAGAGAGTCTAAAGATGCTCAGAACAGACCATGTGAAGCGACCCAAACCTTCAGCCCCTCCATAACTAGATAGTCTCAGGACTTAATAATCTTCCTTACTGACGTCTCCAAGAAGGTTCAGATAGTCTCAGGAAGGCTCTGGGAAGGAAGGCTCAGGGGCTATTTGTCTTCTGGAAACCTTTGTCTAATAGAGGTCATATTGATTTGACATTCAAGTTGTCCCTACCTCAAATCCCCCAAGCCCTCCTCAACAATAGGATGGTTATTATAGACATACACACAAGAGATTATAGGGAAAGATAATGAACATATTAGTATCTGAGAGGAGAGGAGGGTGTGCAGTGAGGGAAAGAAACTTGGATGTCCTAGGAGTGTTTTATGTCTCTGTGTGGCTCATACTACTTGCTGTTGCTGTTGCTACATGAGCATATATTGTACCCCCTTTCTGATTAGTACAAACCTGTGCGTATCCACAACAACTACAAGGAAGAAAATACCCAGAATGCCAGTACCTAGTGATGATAAATAGCTACATTTTCAAATGTCTCCTCCTATACATTTCTGTACACTTTACTCAATTGAGATCATATGTGCAA
Organism: Phyllotis vaccarum; assembly: GCA_033318265.1. Lineage (NCBI taxonomy): Eukaryota > Metazoa > Chordata > Mammalia > Rodentia > Cricetidae > Phyllotis > Phyllotis vaccarum. Next base: position 18,084,676 of record JARWLC010000004.1, on the reverse strand, counting down.
GTTTTTTTCTTTTTGTTTTGTTCTGTTTTTTGTTTTTTGAGACAGGTTTCTCTGTGTAGCTCTGGCTGTCCTGGAATTTGCTCTGCAGACCAGGCCAGTCTTGAATTCAGAGATTCACCTGCCTCTGCCTCCCGAATGCTAGGATCAAAAGCATGTACAAATTCAAGTATTTTCCTATATCTTTTTTTAAATACTGTTCCATAAGCATCTATGCTATTAAAGTCTGTGCATAGTCACCATTTTAAGAACCAGTGAAGCATCGAAAGTCTTCCCTTTTACACAGAGTGTTGCTCTTGAGAAGAACACAAGCTGACTCCCTTAGCTAGCCTCAGCTTCATGTGAACATGCTTATAGAGTAATTTAGAATGTTCCCCCACCACCCGCCGCTGTCCCAAAACTATCATCTCCCTAGATCCTGCCCCAATGTCATTTTCCACCTTGAATACTTCCCAGAGAAATCTTCAGCCTTCCAGAGACCACAAGACTTGAGACTTGTCTCTAGAGAATGCCAAGTGCTTTATAATAAGTAAACATATTTGAAAGACTTCTTTTTTTTTTTTATTTCTGCCCCAGAACATTCCGCATAACCATAGTTTGTAAGTTATCGTATATGGGCTTCCAACCACATTAAGGGTTTACAAAATGGAAATACATTGCATATGCATCGTTATCATATCCAGAAATTGGGAATATGATGTTCGTCGTATAATGTATTTGGCATTTATTTTTGAGGGCTGGATTAAGAAATTTTTGTAAGAATAACATTTGTGTTTGGGGGGCATTATTTTCCAGATAACAGCTCAAGAAGTTTGTATGCGTCTGTAATATATCCCTCACAGGAACATCATGAAACAAAATCTATTTAGTTTTTGTATTTATAGTTGAAAAAACAAAATCACTTACCCAGGGCTAATCAGGTTGTATATGGAGAAATTACAACTTCGTCCTGGGTGTATCTGAATGTCATATCTCTTTTTTTCTGAACAATACCACCTCAGAGGTAAAAGGGTAAATCTAAATCTCAGCCTTAAACATTACAAAAAAAATAATTATATGCCAATGATGAATGCTTGTGAGCATACAATCTTGGAGACAAGTCAAAGGAAATTAAATAATGTTTAAAATAAGAGTTAAAGAAATCTAAATTTTCAGGGCTGGAAAGATTGCTCAGTGGTTAAAAGCACTGGCTATTCTTCCAGAGGACCCAGGTTCATTTCCCAGCACCCACATAGCCGCTCACAGCTGTCTGTAACTCCAGTTCCAGGGCTTCTGACACCCTCACACAGACATACATGCAGGCAAAACACCAATGCACATAAAATAATAAAAGTAAATAAAAGAAATCTAAAATTTCACTACTTAACAAATACTGTTGTTTTAGGGGTCCCCCCTTTATCTTTATTTTATGTGTATAAGTATTTTGCCTGTGTGTATGTCCATGCACCACATGCATGAAGTAGGGTGCAGGGCAGAAAGAGGGCGTCTGATCCTCTGGGACCAGAGTGACAGACACTTTTGAGCCTTCGTGTACATGCTGGCCATCAAAGCAGGATACGCTGGAAGAACACTGAGCATCTCTCCAGCCTCAGATACTGTTATTTTAAAGCTCTTTCTTCTCTTTAAAAAAAAAAAAAAGGAACTGGAGAGTTGCCTCCGTGGTTAAGAGCACTTGCTGTTCTTCCAGTGGATCTGGGTTCAATTCCAATATCCATATGGTAGCTCACAACTATCTGTAACTCCAATCCCACACGACTGATGCCCTCTTCTGATCTCAGTGGGGAAGTGAGGCATATGTGATACACATACATGTATGTAAGCACAGCATTCATTCACATAAGATAATTTAAAACAAAACCCAACAAAAAGACCCAGTATGCCCAGAGAGTTGTTTGTATGCTTTAACATAGGGGAGTGTGCTTACTAATCTGGAAGGATGAGATGCCACTGAACACAAGCTTCAGTCATCCCACAGCTTAACTGGAGACTAATGCTGGAGAAAATGAAAACCTGAAAATGTAACAAAGATTAAAATGAAGTTAGCAAGAAGCTGACTTCCGGCATACTGGAAAATGGCTTGCATGTATCAGAGACTCCTTGGTGAGAAGGGACAGAAGTTAGTAGCACTAGCTTGTCCCATGAGTACCAGATGTTATATCTACAGTTGTCAAATCTGTGACAAAGAGCAAAACGTAGTTTAATAGAAAATCCAATGTTTCATTGTATTCAACTCTGGCCCAAAGTTCTTATTGTTTAAACAGAATTGGATTCTAATCCCTATTCTCTTTCTACTATCTCACATATTGATGGTATTTTCTGAAAAGACATGATCTCCTAAGAGAGCCCAGGCTGGCCTTGAACTCCAGATTCTTCATCTTCTGCCTCCCGAGTGCTAGAATCACAGGCATGTGTCAACATGCCTGGCTTTCTGTCTAGTTATTTAGATCTGACCTGTGGACAAACCCACCTGCTGTCTCTGAGACAGTGATCTAAGGTCCTGAAGAAGACATATAGGAAATTACAAAGTCAGGCAAATGCTCCTGTTAGCGTTGAAGCTCATGCCAAGTAAAAATTTATTAGAGTTGTGTTTACTCTGGGCTGTCAATTATAATCACTTGCTTAATCTGGGGCTAGCAGTTTCATGTTGGGTGCATCTTGCACATTTCTTAAGGTTTGGAACAAACCCCACATTGGCACTTTAACTTTGTAATCACGTTCATTAAAGTTCATACCCTAAACTAGTTGCCATTACAATAGGGAAGCCCTTCCTCCCTCCCAATAAGATTTCTATGCCCTTTGGCAACTGCACAAGCATTAAAACAAGCCTGTTAAATGAGGTTTGATGTACATCAGATTTACCAGCCTGGATTCCATACCAAGAACTAGCCTGAAAAAAAAGAGGAGGAGGAGGAAAGGAGGGAGGGAGGGAGGGAGGGAGGGAGGGAGGAAGGGAGGGAGGAAAAGGTTGATAGACAGGAGAAAGGGTATCTGTGAAGCTTAAAGATGGGGATCTTTGCTCTCTTTGACATCTTCCATAATATCTCTGTTGACTCCTTCAAGGGTAACAGTTACTGAATGAATGAGTGAGTAAATGAATGAACAAGTGAAAGCCCTACAGGAACCAGTCCAGAAAGGATCTCAGAACACAGAAGGACTAGCAGGCAAAAAAGGAAGTTGGTGCTTAGCCGTGAGAAGGATGTTGGGATATGGCTTGCTACTGCCCATGGAGCTATGTTAGCAGGTTTAAGAACTGAGCTTGATATTTCAGTATAAGAAGCTACCTCTGCCAGTAGCACTGTGGTCTGAACAGTTTCCCTTCCTATTGCAAATACAGAATCAAGATGGGGTAGGTGCCAGTTAATTTCTGAAATTCAGAAGTTTAAGAGTACTGCCAACACTTTGGATCCCTTCACAAAGCATCTAACCCAATCCCAGCTTCTTCCCTAGTGTTTTCTCCAATGTTCTCACTGCGCTCACCAAATTTATTCCTGCCATTTCCAGACAGTCTCAGAGGAAGGAGAGTCTTCTGCCCAGAACCCTTGTTTTCCCTAGATTTGTACCTTGCCACCCTCAAAACAAATCTTTACATTGTCTAAGCAGCAAGTCAAAAGCCGTTGCAATTTGGTGAAAATCTGGGCATTGTGACTTCCCTTGTTGTGGTAAGACGATTTCCACTGTCTTTTGAATATAAGCAAAAAGCCCAGGACTCCTAGAGACTGTTAATTCATCACTGATAGAAACATCTAGTGTCCCGTCCCCACAGTGTGGTGGTGCATGCCTCTCTAATCCTGGCACTCTAGAGGCAGAGACAGGCAGATCTCTGTGAGTTCCGTGACAGCTAGAGCTACATAGTGAGACCCTATCTAGGAAAAAAAAAAGTGGGGGAAAGACACACTTGTAATCCCAGATCTTGAGTACTTGGGAGACTGCAACAGAAGGATCCTGGGAGGTGGCTGGCCAACCAGTATAGCTGAATTAGTGAGCTCTAGCTTCAAAGAGAGACGGTCTCAATCCCAAATGATAAGATGGAGAGTTATCAAGGAAGAGACCTGTTCATCTCTGACCTCCACATGCATGAACACATGTGACACATGTTCATGCTCAACTGCACGTAAGAACAAAAAGTTTTTTCTTTTTAATATAAAGGGAACTTGGAAGACATCTTAGTAACTGAGTGCTTGCCTGACATCTGTGAAACTCCCACCCTCCAGAAAGAAAGAAGGAAGGAAGGAAGGAAGGAAGGAAGGAAGGAAGGAAGGAAGGAAGGAAGGAAAGAAGGAAGGAAATAAGGAAGGAAGGAAGGAAGGAAGGAAGGAAGGAAGGAAGGAAACAAAGAATTGTCTCTTATTAAAAGGCTGGATAGGTGTTCAGAAGTTAAGAGGCATATTACTCTTGCAGAGGATCCAAGTTCAGGTCCTGGCACCTGTCTTTGCTGGACTATGACTGTAACTTCAGTTGTCAGGGATCTAATGCTGCTTGTCTCCCTTAACATCCACACTCATGTGCACACATAGACACACACACACACACACACACACACACAGAGAGAGAGAGAGAGAGAGAGAGAGAGTTAAAAATAGAATAAATATTTTCTAACTATTTATTTAATTTTATGTATATGTGTCTGTGCCTAAGTGTATGCAATATGTACCATGTGTATAGAAGGCCAGGGTGGTCAGAAGAGGGGCCAGATTCCTGGTCACTGGCGTTATAGACAATTATGAACCACTATGTGGGTGCTGGGAACTGTGCAAAAGCAGTGAGTACTCTTAACCACTACGTCATCTCTCCAGACCCCTTGGGGTTTTGTTTGTTTGTTTTTAGGGAGAAAAAATCTGTGCTATTTGACCAGAGAAATAGGGAGTAAAGGCACTTGCTACCAAGCTTGATAACCTAAATTCAGTTCCCCAATCCTTATAATGAAAGGGAAGAAGCAGTATTGTAGTATTGGCCTCTGACTTCACACACACACACACACACACACACACACACACACACACACACACACACACACACACGCATACACACACGCATACACACACATACACACATACATACACACACACATACACAGATACACCTGCACACACATAAATAAAATACATTATAAAAACCTCTGGTGTTGTTATAGCATATTGTTGCTACAAAAACCTTAAAATTATATTAACACTTGTTACTGCTTTTAAATTAAGGTTGTTAGTAGACCTCTCATCAATGTTTGCCATGGTCAATATAAACTATGCCTATTTTTTAAAGATTTTGAATATAAATATGATTGGTTTGCTTTGTAATTCGACTCAAAGTCATGGTAGCACATACATTTCATCCCAGTAGTTGGCATGGGGAGGGGATAGGGGTGTGCAGGGGCATGCAGAGGCAGGCAAATCTCTGTGATCCAGGACAGCCAGGGCCATACAGAGAAAGCCTATCCTGAAAAAATAGATGATAGATAGATAGATAGATAGATAGATAGATAGATAGATAGATAGATAGATAGATAGATAGGCAGGCAGGCAGACAGATAGATGTGTGGATGTGTGGGTGGGTGGGTGGATGGGTGGGTGGATGGGTGGGTGGGTGAGTGGATAGATTAAAATAGAGTCCCTATTTTAGTTCCAAACATTCATGACAAAGAACCAAAAGGGACTTTTGCACCTTACACTCCTGTTTTTCTTTCTTCTGACTGCAAGAGTGCCTCTTTTATCTGGGTGTTCACTCTCAAGAATTGCTGCATTCTTCAGGCTAAAATGGAGCCACCTTTAGGCACAGCAAGTGTCTATAAAGTGACCTTGGCTGATTAGAAAAGGCTAGCTCCTCCTGCAGCTTCCCTTGGCCTGCAGACCTTCTGTCTTTGTTTTCCCAACGTGAGCTACTCTTCCTTGTTCTGAATCCATTGTTTGATATAAATATTGACTTGAAGGGTTAATGAAAGCACACTTTAGAACAAGTCACTCAACACCCATCAAAAACTGAAAGTTGAGAGAGGTGGACAAAGGTCTCCACTCAGCCTGGGCCAGCGCCACCACCTCTACTTGATTTCATATTTGCTGGCTGACACCAGAGTGAATAGGGTGGACATATCCTTTGGGACAGAAAGGCAAAGAAGTGAGGCCATCCAAACTGGCCAGATGCCTGCCCTGGGTCACAGCCGACTTTGGCAATGCCCACCAATGACAAGTCCCACATGCTTTACAGCCTCCTAAGGACTTGCTGAAAGCCCTAACCAGTTTACAAATGAGGAAGAAGCCTGGAACACAGGCATCCTGGCCCCTGAGTAGGGGCGGGAAAGGGGGGCGGTGTGCAGGCCATCATCTACACTGGCAGCTCCCAGCTGAGAGTTTATCTACGCATCCGCAGCCGGAAAGGAATCAGCATTCCTGGGCTCATGACTTAGAGAGAATTAATGAGGAGGTCAGCACTTCTGAGGATAACCCACCCTAGCTCTGCTAACACCCCGGGGCTAGATATCTAGGCTGGGGTGAGAGGATGCCCCATCTTCTGATTCTGGCTAAGATTGGGATTTCTTAGAAGGAGAACGGGGTTGCAAACATTAGCCATAAATCTTAAGGAACCGTCACCGTTTTTACAAGGGAGTTCTCGGGGGCTGCTTTTCTCCCTCTAGAGGTCTATTTACATCGCCAAAATCTCGGTGTTAATGGACCTGGGATAATGGTGTTTACTTGACCGCGATAAAGCGCTCAGCTTCCTGGGGGAGCGGCTGTAAAATGTTCTGGGGGTCGATGTGGAAGGGGGCGCCGTAAAAGCGGGTGCTAGAAGGGCGGGGGAACCAGGTCCACCCGCGCCCTCCACCCCTGAGACCTGGGCAGAGCAGTCCAGGCCTCAGCGGCCTGGGACGGTTCCCACATAAATCACCAGCGCCAGAGTCGGGAAAGAACGCATTTTTCATTGCTGGCTGCAGGGCAACTCCAGACAGGGAACGAGAAACAGAAGTTGCCTTTAGATAAACGGTTTACCGGAGCGTGCGTCCTGGCAGCGCTGTGCTCAGAGCTCAAGACGACTCTGTCCGCCCTATGCCCTCAACAGGTACCTCTCAGAGAGCCCCCACCCCCTAACATACAGATCCTGCAGTGCAGGCTCTAGGATCTCTGACCAGCCAAGCAGGAGGAAGTCGAAGGAATCAATAGAAAAGGAATGTAGAAGTTTGAGATCTTAGACACTGCAGACGTGGCCAGGAAGGCTCTGGAGTTCAAAACCCTGAGAATCTACCTCTCTGTTTCTAGCAGTGTGGTCTCCAGCAGCGATCTTAATGCCCTGAGCTTCAAGAATGACAGTTGTAAAAGTACCACATTTTCAGAATGTGTTGAAAATGAACGTATTGCAACAAATGTTCTTTGCATAGCCTGTAAAGATAAACTTATTGATCAGAGATGTGTGGATAAATAAGCCTTCAAGCTTCATGAAGCCACGGGCATTATGAACAGGGATGGATTCATGTGCTCAGTGCACTCTCAGGAGACAGAGTCCGGTGGCTCAGCTGAGATCTCAGATGAGTACTGACCAGCACCGCTCTAGTTTTGAGTTTAGAGTTCTGGCCCTGCCATGTACTACCTGATAGAAGCCCACGTTTCTGTCTCCTCCTCCTCCTCCTCCTCCTCCTCCTCCTCCTCCTCCTCCTCCTCCTCCTCCTCCTCCTGTGTAACAGCCACGTTTCTGTCTCCTCCTCCTGTGTAACAGCACCTGTGAGTGCTGGCCAGAGCCCAACTTTGCAGAACACTAAAGAATGACACAGGATAAACGCTAACTAAATGTTAGCTATTTCTGCACATCAGATCCCTGTAACAAAGATGCTTGGTCTCTAAACCAGGGGTTCTGGACCCTAGTCTTCTTAAACTGAAGGCTGGGGACATCCGGAAAGCCCTCTTTTGGACCTGGACCCATCCCCTGCCAGGTCGATGCCCTACATCACACGTTGAGAACTGTATCTTAGATCTTCCAAACTTGGAGAGCTCTTTAAAGACAGCATTAACCCAGCAGGCCGACAGGCGCCCAAGCTCGGCCATAATCCGGATTCAGAGGCCTAACCCCTAAACTAGTCGCCAGAAGAGGGAAGCCCATCAAAGTGCCCCGCATCCTGGTAGCTTAGGGTCTTGTTTATTTGTGGCAGTGTGCTTACCCAAGCGGGGCGACCTGGAGTTTGGAGCCCAGGGATAGGGACTCGGGAGCGAGAGTCTCCAGCCCCCATGCCGCCTGCTATCGCTGGCAGACAGGTTTCCTTCCCCTGCAAGGTCAGAGGCCAAGCCGCGGAGAGTTCTGCGCCCCCACCCCTGCCTTGGCCCACCCCGCGTCCCAGAGCCCGGTTTCCAGCAGCGCCTGCTCCTCCCCTCCCAGCTCGCCATCCATTAGTGTAATCCCCTGTCCAAACATTGCGGCCGAGCCGACCAGACGTTGGTGTAAACAGACCCGGGGGGGACAATTCTAACGATATAAATAAAATAACCATTAATAGCGCAAATCGTTCGATGAGCCACAGGCCGAGTAGCCGGGACTCCAGCCTCGCCAGGGTTTTGTGTACACAGCATGGACACCACGCATCGGTCAGTCAGGTGAACAAGACTTTCTTGTCGCAAGCGAACTCTAAACCCAACGCAGATGAGGTCCCCACAATCGCGTCAGCGTGGCCTGGACTCCGGACACACACAGGCCTCTGCACGCACGCAGCTCGGGACAGACGCACACACCGAGGTCGTCGCTTGCGTTAATGTGACCGCGGGAGCTGGCTTTCAGCATAGCACAATCGGCTAACCCGCCCTTTTAAAAACTTCCGCAACTTCCAAGGGCGCCACCGGGTCCCCTCCATGCGTGCAGAGGTCCAGAGCTCACACCCAGAAACGGAAAAATTGGTCTCCACTAGTCCTGGGGTTAATAGTAATAAATTAACATTTATTGAGATTTGATCATGCAGGTACCATTCTGAATTTGTCACAGAGGTAATCTTGAATCCTTGGGCGACCTGGAAGGTGTTTTGAGGATCTCCAGCAGACCTGGGAGGGTAAAGATGACCAGAGAATGAGTAAAGACAGATTTGGACACATGACTCTGCTTTCCCGAGGTATCCCAGTAGCACAGATTTCGATGTGAGGGTCCAGAGCCTGAGCCTGGCTCCAGCGCATCCCTGTCTGCCCGCTTCAGTGGTTTAGTGTCCGATGGGATGGAATTTCCTACTTCAGGAACAGAGCATGGGCAGAAAGGCGCAAGAGGTTGACATAGAAAAGAAGAGAGCCCCCCAAAAACCTCAGTCCTGTACCCAGACACAGCTTTGCAGCTTTCCTTGTCAGGCAGTAGCATGGCGGCTTCAGACGACATCCCGAACTATAACACCAGAGTCTGGTGTGAAGGGGCCTCAAGAGCATAAATCAAGCCCAAGGGCCCCAACGTGGGAAAAATCTTCCTGAGCAGGGTGGCTGTGTTAGCTAGGTTACTGGAGTCCCGACTGGTGCAAGATCTTTTTTTTTTTTTTTCCAGCTCCCCAAGTTGTGGAGCAGCCATGTTTACCTGGAAAATCTTGTGCCAATCTTTCCTTGACCTTGGCCAATCGATTTCAGATCTTCAGGTATGGGTTTCCACCGTCTCTAAAATGCGGGAGAAGGGGTGGCTATGATATCGGTCTACAGGTATTTTGGGTGATGGGGAAAGAATGTGTTACTAAACTCTTGTTCGTTGACAGGAAGTTTATGATGGTTGCTATTAACTCCGTGGTAGGTAAGAGGTTCAGTCAGAAAGCAGACCTGTGCCAGGAGATGGAGAGAAAGCGGGAAGAGGAAGTATCTGGAGGTGGATTGGCTGGCAAGAGAGGCTTCAAGGGGACCTGCCTACCCCATCCCAAGGGGTGTTTATTTTGAAGTCAGCCTGCAGTCAACCTTACCACCCAAGCACATTCCTCTTGGGGGCTGTGAACCTCCACCAAGGCAAACAGGAAGGCTTGAAGGAGAGAGCTGTGAAGTGCCGAGTAGAAAAAGAAGAAGACAAGATTGTTGGGGGAAGCAGGAACAGCAGTGGTGGACACTTAGCATGGGTTTCCAACGGCATGGTGCCCTTCTACAGAATTCATACCCAGGAATCTTTTCATTCTCCCGGCCTTGCAGAAGTGGCTCAGTCAGGGTCTGCTAGTTTATCTGAGGCATGAGAGAAGGGGGAAGCTCTTAATCACTGATCCATATGGTACTTGTAGGAAGCCATGAACAATAGCTGGTATTATCCATATGGTCACTGGTGGGATCCTGTAGCTGATGGTGTCGGCTGGATTCCCAGAGGTGCCCATCGACTGGCTCAGAGATGGTCAGAGATTGTCTGGGATACAGTGGAGGAACCTCAATACAGATGTTTCCAAGATGTGTTCTTGCCCAAAACCAGGAGGGAAGAAAAAGCTACCAGGGAGATGCCCACCTCCAGGGTGGGTCCAGAGCACACGGTTTATTTGCATTCCTGTAAGGACACTGATTGGCCAGATCTTTATCTAAACATGACAATAATGACTGGAAACTTTAGAGATGTGTTTACTGCAGTTGAAAATGATGCATTCCTGGGAGCAGGAAGCTTGGTTAAGCTTGGAGAGTTTTCTGGGGTGGAGGGTGAGAATGAGGGGCAGGGTGGGGGCAAAGAAGAGGCTGTTGGTGACTAAACCGTTTATTTCCTAAAGATTAAGAGAACAATTACTACTCCTTCGGACCCAGGTCAGAAAACAGAGGGCCCGGGAGTTCTGGGAATCTTGCCCCAAACTCAGACTAGGACTATTTCCCCATATCCCTGCCTATGTCCAAGACACACACACACACACACACACACACACACACACACACACACACACACACACGCACGCACGCACGCACGCACGCACGCACGCACTCATGCATGCACACACATGGACACACATGTTTCAAGTGTTTCTCTGAATTTTTTGTTTTAGAGACAGGCTAGCCTAGAACTCACTATGTCCTTGAGGCTGGATTTGAACTCTTGATTCTCTGTCTTCCTCATCCACTTCCTCAGTGCTGGGATCTCAGGCGTGTGTATCAGCATACACAAGTTCTCCTAGATGCTTGTTTTCTTTTGTTTTTTGAGATGGGCTTTAGAGAAAGCATGGCTGCCCTGGAAGCTTGCTCTGTAGACCAGGCTGGCCTTGAACTCAGAGATCCACCTGCCATTGTCAGTGCTGAGCTGTGAGCAGCCACTGCCTCCTCCACCCCACCCCGAGCCTTTTATCATTTCTTTAATCCTTACTGCAGGTCTATAAAGTCCACACCACTGTTATCTTCTTTTTAAGTTTTTATACATTTTTTATTTTATGAGTGCTTGTTGGCATTAATGTATGTGCACCACATGGTGTCTGGTGTCCACAGAGGCAAGAAGAAGGCTTCAGATCTCCACTGGAACTGAAATTACAAACAGCTCTAAGGTGCCATGTAGGTGCTAGGAATTGAACCCAGGTCCTCTTCAAGAGAAGCAAAGGTTCTTAGCTGCTGAGTCCTGTCTCCAGCCACCGTTGTTATCATCATCTAAGCTAGTGAGAAAGCTGCTGCTTGGTGAGGTTGACAAATTGCACTGAGCTCCCAAAGCTATAACATGGGCAGGGTTCTACTCCACACCTAGATCTGGTGGACTCCAAGGGTAAATACTCTATTCCAGGACTGAGGTAGGAGATGATAAGGTTATAACTCAGTGAAAGCCAATTTTTCCTAGACCCTACCCTTGGACAGAGCTGCCTCTTTTCTTTGGGGGGAATCTCCATGCAGTACAGGAAGTCATGAGGAAGCTGTCTAGCTCTGGAAGTCTGTATACATTCAGCCATATATGTGTTTGTGGGCTTTCCATTTGTGAGAGGTGCAAAACATTCATGCCCACACATGTTCATTCACTGTTAAGGCACATTTATAGTCATACACACAGGCCACCTTCTGGAATATGCAAATGCAAGGTCATGATATGTGGAGCAAAATGTTTCAATGTAGTTTTATTACTTTCAAGAATGCACACAGTGTCCTTACAATTCTAGCAATAAAAATCTATTCCTCTTTGGCTGCAGCTCAGACAGGTCCTTCTGGGGCCACTTTGAACAAAACTAATTGTGAGGATCCCATAAACTGTCTGTATGAAAGTAGGACACCCACTCACAGAAGTTAGTTTTCACCTTGGATCATATAAACATTTTTAATCCCATGTCATTTACAAGTAATTCTCATTATTGTGAGGTGTCGGGGAGGGGGAAGGAGAATTCAAATGGAGTGTTGCCTGATGGACTGATCATTCCTGCAGATGAGCAAGGTTTTAATGAGTGTTTGTGAAAACCCCACATACATACATCCAGAGGTTTGTCATGCCAACACAGGAAAACACTTCTGTTTTTATGCAGACAAGTAGATAGAAGCATAATCAAGCCCACACTCAACTGTGATATAGCTGTCATCAATCTCAAGGTGGCAGATGTGAATGTGATTGTGAGTGGGTCAGAGGGTGGCCATCTGTCTGCCAAGCAGCTGAAGACACAGGAAGAAATCCTGAAGTCTAGTATCTTTAGGGAGGTCAGTGACTCACCAGGCACCTTAGAAGGATAGGGACATAGGACCTGAGCAGCTAAGTATTCGGATCTTTTAAGGCTGGCTGGAGTGGGACAATAGAGATTCCCAGGTTTGACCTCAGATATTCAAAGTAATCTTAGATACATCTTCTAGCTGAGGTGATCTCAAGGCTGAACAGTTTCCAGCTTGTAAAATGGTGCTTTCAGGAAAGAGAGGAAGGTTGATCTACTTCACCTGTTTGAGAGGTGGAGCCACGTTCCTCTTAATGGGTGCCCGAAATGGGGGCCTCAGACTCACCCCCAGCACGGGCTTCTCTGGACAGCCACAATGGAAGGAAATGCAGGCTCCTGGGGAATCAGTCTGAAGGGGATTTCCACCAGGAGGGCAGCCCAGCCTGCCACCTGGAGTCTACACCCCCCACCTCCCCTCACCCCCCCTACTTAGGGATAAGGGTGGGGGTGGGATGTGAGAGACACTTTCCGAGATGGAGCAGAGCAGCGAATAGGATCCCTTTCAATTGACCAAAGATACTTGGGCACTTTCCTGAGCAGGCCTGGGCACAGAGCTGGGATTTGGGAAGCAGCTCATGAATGGGGCTTTGCTCAACTATGCCGACCCCATTTTGTGCAGCACTGATTTGAAGCCTCGTTTTGGTTTTTTTGTTTTTGTTTTTTTAAATCAAACACCGATGGGGGCCAAGATTTTAAAACAAAACCAACAGCTTCCAAGCTAAGATGGGAGAATGTGTAATAAAAGGGAAATAGGTGAGAAACCAGGAAACCAGCAGGTGGGAAGGAGTAGAAGCAGAATTTTAAAGGGAGCTGGATGTCTGGAGGAGGAAATTAGGGAGAAAGGATGTGGGAGTGGGGTGGAGAGGGGAAGGGAAGGGTGAGTGAAGAGTAAAGATGGAAAAGGACCCAGAGATAAAAGGGGCGACGCCTTGGGTAAAGTGTAGCCTCCGGCGGGAAGGAGAGGGGGAGCGGCAGGGAGAGCTGCCAGCAAGGTCCTGGGAATAGTATGGTCCTCGACTCTGGAGTTCCGGGGACCTCTGCGTGCTTGAACGGGTGAGAAGATCCCCTCGTCTGGGGTGGGGGAAAATTGAGATCCAAGAGGCAGGCTCGTCCGCAAAAGTCCGTAGTTCTCGAAACAGAGTGCCAGCGAGCAAGCAGGACCAATTAAGTCCCCATCACCTTCAGGACCGCAGCCTGGAATCCCCAAGTCCTTGGTCTTGACTTGCAATCTCGGCGTGGGTAGGGATGCCACGTCCCGAGGCCCAAAGTTGTAGCCTGAACCCAGCTTCTTGGCAGGGCATCGCGCCTCTGATTCTGTGACTAGTCCCTAGTCTGGTCACCGTGCCCATTTGGGATCTTGGCGCTCTCCACCTCCTATTTCTATTCAGTTCCGGGCAAAACCCACATTTCACGGCCCCACGCACCTCCCTTCCCAACACACTGAGGAAAAAACCTGGACTGACTCGGGGAGCGGAGCGGTGAGCCCTAGGGCCCCTGAAATTTCAGAAGCCAGCGGCCAGGGTGTCCAGAGCCTTCTCTCGGATCGGAGCATCCCAACTAAGCTCAGGAATCGCTGGCCCTCTAAGTGCCCACCAGAGTCGGACCTCCAGGCCCCACACAGACAGAACCAAATGAAAATGCATTTGAGAGATGTAACCCAGCAACGCTTTTTTTTTGCAAACGGGAAAGGTATTTTTATTCCCCAAATGATCTGAAGTTATTCTCCCTAAGTGACCCCAGGGAACACGTTTGTAGGTAACCCCACGAGGCCAAGGTCTCTAGAAGTGGGTTTGCGGTTGAGTGTTGGCAATACCGGGATGATAGCGGGCGGAAGAGACGAACAATCTGCTGCACTCGAGGCCATCGCCACTTTGTTAGTCTGCTCAGCGAACCAGGAGACTCCGCGAGGCAGTCGCTCTGGCTTGAGCGTATCAGTTCGCCAAAGACTTAAGGAGACTTTCTGAATTTAGGTTGTATTTTTGAAGGTCTGTAGAAATTTAGCTACAGGAAGTTAAAAAAAAAAAAAAACCCTACGGAATGCATTCTGAATTCCAGTTAAATCCTCTAGTTAAAACTACTCACTGCATTTTCAAATAGCTCCACACGCGTAAAGCACCCTTTGTTTTGGGCATTTTCGTTTGAAGAAATACTGAGTTTCTTTCCCCAAAGGTAATCTTTTGACTGTAGCGCGGCACTGTGCTTAAAGAAACAGGCTTGGGTGAGGAGATCTCAATTTACATTTTCATCTGTAAAAGTGTTGGAGTGTGTCAGATCTGAGATGATCTGTGTGAAAACTCTTCACCCTGAGAAATCGAAAGTCTCAGAGATGGCCTGTAATTTATACCACAGACCACACAAATTTGCTGGATTTGGACTGATTTTTCTCTCGGAGAAGAGAAATGATGAGCTGTTTAGAAAATTAATTCCAAGCAAAATCTAGAAAAATTGCCCACATGTACAAAACAAGCTATGTCCTCACAGCCCACTTAAAAATCCCTCTCACAAGATCAGTTTACCACGGAAACACACACACCCGAGAAATTAGGTAAGTTTAACGCTTTCTAGAACCAAGCAAGGCGGTTGACATTTCCTTAAAATTATACAAACGCTCAGCCATTAAAGACCAGATTCGTAAATCAGGAAATGCGCTCACCCTTCTTACCATTAAAATGCAGTTAAAACCAGTCTGCTCAGGAATTTAGGGACAACTTTCTAACCTCGCTAAACTAAAAAACCAAAATCAGATATATCACACACCACCACCGCCACCAACAAATCAACGATATTCCATTTAGTGTCACTGCTGAAAATGAAGTTCTTTCTCGTTTCCTTTCTTTCTCTCTGTGTGAGTTATTAAAATGAAATTCCTAAAACGGCAGTTAAAGTGATTAAAAGCCCACCTCAGATTTCATATATCAAGCCAGCTGGGTTTACAGAAACATTATTTTTCATAGTAGAATAGAAAATAACTGTAGCGCTACACTGAAATTTTTGAAAATGAGTGACGAGGCCCTGGTCCCAGAATTAAATAGACAAATAGTGTCAGATGGAACAAAATCTATTGACTACCTGCCTTATTTTATATGTGTAGAGGGTGAGTAACTTTATTCGAGTATAACACAAACAAAGCTTTTAGAAATTATCACATTTCCCCCAGTAAATACAATTACTGTCGTGGTTAACACAAGGCTCTTTAACAGCTATAATTTTATTTATTATATATACGTCTATAAAGCACCCCTCAGGGAATTTGCCACCACTTCAGCAAGATCTGTAATCAAATATCCTACGGGAGAGGCTTGTGATATGAAGGAGGTGATGGAGATGAACCCGGGCAGACACTTGGGACTAAAACAAAGCCAAGAGGCACAGTCATATTTACTTTATCTGACAGTAATTGGCTAAACTGTCTGATACAAAAACCTAGTGTTAATTGAACACGGATCCAAGATTTCTAAGATCTTTTCAGACAAGAGAAGGCAAGGGCCCCTGAACCCTCTAGTAGTAACTGGATACCAGATGGAACTAGATTCTGTGCCCCGATAAGCAAGGCGCGGGAAGGGGGCGAGCAATACAGCACAAGAGTTTTACTGCTCTACCGCACAGCTGGCGGCCCACAGGCCCACGCAGGGAAAAGGAGGCCACCTGGATGCGATTGGCCTGGCTGGGAACCTGCTACATCAAACCAGTATAAACCAAGACTAAACAATTCTAGGAAGGGAAATTAGAGGTGACCAGAAACTCTGCTCTGGGCAAAAATCAGAGACCAACCCTAAAAATCAAGGGGTGGGTGGAAGTCTCTGGATCCGCAGTGCTGGGATAGGGGTGCCAGAGCTGGTCAGGCCGTAGATGCCACATGCTGGCACATTCACCAGCCTCCCCACAGAGTCCTCCCAGAGGACTGTCCCAGGCTGCCATGGGGCAACTTAGCCAGGGTTCTCAAGAATGAGAGCGGCCCAGGTGTTTTGTGAGGATAACCTGACCAGGTAGTGGGGACAGCAGGATTTGGAGGAGCCCCGGCCAGGTGCTCCTGCAGGAGGGGAGCAGACGGCCATCTGTGTGGGCAGAGAGAAGAGGCCTGAGTGGGTCTCCCAGGCTGCAGCAGGTGTGAGGGTGTGTCACCCAGTTGCAGGCTTGTTGGACTGGGGATTTCACTCAACTACGGTTCTAAGACCCGTTTCTGGAGCGAAGCACCAGTAAGAAGTAAGAAATCGAGCAGGAAGATACTCGCTTCCAGTGGAAGCAAATAGTTTTTATCTTTTCCTTTTGTCCAAATCTTGAAAGGAAAAAAAAAAAGAAGGGCAAAAGGGAACAGAAGCTTTCTCCGCGAGATGGTTTTGCCTTGGCAGCAGGGTGGGGGACTGAGACTGGAGCGCGGTTTCCTTCTGGGATGATCACGTCCACTCAAAGTCCCCCAACCCTGCCTTGCCTCACACTCACCCTACCTCGCTCGGGACGTTTGCGCTCCGGATCAGCTGCTAGATCAGGAGCTCTCTTCCCTGGGCACATTCTCCTTTAGTAGCGACGGTGGCCCCCGCCTGAGGCGTCAACAGTCTCACATCTGAAAACGAAAAGGCTCCTGCGACCAAGAATGGTTTCGAGGAGAGATGATTTTTTCCCCCATCTCCCCCAGGGCACGTGGAGAGAGCTTCGCCCTAGCTTCCCTGGTGGCCCCGGGCCCAGCCTCCCAGCTTGCATTTCCGCTCTCCCGGACGAGCCCCGCCTCCCTCTCCTCCCAAGCCTTTCTTTCCAGAGCCCTGGGCACCAACTCTTTCCACAGTCCCTGGGTTCTGCAAGGCCGCATTCCATATAATCCCTATTCGTGCGGCGTCTACCGGTTTCCCAGGGCGTCATCCTCACTCAGTCCCTGTGCCTTCCAGCCGTCCTTTCCAGTAGAGGCCTGACTCTCCCAATAGTGCGGTTCTTCTGGGGGTGGGGGGTGGGGTGGATGAAACAAAAGCCAGGGGCGGTCTGGTGAGGAACCCCACCGTGAAACCAGAACCCGCTCCTCATTTTTTATTTCTAAGGCGTGCTGCCCACGCGTTTTGCTGTTATCCCCACAATGGTGGCCGCTGCTATTCAGAGGGCTAAGCTTATAGGAAGGTGAATGCCAGAAGGTGGTCCCCAGCAGGCAGTTTTCAGAGTCTGAGACTGCATATGTTCTCCCCTGCAGAATGCAGCCACCTTCTCAGAAAGCGCGCCAGAAAGCCAGCAGGTAGAGAAATAAGGCGTGTCTGAAAGTTGAGGCCTATGCTTAGACTCAAGACTTCAGGAGGCCCAGAGAGCTGAAGCCACAACTGGATCCCTCCCTTCTGACACCAGATCCTGCTCTCACAACCCCTTGCTCTCACAAAGCCACACCGTGTGCAGTGGTACTCCAAAAGGGTCGGAATCAATGCAATCAACAAATACTGTTCTGACCTCTGAGGCAGAAAAGAATAGTGGCATATTGTCAGCCCTTGGCATTCCTAGATCTGCACTATGCTTCCGGCCTGGTTAACCTTATTTAACTAAAGCGATTACCCTAGAAGAGAGAATTTGGAAACTGAGAACAGCCAAGACCGAATTGACTCAGCTAGGATTTGAAGCAAGAACATCTGGACACCAAGGGACTCCTGTCTTTCACCTACCTGCTCTCTGCAGCCACTACAAGGGCGCAGGGGCAAATAGGACCTGGACCCTGCCCCCGGGGACTCACAATCAGGCGGACACATATCGCCACAGAGCTAGGTGGGGAGAGTGACAAGTAACATTACTAACGGAGCAAGTTCACAGTAAGAGGACTTCCAGCTAGGCGATCTGGCAGCGCTTCCTTGGAGGACGTGGTGTTTGATAGAGCCTCGGAGACAGCTTTCCGTTCGTGGAAATGAGGCTGGAAAAGGCACTCCATATGGTGAAACAGAGCAAGGATAAGGTAGAATTTGACACGTCGCTCATATTTCCATAGATACAGCATCGTTTCCTAGGAAATCCACCGCCAAGTGTTTACTGGTCAGGAAGTTCTCCCGCCCCGAAGCAGCTGGAAAGCCGCAGTCTGTGTCTTCCTTCTAGGATTTTGTTGGTTCATAGACAGTGAGCCTCTCAGAACTGCCCCTGGCCGGGAAGGCGCGGCTAGGTGAAACGGGAATCGATGACTCGGACACCCTGTTCAATGCAGCCTCTCCCACAAAGACTTGGACCTCAACACCCTATTCTAGTCCCTGTCTATTTCTGGTAGAGCCGCAACATCCCCTGGGGTGGACGCGGAGGGCGTGGCCCATATAGGCCAGAACCAATTAGGAAGGAGGCCAGGATGCCGACCCCGCCCCTAGACGTGACGCAGGGCCCCCGGACAGAGGCTTCACAGCCCAGGCCCCAGTCCTTGCAGAGGCTGTAACAAAACCCAGACCCCCAGGTCCCGGCCAATGGAAGCGATTTAGACTGGAGAAAGACCGCGTCTGTCAAAAGCTCGACTCCACAGCACCACGGAGTCCAGGGGAAGAGCTGGAGCCGCCGCACTGCCTCCCCGCCCCCGCTGGGATTTATTGAGTATTTGGACTGGACAATTAAGTGGCCCTGATGATGTTACCAAGCCCGGTCACCTCCACCCCTTTCTCAGTCAAAGACATTTTGAATCTGGAGCAGCAGCACTTCCATGGAGCTCACTTGCAGACGGAGTTGGAGCAACACTTCCACCCGGCTCCCTGTATGCTGGCTGCGGCTGAAGGGACACAATTTTCTGATGCAGGCGAGGAGGATGAGGAAGAAGAGGGAGAGAAACTGTCCTATTTGAACTCTCTAGCTGCTGCCGAGGGCCAAAGCGATTCAGGCCTCTGTCCGCAAAGCTATGTTCATACAGTCCTTCGAGACTCCTGCAGCAGGCACAAGGAGCAAGAAGAGGAGGTTGTGAGAGAACAGAGCCAAAGTGAGTAGAGGGGGAAAGGAAGGCGTCCCTACACCTGGGGCAATGGCTCAGCGCCCATAAACAACCCACAGCCCGTGCCAGCATGACCATCCGCCCCTTTCACACTTGGCTAGGGTCATGCCTACGCCAGGTTCAAGGACAGCTCTGCAAAGCACAGGTACCTGAGGTGAAGCTCTGGTAGAGGGGGACAGGAGGTAATTCTGACAACCGCTCTTCCCCTTGAGCAGGGAGTGAGAGCAGCCCTTGATGGAAGGAAAGCGATTATTGCAACCCTGGTTCCAATAAGCGATAAGTGGAAGGGGCCCAGCAGTTGGGTTCTAACATCTTCTCCTGTGTGTGTGTGTGTGTGTGTGTGTGTGTGTGTGTGTGTGTGTGTGTGTGTGTGTGTGTGTGTGTGTGTGTTCTCTCGAACACCCTTCTTCTCAAAAAGGAGTCAGTAGTCTGGCCATTTTTCTGCCTTTCTTCTAATATGAGAGTTGAGTTCAGAGTGAGGCCAAAGTAGTTATCTCGGCGTTCTCGAAAAGGCAGTAAGGGCGAGTTATATTTTTAGCGTCCTTGTCTGCAGAACACCTTACTTCTGAGCGTGGAGCCCAGTGTTCTCACACCTACAGCACTCCATGGAGAGGGAATGGTTGGTGTGGGAGAGCAGGATCCACTCCAGAGGACCACACGGCTCACACCTTTGAGGTGAAGGCCTTTAAAAAAAAAATCTAGTGTTCTTTGTGTCTCAGGCTACAAGTCGAATACAGTGGGCAAAGTGCGGGATTTAGGTGGGGATTCTGGACGCTCAGCAGACCAGAGGTGGCAGGAAAATCGGATAAATGCATAAGCAAGCCCCCAGGAAATGTCTGAAAGCAAGGTAGTATTAAAAAATTTCTTCTCCAAGTGGAGGTTTGATGTGGCTGAGACCAAGGCCTTTTCTCTGACAGTTCGCCAAGCCTAAATCAGACAGGAAACTTTTTTTTTCCTCTGTAAGGTAATATACAAATACTGTTACACACATATTCTCAGTAGTTTTGATAAGAAAAAATTCTTGAGTTGCGCACACGCCTTGCAGTTAGATATTTCCGAAAAGAAAAAAACTTTCCAATCAACCCATGCATCCTGGCTGCATGTCCCCAACACCAACACGTTTCACACCTCCAGATATCTGTGGTGAGTGGTAAGCAAACGAGTTTGCAAATACTGTCCTTGCTAACACCGACGCAAGCTTTCATCTTGAAAATAGTCATTAGCTCGTGGAGTCCCACATTTAATCTCTTTTCTCGCAGATACTCAAGCTTTAATAAATGTGGTATTACTACTCCCCACCGAACATACCTTCTCCTGGGGAGGAGGTACTCGGTCTGACGCTGGGCCTGTGTGAGCACTGGGAACCATGAACTTGCCCCAGATTTAAGTATTTACTACAGAGTGCTCTGTACTTCCTGGGACTTGGGGCTGCTATACCGGGAGCCAGAACCGGGCTAACGTCTTGCTTCCACCGCAGAAAGCTGCCAGCTGAAGAAGTCTTTAGAAACGGCGGGAGACTGTAAGGCGAGCGAGGATGGAGAGAGGCCGAAGCCGCGCAGCCGCCGGAAGCCCAGGGTGCTCTTCTCACAAGCTCAGGTCTTCGAGCTGGAGCGCAGGTTCAAACAGCAGCGGTACCTGTCCGCGCCCGAGCGCGAGCACCTAGCCAGCAGCCTGAAGCTCACGTCCACGCAGGTGAAAATCTGGTTCCAGAATCGCAGGTACAAGTGCAAGAGACAGCGGCAGGACAAGTCCCTGGAGCTGGGGACGCACGCGCCACCGCCGCCTCCTCGCCGCGTGGCAGTGCCCGTGCTGGTGCGGGATGGCAAGCCGTGCGTCACGCCCAGCGCGCAGGCCTATGGCTCGCCCTACAGCGTGGGCGCCGGCGCCTATTCCTACAACAGCTTCCCCGCCTATGGCTACGGGAACTCGGCCGCCGCAGCAGCAGCGGCGGCTGCAGCGGCAGCGGCGGCCGCGGCCTACAGCGGTAGCTATGGCTGCGCCTACCCGACAGGCGGTGGAGGCGGCGGGGCTTCTGCAGCGACCACCGCCATGCAGCCCGCCTGCAGCGCCACGGGCAGCGGATCCTTTGTGAACGTGAGCAACCTGGGAGGCTTTGGCAGTAGCGGCGGTGCTCAACCCTTGCACCAGGGTGCCGCAGCCGGGGCCGCGTGCGCACAGGGGACCTTGCAGGGCATCAGGGCTTGGTAAGGACAGGAGGTCGTCCTGCCGCATCTTGGCGCTGCGGGAACAAGACACGAGAAAGGCCAGACCCAAGGGCCAGGTCCCCTCGTTAAAATAAAATACAGACGTATCGCTCGCTCCTCAAGGGGCCAGGGTCTCAGCACACTCTCGGCCTGGGGCTCAGCGGAGAAAAGGATGCCCTGGTCCAGTCGCCAAGACTGTCTGAGACAGAGCACCGGCCAGGAGCCAGGGAAGAGGTTGGCCCCCACCCTGGCTCTAGGGAAGTGCGGGAGGCTCGCACTCAGGCTGTCGCTTGCTCTCCGGAAGAGGGCTTTTCTCCTCTGGCCTTCCCATAGCCGAGGAAACAGACCAAACGGGGAAAAATGAGAAAAAAAAATGAAAAAGAAAATAGGGAGAGAGCGTGCAGGAGAGGAAAACGGGGTAGTGGCTGGATAATTCACTGGTCTGCAGCCCCTTTTCCTAGCCTGGAGCGCCACAACACAGTGATTTTCGTTTTCCTACTGCCTCTCTTCCGAGACAGACTTCACCCGGATATCTGGATTCTCAGGGGACTCTTCTTGGAGACCACCACCCCAGTGAGATCGAAAGTTGGGGGAAGGGAGGCAGCTGTGCAAACCCAAGACCTGGAGGCCCAGCTTAGGTGTCCCAGGTTGGTTTCCTTTCTGTTTTGTATTCTGTATTCAGCACATTATCTCTCTATATAACTATATCCACACGCCGTGTACACACCCGCTGTCATACACTACAGGAGTCAATAAAAAGGTGCAATATTTCTGAACTGTTTGGCTTGCTGCAGACTTGTTTAACCCCAAAGACTGGGGAGAGGCAGGAAGTGAGGGAAAGCACCCTGGGCATCTCGGCCTGGCGCCCCTTAGCCAGGCCCCAGGCTGCAAATTTGGTCTCTTCGCCGCTTTGTTCATTAATTCCTCTTTAGTGTTGTGGGCCGAACAGGCTGGAGGAAGAAGGCTCTGGGTCTTCTGAGGTCCTGGACTTTGTAATCCCGCCTCCCCCCACCCCCTCCCCGCGCCCACACACACACACACCGCTACGTTTTACCCAGATGCCCTGAGTCGGTTCGGGGACCCGCCTCGGTCAAGCTGAGACTCTGCCCCACCTCGAGGGTCTCCAAGGAAGGGGGAAACCTCGCCTCCAGGCTCAGCCTCGGGCGGCTCCTTCCTTGGTCACCACCGGCCTTGCAGCGCGCCCGGGGGCGCTGCGTTGCGCCCCGCCGTGGCCGAACTCTCCCCCTCGGCCGCCCTCCCTTCTCCCCCGGCGGCCGCGGCTTTATGCGGCTCCTTGTCACTTGCGGAGAATGCCTGTGCGAGGCCTGTGCTGCCACACGGCCGATTGTGAGCGTGCCAAGGCGGGTGAATGGGGAGGCCTCTGAGCGCCGCGCCATTGTGGGGTCGGGCCCGGCTGAAAGGCGGCTCCGGGCCGGGAAGGTGCGGAAAGAATGGCTTTTTATTGGAGTCCCGAACAAAAGGTGTGGTAGGAAGGCGAGGTCCCCTGTGCGAACAAAAACCCCAGCGCGTCGGATTGACGTCCCCCCCGAGCTCCCCATTGCTTCTCAGAGCGGGGGCTTTGTGCAGCAGTCTGCTCAACAGAGGAACGGAGAAATGCGCGGGGGTTTTGTTCCCCGTTTTTTTTTTGTGTGTGGGGGAAGGGGCGGCCGGGGGGCCGGGGGCTGGGCGGGCAGCAGGGAGGGGCGCTCTGATTAGGCCGGGAGGGCCGGGGCGCGGAGAGGTTCAGCAGGAGCCTGCGCCTGAATGCAGGGTCATTATTGCTACAAGTTTAGCAATTTCGCCCTTGCTGGAAGAGGTGGGGGGCTGTTGCTGCCAGGCGGCTAGTCTGGAGAGTTAGAGAGCAGGAATTTAGAGAAAAAAAAAAAAAAAAAAAAAAAAAGGAGGAATGAAGGAGGGAGGCTGGCCGCAGGCAAGATAGCAGCCCCAAACCCTCTGACCGCCCAGGACGCACTCCGGATCCATCCCCAAAGGGGCTAGGCAGTAGATGGGGTTGGAGGGAGGAAAGAGATGACGCTCCTCTTTGCTCTCTGGTAGCTGAACGACCCCAGAGCTGGTTGAGTTAGTGTACCAGACTTCTGGATCCCCAGGTCATTTAATATTAAATTGTGGTGAGTTGGAACCGTTCCTCCCGCCACCCCATAAGCTACCTTCTTACCAAGCTCCCTGTCCTGAGCTTATTTAGCCGTAAGTTTCTTAAACTGAGGGCTGGAGAAGGAATTCTCATTTTCTCATCAGCTGGAAAAGATTCACTCACTCACTATCTACACCTAGAACCTATTTGTTCGCACTGCTCTAGATTCTGGGAATGGAGATAGTAGAAACCTCTGTTTATAGATTCCTTAATTCATTTCTGGGTATGTTGAGTGGGATGGTGGGGCGGGCTTGAGTGACAACCTACAAATGTGCTTGGTTTTTTTGTTTTGCTTGTTTTGTTTTTAGACAGCAGGTAGAATTTAAAGTGTAAATAGAATAAAATGCAAGAATTGAAGCCCTTTGATAAAAGAGTCAGAAAGACGCATTTCAGTTGATACCTGACCAGGAAAATTTAAAAAGAAACCACCCCTAAGCAGTGGTGACCTTCATCTACGTAGCCCCTGTACCATAATGTCATCCCTTTATCGGGTAAATACCCATTCAAGGCCAAACTTTTTCTTGAACCCCTCAATTGGAGGTGATCACACCCTCATCGGTACCACCAGAAACTTAGGTACTTTCCGGCATCATAAGATTATGTGGAGTAAAGACATTTTTGTCTCTCTCTTTCCATGGAAGGTCTTGGAAGGTCAAGCTGGTATATCTTTGAGGCAAGACATTCCTGGGCTATGAGAGTTCTACAGATAGGCTCCTTCATCAACTCCTTTGGTGCTCCACAGCCTTTGGGAGGGGGGGTGGCAGTAGTGGAGTCAAGCTGTGACCTTGGTTTTGGCAGTGAGGGAAATGGGGGTGGGGAGCTCTGGGCTTACCTGTGCTTGGGCAGGACACCTGGCAGCTCATCCTGAAATACTGGGACCAGGTTTCTCCCTTCTGTAGTAGACGCTATGCTGCCAGGACTCTCTCCTCAGATATCACACCTCTCTCTACTGCTCAAGATGTAGGCAAGGAGGCTTGGGATCTGGTGATGACCTTGACATCACACAGTTTGGAGTCGGGGCAAGACTTAGAAATAAGACAGAATGAGGTCTGGGAAGTAACGGGATTCCCTGGCAGAGTCACTAAGTGATGGTGGAGATGAGCCGGGCTCAGCCCTGTCATTTCCAGGGTGGAGCCTGAGGTAGAGGAGCCAAGTATCTAGGAGCAGAAACCTTTGCTCCACTGAAGTTGCCTAGATAGCTTCTCTCTCTCTCTCTCTTTCTCTCTCTCTCTCTCTCTCTCTCTCTCTCTCTCTCTCTCTCTCTCTCTCTCTCTCTCTCTCTCTCTCTCTCTCTAGCATCCTGCTGGGCTGTGGATCCCCTTGTTCCTAGCGATCACCTCACCTTCCCTGCTGGCTTCCTCTTGTCCAGTCAGTCTCCCTTGAATCTGCACCCTCTTAAGTTCTAGAAGAGGAATGTGGTCCTCATAGAGGAAGCACAGCTGGGCCTATGTACTAACTTCCTCATGGTTTACTGGTTTTGTGTGTGTCTTAAGATAATTATAACTAGACTGGACTAGCCCCTTCCACAGCCCCTGCCCCACTCTGGAAACCTGTATACTCCAAATATAAATAGCCCCACTACTTTGTTAAAGGATTTCCATCATTGCTGGGGTTCCAGAGCCAGGGACATCAGACAGTGAAAATCTTTGACCAGTGTATAGTCAAAGATTTGTTGGGGGGGGGGAAGGGAAGATCTTTCTAAAGCTGACACTCCACAGATTGTTCTACAAACCTAGAGGAAACACACACACACATCACACACACACATCACACACATACACACACACACACACACAGAGAGAGAGAGAGAGAGAGAGAGAGAGAGAGAGAGAGAGAGAGAGAGAGAGAGAGAGGATTGCATCTTCTTACCACCCAAGAGACTTTAGGTCTTGTAAATTGTCTCTCTCTCTCTCTCTCTCTCTCTCTCTCTCTCTCTCTCTCTCTCTCTCTCTCTCTGCCTCTAGGTTAGAAAGAAAGAAGGATAAATTTCAATTTCCAGGTGGCTTTTGGCTGCAACCCTCCTGGCATCCCTAAATCTATGTCTAAACACTCCACAGTGACTTATGCCACAGCAGGCTTAGGAGGTGAGTAGGCAGAGGCTGCGGAGAAATTGGTCCTTTCTTTTTTTCTTTGTTTTTTAAATTTTATTTTCATTAAAAAAAAAAAAAAAGTCATCTCCATCAAGGTATTCCCCTGCTTCCCCTCCCTTCCCCCCTCCAAATCTCTCCCAGTCAGCCTTCAGCCTCACCCCTCCCCATCCATCCATTCAGTCCCCCAAAGGGGCGAGAAGTCCCAAGGTGGGCCAGCATAGCACATCCGCTCTTGCTGGCCAGTCAGATCAGGTTCCTTCAGAGCCACCTCGCAGTTTCTTTATTCTTTTTGAAAAGATTATTTATTACTAGATAGAGAATGTTCTGTCTTCGTGTTAGAAGAGGGCATCAGATCTCAGAGATGGTTGTAAGCCATCATGTGGCTGGTGAGAATTGACCTCTGAAAAAGCAATCAGTGCTCTTAACCTCTGAGCCATCTCTCCAGCCCCCCCCCCACTTTTAGAATCTACAATAAAGCACACAATTTGGAAATGCACAAATCAGTGAATGGCCATAAACACTCAGGTACAGATCACCTTGACTTTGAAAAATTAAATTAAAGAGATAGCTCAGGGGGGAAAGTGACTTAGTTCAAGCCTAAACCTAGGGGAGTGCTTGCTGCTGTGAAGGCTGAGAACCAGGCTTCTAGGGTTTGAAATTCTACCCAGAAGACTGGCACCCCCAGCGGTGCCAGGGCAGGTAAGCCCTTAAGGACAAAGCTGTCCTTAAGGCTTAGCCAAGAATCTGGCCTGGCCCTGGGGGAAAAGACCCAGGCAAAAGACGTCCTCTTTAGCCCATCAGCACCGGAGAAAAGGGTCCTGAATAGAAATTCAGGTTCGCCTTTGACTGCTTAAGGACCCTCGGAAACCAAAAGACAGAATTGTCTGTGGCCAAGCACGTCCCTGTAGGGTGGGGCTGGGGAGGCGGGCGCTTCTGTGGAGAACAAGCCAGCAGAGGCAGGAAGGTTCAGCCCACTTCTCCTTGGCTTCAGGGTTCAGAGTCCCACAGGGGACTTATGGGCTGCCTGCTCCCAACTCAAGGGCCTTGTGTAGTGTGAGTGGACCCCGCGTTCATGCCCCGCTTCTGCCCAGCTCTGTACGGGAGAGGCTGGATTGTCGGGTCCTCCAGCTGCAGATGCCTGGACAGTCACTAGCTGCCAAAGCCCGCAGAGCGGGGAGGACACCAGCGAGCCCCCCCCACCCTCCACCCCCCCCACCCCCGCCCCGGACCTGACCAAGGCAGCGCGGGGACTGGAAGGGCCAGCCATCCTGATTGTCACCGCCTGGGCCAGGAGCCAGGCCAGCACAGTGCAGAGGTAGGAATCGGGGTGTGGTGCCAGCTGTCCACTGGGCGGGCGGGTCGTGTTGTTGCGCTCCCTGTGAGGGCAGTGACCTCAAAAGCATGTTAGCTGTATTGAAGGTACACTTTTCCCCTGCCTGAACTGTGCGTATCAGATAAATAGCAAGGATGTTTCCTGAAGGGGCATTTTGAAAATAGGAAGACGAAATACAGGAGAAAGGGGGTTATAAAGAAAAAGATACAGTAAGGTGCTAACACCCAGGGGGAGAAGTAACAGAGCCAGAGTGCCCTCAAATCCCCACCCACCGCGGTGAGGTGACTACAGCCTTCCTGAGTCCCGGCTCGGCTCGTAGCGCTATAGGGTAGTTTGGAGAACAGAGCCCAGATGTAATTGCCTATATGCATTCTTATGTGCCTGGCTTTTGTTTGCAAGGTTTATCCATACTGCTGCATGTTGATAGGGAGTTCATTCAAACTATTTTAGAGTGTTTGATACCGCCCACAATTTGCCATTCCTCTATTGATAGGCAACTATGTTGTAGAATTTTAATTTAAGGTGTGTTACTTTTGTTTATGCTACATTTGTTTAGCGCCGAGAAGCTGCGTTACTGTGCCTGTCTAAAACATCCACTGTCTAATAAAGAGCGGGCCGGCCAATAGCGAAGCAGAACAGAAATAGGCGTGGCTGGCAGGCAGAAAGGATTAAAAGAGAGAGGTGGAGGAGTGAAAAACGGAAGTAGCCAGAGAAGGAGGAGGCCTCCAGGGGCCAGCCACCCAGCTACACAGCCAGGCAAGCCATGGGATAAGAAACCAAGGTACACAGGAATAGAAAATGAAAAGCCCAGGGGCAAAGGGTAGAAGGGATAACTTTTTAAAAAGTTGGCAAGAAATAAACTAAGCTATGGCCGGGCATTTATAATTAAGAATAAGCCTCCGTGTATGATTTAGTTGAGAGCTGGGTGGTGAGCCCCCCAAAGGAGCAAAAACAAACTGCACAAGTAGATGACTTTATAGTTTGGGGCTGTTGTAAAGAGAACTGCTGATAGCCTGGTGGGGGTAGTGCCTGCTTTTGACCCCAGCAGTCAAGAGGCAGAGGCAGATGGATCTCTGTGAGATTGAGGCCAGCCTGGTCTGCAAAGTGAGTTCCAGGATGGCCAGAGCTGTTACATGGAGAGACCCTCTTCACCATTATGACTGGCTGGATAAAATGTTCTATGTGGGTGCTATTCAAGAAGGTTTTGGGGGCACATGAGAATGTAGTAGGTGTGACTGAAGAATTGAATTAAACATTTTCCAGAATTCCAATAAGAGTAATTTAAATTTAAAAGCACTTCAAATGGCTGAGGTTACTGTATTAGCATCATTGTAGTCCATTTTTCGGTGACTTTAATGCATACTTGGTATGTACCTAGAAATATAATTTCAAGCTTTAAAAGATGTTAACTGTTAAGCCTCAAACCCTGAGACAAAAGATTGATGCACATATTTAGCATATCAAAGTGGACCTGGCTGCCAGGTTATCCCAGCACCCCACCTGTTACAGGGTGTGGCTGGCATATCCAGCCCTCCACACACACACACACACACACACACACACACACACACACACACACACACACACACACACAGCCTTTTTGATTTCCCACCTTGGGTACTTTTGCTCTCTTGGCTGCTGTGCCCTGCTCCCTTTCCCTCCATCCCTTCTGCCTGTATGGTCCAGCTCAGTCTGACTATGTCCACTCTGAACTCTCCAGATGTGTCTGCCTCGGCCATGCTCTCCCACGCATCTATAATAAATGCTCACCTCCATCGTCCCTAAGAACAGTCATGTTTTTCCTTTCATTTTTTTTCTTTTTTCTCACTTATTAACCAAGCTTGTCTGTTTTTCTTTCTTTTCCTTTCTTTTGGGAATGAGTCCTGTAGTGTAAACCAACTTCAAATTCAAGATCTTCCCACCTCCACCTCCCGAGCACTGCATTACAGGCATGTCCTATGGTGCCTGCTACCACAATTTTATTTTTATAATGAGTTACACCAGTTTACATGCCCTCCACCAAAAATACTACATGCCCTTCCCTACTGAGTATTTTGGGTTTATTTGTCTTTAATTTTAGTCATTTTAATGGACATGGAAGTTTTTTGTTTGTTTTGTTATGGTTTTCTTTCTTTCTTTGTTTGTTTTCCAAGACAAGGTTTCCCTGTGTAACATTAGAGCCAGTCCTGGAACTCACTCTGTGGACCAGGCTGGCCTTGAACTTGCAGGGGTCTGCCTGCCTCTGCCTCTGGAGTGCTGGGGTTAAAGGCGTACACCACACCACAGAGCTTGGACATGGAGTTTAAAAGTACCTTTGGTTCACACTTATGTAAGGTTGTAAAACTGATTAACCATAGTGATGGTAGGTGGAGTTTCTGGAAGGCTGAGAGATATTAGGCAAGTCTACATTTACAATACCCCACAGCTGCAGTCAGGGCTGCACCCCCACACTCCCACTTCTGTCAGATTCTCCTGTAGAATGGGATGATGTAGAACAATTCAGGACCTGGGGGGGCGCAATACTTAGAGAAGTTCAGTCCTCACAACTCTTGCTGCTGTTTACAATACTCTCTCCTGTTGATTATTAAATATGTCACCAAAGGAGACAGCAAATTGCTTGGCAGCTCAAGCCAGGGCAGAGAAACCAAGTTTGATTCTAGCTACAGTTTTAGTTTGTGGCCGTTCACCAACTAGCATTGACAATCCTTAGACACAATGTCTCATGTTATAACACAAAGTCAGCCCTGGGAGGTAAAAGCAGAGAGACTTTCTATTCTGTGTGTGAGGTCCCCTCCTGCTCTCAGAATTACCTCGTGAGTTAAATATCCTGTTTATTCATGAAGAAACTGAGGCTCAGAGAAGTTGTTAAGTCAGTCAGTTCTCTAAGACCCACAGTAACTATAGCAACGACCCTGTGGTGCTTTTTAGTCAGTGCCATGGAGAACATTTCTGACATCTTCTGCCACCTTCCCATGTAAGCAGCTTGGCTAGGGCAGAACCAGACTTCTAGATTAACTCAGACACTCATAGCTGAATTCTTTTGGATGCACCTAGACTGACTACTGGCCACTTGGCAAATGAGCAAAGGAACTGTTTGTTATGATGTATGAGCGGAATTCACTCTATGTGACATGGGGTCTCTCAGAGAGCTGTGTGGGGAGAGTTTCTGCCGCCAGTAGAGAAGAGATTCTCAAGGATGTTTTTTCTGTCTACGTATGTTCAGTATTCTGATTTCTTTAAGAACACAAAAGTCTTTTACCTTTAACTAAATGTGTCCAAAGAGGAATTATTTTGTGAAGAATGTCTTTGAAATAAGGAAAATTCAATACTTGTTTGTAATTCTAGGATTTCAATTTATAAACATAAATAATTAAAAGTATATGTGTGTATACACACAGAGAGACACACACAGACATACATACAAGATTCACCCAATACTTCACATGTGTTTTTCGTTCCCCTAGAAAATGTACAAAAAGTCCCCCTTAGACTATCCTGAGACTGAGTTCTTGGGTGAGCAATACTGAATAATAGAAACCCATCCACAAACAGTAATGAAACTCACACACCCCCTCCCAGTGGATACTGGTGGGTTCAGGCTCCATGTGGGTATGTCTTACAGTCCCCATCACCCTTGGTGAGCCTCTCAAGGAGAGTTCAAAGGTCAAATGTGTTATTAGGTTAGATGCAGTCCTGAGGTCACTTGGATTTTGTTATACACTCTACATCCAGCCAATTTCAGCTAGGGACCGCCAAAATTCACCTCTTCTCAGGTTCCAAATTCCGTCTGGTTTATCCATCCGGCTTTGTCTCCGGGTCTTAAACAGTCAGCACACTGGGGATGTTTGGCTTGTATTTGATTAAAGAATGCATAACCGGAGACATGACCCAGAGCTGTGGTCTCTCTCTCAAATCTCTGATTTCTGTGGGATTCTTTCTTCCTACCTTATC
The DNA here is from genome assembly GCA_033318265.1 of Phyllotis vaccarum. Lineage (NCBI taxonomy): Eukaryota > Metazoa > Chordata > Mammalia > Rodentia > Cricetidae > Phyllotis > Phyllotis vaccarum. The sequence continues at coordinate 18,053,489 of JARWLC010000004.1, read as the reverse complement.
CTCCACCCCAGAAGAAAATGTCAAAGCTGGACAGAATCAACCAACTCAATTTAGAAAGTGAGAAAAGACCCAAGAGAGAGCCTCTCTCCTTGGGTCGCTGGGCCTATCTAAGGTGCAATTCAGTATTTTCCCAACTGCAGTCCACTTCTTCCTTTTTTATAATCTCCAAATTTTTGTTCTTTTCTTCCATCTTACTCTCTGAGTGTAGACAGAGCTCTACAGGTCAGGACTAAGGTTATAACGTGGCAGTGAAAATATCTATATGGCTGGGGGTCATCGCAACATGAGGGACTGTTTTAAGAGGTCGCAGTGGTGGGAAGGTTCACAGAGACGTTACAACCCTGAATCTTAGCAGCGTAAGTCTGCAGAGGGGAAAACTGAGGCTTGGGGAGGCAGAGCAACTTGGTCCAAGCCAAAAGCTATCATCAGGACCAGGAAATGGATGATTTCTCCAGAAGACACATGCTGGGCAGCTCTTCTGCCCTCAACAGCTGACCCTAGTGACCCTCTGAGGGAGGAAACTGCACCCAGGTCTTGGCTCTAACAATGATGTCACCTGCTCCTTATCATGTGACTGACAGCTGATCCCTGCCAGTGCCCTCTAGTGGGCTCATGGAGGATGCCCAGCACTTCCCGGCTGGTTTCAGAGGGTGTCAGCACCCCCTGGTGTTACAGGAGCCCCAGGTCTCCCCAGGTTTGCCTGGGTTGTTCTTTAAGGAGGGGGTCTAGGATTTTTGGGTCCTACTTTAGTGACCAAAATAGGGTAGGAATATGACCACAGTCCCAGATTCCTTTTTGGAGTAAGGAATAAAGTCATCTGAACAAGTCTACAGCTGAAATCAAGTCTTAGCTTCCTTAGTCTGGAGTCATACTAAGTTCTGGAATTTATTATTTTACATGACCTTGAGAAAGTCTTAGGGCTGGAGAGATGGCTCAGAGGTTAAGCACACTGGCTGTTTTTCCAGAGGACCCAGGTTCAATTCCCAGCACCTACATGGCAGCTCACAACTGTCTGCGGCTCCCGTTCCAGGAGATCCCACATCCTCACAAAGACATGCATACAGGCAGAACACCAATGAACATAAAGTAAAAATAAAAAAAAATAAAGAGTGGGAGGGAGGGAGAAAGAGAGACTTTCCCTAAGCAACAGTGCCCTCCTCTGACTGGAATAGAAACTTGCACTATATAGCAGTTTTAGGAGTGATGAGCACTAAGACAGAAGGCATAGGAAGCATGGTTGCAAGGCTGAAGGTTTCCATAATTCACCTTCCTTCCTGGCAGTGCAGATCACTGGTTCAGTGTCACAGCTCCAGATGAATAGACAAACAGTTCTAGTCGAATATGGGCTCCTTTGAACAGGTCATAAAAGAGCATCATCTCCTCAAAGTGACTGCAGCATCTGCCAGGGGGCTCGGTACACAAACATATGTTTTGTTGAGGGTGGGTCTTTGGTTCATTGAACAACCTACCTAACGAAACATGGGGTTTTGGGATCCTGTGCATCAAAACCCCTCTCTGTAGTCTCTAAAAATAACGGCATTAAATAGACATTCTGAGCTCATTTTCAGGACACCAAGCAGTCAGTTTTAGGAAAATACAGCAATAATTAGGTGCGTTGGCTTCTCTTTTCGGGAAGAAGGAATGCAGCCCTCTAACCAGGTTTGCTTAATTTTGTCATAGAGAAATTTTCCTGTAGCTTATCCGCAGAACCCCTCCTTTAAACAGGCCATAATTCTTACAGTGGATTTAGTCCTCAGGTCACTAAAAGGAGTGACTTAGAGGAGGAGGAAGGAGAAGAGCCAGAGAGGGGGGCAAGTCAGGGCTTTCTGGAATATATTTTCACATCTCTCTGCCCCCCATGCCTCCTCCCTCCTCTCTATCTGTCTTCCCCTTCTTCTCTCCTCTACATCCTCCGAATGTCTGCTTTCATCTTAAAACCTCTGCTGGCTTCGTCTTTCCTTCATTTCCCATCTCTCGCCTCTCTCTTTTTTCTCTGAATTTATAGTAGATTAATTTGCCCAATAGCTTATATTTTGCATGTATAATTATGCAATCACTTTATGTGTTGTGTGTATCATTATTCAGTAGATTTATGTATTAGCTGTATAATTATCTAATAACTACGGGTTGCATATATAGTTACTCAATAGCTTTATGTATTGAATGTATCATCTAATAGGTTTATTTATTACATGCATAATTATCTAATAACTGTATGTATTGCATATATGGTTACTCACCAGTTTTATGCATTGTGTGCATAATTAAAACACAGTGAGTTTGAACCAGTTGTAGCTATTTCATAAAAGTTTCTATATTTTGGGCTGGGGAAAGTAGCTGAATGATTCAGTGATTCAGCATTTGATCTCACATGGCTGAGGCGGGAGATGTGATCCCAACGACCACAAAAAAAAAAGCTAGATTTTATTTACTATTATCTTTGTAAATGATAAGTCATTGTCTGAATTTCTTCACTAATTTAAATATTCACTCATTTGATCAAATTAGGATCGAGCACTTGAAGCATTAAATGGTGGTGGTTTTCACTTGCAATCCCTAATACTATTCTAGTCATGATATCTAAAACTCCTTGGCTTTCTCTTGGAGATAAAGGAGCACAAGACCACTCTTTGCTACTCACCTAAATTTTTGAAATTTATATATGTGTGGCAGTACTAGGGATTGAACTCAGAGCAACATGCATGTGAGGCGAACATTCCACTACTCAGCTATAGTCTCAGCCCTTTACAAACTTTTCTTTGAGGTAATGATCTGTCCAAACTTGGAAGGGAGTAAAAAGCTGTATTTAAAATAGTGTTTCTCTTAAAACTGAAGGGATAGCTGTAAAAAAGTGTGAGGACTGAGTCTGGATCCCGGAACCCTTAGGAAGAGCTGTGATACCAGCTTTTCCATAGCAAGATGGAAGGCTGAGTTGGGAGACTCCCAGAAGCCTTAGGCTTTGCATGTGCAACAGCCAACAACCTTGTCTTAAACAAACTGGAAAATGAGGACCAATATCTGAGACTGTCTTCCGATGACCCATGTCATGTGATCATGCTCACACATAAACATGGACACACACACAAGATTGTAAAAGTCACATTTTTCTTTCTATGTAAGTTGTAGGTCTTTTTCTGCACTGCTGATCTTTGACAAGATAAAGCTTTGTGAATTACACAATGCAAAAGAAACAGAGAGAGAGACCAGACTCTATTCCAAGCGGCAGGAAGGGAATCTTGGGGTACCAGAAGCCAGGAAGGGTCAGGTGACCGAGTGTGAAGGTGAACTCTCCAATGTAGGGCTCTTGTTTGCTTTCCAGGATTTTCCTTTCCCACCCCCTAGACAGAACTGGAGGGCCAGAGAAGGCATCTCATTTCTCCAAAGACATCCAGGCAGCCAATTTGACCTAATTGTTAAATGCAATCCACATATAACACAAGATATATGTCTTCCTGTAGTAACTACAAGAACTCAAACAGCTTAATAAGACCTTGTCACTACCTAAGTGCAATTTATGACCTCTGGGAGAAGATAGGTCAGGTAGCCTGCGCTCATTTGCCCGGCCGTCAAAATCAGATCCAACCCCAGAGTCTATAGATTACATGTCAAATCCACATCCCCATGCCATAGGTCACTCTAATGAAGGGTCAGAGATGGGGTATCCACAGAGGTTCTCTTTTCAGCACTTGTGTGTGTGCTGAGCCTACCCATTGACACTAGACAGCCACAAACAGCTGCTCCCCTTACCTCAGCCCGCCAGCATCCTCTAAGTACCTTCTTCTGCAATAACCATGTGACTTCTTTTCCAGGGGATACAATGATCTCCAATTAGCAGGCATTTTCTGCTGACTGGCTTTGGGTTTATTAAACAGTGAACTCCCAGAGCACTCTGGCTTTTGCTGCTGGTGCTAGCCATGGTTTTAACAGCACCTGTCATGTTATGTTCAGTTGCAGAAAATATTTCTGGGTATGTACTGTAGCCAAACAGTACAGTTTCAATAAGTTAGGGTCCTCTCCTTTCAGTGAGGTAAAGGGTCATTGGGCAGGGAGAGAGATCAGGACATGTTCATAAATAACATTCCTCTCCATTGGTGATGCAAAGGAATGACTTGTTCTACAAAAGATGCTTTTGGTCTGATGGGAGTAGTTAGGACAGACAGTAGTTAGGGTGACATGTAGCCAGGTGTCTTGTAGGAGCTAGGGAGGAGTATTCTAGATAAAGTGAAGAAAGCACCCTAAGTCTGTAAAAAAAGAAAGCTGGGGAGCAGGTGGGGAGCAGGTGGGAGGAGGGGGTGGTGGTGCTGAGGGAAATAAGTGGAGTGGTTAGGTTTTGTTTTGACTGTGGGAACAATTGCCTTTGACTTTAAACTTTAAAGATTCGTGTACAAGATTCCACTCACATATGGAATCTAGAAAATGCCAGCTCTTAGATACAAAGAGTAAGGTTGAGGCTCCCAGCGTTTCATTTAGGAGAAATAAGTTCAATGTACAAGATAGTGAGTGTAGTTGTTAACTATGTATTGCATTTCTTAACTTTTTAATTTTATAAGTATGGTTGTGTTACCTGCATGCGTGTCTGTGCACCATGGAGGCCAGAAGAAGGTGACAGAACACCTGGAACTGGAGTTACAAACAGTTGTAAGCCTCTATGAAGTTGCTTGGCATTGAACATGGGCCCTCTGGAAGACTAGCCAGTGTTCTTAATCACGAGCCATCTCTCCACACTTGATATTGCATTAAAAAATAGATAAAAGTATAAGTTTCATGTGTTCTCATCACAAAATATAAGTATGGTATGTGTGGTCAACACATATTAACCATCTTGACTCAGTCATTCCAAAATGTATTCACATATGAGAACAATTGTGTATGTCATAAATATATAACTTTTTGGGGGGGAGACAGAATTCTCTGTGTAACAGCTCTGGCTGTCCTGGAACTAGCTCTGTAGTCCAGGCTTGCCTCAAACTCACAGAGATTCACCTACCTCTGACTCCTGAGTGCTGTAATTAATGGCATGCACCACCACTGCCCAGATAGAGCAACAATTTTAAATCAATTATTTTTTCCATTTTGTCTATGGATGCTTTGCCTACATGTATGTGTACTGCATGTGTGCAGTGCCTGAGAAGACCAGAAGGGGGCGTCGAATCACCTGTAACTGGAATCATGAGTCATTGCCACATGGGTTCTGGAATTCAAATCCTGGTTCTCTGAAGGAGCAGTCAATGTCTCAACTGCTGAGCCTTCTCTCCAGCTTCCTAAGTAAGCTTTAATTTAAAAATACAATAATTGATTGATTGTGTTTATGTATGTATAGTGTATGTAGTGTGTGTGTGTGTAGTGTATGTGTATGCACTTGTTTGTAGTGTGTGCCTGATGTGCACATAGGCACACATGTGTTGGAGGCCAGAGGTTGGTGTCAAATGTCTTTCTCAATCTCTCACTACAGTTTGTTTTGAGACAGGGTCTCTCACTGAACTGGGAGCTTTGTCCTTGTCCTTGCCAAGGAATCCAAGGGTCCTGTCTCTGCCTCCGCAATGCCGAGGTTACTGATGCATGTTGCTATGCCCAACTCTGAGATAACGAACGTCCAGGCTCTCAGACGAGGTGACAAAGGGAATGAGTGTATGTGTTACAGAGACTGAAGAAGAGGAAGGAAGACAGAGTTGATTGTGTTGGGGGACAAGCCGAGGGGACACTTCCTTATACCTCCTTTGGAAGACAGGGGCTATGTGAGGTTCCTGTTTTAAATGCTTTGTACTCCGTAGGCTCTCAGGAATCCCAGTTGGGGACCATGCACATGGACTGTCAGATGTACGGTGTCAGTTGTGAAGGCTCTAATATGTGTCCACACCCCAAGACACCTTTGGAATGTTGGTTCTCTGAATATCCCTGTCATTCATGCCCTATAGTTCTACTCAGCCTGCCCCATTCCCCTTGGCCCCTAACCCTTTGCTTGCTTTCAGATCTGGCAGAAACAAAATAAATCCAAAGTATATGGCCAACTGGCACCTGATGAGTGATCAGACTCCTGTCTCACAAAGGCCTCCCCTCCTGGAGTGAGGGCCTTTCAGTGCTAAGTGCAGTAACCTTAGCTCCCTAGCGCCTCCCCCCCCCCCCCGCCCCGCCCCCGCCACCCCGGCCTGTTGTAATTCTAGATGGAGGTAGCCAGGGCTGTGCACACCGTCAGTATTAACTGTCTGAGAGGTAAGTTCTCAGCCTATGTGGAAAGACCACCATCTCCTTGCAGTCAGTTAGAGGCATAAAATTAATGCTAAGTGGAGGTAAATTAGATGTACTGGGATGGCATGACGGGAAATGGTTGGCTACGAAGAACCAGAACCAAGCCTCTCCACAGGGAAAGGAAGGCTACCTTGTGGCCATGTGGTCTCCCCTTTGTTCCTCATCTGAAACAAGATTGCAAATTGTCATTTTGTGTTTTGGGGCAAAGGTTCCCTAGCTTGGCTGTGGGCTGGAATCATTTTAACCCTTCTGAATCCATTCCTCTTGAATACAGTGAGTTCTGATTCCTAACTCACAGGGCAGTTGTGGGAACATCAGCGAGCCAAAGGGGATGACTGGCCCTCAGAGGCTTTCTGTAATGTCAGTGGACGCTGAATCTACAGACTTGATGCCTACTAAAAGCCAGTTCCTACTTCAGAAATACAAGGTGCTGGAGAAAAGCAGGCAGCTATCACATGTCTGTGGTTTACAGTGTGGTTGGTAAGTATATGCTCCGGGGAGGTCAGACCTTTAATGCAGGGTTATTTGTAGCCCAGAAGTGACCAGCTAGCCCTTAATGACACAGCCGTTAGTAGAAGGGTTTGGGCCATATTGTCTTCTGTTAGCATTGAAATAAGTGTGTTAACATATTAGATTGGTTTTCATTGGAGAAAAATGTGACTTGTTAATAAGCAAGTTTTCACCGTGTAAACAGTGATTCATGCTCACTAATCATAGTAGTTTGTACTCACACCCCTTTCTTGTCTAAGAAAGAGGGCTCCCCGTGGCCCCCCACATTTTACCTTTCCGGAGGGTAATAATCCACTTGGAGGTTTGGTGCTGGGAAAATGGTGAAAACAGTTTCTTTTGACATTGGTGGTCAGTAGTTTCTAATTTTAAAATGTTTATTTTGAAAGGAGAAAAATGTATTTTGGCTCAAGTCTTAAAATGCCTCTGTTAATCCAGCAGTGAAGAATAAGATCCCTACCACAATTTAAGGCTAATTTGAAGCAAGCTTTAATTAAATACTGGCCAGGTGGATGGGCCATGGCCAGGTCCACACCCAGATTCTTGGGAAATGACCCTAAGTCACAGTTTGCAGAGGCTTAAAAAGGAAAACCCATAATTCATTGCATTTCCCATCAGATCCAACCAAGGGTAAGCAGACATCCATCCTCCATCCTCCATCCAGTCAGGGGCAATGATATATCCTGACATAATTCCCTGACTGTGAACCTCGCACTCACATGAGATCAAGCCTATCTGATGCAGATGGGTGAGCCAAACAATCTTGTTTAGGGGAGTGGAAACTTATGGCTTCTTGTGGCCCATAAAATAGCCCCCAGCATTTCAGGAACTGTCTGTCCTTGGGCAAGGGGCTTGCCGATCAGAGACATTTTTGTTTCATGAAGGTCTCTAAGGCACAGTAATTAAAACTTAAAATATAGCTTTGACTCTCACACCTGCTTCATAACTAGCTGGCTCCATCGCTTTTAAGCAATGATGGACCATCACACCAGAAGAAAACTTCTCACTTGAGAGCAGCCAGGGAGCAGAGAAAGAGCCAGCCTTGAGTTAAACAGAGCTCTCAAAGCAGCATTTTATAACAGAATAAGGGGGAGGGCTCAGTGGCTTAGACAAACCCTTACTAGCAGGATCAAAGGCCACCGGAGAGAAATAATGCAGACACAGAAATGGGGGAGGGGGTAGGGCACTGTCCATATTCTGAGCATCTCAGATGTGACCTTTGGGCACCCACCGGTGAAGAGAGAAGCTAATGTGGGCTCCACCAGACTCCAAGTATTAACCACCTGCTGCTTATTTCTCTACAACCAACCTACTGCCAGAGTTGGGCAGAACATGCTGAGGTATGGAAGCGCTAAAAACCAACTGATGTTCCCCTGTGTTCCACAAGGAATCACCAGCAACCAGGTTACCACCAAAATAGATTTTAGAGAGAGCTTCAAGATCCTATCCATTCTAACTCCCAGGAATGAATTAAAGCTGAGTCATTGCCTTTGATGACTTGAGTGTTACAGGAGGGAACCACCAGGGGGCATATTTTCATCACTAGAAAGCCCTCAGTTCCCACTGTGTGTGTGTGTGGGGGGGGGGGGGGGCATGCCACGGTAGAAGCCTTCAGGGAGATGAGGAGGAAGAACGCACAGGCATCTTCAGCATGAAACACACAGTTTTTCCTTTGTGTGCCTCAGACTTATGCATTCTTTGTTGTTTCAAATATTGACCAAGACTGCTGTGAGGAATGCTGGACTGCAGGATTTCCCTTCCGGTCTAACCCGAAGTGGTTACCCAGAGCCCAAACAGTGTTCTCTGATTCTCTTCTGCAGATTCTCACTTGGTAGATTTAAGACCACTTAAAACTATTTAAGACTATTCATACAAATAAAAACATAATAATAAATTTAGAGAAGACAAACTGTCTCTTGAGAAGACCTATCGTGTATTTTTACTCTGTCACGCTCCAACTGGCAGGGACGACCTTGGCCAAATCCCTGGCTGGCTTTTCTGACTTAGAAGGCTCCCTGCTCTTCATTTCCTGAATGGCCAAGGTCCTGCCACCAGGAGCAATCCTGGTGAAGATTTGGCTCTCAGTCAAGGTGGGGGGAGGGGTGGTTAGGGAGGACAGAAGGACTAAGGATGGAGCATTGCTGTTAAGTTCAAGGCCAGCTCTGTCTAAGAGAGACCCAGGATCTGGAGAGATGGTGTAGCAGGTAAGATCATAACTAACTAAGCATGAACATCTGAGTTTTCATCCCCAGCACCTCCACGAAAGCCAAGCCAAGTCTGATCACACACAACACACACTAATTAATTAATTAAAAATAAAACTATATTTTTATCTAGTTAAAACAAACAAACAAAAAAAATGAGAAGCTATCTCCCGAGAAAGGAAAAATGTAGAAACTGGACACTTAAACTTACGTGCTGTTGGCAGGATGGTAAAGGGACACGGGCTGCTCAGGCAACAAATATGACAGTCCCTTAAAAAAATGAAATACAGAAATACTACAGGATCCTGTGCTGGAGAGATGGCTCACTGGTTGCTCTTCCAGAGGGGTTGAGTTCAAGTCCCAATATCACATGGCAGCTCACAACCATCTATAATAGGGTCTGATGCCCTCTTCTGGCATACAGGCATACCTGCAGATAGAGCACTCGCACGTAATATACATAAATAAAATGTTAAAAGAGACCTGTGTGACCCAACAACTGTAGGTATATCATAGTCCCAAAAGAATCGAAAACAGAGACAAAATCACAAGTAAATGCGTGCACATTTAGTTCCATTACAATATCATTCACAATAAGCAGAAGGTGGAAGCAAGCCAATACCCATCAAAAAATTAACAAGCAAGGCGCGATATGTGCTTGCAATAGCAAATTAGCTCCAAGAAGGCCTGGAAACTCTAACACATACTGCGATATAGATGAACCTTGAAAACATGATGCTAAGTGACATAAAGCAGACTGGAAAGGACAAATACAATAGCGCTTTTTTTTTTTTTTTTTTGAGATACGTGGAATGGGCATCATCATATAGAAGGAGTCATTGCCCACAGCTGCAGGGACAGGCTGTGGGAAAGTGTTGCTGCCTAGTCACATTCTCAGTAATGACAAGCTAAATCTCTGGATGTGATGGTGACCCTGGTGACACAATATGAATGTGCTTAAAGCCACTGAATGGTGCATTTGGAAATAATTTAAGTAGTAAAACTTTATATGACATATGTTTTACAAACATCAACACAAAAAAGTAGATTCCTGGATCCCACACTACTGCTTCCACAGGTTTGGGAGAAAGCACAGGAATTATCCATTTTAAGCCCTCGGTTTTAATTTTGTTTTATGTGTATGGGTTTACTGCACATATGTCATATACAGTAATTATATAAGGATGTCCTCATTCAAACAGGACCAGCAATAAAACACAAAGGTGGGCCAGGCGGTGGTGACATGTGCCTTTAATCTCAGCACCAGGGAGGCAGAGGCAAGCTGATCTCTGAGTTCAAGGCCAGCCTGGTCCACACATTGAGTTCCAGGACAACCAGGGTTACACAGAGAAACCCTGTCTTGAAAATAAAAATCAAGATAGATAGATAGATGATAGATAGATAGGTAGATAGATAGATAGATAGATAGATAGATAGATAGATAGATAGATGGGTAGGTAGATAGATAGATAGATAGATAGATAGATAGATAGATAGATAGATAGATAGATAGATAGGTAGGTAGATAGACAGACAGACAGACAGGCAGGCAGGCAGGCAGGCAGGCAGGCAGGCAGGTAGGTAGGTAGGTAGATAGGTAGCGAGTGGCTGGCTAGGCTAGCCTAGCCAAAACATCAACCTTCAATTTCAATGAGAGACCCTGTCTCAAAAGAATAAAGTGGAGTGCAAAAGAAGGCACACAACAACACAGAATAAAAAATTAAAGCAATCAGTATTCTCATATCATAATATAAGAGCTGGCAGCACGGCTCAGCTGATAGAGTGCTTGCCAAAAGTCAAGGTCATCTTTGGCTACACGGTGAGTTAACAGTCTGGGTAACATGAGACCTTGTCTCAAAAGCAAACAAACCAAACAACAACAAAAAATGATCTCCTCTGAGAACTGGCTGTTCAGATTCTTGTTTAGAACTGTGCTGGATTTTGTTGAATTTCTTCACTTGCATGAATGTTTTAACCATTTAAAGTGCAAGTTTTGGAAGCCAAGCCTGAGGGAAGGAGAAAAACCAATTCCCAAAAGTTGTCCTCTGGTCTCCATAAGTGAACTGTGGCATACATGCGTACACACACCCACCCACACACCCACACCCACACCCACACCCACACCCACACCCACACCCACACCCACACCCACACCCACACACACACACACACACACACACACACACACGCACGCACGCACGCACGCACGCACGCACGCACGCACGCACGCACGCACGCACAGGCACACTAAATAAATAAATAAATAAATAAATAAATAAATAAATAAATAAATAAAGATGCAAAGAATGATATTTTAGGTTTATGGGCATTTAAAATATCTTCACTATCTTGCCTTACCTTCGTAAGGACTTTGTCTTGCCACGAAGGATAGTTTAATAAAACTGAACTTATATACGTCTATGTCTTCTGAATCTTTTCACACTCAGACCTGAGGTCCCTTGTGTCCTTTCTATGTCCCTTTGATTTTATTCTCACACATAAACCTTGGCTCCATTGGGATGTGTTTTAACATAAAGCGTGACAGAGAGCCAGAGCCAGCTTTATTGGCTGCCTCGCTGCCTCAGCACTTGCTCTTCTCCGCATGTCTCTGAAACCCTATCCTTACCAGATAGTAAATGCCTATTTGTATTTCTGAATATTAAATTTAAATGTGCATATTAATTTTCATTTCTGAGCATTATGTCATGTATAAGAATGATCAAGCATAATTATCAAAAAGGGGGTCAATGGAAGATAGCTTAGTGGAAAGTATTTGTATAGTGTACACAAGTCCCCAGGTTCAATTCCCAGGACCAAAGGAGAAAAAAAAAAACCTAAACCTCTTTCCAGTTTTCAGTTTGGGTAGGGGACTAGCAGCCAATGTGTGACTTGTTTAGAGCCACTTAATTCAATACAATAACCCCTAAAAGACTAACTTTGGTATGTAATTTCTTTCATGTACGTTTGAAGAAACAAAAATATCATAATGATAAAACCCTGGGCTTGGGAGACAGACATAACTGGGTTTCCCTATCAACCCCACACTTACTTAGCTTCATGACCTTGAATGAGTTATTTAGCTGGTCTTTAGTTTCGTCATTCATAAAATGGAAATAAATACAAACCTTCAGCCAATGAGTCGGTTAAAAAGCAAAGGAAATAACATGCTGGCAGTAGTGACTGGTAGGTAGTAAATTATTGTTATTTTTGTTGCTCTTAGGACTTAATCTACAGGTAACTAACCTTGTTTTCATTTGCCTGGACTTTCCCCATTTTACCACTGAAATCCCCAATCCACCAGTCCTAAGAAAAACCAGGGCATTGGTTCATCTGAACAGTTGCCACATCCTGTTTTTCCTCTACGGAACCCACACTATGAGCCCTTACATTCACTAACTCAGTTCTTACAGATACATCACAAAATGCATGCTTTTTCTACAAACAGAATCCATGTTCTTGTCTCATTCCAGTAGAGCGCCCCTTCTCTGAGGCTAGGAGGCATTCTTTGGTCATTCAGAGCCTACTCTGGGATTTTCTCATGGTTCCACCCAAGATCAAAGAGGTGTTGGGGCGGAGGTCTGGGGAGGGCTCAGCTGAGAGATAAGGCAAAGCATTCCAGGGCTTGAAGATGAGGAACTGCTGTCTCCCCGGGACTGACTTGCTCGAACGTGAAAACCCATTTTCTTCCCCATCAATACCCTGCTCCTTTTCGCTCTTTGATAGACAAGCCATGTAACCCGAGGGGGGCGGGGTGGGCACTAGGTTTCTCAACTGTGCCTGCTCTGAGACACAGACAAAGGTGCCAGGCCCTGGCTGGCTTTGTGTTAGAGAAGTCAAGTTGGTTTGGATTTAACTTAATTATTCGACAGAAAGAGGACTGAAAGCTAGAAAACTACCCTCTCCCTTTCACGGACTCTGAAACCTCAAGCTACTGCCTCTCATGGCCTCTCTGCAACCGGTCAAGACATCCTCTGCATTACAAGAACTATCACATCCTTGGCCAGCCCTTCATCTCTGCTGCAAAACAGAGGACTAAGTTTACTGGGTCTTTATCATCTAATAGTGTCCTTTGTGGCTCAGCCCTGGTCATTGACACATGAGCAATGGCTCCTTCTGTTAGTGTTACTGGGAAAACACCACACCCTGTTGCTCCCCAAGCCAGGTTTCACTGGCTCCTTCCCCACACAGAAGGGTGAGAGAAGAAGGAAGGGAGCCCGTGGAGTGGGGGACACCTGCCTTTTCACTGTCACCCCCACAAACTTCCTGCCAGATATGTCTTTCATCTGGCAAGACAAACCCACCCTTCCCTGGCCAGACCCAGAGTGACCCACATTCTTTCTCCCCGTCTGTCACATCGGCTCTCCTCAAACTTGAATCTGGAGCCAAGTGTTGAAAGGGCTGGAAAGAACACAGACCCTTACAAGAGGAAAACACCCTAAAACAGGTAGCACAGTAGTAAAATCTGTGTCTGTCTCCCGCCCCAGCTGTTTTCCTGAAGTTGTATTGGGACTCAGCCACTGCCATCGACCACTTATGAATTGCCTGTGTTGCTTTAGTTTTCCAGACAGTATCCAGTAGTTATGATACATGCTACCGCATAAAAAGCTCAAGGTATTTATTATCTTGGCCTTACAGAGAACTTTGCTCACCTCTGCCTGTGAGTTCCTGCTAATTAGACCCCCAGAATTATCCTAATACCTATTCATCTATTCATCTCAAAGCCAGGTCTTTGGGGTTTCCTTTGAGTCTGGAGGTTGCTCAATGTTTTCTTACAACATTTCCTTTTTGCTTAAGCTAGGAAGGGTCTGCTACGATTGATTACAACCAATGAAGCCTAGTGCTTTAGCATTTTTAAATTTTTCTAATTTTTTTTCTAGAAATTGCACTGTAGCTGGGTGTAAACGCCCTCTACTTTAGAGGCTGGCACAGGAGGATGTTAAGTTCAATGCCTGAGCAGCCCAGGGGGACCCACCCAACACACACCTTCATCCAAAGAACAAAAGGAAAAGGGGATGGGTGGGAAAGGGGACAGGATGGGCCTTTTCATGTTGGTTCCAAGCTCCTGGTCAGGATTCTCTTTACCCATATAAGGTCTCCAGGCTCAGACACCGGCAAGGGCACAGCCTCTTGAACTGTCTAATTAATATCCTCTGGGTCTGAGGCAGGGCCTGCAAAGACTTGAAGAGGAAATGGTAGTAATTTCTGCTTTATGAACTTTTGAATATGGGCACATCTGGCCATTAGGAGAGCAAAAGGTAACAGGCTAGCCCAATTTTCCCCAGTCTCAAGGACATGTTTCGTTTATCTGTCTTGTGCTTCATGGCTTCTAGGTACAATGTAGTTGTCAATCAATATTTAGGACTTTTGCCAGGCTTAGAGAAACTTTGATCATAAAGTTTGTCAGACCACAGGGAGAGAGACAACCCAAATGTATTGTGATATCTGAGCCCAATTAGCTCAGCAGTTTTAGGTGCCCCCAGATGGATGGCCTGGTAGAGTTTGGTGTCTACCTGTCTTCCCATAATGACAGGGAGTCCAGAGCCTCCTTGTCTAGGTCAGTGTTGGGGCCCCAGTCAGACTGGATAGGAGGAAAATCCTTCTTCATTTCTCTGTCCTATCCTGCCAGTCCTGCGCCCAGCCTTAGGGTGTCGTTTCCATTCTTAGCAGAGGCTAGAGGGTTCTGGGTTTTTTAGTTATACAAACCATTAGTTGAAAAGGAGACCCAGGCAAAGTAGTCTGAGCCACGAGCTAGCAAGAACAGGGGAAGGTTTAGGGATTCTCTGGGCAACCTAGCAGAGTCAAAAGGATTTGAGTTCTTGACAAGAAGGCACAGGTTACCAGGTGTGGTGATTCAAGTCATTAGTCCCAGAACTGAGAAGGCAGACTCAGGTAGATCTAGATGAGTTTGAAGCCAGTCTGATCTATAAAGCAAGTTGCAGAACAGCCAGAGCTGAACAGAGATACCTTATTTAAAAAAAAAAAAAAATGTCGTAGGTCTTCAGCTAGGATGGAAGGGCAGGATCTTGCAGGATAGAAAGCCACCAGGTCGGTCCTCTGTTCCAGATAGCCTGAACTGTCCCTGGGCCGCCCACCTCCAAAAGAGAGCCAATCGATTTCACAGGTCTGGAGTTTTTTGAATGAGAAACAGACATATTTGTTCTTGCCCTTGGCCACTGTGGTCACCACAAGGCATTGCTGGTCGTGCCACCATAACAACAGTAGCCGCTTCAGCCACAGTTACTGCTGGACTGGCCTGTGGGATCTCACTGTGGCCTCCAGAAATGTTAAGAGATATCCATCGGAGACGACTATTCAGACACAGGTTCAAGCCAATAAAAAGTCTTTTATTAGGCGGCAAGCGCCTATCCTGGGTGTTTGGAACCCTAGTCCAGTCTGGAGTCATTCTCAGGTAGACTTTTTAAGTACAAAAACCACATTCTGGCTTGGCACGTCTCAGTTAGCAAAAATAGCCAGAAGCAGAACTTTAGGAGCAAAAAGCAAGGTTAGTACATTTAGGGACTTACCCAGAGCTGTGGACTTTGATGGATTAGGTCTTTGTTCTTGTTTTTCACTGGTGGCACTGCCTATGTGCTGTGTTCCATGGCCTAAGTGGTACCATGGAACCAACATGGCTTCAGTTGTGCTAAGGTATGGGAGCCTGTTACCTTTCCTTCCTTCCTTCCTTCCTTCCTTCCTTCTTTCTTTCTTCCTCTTCTTTTGGTGCTGGGAATTGAACTCAGAGCCTCAAGCATTGCCATACACAAGACCTACCACTGAGTTCCACCTCCAGCCAACTTAAAATATTTTAAATGGTCCAACAGTATTAAGGGACAGTGTGAGCATATGTTGGGTTAGGTATCCAGAGCTCTGGGTCCATTTCTTGGCTCCAGCATAGCAAATATTTTGTACATGAACATGACTTCTGGGAGGCATAATGTTTGATAATGCAAACGGAATATGCTGATAATTACCATGGAAGGGAGCAGAGAACAAATTCAGATAATTTCCTCAACCCTGGCCAAGGAGCAGAGCCTGGCTGGTGCCAGTGATTTCAGAAATGAAGCCAGTGCTGAGGCTTATGTGAAGGAAGGAGACAGATCCTCTGGATTTGCAGAGCCTGGAAGATACCTTTAGTGATGAAAAACATCTATCTGGATTAGGCAGCCTCCAATAAGTAGGCGGATTATCTGGCTTCCTTGATTCAGAACTGACTGGACTTGTTAGACAACTTTATAGCATTCAGGAAGGAGGAAGGAGGCAAGAGTCGGTTAAATCTAGTGCAAATAAGGTACACGCTGAGCTGGCAGCTGGCAGGTCTGCCAAATTCAGGTCTGTGGATTAGAGTGCAGAGAAGTAATTGCTAACTTCAGAAGCAGCATGATCCTCAATTACCAAGAAGCACCATGGCCGACAGTGGTATCAATGAGCCTGAGATTGTCACCAATTGAAATCACAGATGTTTCCAAATCATATTACTTTGTTGTAGCTACCATAAACCATTGATATTTATCACTACTTTGAAGTTACGGAAGAAAGTTGATTCACTGCTATAGAGCTTGTGGGGGTTTGGTGGTGGTGGTTTGTTTGTTTGGTTGGTTGGTTGGTTTTTGTTTTTGTTTTCTAGACAGGGTTTTCTATGTAGCTTTGGAACCTGTCCTAGAATTCACTCTGTAGACCAAGCTGGCTTCCAATTCAAAGAGGACCATCTGCTTGTCTCTGCCTCCTGAGTGCACCACCATTACCCAGCTAGAGCTTCTTTCTTAATGCATAAAGTACATAGATTATTACTGTATCACATAGCTGGTTTGGGGGGCTTTTTTGGTTTTTTTTTGAGATAAGAGTCTCACTGTGTGCCCCTGGGTGGCCTGGGACTCACCCACTCTGGACTTAAATTTACAGAACTCTGCCTGCTTCTGCCTCCCAAGTTCTGAGTCAAATAAATGTGTGTGCCTCTGTGTCTAGACCTACGTTTATTTTTAAATGTTTTTAAACATTAAAAAAAAAATTTTATTGTTCATGCACATTTGTGGTGTGTGTGTATAAATGCATGAGCATGTATGATAAGGTCAGAGTAGTCACTTCTAGCTGAATTCAGGTTTGGTGGCAAGTGCCCTAACATACTGAATCATCCATCCAGTCCTAGTTTTTGAGGTTTTCTTTTTATTACAGTTTATTTATTTATTTAGGTTTTCCAAGAGGAGGTTTCTTTGCGTAACAGTCCTGGCTGCCCTAGAACTCACTTTGCAGTCCTCTTTGGCTTTCAATTCACAGAGATCCCCCTGCCTCTGCCTCCCGAGTGCTGGGGTTAAAGGCATGTGCCACCATGCTCTGTTAAACATTTATTTACTTAATGTGCAGTGTGTGGGATGTACATGCATGCAAGAGTGAATATGTGGGGATCAATTTGTAGAAGCCAGTCCTCTCTTTCTATCATGAGGATCCTGGGGCTCAAATTCAGATCATTTGGCTTGGTGGCAGGTACCTTTACCTCTGAGCCAGCTTGCGATTCCATGGTTTTATTTTTGTAATTGTATTCTGATTAATTTACTTTCTAATTTTATCTATTTATACGTTTGACAAGGGCTATAGGGGCTCCAAGAGACTACCAAGGGGTTGATCCTTGGAATTCTACTCTAGAAACTGCCAAATAGTATCCCAATGCCTCCCCATAACCATCCTCCCTCATAGAAGCCATTAAAGTGATCTCTGTGGAAACCAGGACAAATGTTCCAAATACGCTGTGACCAAGGAGCCCTTAGCATGGCTGTGCCCGGTGGTAGTGGGATCTGTTCTTGTTTTTTTGCTTGTGAATGAGAAAAGGAAAAATGAAGGAACCTGGATTTACTTTTATATTGTTCTTACATCAACCTTTTTGTGCTCGGCAGGGAAGGTATGAAACCCAGGCCTTGAGTAAGCTGGGAAGTGTGCTGCTCTGTTAGAAAGCTACGCACATCCCCACCTTCCCATACTGTTCCAGTCATCATTTTAAAAAGCACTTATGATGTCTTTCTTACTTAGATAATTTAAGATTATAACCCTGTTAACTGAGGAAACATGACTAGCCCATAAAATAGAAATCCATTCCTGACTTTTGTTTAGTTTTTTTCCCCTTTGTTTGCTGTATGCTGCTTCTCTGTGTAACCCTGGCTGTCCTGGAACTTGCTCTGTAGACCAGGCTGGCCGAAAACTCACAGACCAGCCTGCCTCTGCACATGCCACCCTGCTCTCATTTCTGTTATAAACACACACACCCCTGTGGAGGTCAGAGGACAATGTGTTGGAGTTGGTTCTTTCCCTCCACCACGTGGGTACTTGGGGTCGAACACAGTTCATCAGGTTTGTAGCAAAGGACTTCATCCACTGAGCGCTGCTGCAAAGTGGTCCAATCACTTACCCAGCCGGTAGGTATTTATTTGATGTCTGATTATGCTAGGCATATGTGGAAATGGAGAAGGAGCCAAGAAAACTTCAACGTGGCCATTCTAGTGGAAGGAAACAAGGATGAATTAAGAAATTCTTTTCAACTAATCCAGGGGATGTGCTAGAGAGCTACACAGTTAAATCGGGAAGGAGCTGGTCAGCGGAGAACAGAAAGGGTGCCAGCATGGAGCCTGAGTAACAAGGAGCTAGCCAAGGAAGAGGTGAGGTTGTGTGTTCTGGGCAGAGGTTACAGGGAGCAGGAGGTAATGTGATTTAGCAAATAAAAACAGAAGGCCTGGTTGTATTTCAACTTCACTTAGGCCATGGGAGATGTTTAGTGTATCTAAAATAAGATCTAGTCAAACGATTTTCTTTAGTTTAGCTGACATTTGAGTTTAGCGAGGTGTTCTGTATGTTAACGGGACCCTGCCTGAAGGAACACTAAACAGGGAAACAGAGCTGAGGTGATGATGGACATCAGTGCATCCAGATGGACAGGGGATGGAGATGCCCTGGGGACAGTAGAGACGTGGCAGGATCTAGACGTTGGGGCACACAGAAGGAAGTTTCCCAAACCAAAATTGCCAACAAAGGTTGTCCTGAGGGTCACTGTTCCTTCAGCTCAGTGAAGTCATTGGCTTTACCTTCCTGCAACCCTATGGCTTCTGGGAAAGGGCTCTTAGAAGATGAACAATTGTCTGGGCTGCTGTGCCTGGGTGGTGCCTGGGGAGTCCTCAGGCCACTGGTTGACTTGCCTGAACATAGCGTGCGGTATACATTGTTTGGTCTGAGCTCTTAAGTGTTCTTTCCCTGTTTGTTTGTTTAATTCCTGGGCTTTTGTATGTGGTCCCCTATAAATCTCCCTTTTCTTAAGGGCTATGTTTGACAACTTCATTTCCCCCCAGCTGGACACATTTCCCCTGCTAAGGGTCAAATAGACTAATCACTCTAAATGGAGTATCGGAGACACCCTTAGGTGCACATACTGGGAGTGTCTAATTCTGGACTTATTAATAGAAGAATCTGATGAGATCACATCTGAAGAGGTGATGACGTCCTCAAAGCTCAGCCATGTGCCTTTTGGAAAATAAACTCCTGACCCCTTCAGCAAGGGCAGTGTAGAGAATCCTATGGAAGATATCCTGAATTTCCACAAGAAACTTGAAGTCATGATGCATTCCTGAGATCTCTGCACTTGGGAGGCAGAGGCAAAGGGGATCACCTCAAGTCCCAGATCAGCCTGATCTGTATTTCGAACTAGTTCTAGGCCAACCAGGACTATATAGTGAGACCCTATCTCAACCCCCTCCTCCCAAACAAGCTGGGTATCATGGCATATGCCTTTTAGTTCCAGAAGCTGGGAGGCAGAGACAAGTGGATCTCTGAGTTCCAAGCCAACCTGTTCTACATATCAAGTTCCATGCCAGCCAGGACTATATAGTGAGACCCCATCTCAAAAACAGTAAACAGGCAAAAAAACAAAAAACAAAAAACAAAAAAAACCTGCCAAAATTTTCATATGAGAAAATGGAGGCCCTTGAGGATCATGATAAAGGACCTCAAAGTCTAATGGTATTAGGACACTAGATGGCATGGAGGATGGGCATGGTCACATGGTCAGCACGGAATATCACCTAACACTTGTAGGTTGTTTTAACACAAAACACTTCCCCAGCAGGACCTCATTCTGGTGGTACACATAATTTCCATTTTGCACATGGACAACCTGGAGCACAGAGAGGTTAAGTGACTCGGCCAAGGTCACACTGGCATTAAATGTAGGACAAGGAGTCAAACCCAGATCTTTGGGCTCCAGATCTCTGTGAGTTCCAGGCCAATGTGGTCTACATAGAGAGTTCCGTGCCAGGCAGGGCTATGTAGTGAGAACTTGTCTCAAAAGCCTGGAGAGACAAGGAAAAGCAGGCTGGCATTAGTGTCTCAAGGATCAAGGATTGGCAGGGTTTTGAAGTGAGTGGCCTTTGAAGTCAGGCAGAGGGCCAGCCTGTGCTGTGTTGAACTCTCAACATCTCTTGCCTCACACCAAGCTTATCAGTGAGGCTCCACTTCAGTCAAGGAGAGACCGAGGTTTGGGAAGGCTGAGAGGTTACCTAGCTGGTTCGCAACAGGCTTGGGACTTGACTCTAGATATGTTTGAGTTGAAAACCTCAGCAGGTTTCTACTCCCACCCTAATTTTCTTGTGGGAAATTAGCCCCAGAGGTTTTAGGCCTGGGGGTGTGGCTCAGCAGATAGAGTGAGTTCGTACCTAGCTGGTAACCTCCTGATTTGATCTCTAACACCACTTAAACTGAGTGTGATGCATAACTGCAGTTCCAGAACTCCTCAGGCGCAGGCAGGAAGCTCAGAAGTTCGACGTTCATTCTTAACGACATAGCAAGTTCCAGGCCAGACGGGGCAACAGAAACCCTTTTTCAAAGTCCCTCTTCCTTCCGGGGGCAGTAGATTCACTTTGGCGCCTGAGCTGGAGTTCTTCCTGTGTTCATGGTCGAGTACCAGCCCCGGATCTGCAGACCTCTGACCACTCATTTCTCTCTCTGTCCCAGAGCTACTCCTTTCCCAGAGAGCCCTGTCCCCACCCTCTCCCGAAGACCACCAGCGCTAGGCAGGAAGCAGAGCTGAGCTGCCTTGTGTTCATGCAAGAACGTGTCCAGTCTCCCTCCTCCTTCCCCTCTCTCTACTAATTTTTGTTTCCAAAATATTCATGATGTGTTTCCCCAAGGGTCTCTGAAGAGCTAGTACCGAAATTCCTCTAAATGCTCCTCTAGCTTCTCTAGACAATCACCTAGTTGTTCTCTTAACACAGGCCTTCATTCAGCGCACATAGTAGGTTTTCAGCAAGTCTTTCTGCTCTGAATCAACAGAAGCGGGGGTGGGGGTAGGTGGGGGGAGTCTGGAGTCATTTTGAAAGGCTATCCATTGCTAATGCTTCTTGTGTTTAGACATCTTTTGTAGCTAATGGATCTCTCAGGGCTTGGTATCTGGGACATTCCTTAGAAGCCTCGTCATTAGGTGAGTCACTGGATGACCCTCTCATCCTTTGTGGGAAGGCTAAGTCCGTCAATACATTCTAGTAGTTCGGGGTTCCCATGTGGTAAGTGGAGCAAGCTGCCCAACAGCCAGCCACAGTGTACGCACCCCTCACTCTTGTCTTGCCAAGAGTCTATGATCACTAGAAAGCTAGTAAGTCCAAGAGAAAACAAAATTTAGTCAGACTGTGTAATGGACGTTTATTCTCCTCAGTAAACTGCCAGCATTTGGAGGGTGTAGACGAGGGTACGTGGGGATTCTTTCTGCTCTTTTTTTTTTTTTTTTTTTTTTTTGATTTTTCAATACTGGGGATAGAACTCAGACCCTCACATGTCTAGGCAACAGTTCTACCACTGACCTACATCTCTAACCCTCTTTTTACTATTTTTGAGTACTTTCCTAAAAATACATCAAAGTGAAATATTACACAGATACATTTGGGGCTGGAGAGAGGGCTCAGTGGTTAAGAGCACTGGCTACTCTTCCAGAGGTCCTGGGTTCAATTCCCAATTTTAAAAAGAATACATTTGACAGTGAGGTAAGAACCCAAGATGTGGTGTGTTGCAGAGACAGAGTGTGTGGTTTAGATGATGAAGGTTTAGGGTGGGGGAGTTGGAATCTTTGTCTCCTTACCGAGACCTCACACTGTGGACAGGTTATTTAGCCTCTTCCTCTAAGGAGGATGCTGGCAGAAGCTGGATAGGAGGATGCAAACATAGTGTAAGGACAAGGTCTGGTACTAGCAGCGACCCAGGAGATGGTAGGTGGCTGCACAATGAGGCAGAGCTCTCCCCTGTCTAAACCCTATGACTTCTTAGTCTCTGCTACCCCTAAGTCTCCATGCCCACACTTCAGACTCCCTGGTGTTAGCTCAGCTGCCCACTGGAGAAACAGCCCAGAGCACCCATCCTTAGTCTATTTCCTAAGGTTTCTAACTGCTTTGTTTGTTTGTTTTTCTTTAAGATAGAACCTCAGGGCTGGAGAGATGATGGCTCAGTAGTTAAGAGCACTGACTGCTCTTCCAAAGTACCCAGTTCAATTCCCAGCACTCACATGGTAGCTAATAACCATCTGTAGCTCCAGTTCCAGGGTGCCCGACATCCATGCCAAAACACCAATTTAAAAAAATAAATAAATAAAGCAGGTAGGACCTCAGGCTGGTCTTGATCCTGTCTCAGCCTCTAGAGTACTGGAATCACAGGTGTGTACCACCATGTCTAATTAAAACTGGTTATTTTAATATTGTAAAGGACCAACAGGAAAGGTGCTTATAAGCACTTCTTGTTTTGTAAACTTGGACACAGGCCCTTTTTCATTAGTGCATTCATTCATTCATTCATTCATTCATTCATTCATTGTGTATCATGCCTCAGTTGGGTGAGGAAGTTGGGAACCATGGGCCAGGTCTGTATTAGACATGTGAAATGCAGAACAGAAGTGACCTGTCCTTGCCCTCCTGTGTGCTCACACCCTAGGAATTAACCTTTCCCTGAGGTTTCCTCTGGCTTTTCACCTCCACTTCAACTCCCAGCCTCACTCAATTGTCCTGACACAAAAGCCTTTTGGCTGCAGGATACAGAGTGTTCAGGCTTACACGGTCACACATTGGCAGTACTTAGGCAGCTTTGTGCCACTTCTGTGTCTGCAAACTCTTTCCACCACAGCATCCCCCATTCCACTTCCACTATATGTATGTTGTATCTAGTTTATACCCAAGACCGTCTTCTGTCATCTGTGCACTGGGAATGGGGGTCAGTCGCCGAGTACTAGAGGCTCTGGGTTCAGCCCTCAGCCCTGCAAAACAAACACTCTGAAACCTCTTTGCTAAACAGGTTTCCTCTTTCTCTCTAATATCCCTCTTCCCAGACTTGCAGTCTGCCTCACCCTCTCCAGTGAGGACTGGATTCTCATCCTACTACCAAGCACCCATAATTCCAAGCATCAATACAAGTTAAGACACCTGCCCATCCTCTCGACATGCAGCTTTTCTGCTCATGATTGCCTCTGATACCGAGCAGCCTGTGCTTGCTAGGTAAGTATGTGCTCTTCCCCCGGATGAAGCCCCTAACCCCTACTCATCTGCTTTACAGGAAACTGGAGCGATGACCCAAAACACAATACAAATTAGATAAATCTCACCTCCCTTTCTATTTTAATAAACTCATGAGAAGGATTTATCTTGGGTCTTCTCAGTGGAAACAATTCCTTTCCTCTTTAGAATATTATTTTAGTATTAATTGCTGCATATGCTTTATAATCAACAGAGAAGTCTTCTAGATGCTTCACAGATAAGGCCTACTATCTACCAAAAATTATTAACTGCATTATAAAGTAGGGCTCCAGGTGCATTCTGCATAGTGAGACAGTTAAGGATAAGATTCTGTTTCTGAGAGGCTGTGTGTTTGGTTAAGGAAGGGAAAGATGTGTAGCAGTTATCTTGTGCATTTATATTATGAAAAAAATAAGTTTCTGTGACACATTAAAAGGTGAAGAGCCCAGGCTACATGGGCTAGGTCTTGCTTTCCTTTCCATTAAGAACTTGCTTAGAGGTGATATAAAAATGAGGAGATAAAGGAAGGAGATAAATTGGTGACCACAGAACCTCAAGTGCTGGTAACATACACTGCTGGCTATGTATGCTGAAATCTGTTGTTAGCAACTGAACACTGATTTACATCTGTATAAAGGGACTAGGTGCAGTCTCATGATGAGGCTAGTGAGTTCTGAAGTGAAGTATTGCATGGGATTTCCAAATCTCTCCGGATGGAGGTCACATTTGTCAAAGTATTCCTGCCTGTTAATGTTGTGGACTGTATAGTTGAGGGCTTGTGTCTCAACTGCCCTTTAGAATGAGAAGGAGGAAGAGGAGGAGGAGGAGGAGGAGGAGGAGGAGGAGGAGGAGGAGGAACACACCCAGGGATTAGCAATGCAAAGAGTTGGAAAGTTTGGCCACAGTGGTTAAAAACAGATGTTGCTCTTGCTGAGGACTGGAATTTGGTTCCCAGCACTCACTTCTTGTAACTCTAGTTACAAGGAAACTGAAGTCCATCTGCCTTCACCTGTACTTCCCTCCATACAATTTTTTTTAATTAAAAAAGAAAAAAAAAGTTTCTTCAATAGGCAGAAAGCTACTATTCTAGCCCTGGGCTTCCTAAAGATTTCTTTTTATAACCACCTATGAATTTTTTTTTTTTATTTAATCCATTACTTTTCAGATCTTATTTTCTCTAAGTTAAACTAATCAAAATGGCAGCCATAATTGTATTCCCGGCCTACAACCCTGCTCTCTTAGATCCTTCTTTAGGCCTACCTGGTGCAAGGGCCTTGTTTTTAATGCCAACCCATTCATGTCTTCGATGGTAGGGGGAACCCATGTTCCCTGGCCCAGTAACATGCTGGAATCCCCTTTGCTTTTGTTTTCTGATTCCTGGAATTCTCTCAGTGTGTAGGTGGGACTGTGCCTCTTTGATAGTGGAGAGCGTGGATTAGGCAGAAGGAAGGAGAATCATCCAGTGTGTGTAAACCTAAGTAAACGGGGGAGACACTAAGGCGTCTGTTGGGGGTTCAGAAGATCGCCTGTGAGGGTGGGGGACCCTTGTTACGGAGGTCTCCAAGGTCTCAGAGAACAGTCTGAACTTGATCTTGGAGGAAAAAGAAATCTGATCTGAGCAGGACAAGGACAAGCAGCAGGCAGTGTTTCCAAAAGAGTTAATCTGGCCACAATGTGGAAAACAGACTGGAGGCAGGAAGAGCCTGGAGACAGGGGGAGCAACATAAATCTTTTAGCCAGTCATCAGATAGCCAAACATTGTCAACAGAGTTTGAAAGAAGCCGTATGAAGCAGCAGAAGAAAAGTGTAGCGATTTCAGCCAAGCCTTAGACGTCCTCAGAAAGACATGTCTATCCCCAGAATTTCTCACACAGAGCAAGCCACAAAGAGTGAAAATCGGTTCAATCCTTTTGGAAAAGAATTTGGCATGATGGATCAAGAGCCTTAATCACGGTCACTCCCTTTGACCTAGTAATTTCACTTCTGGGAAGGCTAGGGAAATAATCCAAAAGAGAGGAAGAGACTACAGGGAGATTTTAATCACACCACATTCTCTAACAGCAAGTATTAGAGACCGTCAGTGGCCACTGCTGGGAGCGGGGCGTGGGGTAGATAAATAAGCAAACTGTGGCGTCAACTATTGCAAGACCGTTAAGCCCAAGGCAGAGGATGACCAAGCCAGTGACATGAAGAAATGCGTACAGTATAATTTGAGGAAAATAGAATGTAAATTGCATATGGTGGCTTAACATATAACTCAAGTACAAACTGCTCAAGTAACAGAGAAAACAAATTTTTTGTTTCATGTTTTTATTTTTCCAGACAGGATTTCTCTGTGTAACAGTCCTGACTGTCGTGGAATTCACTTTGTAGAACAGGCTGGTCTTGAACTCACTGAGATCTGCCTGCCTCTGCCTCCCAAGTGCTGGAATTAAAGGCATGTGCCACCACTGACAAGGGAGAAAACAGGTCTTAAAAGTAATTATTTTCAATCATTCTCTTGCTTCATTTCATTGATGGAAGTATAGATTAACCTTTTTTCTCCAATGTTTTTATTAATGCATACTCTTTTAGGGATGCTGGGGATCAAATTCAAAGCCTCACGCACACTACATACACTCATCACTGAGCTAGCGATACCTCCAATACCTGCTTATATATCTAACTACAGGGAATGTTCAGGATAATTGCTGCTTTTCACAAATCTCTCTGTTGCTTTGCTTTTATAAGAATGTTCTGAACATGAGGCCTGGCAAGATGGCTCAGCAGGTAAAGGTGTTTGCTACCCAGACCGATGACCTCAATTTGATCCCAGGGACCCACATGGCAGGAGAGAACAGACTCATGGGAATTGTCCTCTGACCTCCATATGCACAGCATAGCATACCCCTCACCAAATAAATAAAGAAATAAAATGTAAACATTTTTAAATTGAAATAATGTGTTGAATTTGTATTGCTTAGGTATTAGAATAAATATTCAGACAAAATACACTAACAAGCACATAAGAAATGTTCATGTCATCACCAGCAGGTATAATTATATTCATCTTTTCTCCAAGTGTGTGTGTATGTGTATGTATGTATGTCTATGTATACATGCATTCATACATCCGTATGTACACATGCATATATGTTACATATTTACATATATGTACACATACACACGCACAAGGTTTGGCGTGGCAGAAGTGTGGCTGAATGACCAGGGGTTGATGATCTATGAAGCTGGGGAAAAGGCCCCTTTGCCCAGCTTTGAGCAGACCAAGCAAGGGCATTTTGAATCCTTAGCACAGTGCTCTGTGTTTAGGAATATGCAGTAAACTGGCTGTAAATTTCTCTAGCTATCACTCTCTCATTTCTTTTTGGTGCCTCTTGTAGCTAAAGAGCCACGAGTTTACAAGACTGACTGTCTACGAAAGAGACAGAAACTGCGGGCAGTTTCTCAGCCTCTGCGTGAGTTTATGATGCAGCCACTCAAGGCAGGGTTTCCCCACTAGATTCCAGTGGGAAGTTTCTACACTTTGAAAACCTGCCCAGATCACACTCTTGATACAAATGAACTGCTATAGAGGACAGAGTTTATTTTTGAAAGGAAGTTTTATGCTTTGCATACTCAGTTGGCATATATTTCAGAATTGTTTAATGTTTTAGATGCTTAGGTTGAAGCATAAAGTGGACTTAGTTTAAATCATTCTGTTACACGTCCCTTGACCCTGGTTTTTATGTAAGTCCCAGTTTACAACCTACTCAAAGCTGCACAGGTCCCTGGGAAGGATGCACTGGGGATTTAGAGGGTCATTGAGATTCGGAAAAAAGACACATAGAGAGTAAGATAAGGGAAGTTGTGGACCACCTAGGATAAAGCCAATTAATGCCAAGAATGATTTTGGGGGCCGCTAAATGGCACCACAAATTTCCCCCAACATCCTGCTTAATAAAACGTTCACACTCGGCCGGATTTTCCAAGTTTCTCAAGGACTACTTAAGTGGGAACCATTCAAAACCTTATTAAAGTCCAGGGAGATGATGTTTATTGGCTCTGTGTGGTCCCATAAGGCTGCCGACTGTCAACAGATACCAGGAATTGCCTGTAGTTCCCAGCACGCTGGAGAAGGATCCTCTGAGAGCAAGGAGAGTGCGGTCTTCCCCATCTTGGATTCTGTTTTTACATCAAGTATGTAGCCACTCTGTGTGACACTAAATTCCGGGGATCCTGCCCTTCTCCAAGTTGATTTACTGCTGTTGTGACAACAGTAAGCCGCTTTGGGGAGGGGGACACTTCACCTCCGTTTAGAAGGAATGACTCACTTTAAGTGCTGGAGGCAGAGGAATTGTTTATTAGCATCCTGGGAGCCGCCATACTCTCCAGGTATACACTCCTTTGCCATAGGTTGTTAGGACTCATTGGACCAGGATTTATTCTGAGTTCTGTTTCCTTGGCTGTGCTTGTATGGAGAAGGCTGGGAACCATGTCTCCCATTTGTGGGTGCTTCCTGCTGCTCCACACTGTTTCTGAGCGTTTTCCCTAGATGTGATCTCATCTTATCCTTAGGGTATAGGCTGCTACCTTCATTTTCAGACAGAGAAACTTAGCTCTAGAGGTTTCTTGCTCTTTGCTGGCAGGCAGAGGGAACAATCCCATGTGCCCAGTTGCAATAACTATGTATGTAGAGGAATGACTAACAGCCCATTTCTAAAATGTATAATTCATCCAAAGCAATGTAGATGGGAATTATTGCTCTAATTAATAATCAAATCCTCTGAAGTATAGCTTAGCTTGAACACTTGTGTAACATGGACAAGGCCTTTCAGTCTCTTGGTGAGTGGCTGGCCATGTGCATATAGCATGCATGTACTTTACACACAGGTGGAAAAGAAATACAAGATAATAATAGTAATTATAAGCAGCAAAGTGAAATTTTTGGTTATATTTATTGTATTTTCTGTGATATATCCTTATTTATTTGTGTCTTTGTTAGTTTATTTTTGAGCTAAGGTGTATGTAACCCAGACAGTCTTGAACTTGCTCTATATGGAAGGATGGCTTTGAGGTCCTGATCCTCCAGCCTCTACCTCCCAAGGGCTGTACCTCCATATTGACTATATACAGGTGAGATCTAACCCAGGACTTACTGCATGATAGGTAAGCGCTAGACAGAGCAACTGGGCCACATCCTAGTTGAGATATATCCATTTTAATAAGAAAGATACATGTGTAACACATCTCCATGTATATAAACTGTAGTTTCTAAGATACCTTCACCTATTTGCTAGTGATTCCAAGTCTTAAATCACAGAAAGTACTCTGAGTGTATATTTTAATTTCCATTAACAAAGGAACTGTTTCCCTAATGCCATAATAGTTTATATGAGGTGTACTTCCCTGCAAACCCAGGTCTCCCAACTGCTTAAATATTTCTTTTCTTTTCCTCTGTCTCTGACTGTCTCTTTCTGTCTCTGAGAGAGAGATAGTCATCTGTAGTCCCTCATTCACATTGCTCCTTCTCATTCATGTCCTCACATCCCCCTCCTACTGTCCCCTCTGCGTGACCTCTGCCTGGCACAGTCCTGGAAAATCATGAGGAAATCCAGCAGCCTGTGGCTATAGGCTCACAGGCTTCACAGTGCTAAGACTGTCCCTGCTATCCCCAAGGGGCTGTTCATCTTCCTCATAGACAAGATGGCCTGTCCCTTCCTTCCCCCTAGCCAAGGTCTGACTGCATAACCCAGACCTTCTGCCTTAGACTCCCAAAGAGTTGGGGTTATAGGCAGGCACCACTGTGCCCAAGTGTGAGATGGGTGTAGGTGTCTCTTGCAAGGTAAATGATGCTAAACACATGTACTGTTGGAAGCAAGGCATCAGCTTCAAGGGTAGTCCTTTTAAATGGGTGACAGATTCTGTGCTATGCTCCTTGGAGGACATGACCCTGTCCTGCCCAAGGATTAAACAGAGCTCTTTTGTTACAAATTGGTTTCCTGGTCCCAGTAGCCAGAGGTCCAGACCCCAGATCTGTGGTCCCAGACCACTTAGCCGCCCACCGCTGCTCAGCTCTCCTCCCCCCTCCCCCCCCCCCCCCGCCCCAATGATGCAGACACTTGTATTAATTTCATGCTGTTTGACCTATGGTGCAGGCACATTGCTAGCTAGTTCTTTCTCTTAACTCAGCCCATTTCCATTAATCTGTCTGCCACATGGTCCGTGGCTCACCTGTGTTCTTACATGTTTCTTCTTTGGCGGCTGGCTCGATCTGATCTGACTCCGCCCTGCTTCTCCTACCTATGCTCTGATTTCCCGTCCTACTTTTTCTATGGTGCTTGTCATGGGCCAAAACAGCTCCTTTATTTAAAGATTGATATTCACAGCATACAGAAAGGCATTCCCACATCACTCTCCCCGGTATTCTTTGCTTTCCATAAGGAAGAACAACCTCTGTGCCACAAGAATGTAGAACATGTGAGTCAGAAGAGGAGAGGGGTATTGTGGGAAAAGGGACCTGATGTGCATGTGGACTGATATGTGTGCGTTTGGGATCTGAACCTATCAGAGAATTCCCCTAACACAGTTCGTCACGTCTAAAACAGTAACATGCCTAGTACTTTAGTGATATCTAGTGTGAAAATTGCTGTAAAGTTTACATTGGTTTTTTTCCCAACTAAATGATCATTGAGTTTGTTTTCAGGCCCCTATTCTGTGCAGCAGACAGAAGAGGTCCTAGGTCCCTGGAGGAGGGCAGGGAGGGCTGGCTGTGTTAGAGAGAGATGTCAGAAAGATCTCTGGAAAGTTAGACCAGGGGAAGTGAGAGGGACGTGGTGCCATCTGCAGGACAGCAAATTTAACAGGAGAGTTCAGTGTGAAGAAAGACATGCATCCCTGACATCTCCTCTCTGGATGTCACGTGAACACATCCTAGATGACCATCCTTTGTGGGCTTCCTGACTCTCTAGACAGCAAAGTAACAGTCACAGGAAGATAAGAGTGACAGCTGGCATCCTGAGAGACCCAGGGCTCCCACTCACAGCCAGTTCAGGAGCAGCCAGAAAGAAAGAACCTTCTTCATGCCTCCGCTAGAGCAAGGAGCCTCCATGGCACACAGTCTATTTCCAAGCAGCTGCTTGCCTAGGTCCGTGGCTTCCAGCAACAGAGATACTTCCCACTGGGCAGGCGCCCCAGGGGGCAGTGATAAGCCACACAGGCTTGGGAGGATTAGGCTGGATTCCTGGGTCTCTGATTGTGCTCTTTCAATGATGATTCAGGCACATTTCTTAATTTTTAGATGTCTGGTGCTATCTGTAGACTGTGACATTTTCAAAGGGAATCATCAGGATGATTGTAAGAATGAACAGGGCCCAGAACATGGTGTCTGCAAAAGTTTAAGCTATAGACTTTGAGCTGGGCATGGTGGCACATGCCTGCACCCAACACTTGGGGAACTGAAGCAGGGAGATTGCTATTAAGGCTAGCCTGGAGTATATAGTGAATTTCAGTTCAATACACAATGAGACTCAGTTTCAGAACAGACAAAACAAAAATCAAATTATATCTTTTTTTAAAGATGTGTTGCCGTTGCCTACATTCCAGATGCCAGAAGGTAGTAGTCTGTGCTCAACACATTCTGTGTAGTGAACCTCTAGAAAATGGTCCAGAGAGCCTTTCATACTTAGAGCTACTACTAAAACAAGGCTATTCTTACCCGGAACATGCCCTTGGAGGGATAGAGCTGTCTGTCTCGGATCACCTGGGAGACAAGCTAAATCCCTAATCTACCTCCTTGCTCCGAAGCTGTTTTAATGCCTTGTTCTCTCTGATGGAAGCCGTGTCAAGCCATTAACTTGATATGAACAGGTTGCCTCAAGCCAAGATGCTGCACCAGCTTCGCCACATCCAACTTGGCTGCCTGCCAGCTCCTGGCAACAGGGTCTCCTGCAGTCCTGTGAGGCCTTCGGTTCATGGAGCCCCTACTTAGAGCTTGGCTGTGGAAAGCCTTCTAAGAGCAAGCTTGCAGGAAGGAAAGTAGGATCCCAGTCTTCAGCAGATGTTAGCGCGGACTGTGTGGCTTAGGAAAGCTATCAAGGCATCAGAACAGAGCTCCAGAGAAGGAGGCATCAAGAGAGAAGGCAGAAAGAAGAGCAGGGAAGTTGTGGGGTCATTTGAGGATCGTAACAGCCAGGTTATGGCTGGCATAGGTTGGTAAGGGGAGTTACCAGACTTGGTAGAAGTCTACGGTGGACAAGGAGGATCCTTCCCTTTAATCTCCTCTTTGCTTGCCCTGATTCCAAGTGCCACTAACATTTTATTTACTTTCCTGAGACTCGATTCCAGTCTGCAGCAAAACTGTCACTGTAGGCCTAAGGATCGTGCAGCAGGAAAAGGCAGGCCTGCTGACCTGAGTTGGATCCCCGGGACCCACATGGTAAAAGAGAGAACCAAATCCAGCAAGTTGTCCTTGGTGGCACATGTGCTCCCAACACATACAAATAAATAGATACATGGCATTAAGTAAAAACCTGAACTGTCACCTGAGCGCTTGTTCATACAGTCTTTCTGCATTTTGTAACATGGGACAATGCAAATCGTATATATCTAGATGCTACCATTATCCTAGGCTTTCTTTGAGTAGCTGAAAAGGGGGTATCCTATTTTCCAAAAGGTGAAGAACAGGTAGGCAGGCAGAGCTAATGTCCAAAAGTCTACTTTTATTTCATGGCATTTTGTCCAGACTCAGCTGAGTGACCCTAAACAAGATGAGTTTTGCTGGCTGACAGCCTATGGCTTGTGACTGCAGGCCTTATCTAGAAAATGACGATAAATTACCCCTGTCACACCATTAGCTGTCAGGAGACTTGCACTGAGCAGCATTAAACTTCAGAACGATATAACATATAAAACCTTGCTTTGCTCTTTTGTTCATTTGCTGGCAGGTAGGGCTAACAAACACACAGTATCACGTTCATCTGTCGGTCTGTCCTAGCATTGAGTTCTTCCACCCAGAACCTCGAGATCCCCTGCCGTCCTCCTTGCCTTTGGTCATTTCCCAGTTCAGCCCAGAACAGCCTCTTCACAGACATTCTCCTCAGAGCTGAGCTCCACGTGAGGAATGCAGCTGTGCCTGCTCCCAGGATTGAGCCAGCTTCTTTCCAAACTTCTGTTTACCCCAGAAGTCATGGTCATTGTCTCTCCCCCTCCCGAGCCACCCCCAGGTGACTCCACTGTCTCTTCCCTCTTCCCTCCTTAGTTGCTCACATTTCTTATCCTTCCTTCCTTTTGGAAGCCCCTCTGACTACCCTACCCACCCCAATCACTTGTCTTATAGGAGCTCCATTTGTGCTGTGTGGCCTTGCTTTGATATTCAGATATCTTTCTAAACATTGTTTAAGCCATGTGGCAGAGACCAGGGTCTCTTTTAGATTGTCCTCCTGCGCTTAGTAAGATGGGCTGTACAGAAGAGGTAGGTGTTCAGGGGTGTGGCTGACCAGGAGCTGCCCCTGCTGAGCCCCAGGAGTTCCCAGAAGGTAATGCTGCCTCTAAGAAAGCAGCTTGCTTCAGATGCCAAGATAGACCCCTCCCTGATTCTGGGCAAAACCTTCAACTTGTGCATGCAGGAGGCCCTGCACTCCTGACTCACAGCCTCCCTGTTCCCAGATAAGTCCTGTTGCCCTTCAGTTTGTCAGAGTCCTGGCAGGCGCTCTCTCCCTCTCTCTCTTTCTCTCTCTCCCTCTCCCTCTCCCTCTCCCTCTCTCTCTCCCTCTCCCTCTCCCTCTCTCTCTCTCTCTCACACACACACACACACACTCAGGAGTGTAAGACACCTGGGTCAGTATTTGCTCTGTGAGCTAGACATCTGTTCTGTAAGCTGTACACCTGTGGAAAGATTCTCTCTCTCTCTCTCTCTCTCTCTCTCTCTCTCTCTCTCTCTCTCTCTCTCTCTCTCTCTCTCTCTCTCTCTCTCTTCTCCCCCCCCTCCCACCCCCGTGTGTATGTGTGTGCCCATCCATCTGTGGTCCTAGGCCCAGAATCTAAGAATCTGACATGATGCCGGCTGTGAAGAGATAATTAGAGATAATTAGAAAGGAAAAAAACCGTCCTGAATTATTTCAAGGTACAGATTTGACACTAACTTTTTCTTTCTGCCTTTTCTCTCCATATTACAAAAGGTGGGAGTCCGCCGCCCCCCCCATCCCTGCACCTCCCCCCACCTCCACCCCCCACTCATATAACGTAGTTTGTATGAAACTCTAGGGAGATTTACAAATCTTATGAAGCCTGCCCCCAAAACCCATAGGGGAAGGACACCCCTAGTAAGGGAAAGAGGTCAGTAAGGATGCCATGGGGTGTGTCTAAAAACAAACCTAGCAAACAATGAATTCTATCGAGGAGTTTTTCTTGTGTGCTATGGTCTAGCAATCTGACATACTTTTTTATGTGTTATAGACAAAGCTAATGAATAAAAATTAGTAGGAATAGTGCCAGTCTGAATTTGTGTGTGTGTGTGTGTGTGTGTGTGTGTGTGTGTGTGTGTGTGTGATCTAGAAATAAGTTGAGATACACATGGTGATATTCCCTAGTTTCCTCTGCTGAAGGGCCTAGAGTGTACAAATAGACACCACAGGAACCCTAGACACACCCAGCACCCAGGCCTTGTTTTTTGTTTCGGTTTTTTGAGACAGAAATTTACTGTGTTGCCCTGGCTGTCCTGGAACTCAGTAGACCAGGCTGGTCTTGAACTCATAGAGATCCGCCTACCCCAGCTTCCGGAGTGCTGGACCAATTAAAGGTGTTCGTCATCACCTGGCTAGGTCTTGGTTTTTTGGTACCATTGCTACTAAAAGAAACTACAGTTCCTGTGAGAAGTGCATAGCCAAGGGATCAAGAGAAGGAAGGTACAAGATGAGTCTTTGTGGCAAAAAGCAAGAAAATGCTGCAAAACCCCTGAGGATGGGTCTGAGAAATGAAAGAATGGGAGGGGTTCCCATTGGCCTAATCTGGATGATCTGAGGACCAAAATAAGTAACCATGGTAATAGTATCTCTGAATAAAATAGCTCACAGTGCATTTGATATAGAGAAGAAATGGGGGCAGAAGGGCAGCTCTTCTATATCACACACTAGCAAATGGTAAGGACAGGATGTCAGCATCACGTAATCAGTTTAGTAATGACTGACTTAGAATAATCAATGGCTACTAACACTAGTAACTGAAAGTTTGGAGAAGAACTGGGTTTACACAGACTCAAGACACTTCCCTGGGCCTGGAGAGTGGCTCAGTGGTTAAGAACACACACCGTTCTTGCAGAAAACAGGAGTTTGGTTCTCAGCATCCACCAAAGAGCCTGAAACTCCAGCTCAGTCAGGAGCAATGACCTCTTCTGGCTCCCATGGGCATTTGCAGTAATGTGCATGTACACACACACAGAGAGAGACAGAGACACACAGAGAGAATTTTTTATAAAAAAATGAAAATATGGTCAAAATATGTTGCATAAATTAAAAAATAAAATAGATAAATTTAAACGTTGGCTGTGGTAGTGCCCGGCTTTAGTTCAAATACTCAGGAGGCAGAGACAGGTGGATCTCCGAGCTTGAGGCCAGTCTGCTCTACACAGTGAGTTTTCAGAACATCTAGGGTTAGTAGAGAGATCCTGTCTCAACAAACAAACAAAAACTTCTAAAATCAGTTCCCTACAATCAACTTATTAACTACAAAGGGGTCACCAGTAGCTCTACAGTTGGTTAACTTGGTGAAAACCATAACCATTAGATTACAGTTAATACTAACAAATAGCCAGATGTAGTGATATGACGGATTGGTGGAACATGCCTATAATTCCAGCACCGGGAAGGCTGACACAGGACAATCCTGGCTTCAAGGCCAGCTTGTATTAAAGAACTAACTCATGTTTTAATGATAATAATAACAATAAAAATAGAGACACACCAACCTCTTGTGTCTTCTGATATGTTGGCCCCTCAAAGGACTCAGTATTATTCCTTTGGCAAAGCTGCCAAAATCGCACAACTGGAATCAAATTATGAATAAATAGCAAACAAGTGGAACTAGAGGTTTGTCCTAATAACTGGCCTGTGATTAAAAAAAAAAAATCAGGTTTCTACAAACTGAGGGACCCCTGGACCTGGGTTAAAGGAGAATAAAAGAAGACAAACAGAAAGCACAGGTGACCCTGGAGTGGACGCCCTGTCGAGGAGGGTTGCTACACAGGGCACCACTGGAGCAACTGGCCAAGTTCAAAGAACACCTGTGGATCAGATAAGAATTTAGCATCAAGATTCCATTTCCTGATTTTGATAAGTATGTTGTAATTATGCAACAGGAAGAGCTTATTCTCAGGAAATACATACGAAGATGTTTAATAAATGTGTGTGTGTGTCTCCTCAAGCATGTGTACATGTGTACATGGATGGATGAATGTCAACAGACTGGAGCTGTGCCTTAGAGGCATAGGCATGTAATCCCAAGAGGCTGAGGCAGAATCACAAATTCAGTGGCTGTCTGGGCTATAGAGTGAGTTCAAAGCCAGTCAGACTTAGCAATTTTAGTGCCCCCCTCCCCATATACACACTCTTAAAGCCTTGGAATATAGCCTAGTGATGGAGGTATAGTCTTGGTTCAATCCTGAGTACAGAAAAACAAAAACAAATCTGGACCAAACAGAACAAAGTAGAGGCAGTTTTTAGAAGGCTAAAAATGTGGCTTCTATGGCCCAGCAAGTCTATTATCATTCTTACCCAACTGGCAAGAGTCCCTCTGTCTACTAAGAGACAGTTACAAAAGCGTTTATAGTCGTAAAAATTAGAAAAATAAAAATACCAGGACCAACTGATAAATTTTATGTTAACTTGGCTAAACCTGGCAGTCATTTGATTAAATGTCTAGTACTAAATGTGAAAGTATTTTTTAGATACATTTATCATCATTGACATTTACCAACTTTAAATAAAGTTTATTGTATATAATGTAGAAAGCCCTGTGCGATCACTGAAAAGCCTTAAAACCAGAATCCCAAGGTTTTCCAGAGAAGGGGGAACCCACCTGAAGACCCTCTCACAAGGGTCTGCTCCAGGCAGACTTCAGGCTCAAGATGTCAACATCAGGAATGTCCTGTCCACAGGACTGCCTGGCAAAACGTAAATGTGTTAGTCCCCATGATCTCTCTTTTAAAACCTCTCTTAGAAGCTTAGGTAAGGCACTGGGGCTTTGGGACCTTAAAGAGGAAGGACAGTCTTATGTTAAAGCCTGTAGTGGTGGTTAAAAGCCTTTAATCCCAGTACTGGCAAGGCAGAGGCTGGTTTATCTCTGTGAGTTTGAGGCTAGCCTGGTTTACAAAGTGAGTTGCAGGACAGTCCCGACTGTTACACAGAGAAGCCCAATCTCAATAACCAAAGCAAAACAAAAGACAGTAAGACAGTAATTATTCTACTGTATGGTCTAGTGATAACCTTCGTACAGCTCCATACTGTCAGTCTGTCTCAGTCAAGTACACACTTATGACTCCATTATTTTTCCCCAAGAAAATTTGCTGTCTCTGACAGTCAATGATAACACCAACTTTAATCCCAGCACTCAGAAGCAGTGGTAGGTAGATTTCTAAGTTCAAGACCAACCTGGTCTACATAGCAAGTTCCAGGACAGCCAGGGTTACACAGAGAAACCTGTCTTGAAAAAGAATAAAAATCTGTCCAGAAATCCTCCTTCTCTGTAACCCGAGTGCACCCGGCCACCACATTGAGTTGGATCCTACATGTCCCCGCATGCTACCTTTTGTAGTGGATTTATGATGTTACCTTGTAAATAATTGTCCCGCCTATGAGTTTAATAAAAAGCACTGATTGGCCAAAGGCAGACAGGAAATGTGGGTGGGGCTACCAGACTAAGAAAACTCTGGGAACAGGAAGAACAGAGCAGAAATGTCACAGAGACTTCAGAGTTGCCAGACAAGCCAGAAGATGCAGAGGACAACTATGCTGCTCTGAGGAAAGGTGCCGAGCCCCATGGCTGAACAGGATAAGAGTCATGGGTTAGATTAAGGGTAAAGAGTTAGCAAGTTAAATGCCTGGGCCTTAGGCCGATCAGCCTAAAATTAATGTAAGCGTCTCTGTGTCTCTGTGTCTCTGTGGGACTGCGGGTCTAAATCTTGAGGCTAGGTCTGAAAGTCCAGGCCAGAAACCTCCTACTACAACTCTCTGCTGTCTCTTCCTTCACTTAGGTTGTTTGTACTTCATCATTTTTTAAGCAATGCCACTTTGATTAGTGTTTGGATAATTGGAGCCCATGGCCTCACATGGCCACAACAGTGACACATAACACAGGCCCAGTCTTTGCTGCTACACCCCGTCTGTTCAGTCCTTGGCTGCAAGGGGAGATGGCCGATCCTTAGGGTGACAGCAGAATTTCTGCCCATAAATCTTGGTGTCTGACCACAACTATTCCAATCAAGTTGGTCTAAGTCTGGGTGCAGAAGGTCATATGAATATGACAGTCTTGGGACCTGTTTACGTAAGACACACAGTCAAGAGTACAAGTACATCCTGGCACAGGTTCCCACCTGAGTGTCTAACCATACCCTGTGACAATTTTCCTGCTTCATCTCTGTCTAGATGATGGCCTAGATTCCCTCAGCTAGCCCCTGCTCCAGGTTAGTTTGTGTCTGGCTTCACACATTTCCTAAATCGAGTCTTCCCTGATACCTAACCTATTAGCTGCTAAGTCCAAACTCCTCTAACTGACTTCCAGACTCTGCTCCCTGGATGACATGACAGCTATCTCAATATTTCTGAAGGGCTGTCATGGAGGAGAGGGGATTAGTGAGCCTTGGTGCTGCCCTGGCAGGCATAAGGAGCCATCAGAGGTAGAAATTACAGAGACTTAAATGCCTCCATTTCTAAAGAAATTGTCTTGAGTGTGAAGCTTATGTGGGTGGTAAGGGTGCTGATGGGGTGGGGATGTTGTAGGTTGTTGATGGAGCTCTATTCACCCCCACCCCAGGACTTCATCTAGGTCCACCAGTCTAACACAATATTGTGCATCCAGCCTCAACAACTGCTGTGTGGTTTTCTGACAACAGAGACAGTATAGACAGTACATCAAGCTTTTCTACAGTTTGTGTTAGTTAGTTGTGTTACAGGTTGGGGTTAGAAAGGCTTGGCCAAATTATGTAAAATCCTATGAGCCATGATGAAGAATTTGGATTTTATTATTCCAAAGGCCACAAGAACAGACAAGTGACAGGACCCCTGAATGGATGCAGGAGACCATGGACTTTTTGTATTAGAAAGAGCTTTGGAGCAATGCTGCCATGGCCTCATGTAGCGGCAAACTCCTGGACACAGGAGCAGGGGCGGCGCAATCTGATAAAGATGCCGTAGAGTGCAGTAAGGCCCCTGGAGAGATGCAGAGCAAGATGACTTCTAACCTCCTACCCTGACCCTGGTGCAGCCCAGGCTCACTCACGTCTACCCTCTGACCCACACTATGGGAAGAATCTCTTACTGCTGTACACATGTCCCCATCCTTCTTTACCTACTGCTGCTGTCTCTGGTGAAAGTATACCGGGGACAGATTGGACTTCCCCATTTATACAGCAGAGTGTTGTATGACCATTTATATTGAGGTGGTAGAGGGAAATTTAATGATGTGGGATACCATATATTATTATATAAAATAAACTGGTTACAGGGAAATCTCACTTTTGAAAACTAATAAAAATCATTTGTGGATGTACCTCAATGAAGGTTTGCTAGTGTACACAGGGCCTGGATTCAACTCTACACTACACCCCCCCACACACACACACAAATTTAAACTTATACATTGAAAAGTGACATAAAAATCATCATATTCTAGTCTAGTGGTACTTGCAGGAAGACTGTTGAGTTTGAGGCCAGCCTGGGCTACAAAGTTGGGGATGTAATTCAGTAGTAGAGTACTTGCCTAGCATGCACAATGCACTGGGTTGTTTCCAGGACTGCAAAATAAATCAGCAAAAACAAAGCCATGTTCTCTAGGATCAGAGGCACTTCCTTTTTAATCTGTTTTCTAAATTCTATAAAACTAGCATGATTTTGCTGTTACAGAAGTATTTTTATTTGCTATTCACCTTTCTCTGTCAACTGACCTACACTTAACCTTTTCTGCCCTTCCGGTCTTGACTATGTAGTACCCTTTGTCATTTCAAGATTGCTTATTCACATTGATTGTATCTCTCTTAATTCCAGTTTTTCTCTAGCTCCCCCCCCCCATGTATACTGAAACTGGCTGCTTGAAATGGGTCAAGGTTATGTCACAAACATACTTATTCAAAAGTCTCTGAACCATCTGTGCCATCAAATACCCATAGATCTCTTGGGTATAGTGAGCTCTATAGAGATGACCCAGGTATCTGGTTACTGGCATCTTAGACCTTGGCCCTATTACATTATACTGTCTCTCCTGGCCAGACTGAGACTTCCTCTTCCCTGAGAACCAAATACCAAGTAAACCACCCTATAGTTAGTAGTCAGATAACAACTGGAAGTTGGAAGGGTCACATTTGGAATTTCTATTTGTGAACAGCACTAAGGTCAAGTGAGTCTATAGGGGGCACCATTTCTTCAGAAAAATCCCAGAATATGCCCTCACCCCCTTCTTGGAAAATGAACCTACTGCGTGTTGGCTATTGTACCCACAGTATTTCCAGAGCTGACTGCAGTGCAAAGTCCTGGGAGCTGCTCCTTTGTGTTTGTGGCTTGGTCCATGCTGGGAAGCAGCTACTCACTCACTCATGTTTTCCCTGGGAAGCCACCTGGCATGACCTCCACAATAGCGTTGCAGCTATGGATGCTCCCGTATCCAGAGGGAACCCTAGCTCCACTGTCCACCACTCAGCACCTCCCTACAAGAGTTGGCTGCTGACTTAGGCAGAGAACAGGGCCCCGTGCCATTTGCTTGTCAGTTGTTTTCAAGTGCCTTCAGACACAATTCTCCATAGATGCTTGAAGAGCCGTCAGGAGAAGGATGACAAGATTTACTCTGTAACTAAATCCTCTTGCTCCCCTTACCCTAAACGCAGCTCCAGCCTCATCACAGTCCTGGTGCAGACCACCGTGCAGCTGTCTGACAGTAACAGCTCTCTACATGGTCTGCCTGCCTAGTCTTGCTCCCCTTAATCCTCCTCCAGGAGCCCAAGTCTGTTTAAGGCTGAATCTGACCATGCCCGACTCACTTAAACCCCGTCCATAATGCTTTGCTTCGCCTCAGGATAAACTCTGAAGCCCTGAGCACGGCTTTAAGCCCCAGCCCTTGCTCCACTTCCCAGCTGCAACCTCACCCAGTTTCTTTCCTGCCAAATACTTACTCTTCTACCTCCAAGCCTTGGACTCAATAGCTCCCCTCTCGTCTCTTACTAAGCTCATCTGTCCAGGTGTCACTTGGCTGTCATTTCTTCTGTTATACTCCAGTCCTCCTAGGGCTCATCCACCCTCTAGGAATGCTCTAGACTTAAAACTACTCTCTTATCATTTGTCTGTCTGTTTACATACAATTTCTCCAGACAATAAGCTCCTTGAAGGCTAAAACTTTTATTCATCATCACATCTCTAACCCATCAGGGATGCCTGAGATACTCAACTGCATCTGAATGGTGAAATGAAAACATGATGGGGTATGTACCAGATAACTTGCTAATGCTCACCCACCCAGCCCAGTAAAGCCTCCCAGTCTCCAGACATCGTCTATGCGGACAACAGGTGAAGGGTCTACAGTGTCCCTCCCATGCTTACTCAGCTCACATCCTATCAGCTGGCACTCACTCATGGGATAAATGATGCTGGTCAGTCTCTGCTCCGGACATACTGTGAGGTCTTGGGCAAGTCACAGAGGTAAGCTCCTGGGTCAATCACACAGAGGTGACACTTGGACCACCTAATTCATCTTTTCACAACTAAATGAGATCACAAATGCTCAAGTTCCTTGTAAAATGTTCAAACAGGCTGTTGGCGAGTTTCCATCGTACAACACATGCCTGGCATTCATAAGGCCCTGGACTCAAGACCAGGTACCACAAGATAAACATTAAAAAATTAGAAGTCAAATGAAGGCTTGTCACACAACTTTTGGGACTTGCAGCATAAATGATAATTTTAATTCTGCAACTGAATTAGGAAACAAGGTGCCAAATGTAAACTTTTAGTGCTCAGCAGGCAGAACCTAGAACCGGACTGAGAGCTTAGCAACTCTGTGCCGTGCCCTGCAGGTGAGTAAGAAGGCACGGGAAAGACAAGGCTGTGTGAGCAGCAAGTAAAGACCCAGTGTTCCTGGCATCTGGAAGACACCTTAAGCTAACTGTTTGGACAAGGGAAGCAGAACCATACCCACCTGAATCATCTCAATCAGCAGAAATAAAAACCAGGCCAAGGCAGTCCTTCCTCTGACTTATGTTCCAAGTCAGGAACAACTGACACATGGCATGCCCCTTTTGGCAAGACAAACCCAACACAACATTTAAGACTTTTTTCTCTTTAATTAGGAACCAGGGGAATGTGCTGCTTATCCCTCTGCAACGGTCTAGAGCAGGTCGCCAGATCCAGATGTAGGTCATCAGCGGGCTTGGCTGAACTTGCTGAGGGCCCAGGAGGAAAGGTGATGGCAAAACGGATGTTGGCAGGAGCTAGTGCTGGCCAACTAGAGCCTGGACAGAGTTCTCTCCCTCTTCCAACTGTACTCGAGACTGGATCGTGCCAGGAGACAGAGAACGTGCTGGAGGAGCAGGATGCAGCAGTGGTGGGACCCCGGTCCGCTCAGGTCCATCCTTCACTTGCCTGCCCTCCACTCTTCCTGTCGCTTCGTGATTAGGTATTTGAAGAATTCATACACAGACCATGCAATGGCTGTGGAGGGGATCTGGTAGATTACTCTGGCCTGCACCCCTCGGAAGTAAGCAGTCACCCCGCCTACTTGATAAACCGTCCTGAAGGCACTGGCCATGCCTGTGATATGTCCTGTAATGTTTGAGTTCAAAGCCAGGGACTCCTGGGTGTTGAGCAGTGTTTTGCAAACGTCCAGTGGGGTTGTGGCTGCGGCAGCTACTGCTCCCGCACAGGCTCCAGAGAGCACGTGGGAGCTGGGGTTGTACCGTCTTTGGGGGTTAAAGTGCTCCTGCAGGAACTCATAGGTCATGAAGTGAATGGCTTGGAAGGGAACATTCATGGTCAGCTGGGTTGTGTAGCTGCGGTAGAAGGCCCCGGCCCCTTCATTTTGCCACACTGCCCGTACACAGTCTGTCACCCGGTGGTATGGTGAGTTGTACATCTGCATCCTCTGCTTGACCACTGTGGGAGTCATTGAGAAGCAGGAGGAGGAGAGGGAAAGAGCAGCCAGTCAGTGACAGACAATCCCGATTCGGCATTCCAAGTCAGCCATTCGCCAGCGAAAGGAAAGAGAAGAAGGGTGAGTAAGTTTTCTGTTAACCTAAGAATCTTACTTTAGGGGGAAGGGGATCCAGAGGTTTAGTAAGAAGGAAAAAAAACCGAGCCCATTAATTAAGACCTGACCTGTCTGTTATTATTATTTTAACCTTTCCCAACAACAGATGACTCAGTGGCAGTGAATCCAGTAATGAACCAAGTACAATTCCATTTCTCCGGTATGAACTCTTAAAATTGAGAAGGGAGAAAAATAAATGATACCAAGAAGAAACTTCGGCTTTTATTCAGAAAGTGCAGGCTTCAGTTTCACAATGTTTCCCATCCCATTAGGCAGATAATGCTGAGTTTTGTGCACCTCTAGCTAGCCTTGAACCTTCTACCCCATGGCCTTGCCAGACACGTAAAGAAATGCGCTGAAGGGACGTGTCAGCTAATTCTCACACGATGTACTTGGAGAATCCCCCCTAAAAGTTAAACTATACAATTTAAACTTTCACATTCCAGTAAGAAATGCAATACTGTAGATTTTAAAATGTTAAACTATACCTTCTTTGAGAAACGAGAGATAATGTTATATAAATTAGATCAAGTATACTACAAAGGAGACTTCCAGGAAAGCCCAGGACTAACCCCTCGGAGGTATCACTTTTTCTAGGAAAGCCTCAAAGATGAATTCAATTCCAAAGACTTACGCTGCTTCAGAAAGAGGGCTCTGAAGCACCGAACATACGGACGGAGCGCCCTCTAGTGCTATACCAAGATAACCGCGAGGATTCCCCACAAAAAAATGTGCTCTGGTTTTCTTTGCAAGACAGAAATAGAACCGAACATGAAGATGTAGCTGCCCAGAAGGATGGGCTAAAGAATCTTTACCTTCCGCTGGATTCATGGCTGCATCATGAAGTAATGTTGCCACACATCCGGCTGTACCTGCAAATGAGAAACAACTGCCATATGTAAGGCCAAGAGAGTGAGCAAGTCACTGAGGGCCCAGGTAAGGTGAGTGGCTGTGACAACAGTGAGGAAAACTTGTTAACAGTCAGTCCAAGAGCTGGTTTCAGAA
The DNA here is from genome assembly GCA_033318265.1 of Phyllotis vaccarum. Lineage (NCBI taxonomy): Eukaryota > Metazoa > Chordata > Mammalia > Rodentia > Cricetidae > Phyllotis > Phyllotis vaccarum. The sequence continues at coordinate 18,009,538 of JARWLC010000004.1, read as the reverse complement.
CCCACTGCTCCCGAGCTCCTGCTCCCAGGAAGGAAGGCACACCCCTAATTTTAAAAGGCCATTATTGCACATTCCACACCTGACAGAAAGGCCCAAAAGGGGCAAAGAAAATATCCCAGATGTCCTCAGAGCAAGGACTCTAAGAATAAAGCAATTATGCCCTGGCAAGAGCTGATAACACTTCTGGCAAGGCATGCCCACAGCAATGGCCCCCACTACAGGGAGAATGAAGCCAGAGAGCCAGAGACTCACAGTCTAACCTGCTTCCTATCCTGGGGCCTGTAAGCTGCCCAGGCTGTGTCCATCCACACCTTCTCCTTCGTTGGTCCTGAGCCACTATACCCGCTCTTCACACTCAACATGGCTTCCAACCTTAGGTTGCTATTTCCTTATTTCCACCCAACCTCTAAAACATTTGGATTCCCCAAACGCCCCCATCCACTTGTCAAGGCTTTGTCATATCCTCAGACACCAACTGCCTCTGATCAGGTGGGATCCCGAAAAGGTGAGGTAAAGAGCTGGGTCACCTCCAACCCTGCCTTGAAAAGCAGGATACCACCCAACTACCAAGAAATATATAGCGGGGATAGTTCAGTGTGTCTCCACATTACCAGGCATTAGAAGCTGATGCCAGGGAGATGAGAGCAAAGTCAAGCTGGTAGGTAAGGGAGGAGGATACTGTGACCTTTGTTGAGGTGCCCCAAAGGAGGAGTGGGGTTGAAGCAGCCCGCTGTCCGAGCACATCAGGTTTGGAAGTCCCTCCCTATAATCTGGCCTACCCCAGCCCAAAGCTGCAGCTCCAAACCATGCTGAGACTGGGAAGCACTGACAGCGGCAAAGCCCAGAGAGTTGGGAAAGTGGGGACCAGCACAGGAAGGCTCAATACCATTGGCAATATGGCTATTGCCCCCTGGATGGATTACATCACTCAATGTCTTTTTTAACTTTTCGTAGCAGGCAAAATAGAGGGCGTGGGCAGGCCCCGCGCCTGTTGCTGTGACATTCAGCCCCCGCATGGGCCTCCACAGGCCCTCTGTTCTTATAATTCTCCAGAGGGCCTCCAATACGTTTCGATAGCGAGCTGCTGGGTCAGGCTGGAGACTCTGCATCCGGGTCTGAAATTACAGCAAAAAAGGCAAAGTCAGTGATTCCAACTTCTTGTCCACATCACACAGGCCTGGTAAGCGGGGCAAGCCTGTGTAGCGACACTGTGCATCCAGATTTTACTCTTCCCAAATCCATGACTCATCTTCCCAAGACTCGGACCATTCTCTAGTTATCCACAGCCAAAAAGTAGAATACCCTTGAGAATATCCTTTGAGAACGCTGTCCCTAGGCAACATCCAGAAACTCGAAAATGACCCACTGCCCCAGCAATAAACACCAAGCATGAGATCCACAATGTTGCTTAAGAAACCAAGGCTAAGTTTAGAAATCGGTGCTGGATGGATGGCAGAGCAGTTAAGGACACGTATGCATTACTCTTGCAGAGGGCTTGAGTTTAATTCCTATGTTGGGTGGTTCATAATTTCCTATAACTCCAGCTCCAAGAGAGCCAATATTCCTTTCTGGCCTCTCTAGTTACTTGCACTCATATGCATATTACCCCACCCCCACAGGCACATACATGTAATGTAAAATAAAAATAACCCTTTAAATTCAAATTACTGTCTACAGCATACTCGGTGCTTTATTTCTGAAGATAAGCCCTGGCCCTGCTTCCTGACCACTCAGAGGAGGGCTCACCCTTTGATATTTTTCAAACCATTTGCCTTTGGCAGCTGGGTCTGCATGCTAAAGTCTTGATAGAAATAGCATTCCCAACAGATGCTGCTCCTGGGAGACAAGTCTGGCCCCAAACTGTTGAGATGGGAAACCAAACTACCCTTTAAAACTGAAGGACCGAGCATTCGGACTTCTTATCTAAATTGATTGGATCCTCTGAACAGCAAATAAAAGCTGTCTCTATGAAATACAACCTTTGAGGATTAGTGACTGGGGTGAAAGTGTGGGTAGCAGTTTACGGAAATTTGGGAATCTGAGCCAGTGAGGTGCCTCAGTGAGTAAAGTCACTTGTCACCAACCCTAACAACCTGGGTTTGATCCTTGAAATCCACACGACAAAAGGAAAGACCCAGCTCAGTGTTTCAAAGGCATACTGCTCTTTCAGAGGACCCAAATTCAGTTCCTAGTCACCCATCTTGAGTGGTTCATAACTGTTGACTCCAGCTCTAGGGAATCCAATGTACACACTCTCCCCCAACACAAACACATATTCTATACAATTTTTAAAATAATAAAAATCTTTAAAAGGGAATTGAAAGTCTACCTCATCAGGCCTTCTCTGAAGTATGTCTTTACACAAAAATCCTTTGTCTACTAACATATTTCAAAGCTAAAGTATCCTGGAGCCTACAAGTTTAAAGCAATGCCAGGCTGCTAGAACAGGGGCCTAGAGGATGGGTTCACTGAGTGAATAAATGAACCTTTGTCACAAAGATATGTCTACACCAGTTCAGGAAATAACAAGTACAGCCTCTGGAGAGTCAACAGGGCAACTGATGACCAGTAACAGTTTAAACTCTTAAACTCCTGCCTCACACCAAGCACTAGATTCAGTTCAGCTTAACAAGTTTGAATCCTCCTGATTCAAGTTAGCCAACTGGGATCCAAGAATAAGGCCTTTTTTTTGGGCATGGCCAAGACTAACCAGATGAACAGGTCCTGGTTAGCCGCAAGCAATCTACATTCCTATGGAATTACTCTCTCCTGCCTGCTACTAACAAAACACTGCATGCTTACAATGTTAATTACTGACCTTTCAATCAGCAATATCACGGTATCACAATGGACATTCAGTTTCCAGTTCTCCAAACCACTCAAATACAACGTGTGCTTTACTTAAAGGGTGTGATTCTAATCTGGACCTGGTGGCTTAACAATACATATTTTCAGGAGTCTGTTTGAAAGACATCTTCTAGAAGAAGATCCAGAAACCACAGTGCTCTGTTGCAGTCGAGGGCACATTTGGCAACCAGTGATGCAAGAGTCTGGCCTCAGAGAACTGTTCATCCCCAAAAGGAAACTGTACTATGCGGAAGTTACTCCCAACATTTTACAAGCACATCTAAATCTAATTCAGTGACTGCATCCCTATGCACAAGGCCCAGGACCCAGGCAGAAAAGTCTAAATACAAAAAAGAATATGGACTCCCATGTTTTTGAGACAATAAATCTTCTTTTTGCAGAAGGATGAAATCTCTAAGAGCATACAAAAAGCTGCAGTATGTAAACACAAACACCACTGCCTAACAAACCCTGTGGTAGCAGCTCATACCTTTAATCCCAGCACTTGGGAGGCAGAGGCAAGTGGATCTCTGTGAGTTTGAAGCCAGTGTAGTCTACACAGTGAGTTTTAGGAAAGCCAGCACTATACAGACAGAGAAACCTTGTCTTTAAAAAAAGGGGGAAGAGGGCCTAGGTGCTCTGGTGAAGTCTGAGTCAGGAAGCCTGGTCTCAGAGTCAGCTCTGCCTGACATGCTCACTCCTGGCTATGTCTGTCACTCAACTTCTCTCATCATGAATATCCTGCAGGCTGGAAAGATGGCCCAGCAGTTAGCAGCGCTTGTCCTTGCAGAGGGAAAGACTTCAATTCGCAGCACCAACACGGCAGCTCACAAGCATCTGTGAAGCCTAGTCCGAGGGTCTAGTCATCTCCTTGCACACCAGGCACTCATGCAGTGTTCAGATACGTATGTGGGTAAAGCACTCATACACATAAATAATCTAAGTAATCTAAAAGGTGATCACAGACAAAGAAAACTGCCACGCTATATGGACTAAAAGAAACAAGGCATGTAAAAACTATAATCTGCAAAGTTCTATAAATGTAAGGGTTTTGATGATTAGAGCATGATCCTAAAATATACATTCACAGCCAAGAATTGACAGGTCATGGGAACATGGTATACATCCCTCACACGGGCAACTAATCAGCCCTTAGCCTGAAGTGATTAAATTCTAAAGGTAGCGCATGTGTGTTTCCTGTGAGGTTCTTCTAGGCTACAGTCATTTATACTGTATATTCAGGGGTCACTCTCAGTTATACATTCACAGGTGACCTCTCTTGACATCTTTATCTGGCTAGGCTCTTGAAACCTGCTTTTGGGAAGTTATAAGGAAAGTTGATGAGTCATAGACTGAACTCGAATCACAACTCTGCCACTTAGACTCTGTAACCTTTGACACGTTACCTAACTGCTCTCCAAGCCTTTTTTCATCTATGAAATAATCGGAGTAGTGTTGAGCACTTTACACAGTGCTGGGAATGTAAGGACATCTGGCACTTACTGATTACTTAGTTATCATTATGAGGTGTGAGAAAATAAAATACAAGTCAGAGATTTGATTTCCTAACCTTTCCCTGGGATGTACAGAGATAACCTTTTACACTCAAAGTTCTGCTCCTTCCTTCCATGTGATACCTGCTTAGTGACTGTAGCACTTCAGACAGTCCCTTGCATAGGAGAAGCAGCCAAAAGACTCTGAGGAGGGTTCTGTGGCTCTGGTTTCAGAGCCTGTCCCTACAGATAAAGTCTGGCACTTGCCTCTAAGGTCTAGAAAAGGAAACTGAGATTTATCTGGATTTCCAAAGCTCCCTATTATAATCATGGAAATGGCAGGCTTGATAACCATGCCCTAGCAAGGCTATACTAACTTCCCATGGTCCTTCCCAAGGATATTTTAAGTCAACTTGACCCTGATAAGTGGCTAGGATACACAGGCCTGCATGCCAAAAGGGATCTTCAGCATTCATTTGCAAACACTGTGGTGTCCCTTTAGGCTCCAACACTGACACCTGTCTCCAGTCTAGTATTAGGGTCTGGTTGGGCTGCTTTTCCTCTTCACCATCCTAGGAAAAGCTGCCAGGGGAAAAATGAACAGAAAATTTTTTCTAAGAGAAGGAATTTGAGTTACATTCATACCTGCACAAAAACATCAAACATTGGACACTAATTCATACCAGGCTATTTTCTTCTCATTATTTAGTTCCCAGCCTAAGAACGAGAAGAAACAATTCTTCTAAGATAAACCTTTGCAATTTTGAAGACTCTTAGGCATTTGTCCCTCAAATCAAATAACCAATTCTTTAGTGTAGGGTTTAGAGTAAGACTGCAATATTGTATTGTCAGGTTTTTTTGTTTTGTTTTGTTTTTTTTAGGAATACAAGTCCTAAAACATACTCAGGTGATTAGGAACAATTAATCAAAATAGTTAACCTTGGTAGGCTAGACATAACTTACTGGTTATGCAACACAACTTTGGAATTCCCTTCTCCTGTGTCCCTTAATTTTCAGGCCTTAGATGCCAATCGGGGATTTAGTTCACCAGTCTCCCCTGCGTTTAGAGCGCGGGCAGAATGGCCCACTCTGATGAGCCATATTTGACTCAGGATGGTCTCTGTTGACTGAGTCTTGTCATAAGACAAAATGTGTCCTCCATTAAGGATATTCTAGAGGCGCTTCTTTTGTTTGTTAGCTTTTCTGTGACAGGATTTCTCTGTTTAGCCTTGACTGTCCTGTAACTCTCTCTGTAGACCAGCTCTCAAACTCAGAGATTTCCTGCCTCTGCCTCCCAAGTGCTGGGATTAAAAACATGGGCTACACTGACCAGCTCCAGAAACTTTTAACAAGGAAATTTACAAAAATGTTTATAAGCAAATGTTTATTCTATACAGGACTATAGAGTAAGGAGATAAGTTTCTTAGCATAATACAACTATCAACTGATAGGAAATAGTAATATTTTTTCTTCCCTTTCTGTACCCATACATGTTTATGTGGATATGAATAAGTCGGGGGGGGGGGCAGAGACCCATCTTGGACATCTACCTTAACCACTTTTCACTTTAATTACCGAGACAGGATTCTACTATATAAACCATGCTGGCCTCAAATACACAAATCTGCCTCACGAATACTGAAATTAAAGAAATATGCCACCACACTGAGCCACATTATTATCTTTTGAGACAGGGTCTCTTACAACCTGAAACTCATGGATTTGGCTACACTGGTTAACTGGTGAGCTCCAAGGATCTATCTGCCTGTCTCTAATTTCCCAACACTGGGGTTACAGATGCCCAGATTTTTATGTGGGTACTAGCACAAGCTTTTTTGACTAAGCCATCTCCTCAATTCTAGTAAGAACATTTTAAGTCGGCCATACTATCACAATGTATTTTCCATCCCACTAAATAATTTCATTGCTTTCTCTCTGTTTTCCATTTGATACATATCCTGAAACATCGCACTCTAGACTCTGCTGGTACTTGCAGTTAAGAGAAAGAGGCTGCAGGGCAGTGGTAGCTGCCTCCCTCCAGCACCAGGGAGGCAGAGGCAGGCGGATCCGTGAGTTCTAGGTCAGTCTGTTCTAAAAACTCAGAACAGGCTCCAAAACTACACAGAGAAACCCTGTCTCAAAAGGGAGAGAGAGAGAGAGATTGGTTACTTTACAACTAGATTTTACTAACTTTTGAATGTTAGTAAAATATTAGTAGCATTCATTAACTCAAGACATCCAAACCTATTTCCTAAATGTCTGAATCATTGTCACTTCTACATATTCATTTTATAATTATTATTTCATTGGTTATTTCTCTCACACAGGTTTTATTATTTCTTCTAAGGGAAGACACAGCAAGTTGCCTGGAAAAAGCTCCTACCCAAAGAACAAGCCAGGAGTCCAGTTCATGGTCTAATACTCCCTGTTGACAAAGACATTTAAATTGCTAATGTTCACCTCAGTCAGGTGCACTTAACCGCAGTTTTCAGTGGGTATAACTCTGCTGTGATGTGCTGAGACACTGGCCAGCTCAACATCATTCATAAAGCTTCAGGAGCACTTTCTCCATTTCCTCACCACAACTCAATGCCATTCACAAAGTGTCAGGAGCACTTTCCCTATTTCCTCATCCACTTTACTACTGAACTTGTAAAATAGTCCTGAAACTAGAAGCAAGCAGAAGAAACCGATTTTTGCAGGGTTGAAGTTGACGCTCTCATCTGAGAAAACATACATGGGGGGGGGGGGGGCTGCCTATATTATTTGGTGTCAAGAAAGCCCCGTTCTCATGAGTCATTTCAACCCCTCGAAGTTTTCCCTTTCGGTTTAGACTTCACCTTTAGTAGTTGGCACCTCTACTAAAGTACTACAGTTAGGAAAAATACATTTCCATCTTCCCCGGGCTTCTTCGGACCTGCATGTCCATACCATCCTGCTTGGCTGTGGATGCAATGGGCGTCCAATAATGATCATACCCTGATAATTTCATTCCATTTTTTTTTTCCACGTTTACATCTACTTTCTAATACCATCACACTTCCCTTCTGGCCGTTTTCCTTTTTTGTCAAATTCAGGTGCCCAAAGAAAGAGCTATCAATCCCATCTCTGTTGTGTGAGGGCTGATTCGTTCACACAGTCTTAGTCCGGGCGCACTTTTTACGTTCAGGAAATAGATGGGCTATCAGTCTTGTTCACAGAGAAACCGAAACCTTTTCCTTAACATCCCTTTCCCATATCCATTCCAGTCTGGAGCTCTGACTTTTGACTGCACAAATGATTTTCAACCACTTACGGGTTAAGATTGAATACGTACTTTTATCTAGCTGAGAGATCCCAGATTCCGGTTCCTGCCCCGTCACTTTTAAGAGAAGCCACAGCAAGGAGCTTGTAAAAGCGCCGACCCGAAGCACATTTCAAGCCAAGCCATGAGATCGAGTTCCCGGTCTGATTTCATGCCAGCTGGCTTTCCCTTAATCGAGCTGTAGACTTACCTGTGTTTCGGGATCCCCCACCCTACCCCATTCCTGCTTAGTCCCAGGCGGGATCAGGTCTTTGACAAGGATTTTGCTCCGAGTCTCGATTCGGATCTCACTGACCGTTAGAAATAAGTCCTTGTTCCTGACTGAGCTCAACTCCCAGTCAGGACTTTGCTTGCACGGAGTATCGTTCAGATCGTGCGTAGAGGTAGGAGCCAGGAAGGAACCCATCGGCTCTGGGTCTCAAGTCGGGATTCTGGCTCTAAACAAGGCTCAGGGTCGGGTCAGCCCCAGGTCGGGTTCGTAGCCCGGTCCAGGTCTCACCTTGACGCAGTCGATCGGGTACATCACGCAATGCTCCAGGATCCCTGCCACGGCGCCCGCCACCATGTGCGTGGTGACAGTAGCTCCAGCCGGCAGCGCCTCGTATTCCGGGCCGGATTCCGGATCCTGCCGTACTGGGGGCTGACAGGCCCCTGCCTCCCCGCCGCCGGCCCCCCGGCCCACGCCCCGCTGCAGCCACCCGTCCAGCAGCGCCGACTCCCCCGGGCTCCGCCCGGGCCCAGCAGCTGGTCCTCCCGCCACACCGCCTGCACTCCGCCCCTCCAACTCCATCCACTCGGGCCAGCCGCGGCGCCCAACTGCGCCGCTGCCGCCGCCACTACTGCCGCCGCCCCCCGGCCCCTTTGCGTCCGCCTCAGGCGCGGCCCAGAGAGCCCGGGGCCTCCGGCTCCCGCTTGGCCCCGAGGGCACGCCCCCAAGACAGCCATTGGTCCAGAGCTTAACGTGTCCCCACCTCTATTTTACGCAGCCAAATTTTATCTGGTGGCATTCGCCAGACAGCTTGTCATTCCTCACGTAGGTTCCACCCCTTCCCCTTTGATCTTGGAAGCTTCTTGTTTATTGGTCACTGATTGGCGGACTTGGGCAATCGGCCCGCCCCTGGCGTTTCGGGGGCGGGAGAAACGTAAAGCTGAGCTTTGATAGGCTCAACCGCTCTGGCTACTTTGGCGGCGGCCATTGGCCTGGGCCACTTCGTTCTTCCATTGGCTATGGAGGGAAGCGCCGGGAGGACGGTGACCGGCTTCGGCCTGCAGCCGGGCTCCGCGGGGCGACGTGCGTGGCTGCCGGGATCTGCGGGGAAGGGGGCGGTGCTAGGTCTTCAAGGTCAAACCGCTGTCGGTTGCCGTTATGACTCGTGCTCTGGCGTGCACCGAGTGTCGAGTAGCACGGCTCCCACTGTTCCCGCGGGATCTCAGGCGAGGGCGGAGTCGGCCAGGACCTGCGTCCCCTGGCACGGTCTGTCCCGCCGCTAGGGGAGTGCGACTGCGAGCCTCGGTTTGCTCGGCTAGGACCTCCCTCCCAAAGCCGCCTGGTGAACCCTGCAGTGGGTGGGCCGAAGTGTTCTCATTGGGTAGGCTGTGCGCTGGGAATGGAGATGGAGAAATGGGGCGGGATGATTCAGAGGCGACGACAGGTGGCCAGGGTCTTGGAGCAGCATCCCAAGCGCAGCGGTGCAACTGCGGATGCTTCCAAGTTCGGCTTGTCCTTACTCGTAGAAACTTGAGCATCTTATTCCCGAGCTGACTCGCTGATGGACCCCACTGGCTGTGATGCGAGTCGGCTGAGCTGGATCTTGGGAACCGCTCCCTGGCCATTGGGACCACCACAGGGCCACCACATTGAGTGGAAGCAGGCAATGAAACGACTGTAGAGCCTCGGCCGCTACTGAGGCGCGCAGGCCCCTTTCCGCTGGTGCTGCGGGCTGCCCTTCGCGGCGGCGTGTCTGCACACGCTTCGCCAGTTTCAAGTTCTGCTTTACAACCTATTTTAATGAGATGATGACGCAATTGCAAACTTTTCCATCTTTTCATAACGTTTCCTTAGGACGGGAGGAGAGTTTTCCATTTCCTCTCCTAAGCTTAATCCTTCTGTGGGTCTCAACTCATTTTTGGCAGTGGCTACTAACATTTAGATTGTGATATTTTGGAAAATAAAAGTACCCATTCGCAGCCATGCATTTCATTTCGGATTTCAGCGAGGACAAGACTCCATTTCAGCTTAAGAACTCTTTCCCCTACGGTGTTCCTGTTGTTATCCTGCACATTTCTCTTGAGAGATAGGGTTAGATAGCTCTCAAAAAGGATCCCTCAAACCTGTTAGACTATAAGGTTTCTTTTTCAGTGATGATTAATACCTACAGTGTCCCTTTCCTCGTGCTCTACATATTTACTTATGATCATAAAATCTTTACAAATTCAGTGGCGTCTCATGGCGAGGAACAACACTTGTCCTCCATTGACCCACAGCTCACTAAAATTCCTCCCCCAAGAAGACTCCGATGCCAGCTTTTAGCTTTCCAAGTCTTTCACTGGCCATTGAAGTGGAGCATTTCTGGAGACTGAGTGTTTCTCACAGGTCTTTAAAACATTGCAGAGTTTTCCTCTCGGGAGCCTTCTTTCTGTTTTCTTGTTGCATGCTTGTTTATTTTGTTTTTGTGGTGTTGGAGAGCATGCTAGGGAAGCACTCGGTGTCTCCAGCCCCTTACTGCAGTGTGCCTAGGTGGTCCTGTCAACAGGGCCAGGGAAAGCCTTTCAGATGACACAGTTCTGAGTGGCAAGCAGGGGTCAGTGATGACGGATCTGGAGAAGAACATTCTAGAAGTAGAACAGTTACAACTACCCTCAGGTGAGAACAAGTTAAAGAAAAGTGAGGCTTATTTATTACCCAATTGGGGTTAATTTGAATATTCATTACACAGCTGAATTATATACAGATATGCACTTACCCAAAATGCATTTCTTTTCTCTCCCCCTTTAAAAACCAAAATATTCATCCTTTCCAAAACTTAAAATCCCCCCACACACACACAAGCTGGCATTGTACCTGGCATATCAGTGAAGAATAAAACGATTGTTGTCGGAAGTTTCTGTCCCAGTATTATTAACTCAGAGGCTTATATTTTAGTAGCTTATGGGCCAGTAGTTCAAGCATATTACTATCTAGCTCTTACAGTTAAATTAAACCATAATTCTTAGATTCTTACCTATGTTTAGCCACGTGGCTTGGTACCTTGTCTCAATATAGCATTCTCATCTTGTGTCTGCCTGGCATCTGCTTCTCTGCCTCCTTCCCAGAATTCTAGTCTGGTTGTCCTGCCTCTACTTCTGGCCTGGCTACTGGCCAATCAACATTTTATTAAACCAATACGAGTAACACATCTTTACAGTGTGCAAGAGCATTATCCCACAACATAATGTGACAACATTATGTCACAAAGATGAGACTTATAAGTGAGTGATGGTCTGACCATAAGAACTGTGGCAATCAACAAAATGGATGAGGTGACTGTTTTCAATCTCAAACTAACTTCCTAAAGGAAAGGGAAAGAGTTCCAAGACAATCTATCTGTCTGCTGTTTTTCTATCTGTGGAATCTTTCCTAAAACTTCATGGAGGAGCTGGAGAAATGGCTCAGAGGTTAAAAATGCCTGCTGCAGCCAGGGGTGATAGTGAATGCCTTCAGTTTTAGCTCTCTAGAGGCAGAGGCAGGTGCCCTGCCTGGTCTACAGAGTGACCTGCCTGGTCTACAGAGTGACCTGCCTGGTCTACAGAGTTCCAGGAAAGCCAAGGCTACACAGAGAAACTGTAACTCCAGCTTCATAATGTTATTCTAGACGTCTGGGGGAAGTATATTCTTACACATTTTCACAAATGAACATTATGACTTCAATAAAAAGACATAAGGGCTGGAGAAAGGTTCAAAGGTTAAGAGCTCTGGCTGCTGTTTGAAGGACCTGAGTTCAATTCTCAGCACCCACATCATCATTTATAATCATCTATGATGCCAACCCTAAGAGAGCCAACTCCCTATTTTGGCTTCTATAGGCACCAGCATGCATGTGTCACACAAACATGCATGTAAGCAGAGCACTCATACACGTCACACTTTTTTTTTTTTTGAAAAAATAAAAGGGAGGGGGAACTTGAGTTGTTTGAAATCTAAGTAGTGACAACATTTTCATTTCCCTTTGTCAAAAGATGACTGCTGTGCCACTTTATACCCAATACCATGACTTTAATGAAAATATAACCATCGAGCCATTGCATGAATCTGTATTTCTAACACTTAGGAGGCTAAGGCACGAGCATCTGCAGTTTGAGGCCAACCTGGACCCATACAGAGTCTGCCTCCAAACCCCAACAATACACCATAATGATGGCTGAAAACAACTATTACTGAGAGTGTGGAGAAATCAGAATTTTCACCCATTGATGATGGGAATGTGCAAGCCAAGGTTTCAGTTTGGTGAGTCAAAGGGTTAAGCTGGGCTGGTACACTGGCTAAAAGAATAGAGACTGACAACCTGACTTTGATCTTGGAACCCATGTTGATGGGATGAAGGAAGTGACTCCCCAGTTGTCTCCTGACTTCCATACACAGTTATTTGGAACTGCTGTGTGATCTAGCAGTCTCACACCTAGGCTACAGTTCCAGAAGAAAAGTAGGAGCTAAGTGCACCCAGGTTAATAGTGGACCTTTCCACAGCAGGCAAAAGGTAGAAACACTACAAATGTCCATCAGTAGAAGAACAGATAAATTCTGTGTAGATGCAATATGCAAACCCAGTGACTATTAGCTATTTAGCTTTGAAAGGAAACCAGTACATATTGATACCTGCTGTATTGTGAACAAAACTTAAAAACTTTGTTTAATGAAGAAAAGCAGAAGTAAAAGCACATGGAACTCCACTTACATGAGCTGTCCAGAGTAGGTGGCTATATCACAGGCTCAAATTGAGGAAGCCTCATTTTATTGGTTGTGTTTAGTAGGAGTTTCCTCTCTTCCCCTCTCTCTTCAAACCAAGCAGGAGCAGACAGAAAATTGGGCATGGAAAATGTTCTTTTCTGTTTCACACACTCTTCCAGCCACTTTTTGCTCACATTTCTAATATCCACATTGCGTTGAAAAAATGTTATAAAATCTGTAAAAAAAGTCCCCAAAGAACTGCAGATGTTTGTAAGTCCTAACAGTCATGCCCTTGTTGCTGTTTATTTCGAAAAAGAAGACAAACTTACTGTGGCTTTTTTGGTTTTGTGGTGCTGCAGGTTGAAGCTTAGAGCTTGTGCATTTGGACAAGTTTTCTCAGAGTGGGCCCCTCCTTGCAACTTTTTTTTTTTTTTTTTTTTTTTTTTTTTTGAGACAAGTTCTCTCAAGTTTCCCAGGCTGTCCTCAAAGCCATCTTGCAGTCAAGGCAGAAGGCAGGCTCTGAATGTGTGATCAGACCCCCGAGGAGCTGTGGTGGTAGGTTTGTGAGACCAGGCCTGTCCACAGTTCATTACACAGTATGAGCACAGCCTACTTCCTCCCTAGATCAAGTCTGCAACAAACCGACAAAACTTAACGAGAATGAAGAAGGAAGGAAAAGAAGCGAGGAGGAGCTTTAACTCTTTCTGTCCCGGTTCCATCCTGACTCCCCATCAGGAAATGGAGCAAGGAAGACAGTACAAGGTCCTCTTGCCCTCAGTTTCAGTGTCTTCTTTTGCAACATGGTGAACGTTGTAACGACAGCAGCACTTCTATAACAAAACGATTTCTGGGAAGATGCAACACACAGTCTACTCTCCCCAGATAAGGAACCCCGGGCCAGACCAAAGCACAGATAACATCCAGAGTCCAACTTGGTGAACCATGAGTTTTAATTGTGCTTACTTATAGGAATATGGATGAGAGGTTATCTACTGGGGCAGAAATGACTCAAAGACAGCTGCATCACCAAAGCCCATCCCAGCATGGGTGACAGCTCACAAAAGCTGGGAACCTGGAGCGTACCTCATAGCCTGCAGGCAGCTCAACAGGTTGGACCATGTTTTTTCCAGGAGCCTCATTTGGTCTAAACTTGTTCAAGAGAGCCAGGAGGGCTTCTGCTTCTTTTAAGCAGGCGGTGGTCTCAGAGTCTTCTTTGAAACTTTTCTGAGACTTTTCTTTGTGGCTCAGTTTCACATAGTCTGGGAGGGACTCTCAGCTTTTCTTGTTTATTCTCACAGGGAAGGGCCTAGGGAATCTGGTAAGATTCGGGAACTTCCTGAAGCTTTCTATTTGAACTGTTTACCTTTCTGCTTAAGGAGCTTCAGGAGCTTTCTGCAGGTTACAATGTTTCAAAGGAAGTAGTTACACAACAGGTATTTTCAATTGAGACTTAAATGAAAAAAGAATGGTAGTCTGGGGTGGTGGCACACACCTTTGATCCTAGCACTCAGGAAGCAGAAGCAGGTGGATCTTTGAGTTCAAGGCCAGTCTGGTCTATAAAGTGAGTTCTTAGATGGCCAGGGCCACACAGAGATATCCTATCTCTAAAATACAAAGGGAAAAGAAAAGAAAAGAATGTTACATGCCTAGTACTCAATTAGACATAAAGTCAGAAATCAACATGTTGATTCCTATTAGTACTGTTAGTAACTTTGTGTGTTGGTTCATGCTTTTAAAATATCAGCACTCAAGGGGCCAAAGCAGGAGGATATCTGTGAGTTTGAGGCCAGCCTGGTCTACAGAGCAAGTTCTGGGATAGCCAAGGCTACACAGAGTAACCCTGTCTCAAAAAATGGAACAAAACTCTTTCCTCCCCAAGCTTCTTTTTCTCAGTGTTTTGTCACAGCATCAGGAGGCATACTAGGATAGGTACTTGTTCATGCCGTTTCATTGCTAGACTACAGGAGGAAATTAGACATATCTCACAAATAAGCTATTTTTTCTCACAACAATATCCGAGAACTCCAGGCCCAGGTCATATGTGCTCTTAATCATTGTCGATTCCTGAATAGTGCCATTCTGACCCTTATGGCCCCTCCTCCTCCCCAAAGGACTAAAACCTTATGTTAAATAGGGGGATTAAGAAAAACATGTTTTCCTGCTCTGCAGTCTCTTTATCGCTGCCACCTGCTGAGTGCTAGTCTTTTGGGGTTTTCCAAGACCTTGGGTGGGCTGGACTAGGGGGCGGGGTGTGAGAGAGTCAAGAAAGGAAGAGCTAAGTGGGGGACTAGGAGAGAGAGAAGCAGGACTAAGATGTAAGGTGTGTTAAATAAAGCTCAGGTCTCTCATTGTGATCCTGAATGATGGAACCTAACAACTCCAGAGTGCAGATTATTTAACCTCGACGCCCCTCGCCTGGACAAGACTCGAACACCCCAAAACCGGACGCGGTAAATCATTGTATGAACTTATCTTCATGAAGACTAGACAAAACCCTTACATAAAGTGGCTAGAATTAGAAAGTTTTCCTCAGCTGTGCATAGTGGTCACTTGCTTGTAATCAGAGCATTGGAAGGATATTAAATTGAAGGTCAATCCTCAGCTACTTACTCATTTGAAGCTAAGCTAGCCTAGATGAATAGACTTTATCTCAATTAAAAAAAAAATCTTTCCTAAATGTTACCAAATAAAGTAATGGTTGCTGTCCTTGACATATAAAGAACATAGGCTATCAGCAGGAATAAGGTTTGAATTGGTTGTAATTTTTTTTTTTGATGCTTTGTGGTATAAATATGGAACACATTGTCAAAGCAACCAAACAATGTTCTGAAGTCAGCAAACATTAACATAATAGCTTCATCATTAACAAACAACTTAGGGCAGCATATGTGAGCCTCAAACCCACAGACCTGAGCTAGCTGCATGTGGTTTTCCTGGCTGTTCTCTAGGTTGTATTTTTATATACTCTGTACTCATTTATTCATTCATTCATTCATTCATTCATTCATCCATTCATTCATATTCTCTCTCTCTTCCCTTCCTATCTCCTTCTCTATCCTTTTCTTCCCCAGCTGATGAACAAACCCAGTGCCATGTACATGTGAGGTAAGCACTTTATTATCGAACCCCCAGCCCTCTGTTTACATTTTTATTGCAGCCACATCTAGGCTTCTATGTATCTAATGTCCTCTTCCTTTAATTCTTTTATTTTCCTTGTGTCAACTGAGTGTCCTGGAATGCACTCTATTGACAGGCTGGCCTTGAACTCACAGAGATCCTTCTGCTTCTACCTCCCAAATGCTGGGATTAAAGGCAGTCTCCACCATTGCTCAGCTCTTTTAATTAGTCATCTCTTGACCTCTTAAACTTCCTTATCTTTACACATTACCTATTACAAACTGGTACCCATTGGGCAGATATTCCAGGTCTGTAAATTTGTAATTTTAGCTCTTTGGAAACCGAGGCAGAAGGATCTGAGTTCAAGGGTAGCCTAAACTAATAACAAGAGCCTATGGGGGTAGGTGGATCGTGGTGGTGGTAGTAGTATCAGGGAGGGGAAATTTAGACTACATCGTCAACTACAGGACAGTTAAAATAGGAAGTTATTCCCTTAGTTACAAATTGTCCAAAACTGCTCTTGGATTTGATTGGCTCAACTCAAGAGTTAGCTACTGGGCTTCAGTTATGCATATGTTCAGGCCTGTCCTAAGTGGCCGAGAAAGATGAAGCTAGGCAGAGGAGGCAGGGAGGAGGCATGAGCAGCAATCGGTGAAAATTAGACATCCATACATTATACAACAATGATAATACCTATTATGAAGGGCTTACAAGGTACACCAATGCATACATTTATTTTAAGCCTGTGTGGTTGTATATTGGTTATTTGCTGTTCAGTGACAAATTACTATGAAATTTAGTGGCTTAAAACAATAACCATTTATTATCTCTGTGGGTGAGGAATCTGATACAGTTAGCCAGGACTGCAGATACCTGAAGTCTTACCAGGATGGCTGACTCACTCGAATGGCAAGCTGATGCTGGTTATTGGCAGGTGGTCTCGTTCCTTTCCACAGTGGCCTCTCCAGAGGGCTGCTTAAGTGTCTCTGTGGCACAGTGGTGCATGGTACCACATTCTGGCTAATTACTGTATCAACCTCAGCTATATAGTCTGGACAGCCTGGACTACATAAGTAAATGCTTCCACATCACTATAAAGTATTACGAAACACTTAGGTCTCTGTCAGTTATGGTTGATGATGCTATCAAGGACCTGGGAGTTTTCATACAACATTTCTATTCTGTTATTCCAGGGCTTGTGCTGAAGCTGGACCAGGCATCTTAACCTTACGGTTATGACCAAAGACTGGGTCTCACTAGCTGAGGCTGGTCTTAGACTCTGATTTTACTGTTTCTGCTTCCCAAGGCCTAGGATTATTAGTGTATTTCAAAATGTCTGATTTATCATGTTTTTTTAAAATTATAGCCATTCTAGATTATATATATCATGGTAATATTTCATTGTAGTTTTAGTTTGAATTTTATCAGTGATTAATGTTGAAATTGACTCCTTGTGCTAATTTTCTGTGTGTGAATTTTTCTGGTGTAGTGTTTGAATATTTTTCATTTATATTTGGTAAATTTTCTTTAGTTTTAAGAATTCTTTTTTTATATTGCTATAGAAATCCTTTATTAAATCCATGATTTACAAATATCAACCCTACAGTGTGTGGCTTATCTCTTATTTTTCTAATAATACATTTTAAAGAGTAGGTCTTATTTTAATAAAGACTGTGGCTGTTTAAATAGGTATGCCCCCTCTATAGACTCATGTGTTTGAATGTTTGGCCCACTGGGAGTGGCACAATTAGGAGGTGTGGCCTTGTTGGAGGAAGGGAGGTGGGCTTTGAGGTCTCATAAATGCTCAAGCTATGCCCAGTGTGGGACACAGTCTTGACTGTTGCTGCCTACAGATCAAAATATAGAACTCTCAGCTCCTTCTCTGGCACCATGCCTGCCTGAATGCTTCCATGTTTCCTGCCATGATGATAATGGAAACTGTAAGCCAGCCCAATGAAATATTTTCCTTTATAAGAGTTGTTGTGGTCGTGGTGTCTCTTCGCAGCAATATGAACTAAGACAAAGACTACATCTTAAAGTCTCTATTGTGGAACTTGCTTTTATTGTTGAGTGTTAAGGAATTTTCCAGGCCGAAGGCCACTATGTGAGTATGTGAGGAATCTTTCTCTGTTTCTCTGTCCCATCAGCCAGCTCTCAAATAATGATATAAGGATTTCTTATTAATTATGGAAGCTCGGCCAATAGCTTAGGCTTGTTACTAACTAGCTCTTAAACTTAAATTAACCCATTTACATTGATTTACATTCTGTCATGTGGTGTCACTCCTCTCACCTTGCCCCTCCTCTCTGTGTTTGCATCCCTAGATTCCTCCTCTTCCTTCCTCTCCCCAGAAATCCTGCCTTCACCTCCTGTCTAGCTATTGGCCATTCAGCTTTTTATTATGCCAATCACAGCAATACACTTTCATGCAGTGTACAAATATCCCGCAACACTACTAAGTTATTCTCATTTCTTTTAATTTTACAAGTGTTAGAGAATCTAAGACTATGATTTATTTCAAATTAATTTTTATGTATATTGTGTATTTGGTGGCTATTCTTGGTTGTCAACTTAACTACATCTGGCATTATTAAAACCCAAGTAGCCACTATGAGGGATTTTTTTTTTTTATTAAGTCATTTGAAGTGGGAAGAGCCATCTTTAATCCAGATCTTTGGCAAGTGTTTGAATGGAGCTCCTGCATGGTCTGAGAAGCCCCATCTCTCTCTGTCTCCAAACCCTGCCCTCTCAGAGACTCTCCAACAAAGAAAAGACACCAAAGAGCCCAGTTCTGCATTCTTGGCAGCTGTGGAAGCTCCTCTGCTAAAGTTGCCAGCAGCCTAAGTCCCCACACGTGCTCAACTTTTGACCATGCTTGGGCCTAAAGCCAGTATCACCCCTCACCTACAGGCCGTATAACATCCCTGCTTTAGTTCAGGCACATGACCTCTCCTGCCTCAATCTCTGGGACTGGAGAATTTACCCAGGAGTTGCTCTGCTTAAGTAAACTTGCTCCTTTACTTTTTTAGTCCAGCTTGATCTGGCTTAGTGCATTGTTGGAGAAACCTATTAGGAAGATTCACCTTTAATCTGGGCCATACTTTCTGCTGGCAGACTATTTAAAGAACATGGAAGGAGGAAGATATCTCCTTGCTGGCAAGTCCATTCCTTCGATAGAGACTTGGAGGTTGTAGGTTATGAGACTTTTATTCTGAGATGGAGGGTTGGGAAGAGAGGTCTGATCTTAGACTTGAAAGAGTCACACTGATCACAGAATTAAAATAGAATTCGGCAACAAGACCAGTTCAGAGACTGCAATAATGTAGTAGGGAATACCTCTACCGTTAGCAGAGGGCTGGGATGGTAGAAATAAGATTAGTGAGTGATGCAGCGTTTACCTAATTATTCTTTATAAAAACTCAGGAGTCAGATATCAGGCTGTGAGCCTGAAGGATCAGAGAAGCAACTACTGACTCCTCCCTCTCCCTCCTCCTCCCCTTCTCCCCCTTCTCTCTCTCCTTCTCCTCCCCAACCCCCCTTTCTAATTCCTCAATTCCAAAAGGGCTTGAGTGTTTGGTCTGTTCTAAACACAGGCTTACTATTTCCTGTCTCTCTGTCTGCCTTTAGTCCTCCAAAACCTCTATGGTTAACTTTGGTAAGCTAGTAGCTAGCTCGGCTACCTCTGATTCAAAGGAAATTTTTATTGGCTGACTTGGGAACATCAGAATGCAATCAAAGTATCACATAACATTGTGCTAAAAGATCTTGCTGATAGATTAGGTGTATGGTATGACAGAGAGGAATTGGAGAATATCTGGAAGAATAATACACCATTGTAGGGTGTGGGGGTATTTTGTAATATAATAAAAACATTCGAAGATATCCGAGGGATCTACCCACAGTCAGTCTAGGAGGATCAGACAGTGGTAACTCACATCTTTAATCCCAGTACAGGGAGTATCTCAGGAGTGGTGACTTATGCCCTCAATCCAAACTGAGTTTGAGGTCATCTTAGTTTACAGAAGGAGTTCCAGGCTCCCAGGCAGGCAGTGATGGGGCCACGCCTTAACTAAGCAAAGAGAGTATTTAAGGCAGGTGTAGAAAGACAGAGAAGGCAGAAGAAGCCAGGAGGAGCAAGGCTGAGGAAGCTGGAAGACATCTGGGTAAGATCTGACTGTGATGTTTACTCTCTCTAATATCTGACTTTCCCAGAGATCTGGCCCTGAGTTTCCTTTATTTGTGCAATAGTAGGGTGTGTGGCACAGGTTTGTAATCCTAGCGCTTAGGAGACAGAGGCAGGAGGATTCTGAGTTCAAGGCCAGCCTGGGTTATAAAACAAGGGCTAGAAAGGAACAAGGATTCTATTATTAGTGCATCCCCTGGCATAATAAATAAAATAATAAATCAATGTTGTGTAGAGTCAAAGAGTCTTTTTCAGTCTTAGTAAATGATGCTATCAAGGGCTGAGGCTTTTTTCTATAATATTTTTATTCAGCTATTCCTAGACTTGTGCTAAATAGCACCAGGAATCATATCCTTAAGCTTATGGCAAGAAGAAAAAGGCCTCTTTTCTCTCTTCATAAGCTTTTTAAGGATTTGTGTTTGTTTTTAAGATGGCTAAGAGCACTGGCTAGTCTTCCAGAGGACCCAGGTTCAATTCCCAGCACCTACATGGAAGTTCACAATTGTCTCTAAGTCCAGTTCCAGGGGATCCAACACCCTCACACAGACATACATACAAGTAAAACACAAACACACATAAAATAAATAAATAACTAATTTGTAAAAAGATAGAGAATGGTTTCCTTCTTGAACCTCTCCACATCTGGCTTCCTTCTGATATCATTTCCTAATTTCCCACTGTATGCCCATGTTTAAACTAGTGTCTGGTGTGGGTGTGGGCTCACTGTGATTGACTTAGACCAAGTATCGTTTGTTCTTAAGGGCTGGTGTTAAAGCTTGGTGCTCTCCAAATATATAGTCAAGCACAGGAATGTGCTTACCCCACAGGTTAACAAGATGGTAGAGGCAGTGAGCAAAATATGACCCCCTGTGATAAGGAACGGAAAGGATTTGCATCATATCCTGCTGTGGTAAAGGAATGCTGTGTAGGGGCTGGCGAAATGGTGCAGTGGTTAAGAGCACCTACTGCTTTTGCAAGGACCTGGGTTCAGTTCCCAGTACCCACCTGGTGGCTCATAATTGCCTGTAACTCTAGTTCCAGGGGATCCAATTCCCTCTTCTGGCCTTCATAGGCATTGCACACATATGGTACACATACATACATGCAGGCAGACACATGTACATACAAAGTAAAAAAAATAAATTGTTCAAGGATTTAAAGTCAGGAAATAGCATGATTAAGTTTCAGAATAATTTCTGCATGAGGTGGTATCCTGGAGGGCACACAGGTCTTGAGGTAGGGCTAATAGTCATTTTTTTTTCCAGAGGATACTGGGGAGGATTTTAGGTTTTTATGTAACAGGGACACAGACCTTAGTAGGCCCTGAGACCTTGGCACAACTGACTCCATGATGGAAATACCATTCAGGCTGTAAAACTCAGCACATAGGCAGCACCACTTGCAGAAACCAAAACATAGACCTGATCCATCAAAGCCCACGGTTCTGGGAAAGTATGAACATTTCTTCTGGGGCTTCTGTGGTTCTACTTCTGGCTAACTGTTCTTGCTAACTGAAGTATGACAACCTAGAACATGTTTGTGTGTGTGGGTGCTTAAAAGCTCACCTTGAGAAACACTCAGTGCTGGCTAATAAAGACTTTCTGTTGGCTTAAACCTATGTCCAAGCAGTCCCCCCACCCCAACAATTAAGAACACAAACTGGATGGAAATGAGGAAAGAGAGTAGAAATTTTAGAATGACTCCTGCATAGGTTCCCACATGAGGTAATCACTGGGTATTTTGTCCAGGCGTTTGGATAGAGGAGGTTTGGCGGGGGTGTTGGTAGGTAAAATGAGGGGAGAGATGGCAGGTTTAGTTTTAAACAGTGAGAGACTGGAAGCCATACTAATAGGGATGGTAAACCAGTGGCAGTGTGAAGGACGGAGAATTGGAGAATCGATGAAGAGGAAATGAAGCAGCATAGTACCCAGTGTCAGGGTGGGGAAGGGGGTGGGGTGGAGAGTGGGGGGGGTTGGCTGCTTTGTTCAGGGTTGGGCATTGAGGGCATATTGATAAAACTTTTAATGTAAGTGTAGACAAGCCTTTAAGGAGCAGTTAAAAAAACCTGTTTTGAAATGTGGCTTTCTACCATTTTCGACCATTTGTTTGAACACATCATTGGGCTACAGCAAAGGAGGAAGGGAAATGATCTCAACCTTTTTGATCTGGCCGGCTGACTGGAAATCGCAGAACTCAGTGAACTGCTAATCAGATAGGCATGGCAAGGCTTTAGAGAATCATGTTGAACACAGGCCTGGGGGCAGGAGCATTTATTAGAGGAAGTGCTGTCCAAACCAGCTGTCAGAGAGAAATTTGTAAAGAAAGTGTAATGAGAAATTCTCTGGATTAAAATATAGTTTTCTCTTTTGTTTTTTTAAAAATATGTAATTTATTTTTATTTTATGTGCATTGGTGTTTTGCCTGCATACAAGAAGTCTAGGGCAACAAGTCTATAAGTCTAGACTTCTGGCCGCCTAAGACCAAAACGCCTTAATACAAAAGAGGGTAGTTTACAGTTCAGAGATTTAGTCTGGTGGGAGCATGGTGGTGTGCAGGCAGACATGGTGCTGGAGAAGTAGCTGAGAGTCCTACATCTGGATCCGAAGGCAGGAGACTTTGTGCCACCCTAGGCCAGGCTTAAGCAAGGCCACGCCTCCCAATAGTGCCAGCCTCTAAGGGCCTATGGGGGCAAACCCACCACAGTCATGCTCTGATACACAGCAAGTTTAAGGCCAGCCTGAACTACACAAGGCCCTGTCTCAGAAAAGGCAGAACTGGGCCTAATGGCCCTGCACTTCACTAGGAAGCTGAGGTGGGAAGATTTCTGGTCTACTTGGTGAGACCTTACCCTAAACACACACACACACACACACACACACACACACACACACACACACACACACACACGTGTGCGCACATGTTCATGCAAACACATAAACACATTCACACTCTCATGCAAACACGCATATACAGAGGCATTAAAATTGTATAAAGTTGGTATTAATCACAAAATTATATAAATATCAGATAATTTTATTATTCCAGAGAACAGTTTAGTGCCTAAACAAAGGATGACATGGAAATAATTCAAAGGTTATTTTGGAATATTTATTTTTAACTTCTTGAAACTTTGTTCTTTGAGTTCTAGGTCTAAAATATGTATATTTTAAACTCGTACTCCATTAATAGTGTTTTAGAGGATAAACATGAGTCTGACCTATTTGTAAACAACATCTAATTCATAGGGTTTAAAAGCTGCATTATCTTTATAGTCCAAAAGGGCTCTGAAATATCCTCTAAAGTTAGGGGTATAACTATTGTTATAAAACAGAAGAGAGGGGCTGGAGATATGGCTTAGTGGGCCAGTGTTTGACTCCTCTCCCAGAGGACCCAGGTTCAATTCCCAGAACCAACATGGCAGCTCACAACTGTCTTTAACTCCAAGGAAATCTGCTCTGTCTAATTTGGTATAATTTATCAGTCGGTTGTGTGTGTGTGTGTGTGTGTGTGTGTGTGTGTGTGTGTGTGTGTGTGTGTGTGTGTGTGTGTCTGGCAGGTTTTTTTTGTAAATTAGGAACTTGAAGGCCTATCTCAGCTTGTTTTGCCAGTTTAGAGGTCATTTTTTATGGAACTTGTATGTCCAGTTTAAATAGTACATTGTTGAGCAGTCAATATAAGAACAGGGTCTTACCACAAAGAAAGAAAACTTTATATGGAGTTTTTTTGATGCCCATTTTTCTCTTGAAGTAGATTGGTGCTGTCAGGAGTAGATCTGTCTCACTGTCTAGAAAAGTCTAAGTTCTTAAAATATTTTAAATGTTATATTCTGTAGGTCTTAGAAGTGTTTGAAGATTATTTATTTAATTGAAATATATCTTTGTATATCCAAAAAATCTCAACTAATATAAGTTTTGCTCTCATATGTGATTATTAATTTGTATTTTTGATTATATATTATAATTTTAAATTAGTTTTCTGAACATCATATCTTAAACAAGAGTAGAAAAATACATATAGCATAACAAAATTGACTTTAAATTTATATCAGTAAACTAAAGTCAATGTAAAATATTTTGAGATTAACAGCTGATTTTTAGATTAAAGTAAATAACTCATATACCATATCCTCTTTTTCTTCCTAGAAAGAGATTAACTATGATCATTAACCATTTACAAAGAAAACAAACATTTATAAACAATATTTTCAGAATTTGGGTATAACTTTTCATTATTACTTTTTGCTGATTGAGGGGCACTGATAATCTTACAGATTCTTGAGACTGGATCATCTTAGTCTACATAAAGGTAGATTGTTATACCTACCTATAAACAATTATTAGCCAAACATATGGGATAAGCCAAAGACAATTTGCACTGGTATAGATATTTGTATATTGATAAAAATGTGAAATCATTTTATATGTTTGATTGAGATAATTTGTATATTAGTACAAATTTAAATCTAAAATTGTTTTATATGTCCAAAGCAACTTATACATTAATGTAAAATTAAATCTATAACTGCTATATTTTACATATGCTTCTTCTACCTCTGTTTAAAATATTTGCACATTATTGTCATTTCCACTCTACAATTGCTACCTTCATTTAACTATACTAGACATAATATATGATTACACTAGTTATGATATGTGCAGAAGATGTTTTGTATACCTCTGTTTGGATAATTTATATATGATATATATATGCCTAGAATACTGTTACCATTTTACACAGTATATATACCTCTGACTAAAGTCATTGTTCAGAGCTTATACACCCCTTTATAGATAACCTAATTTTACAATACGGGTTTCAATCCTTACGATGATAAAAACTACAGTCAACATTACTTAAGTTTGCCATGTCACAGTCATCCAAGATACAGGCTAAAATACCATAGATAGACAAGAGCCTTCAACCATTTCATAGACCTGAAAAAATATAGCATTTAACATTTTGTTACTCAAAATTCGGCCATAAGAGATGTGACGACTCCTGGTGTCACTGTTCCTTTCCCGAGATGGTGTTAACCATCAAGGACACTCCTTTGGAGTTTTCCCTTTTGGCAAAAAATGGCCAGTTGGGTAAAAAACTGACCGCCCTTCCTTGACTGCTGATGATACACAAATGATGTCCAATCCAGATAAACAAGATAACAAACATAGACAGACAAAGCCTGCCTAAACAAGAAAAGACAGTCTCCAAAAATGCCCAACTTCTAAAAAGATCTGTCAAACATCATAGGCCTAGAGCCAAAATAATAGATGCTCCAATGACAGAAAAGACCATAGGTGATTGTCCAAGGACCTAAATGCCGCTGTCTTCTCCCAAATTTCAAAAGCTACTACTCTCATGTGCTTCCGACTTTCAGATAATATATTTTCCTTCTCAGGTCTTGACGGGGTTAAAAAATAGATAGTTAAGGTTACTATCCCATCATCCCTTAACGAAAAACATTCAGGTGTTAAATTTTCACTATCCCAGATAAACAGTTTTAAAGTAATTTATACACCCTACCATCTACCAATATTCTAAAAACATATAATGTACCTTATATGTGTTGGGTTTTAGTTATAGTTTGACCATGATTATGCTTGGCCTTTTCCTAGTCTTAGCTTAAAACCTTCTTAGTTAGACAAAAGGGGGAAATGTGGCGGGATTCAGGTGTTAACTGACAAGGTTGGTGTTACAATAAGGTTTCCTGGTCTCGGGCGGCCAGAGGTCCAGACCCACATACCTGCAGTGCCAGACCACTTAGCTACCTGCTGCTGCTTAGTCCCCCCAAAATGATTCAGATGCTTATATTAACTTCATGCTGTTTGGCCTGTGGCTTAGGCACCTTGATAGCTAGCTCCTTCATCTTAACTCAACCCATTTCCATTAATCTATCCTGCCACGTGACCCGTAGCTCACCTGTGTTCCTTACATGTTGTTCCTTTGGGCAGCTGGCTCGATCTGATCTGACTCTGCCCTTCCTGTTCTACCTATTCTGATTCCCTACCTACTTTTTCTATGGTGCCTGTCATTGGCCAAAACAGCTCCTTTATTTAAAGATTGATATTCACAGCATACAGAAAGACATTCCCACATCATCTTCCCCTTGCTGTCTAATCAAAAAGGAAGGTTTCAATTTTAACATAGCAAAATTACGTATGACAAAATAGCTACCAAGCAAGAATTACAGTTATAATATCTAGTCTATTGTATTTAGCAACATTAAAGAAAATATTCTATCATCTACCTTATCTTTATGAATCTAAAGTTTTATATCCAATATACCTTTTAATATAATTAAAAAAAACTATACCTATAACCATCTAATCTTCAACTACATCGAAGACCACAGAAGGATATATTTACCCAAGTAAACTGGAGTGAAAGCAACTTTCAAAATCTAAAAATGACAGAGATGACACCTATCTGCCTGGACAGTCACCCAAAGTTCCATTACAAAGTTGGGGCATCCATCTTCAGCTTACAGGCCCAGACTCTCTTTTCATTTCAGTGAAGCAGGAAATCTGCTCTGCCCATTCTAATATAGTTTCATCAGTTGCTTCTCCTTATGTTCTGAAGAATGTCTGACAGTTTTCTCTGCAAATCAGGAACCTGAAGGACCATCTCAGCTTGTTCTGTCAAAGTTCAGAGGTTACTTTCCTAGAACCTGCATGTCCAGTTTAAACAGCATACTGTCAAACAGTCAATACAAGAACAGGTTTTTGTCCAGTGGCTAACCGTTGCCACAAAGAAAGTAAATTCCATATGGAGTTTCTTCAAGGCCCATTTTTCTCTTGAAGTAGATTGGTGCTGCCAGGAACAGACCTGTCTCACTGTCCAGTCTAAGTTCTTAAAATATTTTAAATGCCATATTCTATGGATCTCTGAAATGTTTGAAGAAGACCTGTTCATCTAAAATGTATCTGTTTGATCTTGAAAACATATCTAATATGACTATGTTTGAATGTAATGTCTAACTACTAACTTGCATTACTTTATATTCTAATTATAATTAGTAATAAAAACTTTCATGGACTAGCAACTTGTATTACATTGTTTGATGAACTGAATAAGTATAATACCTTGAACAAACAGAGATATTTGTACAGCAGCACAATTAATCTCAATATACACAATTTGTATACAATATACAAAGATCCAATGCAATGCAAAATATTTAAAGCTAGTAAAACCTTATAAAAGAAGACTCAATAATCTATCCTTATATCCTATATATCAGTATCCCCTTTTTCTTTCTGTATTTTTTAATATAAATCTTGAATCTAATCATTCTTGTTAAACTTTTTTTCTAACTATAACTATTAACAATTTTTAACCAATTAACCTAAACAATGACAATCATCCATAACCTATTGAACAACCAAAAACAACCCACCCCACCTCTTAGGAATGTGGGCGCTGTGTTCTTAAATTTACTTCCTGCTGTCTGGGGGTGATGGCATCTTTTGGGGATCCTGAAAAGAAAAGTTTTGTTAAGTTTCAGGACTTTGTCAAGTCCTGAAATAAGTAGCTGTGTCATTTGTTGTCCAGTCTCTGCATTATAGGAAAGTGCACGGCTATCTCAGGTCCCGGCTATAGTAGCCTGTGAAGCTAGTTCATCTCAGTGAGCTGCCTCGAAATTGTCCTGAGCAGTTTGTAGTCCAAATCTGATCTTTGGTTGGTGTTTGTCAGCCTAGTGACTTTGTCATAGTTCATCTGAAATCATCCTTGTGGGGCCCCATCTTCCTTTTGGATACTTCAAGTTTGCAGTTAGACACTGTCATGGATCACTGCAGAAAACTGATAAGAGATTAAAACCCAACACAATCTGCAGGAAGCTAAATATATAAGCATTTTTTCAGCATAGGATTAGTAACAATAGAATAGTCCCTTATTTTTAGTTATTCTTCTGTCCCATATCAGGTGACTCTTCTGATATGATACAGAGATTTTGTATTTTCCTCTAACAAGTATGCTTGAGTTTAGAGGAGAGAGCCACACTCCAACTCTAAATCCAGCTTTAAATTATAATTAAACTGGGACTTCAACTTACAACAAAATTTGTAGAGGTTAAGCAATGAGATTTTACCCTATGAAGTATACTGGTACCAATAGGTCTGATATTCTTTTGCTTGTAAATTTTTCTGGATAGCCTCCCTTTTGCTTTAGATGTCTAGATGTCCAAGGTCTTTTCACTTCTTGAAGGTGGGTATTTCTAGTTTTATGTAAAGACAAAAACAAAAACCCGTCCCCAACCTTTGTTTTACTTACAACTTAAAGAATTGTACTATGGGTGGATGAGCTATCAATTCTTAGTTTCATGAAGTTTCTCTGGTTCAAAATGAGTCTTTATTAATTTTTATGGTATCCATAACTTTTCTTCACCTGTGGAAACAAAAGCAAAACCTCTTTCCCAACGTAGCACATACCCTAACTTCCATTCAGAGGTTAGTACAGCTTTGGAGTAAACAGGCTGATTTAGTTCAGCTGTTTTTTCTATAGTCCAATGCCTTTCAGCAGCTGTTGTTCCTTTCTCATTAGCATTGAGAAAATTCAAAGTTAATACAGTATGATGTAGTCTATCTCTAGGGGTCTTTGTTATTCCTTTCTGTTTATTTAGCATATCCTTTAGAGTTCGATTTGATCTCTCTGTGACTGCTTGCCCTGTATGATTGTAATTCCTATAATATGCTTTATATTATAATAAGCAAAAAATTGTTTCACTTTACTAGAGACATATGCCAGAGCATTGTCAGTCCTTAATTTGTACAGGTATTCCCATGATGGCCATAACTTCTAGCAAATGTGTGATTACAAAATCAGCCTTTTCTGAACTCAAAGCAGTTACCCACTGAAATCCTGAAAATGTATCTATTGGATGATGGACTTATCTTAATTTTCCAAATTCTGTAAAATGAAACACATTCATCTGCCAGATTTCATTTCTATGTATGCCTTTAGGATTGCTTCCTGCTGGTAATGGAATTTGGTTATAGAAAGAATAGGTGGGACACCTTTTTATAATTTCTTTGGCGTGTTGCCAAGTGATAGAGAAATCTTTTTTTAATTCTTTGCTATTGACATGATGCTTTTTATGAAATTCTGAGGCCTCTAGTACATTTCCTATTAATAATTTATCAATGTCATCATTACCTTGTGCTAAAGGACCTGGCAGACCCGTATGGGATCGAATGTGTGTTAATAGAAAGAATGATTTCTAGTCCTGATTATTTCTTCTAATAGAATAAATAATGAAGTTAATTCTGATTCATCATTAATAGAATCAGCTGTTTCAATAGAACAACTCTTTCTGCATACTGAGAGTCAGTGACTATGTTAAGAAGTTCGGTAAAATCCATTAATACCATCATGATAACATATAATTCTGACTTTTGAACAGAATTATAAGGGCTTTGTGCCACTTTACTTATATATTCTGATTTATAACCTGTCTTTCCTGATTTGTTTGCATCAGTATAAAATGTAGGGGTTCCAGAAATTGGTTTATCTTGTACAATACGAGGAAGAATCCAATTTGTTTTCTTTAGAAATTCAATTATTTTGCTTTGAGGATATTTGTTAATATTTCCCAAAAAATTGCTGCAGGCTCTTTGCCAAGGTTCACTTTCTACCCATAACTGGTCAATTTCTTCATTAATTAAAGGTACAACAATTTCTGCTGGGTCTTTCCACATCAGGTTGGAAGGCATGTCTCTAGAGTTCTGAGAGCCTAAAGGAGGTCTGGCCAGCCCCGTTCAAAAGGGCTGCTGGGATCCTGAGCACCCTGTTTTGTTCCTGCTTTCTTGGAGATTGGATCACATCCATCACCTGGATCATCCTATCGCCAAGGAATAGTCCTAAGGTTTAACTTGAAATCGTGAGTGTTAAAATACCCTCCAATAAACATTAATCCTATATTTGGTATATTAAAAGTGAGATTTATTGTAATAAGCCTCAAATGTTTTCCTTCATTAGAGTTGCTGAGGCCATGGTGTCTCTACACAGCAATAGACCTTCAGACAATGACCTTGAACTTCTGATCCTCTTCCTCTACCTCTGAGGGCAGGAATTATAGTCACGCACCACCATGTTCAGGGTCTTCTGTTTGTTTTTTGGTGTGATGCTGGGGTCAAACACAGGTTTTCTGGGTTTGTGCTAGGAAAACACTCTGCCAGCTGTCCTACATTCCCCAGCACCCACACTTCCTGTGTGTTTTTTCCTCGGTGTGGTTTCAGTGTGGTGATTAAGAGAGAAGAAAATTGAGAGGTGAGTTCAGTTCAAGGGGCAAGGACAAGTTGAGATGGTAGCAGCTGTCAGGTCACAGATGACAGGACGGTGATCAGCCTCTGCAGCAATCAGCCCGATGAGCAGGACCTGATCAATTACCCTCAGCTGCTCCTCCTTCAATAGGGTCTTTCAACACAGCCCCGCCTCTCCTGGAACTCACTATGCAGACCAGGCTGGCCTCAAACTCCGAGATCTGCCTGCCTCTGCCACCCGCAGCAGCTAGCTTTTTTTTTTTTTTTTTTTTTTTTTTTTTTTTTTTTTTTTTAAATCTGCTCCTTTCCTCTCTAACTCGGGCCCAGTCAGAGAGCACTGAATCTGCTACTCTGACGCAGTCAGTCATCCAGTCACTCAGCCTTCAGCCTCTCTGTGCTATTAATAATTCCCTGAAATCGGAGATATGTGAGCCCTGTCCCTTTCGTTATTAAGATGTTTTACTCCCTTGACAGCATTGATTCCCTGCCAAATGCAGTGACAGTGACTACCACTAGTTACAGCCAGCTTTGAATGAAATAGCCACTATTTGATCAAATCTGGGTCTTCATCCCTGTCCCAGTGTTCACATATGTCCTAACTTAGTGTTTTATGTGTGAAAGAGTGGTCTAGCTTTGAGACTGTATAAAAGCAGTCCTGCCTTCAGGGATACTCTGGCTAGTGGAGCAGACAGGCGAGAGATTGTAATTCAAAGGGTAACCGGAACAGAAGGTGTTTATAAAGAGATGTGTGGGACGAGTACGATTTTTGGAGGGGACGACCCTTAAGCCAAAGGTAACAGATGGGCAGGGGCTGATAGTCAAAGCAGGTGGAACGACCAGAATGAACAAAAACTATCGTGTCCAGACCTGCAAGGGTACATGTGAAGCTTAACCAAGAGGCAAGGGCATGCCGCGGGTGCACCGTGGACAGTAGGAAAAGAGATAGGTTGAGAAAACCTTAGACTTCTGCCATTCAAGAGGCTTCTTCATGCAAATGAGACAGGGATGGTGTTCGCAGGAAGAAAAGCACCCAAGGGCTGTTGCTTTTGTATGTATTACCGTGAGGTCCAGGCCAATGACACAAATGTTCATGATCCGCACACAGTAGACGATCAACGTTGAAGGAATGGACATAAGCTCTTTGATGCAAACATCACTCTCTCCAACTTTCTCCGCCCCTCCACCCCCAATGTTTCTATCACGAGATGACAATGAGCCCGGAACATCAATCTGTGGCAAAAGGAACGGGATGGAGGAACTTCCATTGTGGGAAGAAAGGCTGTGGGTAAGGGGTGTACTGCTGTGATGAACACACCGAAATCCAACCACGGAACAGCTCCGGACCGGTAGTAGAGAAGGCCACCACCGGGAGCTGGTGACACCGCAGTGGGTCGGCTCTTACCTGTGCGGGCCACTGCCCGCCCTCCAGGCGGAGCTTGGATGCGACGCCTTTCCATTGGCCGCGGCTCTAAATTCGGGGGCGGGCTTTAGGGGTCCGGCGCCTTCGAGGATTGGCTCGGCTGTGAACAGACTCTAGGTTTGTGGACGCCTCGGGTTTGTCTGTCCGTCGCTCTGGATGCGCGCGGGGCGGGCCTCTCAGGGTCCCCTGCAGTCATTGGCTCGGCGCGGTTTCCTTGGGGACGTGGCGCCGCTGGCGGCCAGGCCTCCTTCCGGCTGTGCTGGGAGCCCCGGGGAACCGCTGGGGACCAGGCTGGCCTGTGCGGACGGACGAGCGGGCCTCGGGATCCCGTGAGTGGGATCGCGGGAGAGCTGCTGGGCTGAGAGGGCCGGGGAGAGGAAGCGTGGTCCTCCATCCCCCACCACCTCGGGTGGCGTGCATTGAGCCGGTCCGCAGGAAAGCCTTGCATCTGGGATGCGCGCTAGGGTCCCCTGCGCCCCGTGGTAGCACAGAGACCCGACACGGAGTGTGAAGTCAATACAGTGAGGGGGAAGTGTGCAGTCATTGCGGGGATCTGGTCCTTTGGGCACTGCTGGCGGTATATCTGAAAATCAGCCAACCCTTTCCAGGCGCATCCTTAGGAGATGACGGGGACAAGGAGGCCGCCCTCTCAGGGGAAAAGGAAAAGGAGGTGACAGACGTCGAGAGTACTGAAGGGAACCCATGGCTAGGTAAGGTCTGCACCCGTTATCTCTGGCAAAGGGCTCAATGGAGGGTGGTAAGTGGTTTGAGTGCGTGGGTGGGAGGCTGTTACAGATGAGGTTTGCCCTAAGGTTTCTCCTGAATTTTGCATCCTGGTCAGATGTATGCAAAGACGTCAAAGTGATATTCTTTCGAAAGGCCAGTACAGTAATTTCCTGCCCATAACCTAGGATCGTGGTAGTAGCCGTGATTGTTTCGGAAAGGTGGTGGAATCAGAGCCAGATTCAGTTTTTACTATGTATATCTTAAAACTGATATTTAAAAAGTCTCTCTTTGTGTATAATTTGTTAAGACATTAAAAAAATCACTCGAATAACTTTTCTAACTATATAGTTTCTTGATAGCATTGCTAGTGGGCATGTTGCAGTTTCTCTGATTGACTAGTGTTAGGAAGATTGATGGTCTTTCTGTTAACAAGAGATGAATCTTTGAATTGCACTCAAGCCCAGAATTTGGAAACAGCAGATCATGTCTTTCTTAACTGCATAATAGAAATGCTGTGAGTCATACAGGTGCTTTTCTCGACTATGAGAATGAAAAAAAAAAAAACAATTAGCCTTCACTTGTTAGGAATTTTTCCTTGAGGGCGTTCATCTAGTTTTAAAACGGAAAGCACTTGCAGAAGAGTTTTAAGGCTTAACACATGCTTGTCTCCTTTCAGAATCAGTTTTTCCTACCTCTGCCCAGCCTCCTGGTACTTCACTGTGCCCACAGTGAGCCCATTTCTCCGTCAGCGGGTGGCATTCCTGGGACTCTTCTTTGTACCCTGCCTCCTTTTACTGCTATTAATCATGGACTTAGGACATCGGGGCACTTCGTCACCACGAGATAGGCAGTATGAGAGGTGAGTCAGCTTCCCGTCACTTTGACCAGCTTGGTGTCTTAAGTTACAAACTTACTTCACAGCTGGGGGCAGCACCAGGGTCTTGCTGCACCAGGGTCTTGCACATGTTGGTAAGCACTCTGTCATGGAGTTATGTCTTCACCTTGCCTTTTTTGTTTTGATTGTTGGGACAGGATTTTCACTATGTTTTCCAGGCCCAGAATGACCTGGAACCCACTCTATCCACTGATCTTGGAACTTACAGCTCAGCCTGACTAGTGGGACAGCAGTCTGTGTCACCAGACCTGCCTTTTTTTTTTTTTTTTTTTTTTTTTTTAAATAAGCAAACTATTTAATGCATATCTTTGACTCATGAGAGATATGCTACTTTTATTAGTAAAAATGCACGTCATTTATTACATAGGAAGGCCCTAAGTCCCATATTGGTTCTGTTCAGTTTTAGTTCAAGAATGCTGATGCTATATTTTAACTATGAAAGACGGTTTTCTGTTTTCTTGTCTGTGTGAACTGAGGGTCAGTGGGTGCAGACAGGAGTGGGATTGCTGTATGCTTTTGATGAGTTGATGAATCGACTTCTCTGTCTTTGTTAAATTAGTCTCATTTTATTCTTTGCTCCGAAGTCTCCTAGTCTGATATTAATAGAGCTATTTCAGCTTTCTTCTGAGTCATGTGATACTTTCTGTACTTTAAAGTTTGTCTTTTAAAATATTTATTAGTAGTTGAGTGTGGCGGTGCACACTTTTAATCTGCACTTGGGAGGCAGGGTTAGGCAGATCTCTGTGAGCTCGAGGTCAATCTGGTCTACAAAGTGAGTTCCAGAACAATCAGGGCAAGAAAGTGAGAGAGAGGCAGGGAGAAGAAAAATCCTTTCTTACAGAGAATAGTGTGTGTGTTCCTATGTCCAACCATCCTGTGTGAGTTTATGTGCAGCACATTCCTGAAGAGGCCAAAAGGATGTTTGATCTCCCGGAACTGGAGTTATGGTTATGAGCCACCATGTGGGTGTGGGGGAGCCAAACCTGGGTCCTCTAGAAGAGCAGCCAGTGCCCTATAAATGACTGAGACACCTCTGCAGTCCCCATTTTGACTTATGTTTAAGGTGGGCTTTTTGTAGATAGTTCAGTCTTGCTTCCTATCCGTTCTGGCCATGTCTTCCTTTCAACAGGGGTGGTCTGGCCATTTGCATTTTGTTTATTAATTATGTCTATCCTGGTCTGTCTTATCATTTCTGTTTGTCATGTTTGTCTACTCCCCACCCCTTATGTTTTCTTTGGGATTGAGTACATTTTTTTATGATTCCGTTTTATCACTTTTGTTGGATCATCAGATATAATTTGATTTCCTTTAATGGTTGCATTAGGATCAATAGTGTACGGCTCTATCACATTGTATGTACTTGAAGTAACACGTGCTAACAGTTTAACAACAATAAACTTGAGGTCTGCCTTTCGCTATTGTCATACATTTTATTTCTACAAATGGCGTTATTTTTATAATATACTGTTATTCAACAGCCAATTATCTTTTTGAGGATTTTTAAAATTTAAGAAGAAATATTGTATGTTTACCCATATATTCGCTAGTGCTTCTAACACCATATTTTTTGTCCAAAATAATAATATTAAAACTTCTTCTTAGTAGGGTGGGTAGGGCGAGTCTACAGGGGCTGAATGCTTTAGAAAAACATTTTATGTTTTCATTACACTTTGTGTAGCCCAGGACTGTCCTGGAATTCATTCTGTAGACCAGGCTACCCTTGAACTCAGATATCTGCCTGTCTCTACCACCCAAATGCTGAGATTAAAGGTGCCACTCTACCACTTCCTGGCATTTCAACTTTTATGTAACAGAGACCATCTGTACTTTGCTTTCATTTTGGAAAAAAAGAAAAAAATTCATTGCTAAAGAACTTTATGTTGATCATTTTTTTCTTCCTTGCTTGCATTCTTTCTGAGAAGTCGGCTGTCGTGTGTGTGTGTGTGTGTGTGTGTGTGTGTGTGTGTGTGTGTGTGTGTGTGTGTGTGTGTCTGGTTCTTTCTGTACATGTGTGTTCTCCTGAGTGCTTTGGTTGCATTGGTGCTTGGCCTGCACGTATGTCTGTGTATGGGTGTCAGATCTTGGAGGTAGAGACAGTTGTGAGCTGCAATGTGGGTGCTGAGAACTGAACCTGGGTCCTCTGGAAGAGCAGTCAGTGCTCTTAGCTGCTGAGCCATCTCTTCAGCCCCCCTGAGTGCTTTTTAAAGCAGTTTGATTGGGGTGTACTTTGTGAGAGTTTGCTGCCTGATTAGAGACTCCTGTTCATGACACTGAGCTACAAAGCTGAATACAGTGTGGGCCTTAGATTTTTGGATCTATATAGTTAGACTTTAAAAACCAAATTTGGAAAATATTTTGACCATTATTTTGTCATATGTTTTCCTGTTTTCTTCTACTCCTTTGAGGACTCTAGTCTCATGTTCACTGAGTGTCTGGGATGCTTTTTCCAAACTAACTCATCATCTGGGATTTTTTTGTTTTTTGTTTGTTTGTCTGTTTTGCTCCTCTGTGTGCTTTATTCTGAAATATTTTCTTTCTTCCTTCCTTCCTTCCTTCCTTCCTTCCTTTCTTTCTTTCTTTCTTCCTTCCTTCCTTCCTTCCTTCCTCCCTCCCTCCCTCCCTCCCTCCCTCCCTCCCTCCCTCCCTCCCTCCCTCTCTCTCTCTCTCTCTCTCTCTCTCTCTCTCTCTCTCTCTCTCTCTGTCTCTCTCATAGTATCTCACTATGTAGTCCCAAACTTTATGTAGATCAGTCTGGCCTCAAATCAGAGATCTGTCTGCCTCTGCTTCCCATGTGCTGGGATTAAAGGTTTACTAATATTTTTACTGGCTTACTAATATTGTTTTTCCGCAATGTTACATTCAGTGCCTGGAGAATATTCTTTTCTCATAGAAAATTTTCCTAAATCATTTTCTGTGCTTTCAATACCCCGTCAGGTGCACAAGAAGGTCTGTATTCTTTTACAGAAAACTCATGTTGCTATATTTTTAAGATTAATTTCTGCTGAGGCTATGGAATTAAATGATGTCATGTGGTATTCCTCATTTTCAACATGATTTTCTTCTTTCTTTCTTTTTTAGAATTGCTTTTTAGATATGTTTCAGGAGACTTTGGGCTCCAATGTGTTAACTCAGATTGACTTAAATAATAATAATTACAAAAAAAAATTCTTACTGGCTTATATGACTTGATGTCCAGAGACAGAGAGACCATGATGCCACATTAGCCAGCAGGATGGAATGTGGTGATGTATTGTATATTTAACAAAAATAGTCTTGGAATATTAGAGAACAGAGCCACCCACAGAGCCAACCCATGAAGGTCAGGGAGTGGTGACTGGTGCATTTAATCTCATCACTCAGGAGGCAGAGATCTCTGATTTCAGGCCCTACAGGGCCAGGCAGTGGTGGTACCCACGTTTCATCTTAGCATTAGGAAAGTTGATCTAGGAATTGAAATATCTGGGTGGGGAAAGAAAGATGAGGAGGAGAACGTGGAAGTGCTTCCATTTGCCTGTGTGCCTAGATAGCTCAGTTGGTAGATCATGAGACTCTTAATCTCAGGGGTCTTGGGTCGTGCCCCACATTGGGTGCCATTTATAGTTAGAAGTTTCTCTGTCCTGCCCGGCTGGTTCTACAGCCATTTAGTCCCAAATAATCACACAAAGGCTTATATTATAAACTGTTTAGCCTATGGCTCAGGGTTATTACTTGCTAGCTCTTGTTCTTAAACTAATCCATGATTTTTACCTATGTTTGGCCACATGGCTTGGTGCCTTTTTCTCAGAGCAACATTCTCATCTTACTTCCTCTGCATCTGGCTGGCATCTGTTGGTCTGCCTTTCCTCTCCCAGAATTCTCCTAGTCTGGTTGCCTCGCCTCCACTTCCTGCCTGCCTTCTGGCCAATCAGCACTTTATTAAACAAATACAAATGAAAAATATTTACAGCATTATCCCACACTGGAAGTTGCAGCCTACAGGATAAACTCATTTATTGGTTGCAAAATAGGAGTCAGTAGCACCCAGGGCCTCAGGCACCCTAGTTTAGGTTCTGTCAAGGGAGGAAGAGGCTGTGCACGACCTTTTCATAAGGATGGAGGGGACCTTGCCAGAATCCTCCAGCAACACTCTCCTTGGAGTAGAGAACACAATTCTGTGGGCAAAATTGTGACAGATGCCTCTTGTTAGTTTTCAATGGTTCTGTCTGTTTCATTTTGTTGTTAATCAGCCAAAAAACGTGTAGAACTCCATGATGTACAGGTACTGCTGGGCCATAGGCCATTTGGTACGTTTTCTCAAGTTGCTTGTATGGTCAGCCTTCTGTTAGAACCTGTTTATTTGTAGTTTGGAGGCTTCCTTTCCAGGAGAGAACGTACTCTTTGGGTAACTATAGTAGTCAGCAGTTTATCCTAAGAAATTTGTTAATTAAAATAATTTAAAAAAATCCAAATCCATAAATTGAATTTCTTTGCTGTTGAATGGGGTTTTCTTGACAGACCTTAACATAGTTTCACACTGGAAAGTGGCATGATCTGCCTATGGAATTCCACATGGATTAGCTAACATGGTTACGGTAATTATGAAAAGTGAGTAGTGAGCAGTGTGGTGAGGAGGTAGATTAGGGCCTGGTTTGTTAAGCTGTTGGATCACAGTTGGGGATAGGAGTAGGAGGTGGGGTGGGTGGAGGTGTTCAGATTTCGTCAGGATAGAGAAAAGGCTTAGAAGATTTTGAAGAACAGTCAGTTTGCTCTTTAAAAAGCTCATGGGGGTAGAAAGGCTGGAGAGATGGCTAAGAAATTAAGATCACTGGCTGCTCTTACAGAGGTCCTGTCAGCAACCACATGGTTGCTCATAACCACCTAGAATGAGATCTGACATCCTCTTCTGGCCTCCTGCAGGTACACGTATAGGCAGAACACTGTATACATAATAAGTAAATAAATCCTGAAAAAAAGCTCAGCAGGGTTGGGTGGGTGGTGACCGGTGGTAGGGTGGGAATGCAAGCCTTTAATCCTCAGGAGGCAGAAGCAGGCATATCCCTGAGTTCAAGGCCAGCGTGGACTATACAGAGTGAGTTTCAGGACTGTCAAGGCTACCCAGAGAAACCCTGTCTCAAAAAACAAAAAAGCTCACCTGATGGCTTTGTGGAAAATGAACTGGAAGGAAATGAGGAAGCGGAGAGTACTGTGGTACTTGTAGGGATGCAGGCAGCCTGAAGTTGGGCAGCAGCGGTACAAATACAAGAGTGAAGACAGTGGGTCCCTAGGAGGGAGAGGGACCGGGGTTCCTGTTAGACACTGTATCTTAAGTGACCAGATCCAGTAACTAAGTACCTGTTAGGTTGATGTAATTGAAAGATCTCTGTGGAACACACAGATTGCTTGCTGTAATAAGGACATTACTGAAGTCCTCACACCTTAAAACACTTTGGTCAAGCATCCAGCAGCCTTGTACCCTAAAGCTTCCTGTTATTTAATTGGTAGCGATGTACATACTGCCACAAACAGCTGTATGCTATCAATCCTCCTGGTGGCAGCCTCCACGAGACTGTGTGTTCGTCCTGTCCTATTAGACACTGGGGTACAAAGATGAATAAAACGTGGCTCCAGAGCACAGAGTTCATAACCTCACTAGAGAGCAGACCTGAGGGAGTAACTGAGATAGTCATTTAAGATCAGGAACTATACCCAGTTAAGAATCAGGGACAAAGTTAATCATAAATGAATGCAGAGAGACCCAAGAGAAACTGACCAAATGTGCTATCACCGAGTTCATGTCCTAAAAGGTCATGTACTTTCCTGATAAGATAGGCTGCCATATACAGCTTGCTTTTCTTCCGTGACGCCTCAGGACACACTGTGCCAACTCCAGCCCCTCATGCCCTGGGATAACCGGCAAAAGCCACCACGCCATGTCTTTTTCTTTGCCAGTGTTTTAATTAGCGTGGCTCCCAATTGTCTCACAAAGCAGAAGATTATAGAAAATTAGGATGAAGGCTCCTGGGAGTTCAGGTTGTCAGGAGGTGCAGGTGCCCTAAATGCAATGATAACCCTGCCTGTGACAGTGAGGCAAAGGAGGAGTTTATTAAAGACACATGCAAACCATGTTGAATTGCATGCCTCCAAGCCTCAGGAGGTAAGGCGGACCAGGCTACATAATAAGATCCTGGGGAAAAAAATACACTGAACAATTCAAAATTTCTACAGTGTCTATTATGGTAAACAGCTCTATGTATTTTGTTAAAACTTTTACTATAAGGTTTGATAATTTAATGATGATCTTGAATAATTGTAGTCTTTTATCTTTAAATCACTTAGGGACAAACAACTAATGTAAATGACAAGGTCTTTAGGTGCAGAGGCTTCCAATATGTATCCTAGGTTATAAGGCTGGTGATAGTTTCTTGGGGTGATGCTGTGGTTTTAGGGTTAATTAGCCCTAATCATTTGCTGTTGGGTGATCGTGGCAAGGCTTCTTAGTATTCTAGAGTCTGTTTATTTTAATGCATGAGGTGGGAGTGAAAATGATTCCTTGTCAGTTGAAGTAGGAATAAAGCATATAGCCTGCCGGCGTGGTGCATGCCCGTAGTCCCAGCACCTGAGAGGAAGAGGTGCTCAGATCCTGTCTTGAAAAAAACAAAGCCAGCAACAAATAAAGAAATAAAGTGTCTAGACTACTGAGCACACTGATTGACTTAAGCAAATGTTAGCCCTAGAATATTATTTGAAATAATGTTTGATTTTTCTATTCTTCAGTTCCCTTCTCTGCCCTGTTGGCGGACAATGTTGTCTCCATTACAAACTCTGCTTTTTCTCTTTCTTCTTTTCTTCTTCTCCTCCAGGAGAATGACAAGTCATGTGACTGAGAACCATGGGAAAGCGTTATCAACAGTCCGGAAAGGTTTAAGGCAAGCCTCGTGCTTGGGACTTTTTACATTACATACAGATATAATATGGCTACACTTTTCTTCCTTGAGTTTTTTTCCAAGGTACATGCTGAAATTTGACTCCATGCTCTGTGGTGTTCCACAGAGGATGTCATGCTGCAGGGAACAGACCACAGGTGTCCTCACAAGAATGTGGGGACCTTTGCTTAGGAGAATGTGTGCCAAGGAACACTGCAGTCCTTCTGTGGTCTCAGTAAATACAGCTTAAGCTTATGGTAATCTTTCTGCCTCTTTGTGTTTCAATGCGTGTGGAAGTAAAGGTTTCATAACACATTCATTAGCTATTTTTGTTAGAGACCTTTAATTTGCTCTTAGTGATATACTATTTCTCAGGTAATACGGTTGAAAACATGAAAAGCTCCTTTGTGGATTTTCTCTAGGCAGTTTCAAAACCTAAGAGTTGTATTTTCTTTTTTATTGTACGCATAGACCCATATTGTTTCTGGAGGCCAAAAAGAAGCATTACATTATATTAAAATAAAAATGGTTCACTGTAGGATATACATATGAAGTTAGGTTTTCTTTATAAGAGTTTGAAAAGCCCTTTTCTGATGAAATTGAAGACACCCTCTGCATGTTCACTCCCTTGCTTTCTGACATGCCATTTATCCCACTTAAAAGCAGGGGTTTAAGTTCTCAATGCTCTTGGCTGCTTCGGTCAGTCTTGTTCGGATGTTAGCAGTGACCTTTCAAACTGTTCTTCTGGGTATATATTGCTGTCATTCATGGACAGCTACTGTAATGCCCCTCCCTGTGTTTAGTTTTGAGTTATGAGTAGTGTCATGAAATATGACATTCAGCAAAGAGCTGCTAGGTCCATACCGATGGAGGCCTCATTTATTGACTTTCAGCACATTGCTGAGTTCCGATTAAACTCTGAAAGTGGTTTAATTGATGGTGGTCAAGCAAGCCAGGTAATAGTTTGGTCACTTACCGCTGTAGTACTGTTAGGATTTTCAGGATAATGGCGGTGAAGAGCCCTCCTTGGTCTTTCATTCCTACTTGAGGGGATGGATTTGTGGTTAGCTTTTATTGACTCAGCAGTGACTAGAGGAAGATCATGTTAGATATAGAAGGATGTGGGAGGAGGGGGGAGATGGAGGAGGAGGGATGGAGGAGAAGGATGGAGGAGGGGGATGGAGGAGGGATGGAGGAGGAGGGATGGAGGAGGGATGGAGGAGGAGGGATGGAGGAGGGGGATGGAGGAGAGGGATGGAGGAGGGGGATGGAGGAGGAGGGATGGAGGAGGAGGGATGGAGGAGAGGGATGGAGGAGGGGGATGGAGGAGGGGGATGGAGGAGAGGGATGGAGGAGGGGGGTGGAGGAGGGGGTGGAGGAGGAGGGATGGAGGAGAGGGATGGAGGAGAGGGATGGAGGAGGAGGGATGGAGGAGGGAGATGGAGGAGGAGGGATGGAGGATATGAGCTATAGGAGGAGGTGGGGGAGGAGGGGGATGGAGGAGGAGAGATGGAGGATATGAGCTCTAGGAGGAGGAAGGAGATGGAGGATATGAGGTATATGAAAAAGTAAAGTTGAGGTGTGTGATGGAGAACTGGTTCTTTCTTGGGCTGAAGAATTACAAACCTTTTAGATAATTTTCTCTTGGGCTTTGGGTCCTTTCTGGCAATTGCTTTGTGTAGCATCAGCCAAGGTGAAGGGTCCAATGGTGCAGGTGATTTCACCTTGATGGCCAAGGCTAGGTCCACAAATTACAAATGAAGACATTCAAGAGACTGTGGAAAGTGTAAGTGGGCGGATTAGGTTATCCAGAAAGTGGTACCTTGCTACTTTCTGGAAGAAAGCTCTCCTTCAGTTACCTGTCTGTATACAGGATAAGAAAAATGATGACTTCCTGCTGCCTGCAGTGATTGATCAAAGACTCAACTAGGGAGTGAGAATAAATGCCATCTGGTCCTTGTTTTCTGCCCCGTGGTCTAAGCCAGCTGACAGTTTTGCTTTGCGCCATTGCTCTTAATGATGAAGTCTAAAGGAAGAGAAAGCTAAGTTGAGCGGCACCAAAATTAGGACTGTGAAATTGCTTATTTCAGCAGGAAGCAGAAAGGATGAGAGGACATTCTGCAAAGTTATTGAAACTGTCTAAGAGGCTGGTTGGTTTTGAGGAATCAT
The DNA here is from genome assembly GCA_033318265.1 of Phyllotis vaccarum. Taxonomy (NCBI): domain Eukaryota; kingdom Metazoa; phylum Chordata; class Mammalia; order Rodentia; family Cricetidae; genus Phyllotis; species Phyllotis vaccarum. The sequence continues at coordinate 17,967,302 of JARWLC010000004.1, read as the reverse complement.
GAGCAGACAACAGCTCTGTGCGGTGTGCTCAGGGAGGACTGGGTGACCGAGTCTTAGGCATAGGAGCGTGAAGACCACTGACAGTTGTTCCAAGGAGTCACCTTGCTCTTAAGAGATGGCCCAAGCAAACGGTGAGAAACGTTAAGGATTCGTACTGAATGGGCAGGAGCAACTCAAAGAGCATCCTGGCTCCTTAGATCAGAAGAGGCTTCAGTGGCCAGAGAGATGGTGCTGTGGTTAAGAGTGTGTATTGTTCTTGCAGAGGACTTGAGTGTGGTTTCCAGCACCAGCACCCTTGAGATGCTTCACAACCACCTGTAACTCCAGCTCCAGGGCATCCAGGCTTCTGGCCTTTTAAGAGCACTTGGGTGGGGTTGTTGGCACACATCTCTGATTTTGGCATTCAGGAGGCAGAGGCAGGTGTATCTGGACTATAGAGTAAGTTCCAGGTTAGTTGAAGCGAGACCCTGTCAAGAATAAAAAAATAAAAAGAAAGGCTTTTGAAATCACTGTGGGTATTATTAAAGCCAGCACTGCTGTACAGTGGCTTCTTCTGAGAGAGCAGGCTGGGCAGTTGTTGGCCATGTACAAAGCCCTAGGGTTGTTCCCTAATACTGTACTAACCAAATGTAGTGATATAAACCCGTAACTCCAGGACTCGGGTAGGTAGAGGGCAAGATACATGAGACGCTGCCTTTAAAAAAAAAAAAAAAAAAAAAGAGCCAAGAAACCATTCCAAAGGTGACGAGATAAAATAAGAAAAGAGGGTTAGAGGGCAGATGCTTGTGAGAACAAGGGCTGCCTTACAGCATTGTCCACCAAAGTATGCGTCCTTGCGGTTCCTGGGACCATTCCAGAATCATGAATTCACAACTCAGTAATATGAGATATTATATACCCTTTCTTTGTAGTAACTCACATAAAGTTTATCATCCTAATCATTTGAAGTGTACAGTTCAGGGGTGTTCAGTGTATTTATGTTGTTGCAAGACAAATCTCCAAAACTTTGTCATTTTGCAAGTCTGAAGCACTCTCCCCATGTAACAACAGCTCCCCTTTATTGGCCCTGCCAGCCGGTGGTCCCCAACTCCCCAACTCTTTGACCTTTGTTTCTGGGCCTTTGACTCATTCACATACCTCATGCAAGTGGAATAAACAGAGTATTTATCTGCTTGTGTCCAGCTTTTTTCTTTTGGCATAATGTCCTATAGTAGTGTGTAATGAGATCTTCCTTTGTAAAGCTGAATAGTATTTCTTTGCGTCTTATTGACTCACTCATCCACTGGTGATGTTTGCGTTGCCTCCATGATAGAGGAGGACATACAATTGGTGATGCCTTCCCACCAATCAAGACAGCAATACTAAATGCACTTGTGGTTACTATGTCTTCTGTGTGAAACAGTTGTAATGGGGGGGGGGTGTCTAATGCACTCAGTGGCATGTTATTTACTATGTGATGAGATGAGAAGTTGGCATTCAACACTCCTGCACACACTGAAGCTGTCTTGAGGGAGAATCCTTGGGCAGTTAAGCTGTGAAACACTATTTTTGCTGTGAGGAAAACTGTAGTTTTCAGACTTAGATATTTCATAGATATTTATTTTTAAAGATTCAGCCTTATATCTGGGTGTGGTGGTCTATGCCTGTAATCTCAGCATTAGGGAGGTAGAAGGTAGATCTCTGTAAGTTCCAGGTCAACCTGGTCTATCTAGGTCAGCCAGAACTAGTGAGACTCTATCTCAAAAAAAAAAAAGTATGTGGGTGGAGAAATGGCCCAGTGGTTAGGACAGAGGACTCAAGTGGGATTCCAGCACCCACAAGGCAGCTCACAAAGACCTGTAACTGCAGTTCCAAGGTATCCAACACCTTCTGGACTCTATGTGTACCAGCCCTACACATGGTATGGTGTGAACACATGCAAGAGTGCATGCACAGTTCACACCAGTGTGTGTGTGTGTGTGTGTGTGTGTGTGTGTGTGTGTGTGCATCCATGCGCTTACACAACTCAAGGAATTTCAGATAATGTCTCAAAGATTTGTATGTATATATGTTTAGAGAAATGTGCTCTGTTAATATGAAATGAGTTTTGTTATCTAAGTGAATTGATTTAAACATTTGCTGAGTATAGTGGATCACACCTCTAACCCTAGCACTCAAGAAGCAGAGGCAGGTATATCTTTGTGAGTTCAAGGCCAGCCTGATCTATGTAATGAGCTCCAGGCTAGCCAAGGCTACATAGTGAAACCCCATCTCAAAAAATAAAAACTAAACAAATAAAAACTTCAACATTTTCCACTTTATTTTGTAATGTACCAAGTGTACATAGATATAGCCCAAGTACATGAGCGCTTATGGACCCAACAGGATGTGAGGACGTTAGTGAAGACTCAAGATCAACAGACTTGAGTACTAATCCTCTTCATGGACCCACCCCATTTCTATTTGATCCATCTTAGGTATTTGGCTCGGGTAGGAGACCTTGAAGCCACGAACACTGAAGACCCAGATCTGAACTATGGACTGGTGGTGGACTGTGGGAGCAGTGGTTCCCGGATTTTTGTTTACTTCTGGCCAAGACATAATGGGAACCCCCATGACTTACTGGATATCAAACAGATGAGAGACCGAAACAGTCAGCCTGTGGTTAAAAAAATCAAGCCAGGTACTCATGAGAATACGGTTTGTTACTAATCTCTTACCTACTGTAGATGTAAGAAGAGAAAGGGGATCTGGGCCTCGGGAGGAATCTCTCACTTAACTGTTAGCCTAGTTCTTTCAAAAACATAAATGTAGGTCCTTGGACAGAATCTTAGGAGTGTATATGTATGTGTGTTACAATGTGGTTTCTTGGTCCCGGGTGGCCAGAGGCCCAGACACACAGACCTACACCCCCAGACCCCGTAGCCACCCACTGCTCTTGCTCAGGCCCCCAAAATGACTCAGACACTTATATTAACTTCATGTAGTTTGACCTATGGCTCAGGCACATTGCTAGCTTGCTCTTACATCTTAAATCAACCCATTTCTATTAATCTTTCCTGCCACATGGACCATGGCTTACCTGTGTTCCTTACATGTTGTTCCTTTGGGCTTCCGGCCGGTCTGTCTCTGACTCCGTCCTGCTCCTCCTACCCACTCTGATGCCTTCTCCTACTTATGGTGCCTGTCATGGGCCAAAACAGCTCCTTTATTTAAAGATTGCTATTCACAGCATACAGAAAGACATTCCCACATCATATGTGTGTGTGTACATACACACACACATATATATGTATATATGTATTCACATGTGTATGTATAAATATTTGGTTTTTCTTAAGGAATCTCCGCAATGGCAGACACTCCAGAACATGCCAGTGATTACCTGCGACCTCTGCTGAGCTTTGCTGCTGCCCACGTGCCTGTGAAGAAGCACAGGGAGACTCCCCTTTACATCCTCTGCACAGCAGGCATGAGGTTGCTCCCTGAGAGGTAAGATTCAGGACTTTACGGGACTTAGGGAAGCGAATCCCATGAAGCCAGGATGGAGGCAGGAGAAGGCATATCACACAGAGTTCTCAGGTGGCACAGACTGCTTGCCCAGAAACAGGAGCGCCATCCCTGTATGCAGTTTTGTATGGTCATTTGTGGTTTTGGGTTCAGTATCTTTCTGAGATGACAAAGGGCTCCTGAGTTTGGATTGAGGGTGTGGTGGCAATTGGGAGTGGCAGCAGGAGTGACTGAGTCATAAAGCAGGTATGGTGAAACCATATTTGCACCAAGACATTAGAAGGGTCACCCGAGGAACAGGATTCATTCTGGGGGCCACTAGGAGACCAGGGCAACAGTTCGGCTTTCTCTGTTACTCTGCCTGGGTTCCGTGATGGCCCGTGAGCTCTTCCTCTACCTGCTACACAAACCTCAGCACCAGTCAGTTCTGGTTTTTTTTCCACTTAAACCCCAAATTCAGCCTGATATCTTTGTTGTTGACAGGGTTTCTCTGTGAACTTTCTTTGTAGACCAGGCTGGCCTCAAACTCACAGAGATCTGCCTGCCTCTGCCTCCCTAGTGCTGGGATCAAAGAAAGATGTGTGCCTCCATCTCAAGGAGGATGCTAGGGCTGAATACAGACCCTGGCCAGGGCGGTAATCTGCCACCAAGACTTCACTCCCAGCTACCTGTATACATTTTTTTAAAAAAAAGTTTATTTTTATTTTATGTGTATGGCTGTTTGCCTCCATGTATGTATAGCACTGCATGTATGTAGAGCCCACAAATGCTAGAAAAAGGCATTGGATTTCTTAGAACTCACCATGGGATAGCAAGAACCAAACCTGGGTCCTCTGCAAGAGCAGCCAGTGTTCTTAACCACGGAGACAGCTCCCCAGCCATCCATATGTACTTTTAAAGTATTTTTAAAAATACTCTGTGTGTGTGTGTGTGTGAGTGTATGTGTGTGAGTGTGTGTGTGTGTGAGTGTGTTTGTGTGTGTGTGTGGTGTGTGTGTGAGTGTGTGTGTGTGAGTGTGTATGTGTGTGGTGTGTGTGTGTGAGTGTGTGTGTGTGTGTGTGAGAGTGTGTGTGTGTGTGTATGTGTTCTTTCGAGTAGGATTAGAAAACAACTTAGAGGAGCTGGTTCTCTCCTTCCAACATGTAGCTCCAGGGATTGAACTCCGATTGTCAGGGTTGGCAGCAAGTGTCTTTCCCTGCAGAGTCATCCCACTGACCCTCCATACGCACTTTCTGGAACGACCTGTTTTTCATAGCTGCTGTACCACTTTGCATTCCCACTCAGGGCTCTTGTTTTCCCACATCTCTACAACTCTTGTCTTTTGTTTGTCTGGTTATAGCATCGCAGAGGTGTAAAGTGATCTTTTCCTGCAATGTTGATTTTCATTTCCCTCATGTGCACCTTAAGACAGTTTCACATACTAGTTGGCCATGTGTTTGTCTTTAGAGAAATAATCTGATCAAGTTACAGTCCCATTTTAAAATCAGGTTGTAGGTTTTTTTCCATTAAGCTGTAGAAGTTTCTCCTGCGTTATGAGGTTTGTAAATACTTTATTATGGAACTTGCCTTTTCCTTGGTTGGTTGTTCCAGAAGCTTCTTGGTTTGTTGTGCACCCGCCTGTTGATTTTGGTTTTGTTGCCTGTTATTTTGGTGCCATATTAATGAGCTCAGCCCAGGAACGAGCATAGTCTCATAGCATGGGGCATCTCGTATTAGTGGAGACAGTTTTCCTTGGTACATAGCAGTTTGCTTTTCCACATATTTAAATTTTCTCACTTGGTAGTTTTCAAAACTGTTTTTGGCTGTTTATGTAGGGCTTCAATCTGGGTGTGCCAAGCAGTGAAATGTCCACTCAGTGAGAGGTTTGCTTACTAACTTTCTGGTGAGGGGTAGATCATTGTATAGTCATCTGTTCTCGTGGAGACCTCTTAGTTCTGTTTACAAAATTTCATTTTGATTTTACAAGCCGCACTTTAGATGTTAAAGCTATAATTTATATCATTACAGGAAGTACTAAAAGCGCATAACCAAGCCAAGCAAAACTGTCCATTCCTCCCCAGCCATTTCATTTTGTGTTGGGGCCTTTTATTTTTATATCTATACATAATTTCTATGAAGTTATAACCATCCTATAATTTATATTTATTTTAGACAGGATCTCTCTGTATTCAGAGATCCACCTGCCTTTGCCACCCAAGTACTGAGATTAAAGGCCTGTACCACTACATCTAGCCAAGACAGAGCTTTATATAGTCTAGCCTGGTCTCTAGCTCACTGTGTAGCTAAGGATGACATGACTTTGAGCTTTTTGCCTCTACCTTTGAGCTTTTTGCCTCTACCTTCCAAGCGCTGAGATTAGTACTAGGCACACTCCATCATTCCTATAGTGTCATATAGGGCTGAACCTAGGGTTTCGGTCATACTAGGCAAGCACATTCAGCTACATTCTCCACTCCTAGAATTTTTAAAAGATTTATTTTATTTTATTTTTGTGAATGTTTTGCCTACATGTATGTATGTGCACTAAATGTGTGCCTTTCATCCAAGGAGTTCAAAAGAGAGTTTCAGATCTTCTGGAACTGGAGTTTCAGATGGTTCTAAGCCACCGTATGGGTGATAAGAATTGCACCCAGATCTTCTGCAAAAGCAAGAAGTGCTCTTTAATCACGGAGCCAGCTCCAGGCTCCAGAATTTGTGGTTTTTGGAGTAAGACTGCTTTGTTTGTGAAACCCTGGAAAGAGAATGATGGCAGAAGCTATGGTGACAGCTCACACAGCCCGTGGCTTGCCCGAGGCCCCACCAGCTCAAGTGGCAGAGCCACGCAGCAGGTCTGGAGGAAGGAACCTGGGTGATGGTTTAGCACCCATATGTGTGTCTGGAGCAAAGAAGGCAGTTCATCTCCTGGTGTTGCTCAGCATTGCCTCTGTCACAGAAGTTTCCATGGAGACAGAACTCACTGTGTAGGTCCACTCCATGAGTCTGGAAGCTGAGAATATGTATCTTCACTATATTGAGCATTTTCCAAGCTTTGTACTTTCTCTTTCATGTCTTTTCGGATAGGCTTTCAGTAATGCATATGCCTGTTCTGGGCGTAATGAATCATGGCTGCCTCTAATGCAAGTCAGTTACCGATAGACATCTGCCTATTACTGCAATAACCTGCTTTGAATGACTAATGCTTTGTATTTCATTAGTATTTGTGAGTGGTGTTCATGAATCATTTGGACTGTGTTTGAATATATCTGCACTAGGTTTTATTTCTTTGCCAACAGTCAAGCAGATTTTTTTTCTGCTTCCTTTTTATTTTATAGTGTAATTTTTAAATTACATGAAGATATTTGCAGGATCTTATTTAACTTTTAAAAAAAGTAATTGAGATTATAATTACAACATTCCTTCCTTCCTCTTCCTCTAAACCCTTCCATACGTCTCCTTCATATTCACATCCTCTTTCCATTGTTATGACATGCATATATCTATATACATATATGTTCCTAGAAATGACCTGCTCAGTGTGAGTAACGTTCCTTGTATGTATGTTTTCAGGCTGGCCATTTGGCCCGAGACAACCGACTGGTGTGCTCTGCCCTGAGAGGACCTCCTCTCTTGCTGCCAGCTCTCCTCAGCTGCCTGCAGTTCCTTGGGGTCGAGGCCTCGTGGGCTTCATGCCCATCGGTGTTATCACCGTTCAGTTCGTGTTTGGGAAGTCATCTTGGCGAGTTTGTTTTTTAGGAAATTTCAGATATGAAAGTGTTTGGAAGGAGAGAGGGTGGTGCACCAGTCTTCTCTTTACCCGAGGGCTCTGTTGAGTAGCTCTCAAAGCTTTGTCACTAAGCTTGAAGTCCAGAAATGGAGTTGGAAATACAGTTTCACTCCAGTGCGGTATACAAGGAGGTTTGTTCATTTGTTTGTTTTTTATTTCTTTTGAAAACTTTTAAGATTTCATTTTTAATTGATTTTTAATTGTGTGTGCCTGTGTGGTTATGTATGTGTATGTGAGACCAGAAGAAGCTGGAGTCACGGGTGGTTGTGGTACATGGTGTAGGTGCTGGGACCTGAATTCAGGTTCTCCGCCAGGGCAGCAAGCACTCCTAAATTCTGAGCCATTTCCAACCTCTGTTTTTGTTTTTTAAGCAAACTCAACAAAGTATTTTGAAAATCTTTTCATGTTATCTTATAAAAATATAAACTGACCCTCATTCCTTTTCACATCAATATGGCATTAATTTCATTATACAGATGTTTACATTATTAAAGTAATTACTTAAGTAATTCCCTTGTTGTCATCTCACTTCCCCATATTATAATAAGTAATGTTATTTTAGTCTTTATTTCTTTGATTATGTGTGGCTTGGAGTTGGAGAGATGGCTAGACAGTCAAGAACACTTGTTCTCTCGGAGGACCCAGGTCCAGTTCCCAGCACCCACATGATAGTCACAACCATCGATAACTCCAGTTCCAGGGCATGTGATGGGCACCAGGAACACACATGGTGCGCACACATATATGCAGGCAAAACACTTATGTATGTACATGGGATGAAATCAGATCTAAAACACAGTTAAAGTATCCTGGCTGAATGAAACGTTAACCACAAATGAACTTCAGCAGGGTGAAACAGGTAGTTTGCATTGCAGACAGCAATGGAGGCTGATGCCCAAACTTCCCTGGCATCATCAGATCCAGCACCTCAGCTGTGGGTCGCTCAGAAGCATATTCAATCTGGAGAAATGTAAAGATAGCCTCTCGTTAGTCCTGTAAATCCTGCAAAATTGTATTATGCCTAACAGTTAACAATTTAAAGAGAGTGCATGAGATTGTATTGGAAAATTAGTTCCTCAAGAATAATTCTGGACTTTAAGTGGTAGCAATATTTTTCACCGAGTCATGTTCACAGTTATCTGACCTAGTAGAATATTCCTTGATAAACAACCTTAAAAATCCAGGATTGGCTGGGATGAGGGCTCAGTTGAAGAAGTACTTGCTGCATAAGCATGAATTCAGATCCCCAGGCAGGTGTAGTGTTGCATGCCTGTAATCCCCATGCTTGGTCTACAGGATCCCCGGAGTTTGCTGGCCAGCCAGTCTAGCCAACCCAGAGAGTTGCAGACTGAAAAGACCCTGTGTAGAAAATAATAAGATGTAGGGCTGAAGATGGTTCAGTGGTTAAGAACATTTGTTGTTCTTGTAGAATATCTGGGCTCCATTCCTGACACCCACATTGTGGTTCATAGACATCTCTACTGTAGTCTCAGAGAATCTGATGCCTCCTCCAACCTCCACAGGCATCAAGCGTGCATGTGGTACACATACATACATGTAGGCAAAACACACATGAAAAAATCTGGTTTTTTTTTTTTAAAGGTAGAGACTAGTTGAGGAAGACACCCAATGCCAATTTCTAGCCTCCACATATATACATGCACACACACGCACACACAGCCTTGAAATATGTACATGTACACACACCTTCCACACATGTACATGCACCATACACATACACAAAACCTCCACACACGTACATGTACATGCACACCTTCTACATATATACATGTATACACACACAGCCTCCACATATGTACATGTACACACACAGCCTTCACATATGTACATGTATGTGCACACATGCATCAGTGTACATATACACACATATGTGCATGCACATACCTCCCCATGCACCCGTGGGCATGGTGTTAATCTAGGATAACTACTGGCCTCATTTTTAACTAACATTTTCCTTGGATTCATTTTATTCTTCTTTGCTTTATTTATTTATTTTTACTTTGCTTAGTCCTAGGAAAACACTTAAAACCTCAGAAGAAAAATACCCACGTAGATACTCAGTTTCAAATGTTACCCTTAAAGTGGAAATTCTTAATGAACTTTGAGTTCTGAAGTTCATCTGGGTTTTTCAAATGATAAGGTTTTTATAAATTAAAAAAAGTCGACCCTTGAAACATGGAAAAGTTAATTGTTAGCTCATATAAAAGATTATATAAAAGCTTGTGGAACTCTGGGCAGAGTTTGTATGGTCACATGAGACATTTTCTGTATTATGTAAGATGTGAGTTTGTGTTCTGTAACTGACATCTTCCTCTCAAAGTAGTTTGGAGTAATATAGTTATGATTATTTTATAGCCTGTGAATCTGTGCTATAATTTCCGGTGACTTATTCATACCCTCCCAGAGGCATGAAGTCGTGGGCTCCTCATTTAACATGTTGCATTACAGCATTGTTTAAAGTGAAGGGACTCTAGCCAGCCCAAGCCTGGCAAACAAGGCTCTGACAGGCCTAGCCCTTCTCCCCCACCCCCTGCCCTACTAAAAACAGATTACAGTCCTAAAGCTAGCCCCCAAGGTGCATTCCCTTATTTGGCCATTTCCTTCTCCTGAGGCTAACTACCAAGGTCCAAATATCAAAGGCCCCTTTGGGTCACCTAATCTACATACCCAATTAAAATTAAACACCTTATCCTAACTCAGGGTTCCCCCTTTACCTTTGTACCCAACTGCCTTTTGCCTATGGGCCATGTCTGCCTCCGTTCTATCCAGAGGCAGTCCTTTGTTCCCTTCCCCCTCTGCCTGTCCCCTTCCCTTTCTCCATGGCCTCAGTCTCCCTTTTTGTCTCTAGTTCCCTGCCCTTTGTCCCTCTGGAGCACATAAGTCTCCTTTGTGCTGAGGACATGGCCTTAGAGGTCCTAAATAAGGGACATGGCCTTTGTGTAGGAGGCTGTTGTTTGGAGGCTGTTTGACCCTCTGAAGTCAAAATAGGGACCAAAATGGAGAAGAGCTAGATAGATGGATGGGGAGATGGGGAGGCATCATAACGACTGAATGGAAGGGCAGTTTGTGCAAAGACGTTGTTTGTTTACTTTAAGAGATGGGGCCTCACTATGTTTCCCCAGGCTAGCCCTTGGCCCCTGGGAAAGCACTCCTGCCACAGCCTCCTGGGCTACTTTGGTGCCAGGCGGGTCACTTTGGTGCCAGGCGAAAAGATGGTTAATAATTAACTTTGGGATTTTTTGTTCTTTTTCTCTGCAGGCAGCAGTTGGCTATCTTGGCTGATTTAGTGAAAGATTTGCCACTGGAGTTTGATTTCCTCTTTTCACAGTCTCAGGCCGAAGTGATCTCTGGGAAGCAGGAAGGTACTGGACCTGGCGGGTGGAGCTGAGTCACCTCTGAGCCAGTCTGGGCTCAGCTTCCTTAGCAGGTGTCAGGATTGCCATGTGCATCCACTTTCCATTTCCTGTCAAGAGGAGTCCTAATTGAGCTGTCCAGTCTGTCTGTAGATCCTGCATTAGCAATCTGTTTCACATGCTGCTTGTAGAAGTCTCATATCTATATTTGGTTTTAATTAGCATGAAGCAACATCATACTTAGTATTTAATGATTCCAAATGGATCTTTGATCAACTTATTGCCCTTTTGGAAACATACAATTCTAGGAGTCCTGTGTAGTTTTCCTAATTTAATGTGAAAGCAGTTATTACATTAAGGTATGGGGAGACCTTAATTTAAGGACTGATTAGGCTGAGTTACTTTTATTCTGTTTTGGGCTTTTCCTTTATTGAAACTACTATGCGGTTTTGCTGCTTTCCTTAACACACCACTGCATGAATATTCTCATGTGGTCCAGGCTTGCCCAGGCTTGCCCAGGATGACCGATGGCTGCCACTTCTTTTCGGTGTTTGAGACGAGGTCTCACTATGAAGCCCCTGCTGGCCAAGAACCTGCTGGCTGGCTTAAAACGTAGAGCAATCCTCCTGCCTCTGCTTTCTAGTGCTGAGATTACAGGCAGGAGCCAACATGCCCAGCTATTCCCTCCCTCCCTCCCTCCCTCCCTCCCTCCCTCCCTCCTTCCCTCCCTCCCTCCCTCCCTCCCTCCCTCCCTCCTCTTCTTCTTTTCTTTCTTTCGAGTCAGGGTTTCTCTGTGTATCCCTGACTGCCTTGGAACTCATTCTGTAGACTAAATTAGGCTCAAACTCAGATCCAGCCTATTCCCATTTCTTGAAAGAAAGTGATCTTGGGGCTGGGGAGAGAGCTCAGTTGGTAAAGAACTTACCACACAGGCATAAGGACCTGAGGTAGATCCTTCAGGACTCACATAAAAAGCCAGGTATGGGGACACACACCTGTAATCCCAGAGCTGGGGAGGCAGAGACAGCGCAGTCCCTGGAGCTTGCTGATTAGCCAGCCTAGCTGAATCTTCAAAACGTAATGTGGATGTTGACTGAGGAAGTCATCCAGTGGCGTGTCTGGTCTCCACGTCCATATGAAGCATGCACGCGTGCCCACCCCATCACCACCACCAACCAGACCAACAAGCAGTAACAAATCCCCTGGAATTTTCCCTACTACCCTGAACCTTTGGAGTATATTCTACTTTTTGAGTTAGAAAGCAGTCTAGAAGTTTGTTCTATGCACACCTGGTTCATACTTTATCTCAGGCTGCTTTTGAGTTGAAGCCAAGAAATACCTTAGGGTGGGGGGTGAGAGACTCAGTCTAGCTTGGGAACATTTTAAATTCTTGCCTCTGTGTGTCCACTGTTGGTTTCCCTTTCAGAACTGCTGCCCCCCCCCCCCCGAGATTATATTTGCCTCTTGTGGGGACACTGGGTTGATATATTCCCTTCCTTTTCTCAGAAGTCACATTGCAAGACTCAGTCTTCTGCCCCAGTGCCAAGGTCAAACCCAAACCTTTGTCCATGCTCTTGCAGGTGCCCTCCCTCCAATCTGCACCGCAGGCCCCTCCCATCTCTCTCTGCAGGGTCTCACCGAATAGCCCTGGCTGGCCTGAGACAAGCTGTGTAGATCAGGCTGGCCTCAAATTCATAGGAATCCACCTGCCTCTGCCTCCTGAGTGCTAGGGTCACAGACATATGACACAATACCTGGCCCTTGATGCAGTTTTAAACTTTTTGTTTTTGAAGAGTTGTTTTTTTTTTTTTTTTTCCCTTAAACAGTTACTTTCTAGTCTTTATAGAATTACTAGAAATACAAAGGATTTGCAGAAAGGAAGAAAAACTGAGAAAAGATGTAGGTGACTGGGGATATAGGTAGCCAGCATGCATGAGCCCCAGCACCATGAGGGATGGGGGTGGAGAGCAGTGTGCTAGATGGAGAGAGAAGGAGGGAGGAGAGAGAGAGAGATTTAAGGCCCATGCACTAAGAGTATGTAGCAGACAGGAACTGGAGAAGGTGGCTCAGCAGTTAAGAGCACCAGCTGCTCCTCCAGAGGACCTGGGTTCTATTTCCAGCCTCCACACGGCAGCTCACAACCGTCTGTAACTCCAGTCCCAGGGAATCTGGCACTCTCAGACAGAAAACCTGCAGGCAAAACACTAATGCACATTGAATAGAAATAAATAAATCTGAAAAAGAAAAAAAGAGTATGAGGTAGAATGTTATGTTCTTTTTATTTTTGTTTTCCCAAGAAAAGGAGAAAAAGGGCACCCTTGGGAAGGTGTGGCCCAGCAGTAGAGGAGAGTTACAGGGGCCTTTCCCGTTTCTTCCTTAGGAGTGTATGCATGGATTGGAATCAACTTTGTTCTAGGACGATTTGACCATGAAGATGGTAAGTCAGTTCCTCCGTGTGATATTCTCCAAAGGCTGCAGCTTCTCTTTAAACTTCTCAGTAGTGTGTGTGTGCTTGCGGCTTACTGTGCCGTCTAGCTGTGTGGGCTTGCTACAAGCTTTTCTTGGTCATTGCTGTGTTTTACAGAAAGCTTCAAATGTCTATAAAAGTGGAAGTAAGAAAATGAACGTGGATGAACCAATCACTCTGTCTCAGCACTTAGAATATATTGCTATTTTCTGTGTCTGCTCTCTTTCCACTGAATACATTTAAAACAAAAAATCCCGCACTGCTGTTACTGTTTAAACATTACTTATATGTGTATGAGGGTAGGCATGCACATTACTAGTATGTGTATGAGGGAGGGTAGGCATGCACATTACTTGTATGTGTATGAGGGTAGGCATTCACATGCAGTAGAATATATGTCCAGGACAACATGTCAGCTCTCTCCTCTCCCTGTGGATACAGTTCAAATATTATATTTAGGTCATTTGAAAAGATTATTCTCTGTATACTATACACTCAATAATTAGGTTAATTTATTTTAGTTGCTTTCAAGTTAAAAGCCAGAGCTTTTACCAGATAAGAATCTTGCTGGCCTGGCAAATTTCTTCCTTTTTTTTTTTTTTTTGCAGAGGGGGTGTATATAGGAGGGGTTAGAGGTGTGGGAAGGGAAGGGGAGGGGTTGGGGGTGTCCTTCCCTTTGGACTTGATTTTTGTTTTTAATTATTTGAATCCTGTCATTGATTTCAGAGTCAGATGGCGACACTTCCCTGGACTCAGCAGCAGGACGCAGGAGGACAGTGGGGATACTGGACATGGGAGGAGCTTCTCTCCAAATTGCCTATGAAGTTCCTACCTCAACCTCTGTTCTTCCTCCCAAACAGGTATCTAGCCTTGTGTGGATGTCCAGTTTGTCGGACTGGAGCCCTAGATCAGTTCATATAGTTGGTATCTGGTTATTTTCTGTTCTTTTTCTTTTTTTTTCTCCTCTTTTTAAGAAATGTGGGATCTCACTGTATGTCCCTGGCTAGCCTTGAACTTAAAGAGATCTGCCTGCCTTTGCCTCATTAAAGGCCCGTGCCTGCCACCACCCTGGCACTAGCTTGCATTATCTGAGTAGGTCACCTCCCTGAGCCTAAGTATCCAAAAGGCATAATTGTATCTCTACCCTACAAAGTTGTCAGGATATCAGAGTGTGAAGTACTTAGCAAGTGGCCCACTTAAGGTAAGTGCTTGGTACATTTTAGTAATTATAACTAATTTTGTATATCTTTGGGGGTTGCCTGAGGAGTAAGTATACAGATCAGTCCTGGATACCATTCGTGCAGGCCTTTTCCTCTCCTGGTCCCTTCCTTCAGCTTTAATACTGTTTAACTATGTGTCCATATGTGAAGGTGTCCACACATTTGTGCACATACGTATGTGGAGTTCAGTGTCTTCCTTGAGACAGGGTCTCTCATTGAACTTGGCATTGTTAGCCTAGTCAGCAAGCCCCAGGGGTTCCTCTGGCTTGGGATTATAGGCATGTACTGCTAGTGTGTATGTGTGTACCAGGGTGGGAGGGTAGTGTTGGGGGGAGGAAGGGTAGTCTGGGAGCTTGAGTAGGTGAGAGTGAGTGAGTGTAGAGAGCCAGGATTGACAGTACACATCTTCTTTATTTTGTGAGCAAATAGGGATCACACTCAAGCCCTCATTTTGTTCATGGTAAGAACTTTACTGAGTCTCTGGCCCCTTAAGAATATATTTGATGCTGACTTTGGTGGCACTGCGGATTAATCTCAGGATCCTGCACATGCTAGGCCAGTGCTGTGCCAATGAGTTGTATCTCCTCCAGTCAAGAATGTAATTTTAGGGAGAGGATTGATCATAGAGAGGAAAAAGAAGCCTCCCTCTTAGAAAATGTAAAATACCCAAGCAATGGGACATGCTAGTTAATGTCTCCAGAGGCCAGTGAGGCAGCCAGTGTCGGGCAGACCACAGCAGTCCTGTAAGTAATTTGATCTAAATCACTAGTTCTCAACCTATGGGTTGTGACCCCTGTGGGGGATTTGAACACCCCTTTCCCAGGGGTCAAATATCTACTATCCTACATATTAGATATTTACATTACAATTCCTAACAGTAGCAAAATTACAATTATGAAGTAGCAGTGAAAATCGTTTTATGGTTGGGGGGGGTCACCACAGCATGAGGAACTGTTAAAGATCACAGCACTGGGAAGGTTGAGAAGCACTAGTCTAAATGATTTTTCTCACCCTTGATGCTGTTGATATTTGGGGCTGATGTGTGGCTGGCCATAGTATGGTGTTTAGCACTCACTATGGTTGAGGCCCTCTTGTAATAACAGTTGTGAGGATAGTATGGTGTTTAGCACTGACTATGGTTGAGGCCCTCTTGTAATAGCAGTTGTGAGGAGACATGGACAGGCAGAGCCAGCCCCATTTGTGAAGGCTTGAGCAGGATCCATGCTGCCTCATGGACCTGCTGGCCTGGGCATAGGTTCAGAGTTAAAGCTAAGCAGGGACTGTCTCCCACTGTCACAGTGTGTAAGAGGCACAGAGCAGACAGCAGAGTCTGGAATGTTCCAGGAGTGCTCAGTGGCCTGATCCAGTGTAGAAGTTTCAGGGGGAGGTTCCGGGGAGAGAGGATGGAGTTGGGTCATGAGGAGTCTTAGATGTTTTAGGGGTCCTGGTTTTCAATTCTGTTTCAAGCAAGGCAGTCGCATGAGCCTCTGCTTCCTTAGACAAACTCAGAAGGACCTCCCCAACTAAATTTTGTGGCCACGTTGGCTATGTGCTGTGTTTTTGGATTCCTTTTTTGTTTTTTTTTAAAGGAAAATAATTTTGGCATGAGTGGGAAAGAGGCATGTAGCTCAGAGAGCCTTGAGTGAGAAGTTGCAGGGTTGAAGTAGACAGTGGAGATGGAATTGGATGGAAGGGAACACATTTCAAGAACTATTTGGAGCAAAAATCCAGTGTGTATTTAGGTGAGTGGGTGTGGTGTTAGGAGAAGGACAGGGACAGATCAGCAGAGATCCTGATGGTCCAGGTTGGGGGAGGGGGAGGAGAAGGCAAGCGAAGGGCAGAGGTGACAGTGACAGTGGGGTCCTGAGCCAGGTCTGAGCGAACAGTGGGGTCCTGAGCCAGGTCAGAGCGAACAGTGGGGTCCTGAGCCAGGTCTGAGCGAACAGTGGGGTTCTGAGCCAGGTCAGAGTGAACAGTGGGGTCCTGAACCAGGTCAGAGTGAACAGTGGGGTCCTGAACCAGGTCAGAGTGAACAGTGGGGTCCTGAGCCAGGTCAGAGAGAACAGTGGAGTCCTGAGCCAGGTCTGAGCGAACAGTGGGGTCCTGAACCAGGTCAGAGTGAACAGTGGGGTCCTGAACCAGGTCAGAGTGAACAGTGGGGTCCTGAACCAGGTCAGAGTGAACAGTGGGGTCCTGAGCCAGGGTCAGAGCGAATAGTGGAGTCCTGAGCTGGGGTCAGAGTGAACAGTGGGGTCTGAGCTGGGGTGAGAGCATCTTTTTGTTCTTCTAGCTCTGAAGTCCAATTTGTGATCATTGAGTGTTAGGTCTTAAATGACTATCTGTACAGGTTTAGAAGGCAGCAGTGGAAGTATTTGCAAGCATCCAATTAGATGCAGACACAGGAGCGTAGTGACTCAGAGACGGATGTTAGTGTTAGGCTAAAAAGCAAAGACTGCATGGCTGTTGCCTGGAAATACTGCCAACAGGAAACTCCGTATCCCTTAGCAGTTACCTTCACCTGCTCATCTTCCTGCCACCTCCTTTATGCTTATTCCAGAATAGTCATATAATGAAATCATGCAGTGAAACGTAATCAGTCATCAGTAAAAACCAAGAGTCAGATATCAGAGCGAAAGCTGAAAGATCAGAGAAGCAGAGCAGCCACTGTCACTTCCTACCTCTCAGAATCCTCTGGCCAAAGGGCCCAGCTTTTGTCTCTGCCCAGCCTTGCCTCCTCTCTGTACAGACCTCCAGACCTCAATGGTTAACTAGTGCTAGCTCCACCCTCCGATTTCCAGGCAAGCTTTATTTGTCAGAACACAGAATACCACACAACTATGCAGCATGTCTGACTCTCAGAAAAGTGTTTGCAGGGTGATGGACATTATAGGGTGCACAGACACATCACTGGCTTTGGTGGCTGAGTGACTGTCAGTACTCATTCACTGTTAGGTTCATATGAATAGTAGTGCTGTGAATATTCATGAACACACTTATTTTTATGTAGACATAAGTTTTTAAGTCTCTTGGATATAAACCTAGGAGTAAGCTGCTAGGTGCAGAAATATGCTCACAAATTAAAAATACACAATCCAAACAGTTATTTCCATTTTTCAATAATACACATTAAAAAATTATACAAGAAGCTCATTGGGATGGTCCTTCATGGCAGGGGCTTGGAAATGAGGATGAACTGGAATAATCAGACCAGAAGAGGGGCCAACTTGGACACATAATTTAATCTCTGCTTTTAAAGGTAAAAACAAAAGCAAGACTGGGTGTTGGTGGCACATCCTTCTAGTCCCAGCACTTGGGGGGCAGAGACTGGTGAATTTCTGTGAATTTGAGGCTATCCTGATCTACAGTGAGTATCAGGCTACACAGTGAGACCCTGCTTGAGACAAATAAACAGGAAACACCCAAACAACAAAACCTTCCTTATTTTGAAGATAAAACTGAATTTTCCCAATGCCCAAGCCCATCATAGGAAGTAGTAAAGCCTTTTGAATAGTTCTAGACAAGGTCATAAAATAGATCTCATGATGATCTTTTGCTAAAAGATCTTTTTTTTTTTTTTCCTAATAATGAAGATAGTACATTCCCTTTGTAGAGAATTAGAAATACACAAGTCCATACTGAAAAATGGCTGCACTCTAAATGAATCCACACCCCCTGTGTCAGCTGCAGGAGGGAGGCAGCTAGTCACATGGTATCTGGAGTCAGGAAGCAGACAAATGTGGGTGCTCAGCTGCTTTTCTCTCTTCATTCAGTCAAAACCCCAACCTGTGGAATTGTCCTGTCCACATTCACACACACACACACACACACACACACACACGCACGCACGCACGCACGCACGCACGCACGCACGCACGCACGCACGCACGCACGCACGCACGCACGCACGCACGCACGCACGCACGCACGCACGCACGCACGCACGCACACACACAGCCTTGCTATGAACTCAGATTGTCTTTGAATTTGTGATCCTCCTGCCTCAGCTGCTTGGGTGCTGGGATTATAGGAGTGATTACTGTGCCTGGCCATGAGGATGAAAGCCAGTTTAAAGAGTAGTCACAGAAATGGAGCTGCATGGTTTCACAGTGCCCCTACTTTCTAGAAAGGAACTGAAACTCTCTTTTTTCTCTTGATGTTATATTACAGGAAGAAGCGGCCAAGATCCTGTTGGCTGAGTTCAACCTGGGCTGTGATGTGCAGCACACGGAGCACGTGTACAGGGTGTATGTCACCACCTTTCTGGGCTTTGGAGGCAACTTTGCCCGGCAGCGCTATGAAGAGCTTGTGCTGAATGAAACGCTTAACAAAAATAGGTACGTTTGACATGGAATCCTCATTTCTACCAGACTGTAGATGTTAGGAAAAATGGTAACATCCAGCTACCAGGGCTGAGTTTGCCTCCTTTTTTCCTGCCATGTTTCCAGGGACCCGTCTTAGACCCTGCTTTGCAAGGGTACATTCTGTTGTTTAGTAGTAAACATTGGCAAAAATGTCCATCTTTTGTGTTATCTTCTGTATACACACCTAACATCACGAGACATTTATGGCTAGGAAAAGTGGATTAGCTTCTCTTATGTGAGAGTTAAGTTTGCTTGTGTGCATTAAATTTAACAAGTGCATAAAGTTAAATTTGCCTTTAAGATAGTATCCAAGTCTTGGTCAGTTTTTCATTCAGAACTGCAGAGATCACTGATTTCTTTTAAAAAGGTTTGTTTTTATTTTTATTTACATGTACGTGTGTGTTTGTGCGTATTGAAGATACAATAAACAACAGTTCTTTCCTAGCAAACAATTTTATACCCATTAGTTTAGCAAGAAAAACTAACTTATTCTTCATAGCAGCTGTCTTAGATATAGAGAATGTTGAATATTGTGTACCAAATAAAGATTGTCTAAAGATCAGAGGGCAGAGCCAGCCACAGAGGTTGCCAAAGAGGTCAGGCAATGGTGGCACACACCTTTAATCTTTGCACTGGAAGGCAGATATCCATCTGTATCTGTGAGTTGAAGGCCAACCTGGACTTCATGAGATTAATACAGTTCAAAAGAGAAAGAGAGCCAGGAACTGGTGGCATATACCTTTAATCCCAGCATTTGGCACACACGTCTTTTATAAGTGATGTGGCTGGTCAGAGAAAGGATTTTAAGGGCAGGAGGAGACAAGAGTTGGGCCCTTCCATTTTGGCCTGTCCTTGTGGTTCGCTTTGCTTCCCCTAGTCAGTCTGAGGATCCACGGAGACAGGAGATATATTTGGCCCGAGGATTCAGTAGTGGTGAGACGTGGCAATGACTTGTTCCTATGTCTTTGAGATCTTCTAGCATCTACCCCAATATCTGTTCTGAGTTTTTATTAATACTAATTAGGATTCATGCAACAATGCCTCCATCACTAGTTCACTGACCTTTGGGGAATTGAGGTGATCTGGATGACTGCATGAACATCCTGAAGACTGTTTTTGTGAGTCTGTACAGCTGACTTGCACTGGGGCACGCACTGGGGCACGCACTGTCCCTGCCGGTGAAGATCCCTGGCTACAAATGCTTCAGGTCCCTTCAGTACTTCCCTCTCCTGCTGCGTGTTTTCCTCCTGCTCTTGCTGGGCTGCATCCATCCATTGCCTTGGAACTCTCTGGGCAAGCCCTGAAGTTGCCTACTTTAGGATTGTTGAGGTCAAAGTACGGCTCCCATAGCTGCCAGTCTACCAGACAAACCTAGCCTCCTGGACGGATCACACTTCCTGATAAACATTTTGAGTGTTTCTTGTAGTTAGTGACATGTTCTTAAAATAGTCAGATTCCATTTATTCTCTATCATTCTGTTGTTTTGTCCTTTCCCGTGTTTTTCCTTCAGTTCCTAAATCCATGCATTTTCACCCCACAGAGTCCACCCGCTCATTCCCGCCTGTTTAGCAACTAACAGAGCAAATGCCATTACCACTGGTCTCCATGTGATTTCTGTCCTTGGCAGATCTGTGTATTAAGTTCCTTAGTAACAAGAACACGGCTGCTAGACATGTATACTAGAGAATAGAATTGTATAATACCCCGAGAGGCGTCGCATCTCCTCCTTCCCATTCAGCAGCTGAAGGATTTGTGGTTCAGTCCCTGCAGCTGTCACTCTGCCTGCTGTGTCCTGGCACCACTCACTCAAGGCCAGGCCTTGCTGCTGCTGGGGTTCCTTCTATAGGAAGCTGTCCTCTCTGGGTTCTTCCAAGTTGTATGTTTGTGTATTTTTGTATGTATATGGTGTGTGTGTGTGTGTGTGTACATGTTGATATGTGTGAATGTGGGCATGTATTTTAGGCCAAGGCCTCACCTTCACCTTGTTTGAGAGCAGGGTCTCTTTTGTTGTCCACTGTAACCACTGTAGAAGATAAATGAAGCCAACTAAAGTCTCATGCGATAGCCAACTTATTCAGAGCCTCAAACAATTTGTACTCTGAGGGTTCAGAAAGGTCACATGAGTAAAGTTCTCATGAGTTCACGCTGTTTACAACACAAGGACAAGCCACATGTGACAAAACACCCTTTTCCACAGAGGCGCATTAGAATAGCAGCAACAAGCAGCAATGAATTGCTGGCAGGGCAGGAACTTCCAGCTATGTTTGGCACCCAATGTGGGGCCAGAATTTCTGCATGAAACTTGACAAAGGCTTAAAAAGGGATTCTAGACCCCAAAACGTGAGTCAAACCAACTTCTTGGTAGCTGCATTTTTTTCAGATATGCTCTGTTGCCGACAGCTAACTGATGAGCAGCTCCTTTAAAAGGCGGCTTCCTGGTTTGTGCTGGTGGCTCTTTCGAGAGGTCCTAGTACAGAGACTTAAACGGGCTTGTGGTCAACATGCCACAAGCTGCTTGGTGGCATGGACCTGCTGCTTTCCAGAGTTGGGGTGGTGAGCATGGTTCCCAGAATTGTCCACTAAGTAAACTCACCCCTGTCTGCTGCACCTGGGCGAGGGGGTGTGAAGACACATTCTCAGAACAACTCTATGTTTGAGAAAACTGAAGTTACAGTCTTCTTTTCTGGAATGTTCTCACAAGCACCTAGAATTGTCAACACAAATCCATTCCTGAGCCATGTTCTGACACTTCGCTGCTGTGCACAGCAGGTTAGCTGGCCCTATATCTTCCAGGGAGTTTTCTTTTGGCCTCACCATCTCCCTGTTAGGCACTGGGATAAAAGTCACCCACCACCTCATCTAGCTATGCCATGTTCTGGGATTCAAACTCAAATACTCACACTGTGCAGTGAGTGCTGTATCCATGGAGCTATCTCTCCAGCCCTGGTTGTATGTTTAACAAGAATCCCTTGCATTTTTCAGAGGATTGTGGGAATGAAAGCAGATTCACAGTTTCTATTTGACTCCGCTGGGAAATACATGCTGATGATAGAGTTGAGTAAAATCCAGTATCACTGGTACATTTTTCTATTTTTTTAAACTTAATTTGCTTAAATATGCATATGTTGCTGCTGCAGAGTAACACTCTACTCAGTCCCTGTTGCTAGGATTATCATTGAAAAATCAGAAGATATTCGTGAAGTGAAAACAGTTTGTAATTAACCTAAGCCTCTGAATAATTATTTTATAAGCAGCTTCGGGACTGCAGGTGGGAGAGATTCCTCTGGACCGCAGACATGGATGAGTCAGAAAACTTTTGGCTACAAACAATTCTCAGAAGAAGTCAGGGTCAGCAGTCTCAATGTTCTGTCTATTCTTGTCATTCTGACAGATTGCTGGGCCAGAAGACAGGCCTGAGTCCTGACAATCCATTTCTGGACCCCTGCCTGCCTGTGGGACTCACAGATGTGGTGGAGAGGAACAGCCAGGTCCTGCATGTCCGAGGAAAGGGGGACTGGGCCACTTGCAGGGAGATGCTGAGCCCCCTGCTGGCCCGTTCCAACACCAGCCAGGCCTCACTGAATGGCATTTACCAGTCTCCAATCGACTTCAACAACAGCGAGTTTTATGGCTTCTCCGAGTTTTTCTACTGTACAGAGGATGTGTTGCGCATTGGTGGCCGCTACCACGGGCCAACATTTGCCAAGGCTGCTCAGGTAACTCATGAATAATCAAAGGTGACTCATGCCGGCAGCTGCCATTTATTGGATGCCTGCCTTTGTGCCAGGCAGTGCACAAAGGGCTTTGCATACATGATCTCACTTGAGTTTCTTCAAGAGCCTAGGAGCCCTCATTTTATGGAGGAGAAAGTGACCTCAGAGGTTCAGAAACCATCTCTGCTAAATTGTCTCCTGATCAAATATGTTTAGGTTTCCATGGGAGCCAGGGTCTTAAAGGGTTGCCTTCTCACTAGTCCTCATTCAAAGACTGTGTCCTACCATGTCCCAACAGTACCATACAGGGACCCAAGTCTTATGGAACATTCTAGATTCAGCAGAGTCATGCCTTTGATTTTTATACAAATTTGTGATCTGTCTGAAAGAATGCTCCTCTAGTATATTTTATGCTTCTCTTTCTTCTTGCTTCTCGTTTCCTAAGGCTCTCTTGGGGTAAACTTTGAACAGAGCAGCAGCTTCAGTTTTCGCTGACCCACTCCAGAGGCAGTCAGGGAGTATTATGTGGCTCCTGCTTCATGCTCTTCCTCCAGCTCTAGGCAGCCCTTCTTCCCTACCCCCCAGAGTCCAGGGCCCCCTGACTGGCCTGGCTTGGGTCTTTTTCTTGTCACAAGGATTCTTCAGATTTTGTTGTTTGGTACACAGAGGGCTCAAGTGATTGCTTAGCCATGTCTCTAGTGACTCAGGAAGTTTTCTGAGGTAAAAGAGGTTGTTCCCTTGACTTTTTAAAATTCAGATGCAAACATCTTCCTACCTTCCCTAGATATATGCTATCCACCATTTCCAATTTCTTATTGCCCATTGCCTTTCCTACTTACTTTTTACATGGAACACTGTGCCGTCTCTGTGATGCCCATTTGTTTATCTTCTTTTCAGTAGAATGTAAGCTTCATGGGGACAGGATCTTCTGACACATAGGAGAGCATCTGGCCACTGCCAGTCAGCAAATGTTCTCTGCCTGAACCAACCAAAAGCAATTCTTTACAAGCTGTAACCCCCAGGCAGGCTGATGATGGGCTGCTCTCTGTGCCCATATGAGTTGCCCACAGAGTGGCAGGGGCCCAGCTCCGTGGCTTTTGATGTCATTCTTCAGTTCTCTGAAGCCTGAGAGGCTCAGGAGCCAATCAGACCTGGAACAGTAGGAATAGAGGCATGGCATCGGGTCCACTGGTTCCATGTGCTGTCTGTTTTCCTTGGTGAAATAGTAGCCCACGAGTAATTAGAAATGGAGCGGCTGTGCCTGGGGGGAGGTGGAGACTTGGTCTGTAATTCTGTGTGGTACTGTTTTCTCTGTGCTTGTCCCAGGATTACTGTGCCATGGCTTGGTCAGTACTGGCAGAGAGATTCAAGAATGGCCTCTTTTCCTCACATGCAGATGAGCATCGACTCAAGTGAGTACATTTCTTTTCTACTTTAGATACAGTCTTTAAAAATGGGTGGCAGATTATATTAGTGAATCATCCAACAGTACAGATCAGATTTTAAACTGAAGGAGAATTTGATTTAGAATTTATTTTAAATTTTGGTTTTCTGGAGGATAGGGACCAAATAGTGAGTCCATTTCTGTGGCAAGGGACCATGAGTTAGCTAACAACACTTTCTCCAAGTGATGTAAATGGTGATAACCTTTTTAATTTTAAACATTTTATTATAGAAAATTAAGTGATAAGTAGTATCCTAAGATTTCTATTGATGTGAAGAGACATCATGGCCATAGCAACTCTTATAAAGGAAAACATTTAATTGTAGTGGCTTGCTTACAGTTCACAGGTCCAGTTCATCATCATCATGGTGTGAATCAAGGCAGCATACAGGCTGATGTGGTGCTAGAGAAGGAGCTGAGAGTTCTTAGGTCTCGACCCACAGGCAACAGGAAGTGGTCTGAAACACTAAGTGTGACTTGAACATACATGAGACCTCAAAGCCCACTTTGACCAGTGACACACTTCCTCTGACAAGGCCACACCCATCCCAACAAGGCCACACCCTTTGGGGGTCATTTTCTTTCAGACCACCAGGAGTAGAAAGAATAAAAATGTAGCCATTACCTAGCTTCAGCATTTTTTCAAGGAATCATAATCCCCCATATGTTTAGTTTGAAGAATTTGAAGGTGCTGGGCATGGTGGTACATACCTTTAATTGAAGAACGGGGAGGCAGAGACAGGCGGATCTCTGAGTTCGAGGCTAGCCTGGTCTACAGAGTGAGTTCCAAGATTACCAAGGCTACAAAGAGAAAACAGAACAAAACAACAACAAAAAGCAAAGAAAAACAAATTCAAAGGTACAAACAAACACAAAATAGTGCAGCAAGGCCCTGCACATCTGTCACACAGCTTCCCTAACGACAGTGACTCCTGCCAGCTGGTTTTCATTTATGCAAATCATGGATGCTGAACGAACACATCATAATCATTTCAGGATGTTCTCTAAAGACAGGGATCTTGAAGGAGGAAATCACAGCCATAGGCCCAGATTTGGCTCTACCTAGAGGTGGAATTGGTTGTTTTTGTTTTATATCCTTTGGCTCTTTTGGGGGCCCGCCACCCAGCTCCCAGATAAATACTTGGTATGACTCTCCAGTTTTAGCTTGGCTTGTTTATAGCTAGCTCTTCTTAATTTAAATTATCTCATCCACTTTTGCCACTGGGCTTTTCCCTTTATTCTGTATGTCTTTCTTCTTTCTCCATGGCCTGGTTTGTAGCTGGGTGGCTGCCCTGGACTCTTCCTCTCCTCTTATTTATTCCGTCTGCCTACCCGTTCTCCTGCCTACCCATTCTCCTGCCTACCCGTTCTCCTGCCTGGCTCTTGGCCATTCAGCTCTTTATTAGACCATCAGGTGTTTTAGACAGGCAAAGTAGCACAGCTGCACAGAGTCAAACAAATGTAGCATAAAAGAATGTAACACATCTTTGCATCATTGAACAAATGTAACAATATGAACAAATGTAGCACATCTTCAGCTAATTTCCCACACCGTAGTGGTGAGGAGGGAAAGCAAGGAGAGGCTGGTCGCTGGATACCTGACAGAAACCATGGGTCCCTGCAAATTGATGCATTGCAGTTATATTTTCTTTTTCCTTTCTAAAGCTTAATGAGCTTCCTTGTCTCCATGCAGGTATCAGTGTTTTAAATCAGCTTGGATGTACCAAGTCCTGCACGAGGGTTTCCACTTCCCCTACGACTACCCAAACCTGCAGACAGCACAGCTGGTGTATGATCGAGAGGTGCAGTGGACACTGGGAGCGATTCTGTATAAAACCCGATTTCTGCCACTCAGGTACAGTCAGACAAGCAGGCTGGTACCTTGACCTCGGAGATGTTAAGTTGGTGCCTCCGAATAGATTTCTCCAGAAAACTGTTCAGCCCCTCCAGACTCCCCTTGTTCCTTCCAAATGAGCCACTGGCCCAGTCAGGCATGATGGATTGGTCTGGAATCCCTTCCTTGCCTTTGCCATTTCAGAGAGCCAGCTCTATTTGCTCTCCTCCAACAGATCGGTGTTTAGGTTTGGGCTCATAAAACGCTAGTCGCGAAAACATTTGACAAGGGGTTGAAGGAGGCTCTCCGGGCAAAGCACTCTTTCCCTGGTGGGGAGAATTGTTCCAGAAGAAGTGTCATTGGCCTGGTACAGTTTGAGTCTGGCATTAGAAAAAGGACCTGCCCTGGTTTTAAGATGTTTATCCAGTGTGGGAGACCCAGGCCTTGCTGCTGTGTGCTGTAAGACATTTGGGACGTGTTTTAGGTCCTCCTTCTTAGGCAGATAAAGTAAGATGTACTTTTCCTCTCGTGTCTGATCCTCCAAGCTCTGTGATCAGGGACCAGACAGGGAACAGGTGTGAAAGAAGTGGACCGTGTGGTTCTGGGGAACCAGAGAGTGTGCGCCAACTAAAGTGTCGACTCCTGTCACACAGGTGCTATGTGTCCCAGCATTTGCCAGTTCTCATTTGCCCAGAGAAGTAAGAAGTCCATATTTTAAATCTTTCCATTTGAAGAATTGCATTTAAAAAACACTGCAGGTGGTATGAACAAAAGGGGATCTAGTACCTGTGTGATGCAAGAGTGGCATCCTTGCTAAGTCAGTAGGCCAGCGCTCTTTGGTTTATATAATGCTGTTTTTCCGGGTAATATTACAGCTGGCCAGACCACAACTGCCTTCGTGTGTGTAAATACTAGATCCTAAGAAATATTACAACTTTCTTTTTCACGATCTAGACACACTGAGTTTGCCTTGTTTGGACTCAAGGGATAACTCTTCTTAGTCCTGTATTTATAAACTATATTTTAAAATTTATGTTACAGCTTGGTGTAGTGGTGCATACTTTTAATCCTAGTGTTCAGGAGGCAGAGGCAGGTGGATCTCTGTGAGTTAGAGGCCAGTCTGATCTACAATACTGAGTTTCAGAACATCCAGGGCCACAAAGACCCTGTCTCAAAACACCCGAAAACCCCCAAAAACAAAACAAACAGTAAAACTCCACAAATCAACAACAGCAAAAAACCCCAAACAAACAAACAAACCCCCACCAGCAAAAGATTTATTTTGTAGGTGACCAGTTTTGTCTTCCTGTTTACTTAAAAAACAAAACAAAAACAAAAAACTCCTTTAGTTTCAATGACCTTTTGATTTTGCCCCCATATTCTGCAGCATCTTAGCCTACTGGGCTCCTCCTCCTGAAGGCCAGGGAAGGGAGGGTACAGGAGGGATCAGCCCTTGGGCTGGGGACATCCTTAAGGCTTGCTCACTCAGTGCAGCTGTTTTCCTAGGATGTTTGAGTGGGTGGATAGTTGGGATTTGAAGGCTGGACCCTTCAGATACAGTAGGTGTTTCACTCTGAGACTAATAGTTCTTTCCACTGCCCTAGGGACCTTCGGCAGGGAGGTGTCCGGCAAGCCCATGGGAGCTGGCTCCGACTCTCCTTTGTCTACAACCACTATCTCTTCTTTGCTTGTACCTTGGTGGTGCTGCTGGCCATCATCCTGTACCTTCTGCGAATCCACAGAATTCACCGCCGGCAAACTCGAACCTCAGCTCCGCTGGACCTGCTGTGGATCGAACAAGTGGTACCAATGATTGGGGTGCAGGTGGAGCCATGAGGCTGGACCAGAACTGGAGAAACTCCAGTCCTTTAGGATTGCTGCTTACTGAATTCCTCCACTTCCCTGAACTGGCCTCATGCTGCTTTGGCCTGGGAATTTCTACTTTGTTACTTTAATTTCTTTTTAGTGCCCAGGACAGGACCTTTTCTCAGAAGCTGTAATCTAGTCTGTGAGGATCTAAGTGGTAAGAGGCCGGTGCTAACATAGGGGACTAGACTAAGCCCAGATGAAGCATGCTTCCCCTTTATCTTGGAAATCTGGGACGTTTCTGGGATGTAGCATTTTCCCCTCTTGCTGAAGCAAGTTTTTGATTGGGCAACTGGAATCGTGGTTGAAACCAACTTGGATTGATCCAGCAAGTGCTCCTGCTTTCTCTGTAACAGAGATATCCTTATGTGGAGATCCACAGCCATGAATAGGGAACCAAGATCTCTGAGGTTCAGTGGACCAGGATCTCAAGGCAACCAAAACAACTTCCTTGCTTACTTGACATCCTTGATAGTGCTGAGAGGTTAGAACTCCTTTTAAATGAATGATCCACCGAAGATCTGACAGTATTTTATCTGATACGTGGTCTGACCAGTGTAGAGAACATTTCCACGTCTATGAGCCTCACAGGCTGCTTGGGCACTAGTGCTGCCTTTTGAGCCTTAAGTGTGCTTATAAAATGCAGAAGCTGTAACGGGAACAGAGGACCTGGTTTGCCTGTTTTCAGGTTCTGTCTCACAGGCGTATCACAGCAACTCCCCTCACTTCACTGCTAAGATCTTAGGTATTTGGGGTTTTTTAGTTTACTATCGAGAGAGTGAGCAAAGGCAGTAAAATCAAAGTTTTTTGTCTTTTTTTGTTTGTTTGTTTTTTGAGACAGGGTATACTGTGTATGTAGCTCTGGCTGTTCTAGAATTTACTCTGTAGACCAGGCTGGCCTCAGAGATTTGCCTGCCTCAGCCTCCCAGGCGCTGGGATTAAAGGTATGTGTCATCATGCCTGACTTAAAATCAAAGTTCTTATCTATTTTTGAAATGTTTGAAAGAGAGCAAATTCTAAACTTTGGAATAACTAGATAGATTTCTCATGGAGCAGCCTGGCCATTTTTTGGACATCTGTCACAAATAACACTTCCTTTATTGGGGAAGGGAAAGCCATATCCATGTTCTTATTCACGGCCTCTCAGAAGCTGGCTCCTCTGCAGCTGCCTTTCAGTACATGAAGAGTCAGGGTTCATTAGTCCTTCCCTGCTGAATGGACTCTATTTTCTAGAGAAAACCATGAAGAGCCTGCTTGGGCTTGCTCCCAGGGCTGAGGTAGTAGCTTGGTTTCTTTGGAGGAGTAAGGCATGTCTCTTGAGCCCAATTTTGTAGGTAGCCAAGGCTAGCCTCCACCTCCTGGAGTGCTGGCTTTAGAGGTGCGCACCACCACACCTGCCTCATTTCCTTTTCATTTTGCCAAATCCTTTAATTGTAGAGTTAGAGTGGGTGGGTGGAGAGTCTAAATTTAAAGATTAAAAATGGATTTCTTTGAAAATAAATTCCGTACTGGGAATAGAAAGGGATGAAATGCTTTATAATAGGAAAACAAACAAAAAAACCCCTAAGATGGTCCTAAGGACAAGCCAAGGTGAGAATAAGTGTATTCATTCTGTGATTATGCAAGTTTTGAATTATTTTCTTCTTTTTCTTTTTTGAGGCAGTGTCTCATGTAGCCCAGGCTGGCCTGGCACTCTGTGATCATCCTGTCCCAGCCTCCCACCCGTCCGAGTGCTGTGATTATTGGTGCACATCACCATGTGTGCCTATTAGACAAGCAGATAACTAGCAAAGATTCTTTTACATTTTACTTTTCAACAGGACGATGTCATTGACATTTCTTTTAAATCTTAAGACTCTCTTTAATTCTAATTTTTCGTCCTATGAGCAAGCCTTTGCCTTTTAAATGCTGCTTTAAGATGACAAAAATGTCCTTGCTTGCCATTTGCCTCCTCAGGGAACTTTTAATTTCATCTTGGTTTCAGTACGCCGGTCTTGGTATTCTTGGGAGATCTAGTTATACAGTGACCACATTCATGTGCTCAAACCCAGGCTGGAGGAGGAGGCGGAGCTACGCAGCCAGTTTTGAGGCTCTCCTTCTGAACTGACTCTTCTCCCTGACGGTTCTGGAAGCTACCATTTGTCAAGCACTTACTTTGTATTGCTCTTTAGAACCTTAGGTGTTCTTTGTATACTACTTAATCATTATGGCAGCCTTTTGGATTGATAGCCCTACATTCTTTTTATATTTGAAAAAAAAATCTCAGGATGCCTACTTTTACCATTTTTCAATATAAATATATTTCTTAATTTATTTTAATTAGTCTTTGAGTTTTTGTTTGGTATGTTATATCCTGTTTACTATTTTAAAATTATGGGATCCAGACTTACTTTCACCAATATAAGACTTCCCAAAGTCCCACAGACGAAGAGCAAGATGGACTTGGTTATGCGGGTGAGAAGCACTGAGCACCAGCTCTTCACTGGTCCTTGGGGGCTTCCATCACTCCCACCAGGTAGAGTTCCAATGGAACCTTGTTGGCCAAGTCTTCACTGCACCTGTTTTAGTGTCTTTTTTGTTTTTAATCCCTTAGATTTTACTTTTATGCAATTAGCTTAACTTTGCACAGTTTTTTCCTGACCATAACATTCTGATAACATAATTACAATCGAATGAAGATACAAATGCCTAATAAGAGATTTCTACCTCATTAGAGAACTTGCTGGTGATTCTTGGGCAGTTTCAGACTGGGGTTTGTGTGACTTCATTTTGGTTGGGATTAGGAATTAGTTGGAGTAGCAGGGCCGTCTCTCCGAGTCTCCTAAATCAGCCTCCAAGTCTATGCATAGCTATGCTGTCTTGTGAAGATTTTTATTGGTGTTACAAAAATTGGTATGTTCAAAAGTGAGGGGTGGAAACCTTTGACTAACAATGCAGAATAACAAATACTTTTGTAAACAGTGAATGCACCTGAAATCAAATACTTTTAGGTAATGTTCTGAATTCTGAGTGATTCTGTCCTGGGCCTCCACCTTGTTCCTAACTTGGATCTGATCTAACCGGAAAAGCTCTTACACTCTACTTGGGTTTCTGTTTCTGTGGGTGGCTTGTTAAGGTTCTATTTTAAGCCAGTTTTGTCTTGTTTTATATCCCAGTAGGCTGCCATGGTAGTATTTCATACTTTCCTTTTGCCCTAGTATCATTATTTTTGTTTGTTAATACTATTATTAGATGGACAGAGAAAAATCACACTCCAACAGATCATTTTCTTTTCTGGAAATCTGAACAATCAAGAGAC
Organism: Phyllotis vaccarum; assembly: GCA_033318265.1. Lineage (NCBI taxonomy): Eukaryota > Metazoa > Chordata > Mammalia > Rodentia > Cricetidae > Phyllotis > Phyllotis vaccarum. The sequence continues at coordinate 17,936,473 of JARWLC010000004.1, read as the reverse complement.
CTTTTTATATTGTCAAGTGGAATTATTGCTCATACTTAAGGGCTTCAATTTTTTTCAATTATGAGATCATTGCTTCCATTTTTATAAAAACCAGAGTTGAAAATGTTCTGAGTAATAGGACGTTTAGTCACATGTCCCAGTCAGTCAAGCTTGAAGGTGTGTCTGCTCCTGACCCCTCCTTAGGACAGCTGCTGTGGAGACACTTCTCTGGGTCTGCCAGTCCCCCTCTGCTGTTTTACTTCTATTTCCTGAGGTCATTTATAGAGAAAGGGTTATTGGATTTCAGTGTCCCTTTGCTTTGAGCCTGTGATGAGGAAGCGTACATTGTGGCAGGCGCTTGTAACAAGACCTGCTTAGCTTATGGCCAGGATGCAAGAGAGAATGGAATTGCGAGCCTCCTGTGTCTCCCAGTGACTTAAAGACCTATGAAGCTGTGCCTCCAAGGCTCCCACTGCTTCCCAATAATGTCACCCTGGGACCAAGCCTTTGATGCATGGGCCCTTGGAGGGCATTCCTGATCTAAATCACAGCAGGATTTGAAGGCAGTCCTGGCAGCCCCTCATTAGCCACCCCATGGCTCCACTGCAGTAAAGGATTTAAGTTCATCTCCACCAGCAAGGATCCTGAGTACTCTGACTACTGGGATTTCTGCTTCAAATTCTCTTCCACACTTTCTATTAAAGCAGAGTACATGCCACATCTCCTGTGATTCTACCTTCAGTGTGGCCTCTGCTGTGACCATGGCATCTTCCTTGAGATCTGCAACGCTACTTCAGGTTCCTGGGACTTCTTCCCAGATGCTTCCCATTCAATAAGATTTTGTGGGATTCTTACATTTTATGAATAGTTGGTAATATTCTGATAAAGATGAAGTTCTAGAAAATGGCGCAATGCGCTGGAACAGTGACTCAGTCACTCTCATACAGAGCAAAGCTCAGTGTCACAGATTTCTATATATAAGCCATCATTCACCCCAGGACCAGGAGGGCTGCAGGAAAACTATTTTAAAATCATAATTATCAAGAGTCGGTCTTGACAACCAACTTTCCTTTTGATAGTCATTAACCCTGCCACAGTAGATGCAAATCTCAGTGGAGGTTAAAGGTAAAACCTGGGCCACTGAGACAGCTGAGCAGGTAAAATCACCTGCCACACAGGCCTGGCAACCCGAGTTTGACCCTAGAACCCACACAAAGATGGAAGAAAAGAACCGACTTAAATGAGTTGTCCCCTGAATTGTGCATGCACATGCCTGTACAGTGTTTAATCCCCTATCATAAACATGCACACAAAATAAGTAAATTCTTAAAAAGATTAAATGATGTCATAAAAGTTACAGCCTAATCAACCCAATGGGACTGGTAAAAGAAAAATTGAATCCTGAGTTAGCTATTGAAAATACATGTTTTAATTATCTTTTTAAACCGATGGACAGAACTGTTGACAGACTGTTGAAAACATTAAAGAAAATCTATTTGATCCTTTAAGTGTGCAATGGCTTTTTCTGAAATGAGACATTTGGAACATAAAATCGGTAATTGTATTTTCTACCCCCAATCCATGCCTTCCTCACGCAGTATTTGGTATCTACCTGGTGAAAGTCAATTACACAAAAACCAAACAGTTAAGATGATCTGTTCACCAGCGGCATATAGAAAGTGTAATGCAGTTAAATAGCTAAATACCCGATATCTGTTTCCAGGCATGCTTAACTGCAGTAAGAGAAAAATGAACTGAAACATTTGAAGCTGGAACTGAGTTGAGAAGTCACTTTCTTGGAGTAACTATAAAATCAGGCTGGCTGCACAGAGAAACCCTGCCTCAAAAAGCCAGCCCACACCTGGATTTAGTGGTCCTAGGATAAAAGTCTTGAGTTCTGAAGTTGAGGGAACCTCTTCTACACAGTAGCACAAGCCCAGGAGTGACTAGACCTAGGGAAATAAAACATACGTGTCTTTGTTTTGCTGAGAACCTTCCCCTTTGGGATACACTGAAACTCACAGAATGCTAGAATTCAAAGAAAACTGAGAAAACCGATCATCTGGTTCAGAAACTGTAAATGGGCCACTTCAGGTCAGATATATTAAGCCACCATGCCATTTTTAAAAACTTGAAATTGTCAACATTTATTTATTTGAGACAAGGTTTCTCTGTGTTCTTTGGCTGTTCTGGAACTCTGTAGTCCAGGCTGGCCCCAAACTCACAGAGATCCATCTGCCTCTGCCTCCCAAGTGCCAGGATGAAGGTGTGTGCCACCACTGCCTGGTAAAATTAAAAAAACATTTAATTTTAATAATATTCACTCCAAGGATGGAGAGATGGCTTGAGAACACTTGCTACTCTTCTAAAGGACCCATGTTTGGTTACCAGCACCCACATCAGACAGCTTACAAGAGAGCTCTTGGGAACCCAGCACTTTCTCTGGCCTCCATGGGCATCTGTACACATATGGTATATATTAACATAAACACACACATATAAATAAGAGGATTTTTACTTCAAAATCTAGTTTGCTGTTCTTAAAAATCAGAAGACATGACAACCCTAGACCTTGGTAACAAGCCAACTGTTCTTGAGTCTGTCGCTGTCAGCACCAGCCTGACTAGTGGACAGGATTGACTCTGTAGCACAAGGACACAGAAACCCAAGATCTGCCCAGTGCTAAGAAAAGTCAGACACTTATTCCTGCAGTAGATTTTAACGGGAACCTCAGGTGTAAGCACAACTTTAGTGACATTCTTGACCCAGGGCCCATCGCAAAACAGACGACCAATCTGGAAACCATGTGGCATGTCAAAGCCGCTCTCCTAAGTTCTTGTGCTTGCTGATGAATTCCCAAGGCAGTTTCATTCTTAGGAAGTGATTCTCAGAATTATTTTGGGACTCTTCGGAGCTCATTCATGAGCCAAAGGGCACCACTGAGCAGAGCCAAGGAGCCTGACTGGTGTGTGGCAGCCAGAGGAGTTGGAACATACATGAGCAGAGTGCTAATGCCCAAGGCCACCTGTTGTAGAAGAAAGAAGAAAGGTGTTATTGCTGAAAGTGACCGCACGTGGACAGCTAGAGACACGAACCTCCACGCTGTCTCATCAGAACAGGAACTGTTTTGGCATCATAAGCATATATAAAACAATGAAAGTCAAACAGAATAGGTAAGCCTAAAGTTCCCTGAGTGTCCTCTATCCAGTCCTGATTTTGAGAACGGGTCTTCTAGCCTCATGCTGGCCTGAAACTCATGGCGTTAGTGATCTTCTTCCTTGGTTTCCTGAGTGCTAGGATTATAGGCACAAGCCACCACAGACAGCTTCTTCCTGTCCTATTCCACAGCGGCAGTCACCGTGACCAGTTTCTCTATGCCTCCCTTTTGTGTATGAGGTTACTGCAAAATAAGCATTTTTGTTTTTGCCCGTTGGAGGCAGTTTCACTGTGTAGCCCTGGCTGGTCTTGAACTCACCTGCCTCTGACTCCAAGGCTGGAATGTACAGACATATAGTTTTGTGCTGTCACTTGATTTCCTTAAGCTGCTGTGCAGTAACCCACAGCAAAGACATACCATGGTTGTTTAGTTTGGCTCTAGTTTTAATCATCACATTTCTGAGTTTCCACACAAAGTTCTTAGTATACTAGGGGATTTTTAAGGCAGACACATCCATCAGTCTTCTGGACCAAAGCATTATATGTTATATCTATCTGTCATACATATTATCTAATTTCCCCTTGAAGAGCTCTATCATAGACTCATAGTTTCACAAAGAATATCAAAATGCATCCATTTTCCTAAAGCCATGCTAATAACATTCTCTCTTTGCTGCTCCCACATTAACTTCAGCTCTCCACACAGTGATAAACACAAAATGATATTCATTAAGTTGTTCCTCTCTGGTATTAAAAAGCTGTTGTGTTTATTAGCCATTTATCATTCCTCTTATGACAATAGTGTATTTATAGCTTTTATGTCGTTTTTCATTATTAATCTACCATTAACATTAACTTGGTTTGGGAGATGATATCAGATCAAGAAGGACTTCGTACCTGGGCATATGCCAAAGCAAGCAGAGTCACAGCCGCCATCTTGGTCCTTCGAGGAAGGGGGATTCTCCGGGACAAGAAATAGAGCATTGTAATGGCAGTGACCGAGGTGATTCCCTAAGAGAAAGAAAGGATTATCTCTTAGGAATCCTCAACAACCAGGAAGACCATCACTAGTCACAAAGAAGACACTTCCAGCTCTGCTGTTCCTCATTAGCATCACCCAAGTCGTCTTCTGCTTGAAATGAGGTGGCACTGTCACTCAGTGTGTTTACTACCTAATACACCCAAGGGCAGGCTTGGGTGAGAGCCTCGTCATATCCTTAGCTGTGATTTCATATCTAATTTACATTCTTGTCTTTCTTCAGAGATTTATTTTTATCTTATGTGCATGGGTATAAAAACAATGAAAACTGTGGTTTCATTTATACCAGAATAAGGGTGTGGGGTTGGCAATAAGGTTTCTTTTCCACCCATGCCAGAGAGAATACTTTCTATCATATTTTTGCATCTGTTTTAGAACGAGCTCAGGGGCAGATTCAGGCATCCTTTATTCTTGCTAAAATACTGTGTAGGGTGGGGACTGAGACCGCCTGGGAATGTCAGCCCTAGCCCATGGGTTTCCTGTCTACTATCTCACACTCAGCATGCCTCTGTCTGATGACATCCTGTCTTTGGCTTTACACTCATCTGGAGGTGTTCCATTTCCGCTGGCCATGTTTTATGAATGCTGCAGGAGAAACTCTGAGGTCTCCTTTGATCTCTCTACATGTATCCCTAGCAGCTAACGTAAACTATGTTCCTTTAAAGCGCCTCTCAGATTGCCAGCTCTCAAGGTCTCCAATTAGGTCTCATTCCCTGTCACTCTATCTTCCTTCTCTAACAATACTGGGGTCCCCTGGGTACACCAGTGCATGACACACAGGCTGCCAGGCGGTCTTAGTACTGTTCCCAGAACCTGTGGGCTTAAATAAACAGGAAAGTATTAATGAGGCACCTTTGGGCTCTTCCATAGCTCTGTGCTCAGTCAAAGACTATAGTCTGTTCTCTAATCAATCGCATCTCTGCTGAAATGACAAGCACATTCAAGATTGAGGGGCCTTAGAATCAGACTTGCCTATCTAATTTTAAGATAGAATTTGGGTATAATGACAAAATGTCAGATTAGACATCTGGTCAGTCCTAGAATTGCTTCCAAAAAACCAGGCAGCTACTGCACTGGTACTCCTAAAACCCTGTTAGGGTCCTGATGCTCCCAGAACCTGTGTGAGGGTCCTGATGCCCAGCAGCACAAACCAGTGCACTTACCAGAAGCCGGTGATCAAACTGCACCATGGTGGGATTCTCAAAAACATTCTTCAGAATGGGAGAGAAGGCAAGAAGGTCATCTGGGATCCAAGATTCTCCCATTTTGGGGAAGGAGTTGTAAACAAGTCCAGCATCCAGCCCGGCCACAAAAGCCCCTGCATGCCAAAACACACAAGACTTATCAAGATAAAGACCAAACATTAGCTCTGAACACACAAGTCTCCTGCCCCAGAGTGAGGCAAAGCAACTATTTGGAGGATAATAGAAAACAGTCAACTGGGTTTTGAACCCATTTCTATTCCAGTTCCAAGATTGCCGTGTGTCTCTGCTAGAGACCAAGAAGCTCTGGAGGAGGTGCCTATCAATTTGGAAAAAGTCCTTTTTTTGAGTCTGTGTTCTTCCTGTCTCTAAATACTGCTAATCCATCTTGGAACTTTAGAATTTACTCCCTCACTTCCGCAGTCTGCTCAAACATCACCTTACTAGAGGGTGCTGACATGGTCTGACATGGCCCACTCTTCTGCGCCAGCCCTCTCTTCATCCTGCTCTGTTTTCCTCAGAGCACTGAATGTTACTGCGAGTGTTTCTATTTTGTAGTTCCATCTTTCTTCCAAGGACTCAGTAAGTATTTGTTAAATGAACAAAAATACCCAAAAAAAAAAAAAAAAAATCACAAACTTATAATTGAAACCCCGGATAAGCACAAAAGGAAGGCTTAAAGATGGATAGGTGACAGATCCACTATTACCAACAGTCAAATTTGAATCATTTTTGTAAAATTACAAGATCAAAATATACATTATATAGGAAAGAAATGAAGAGCAGAGAATTGGGTAGGGTAGGCTCTTGGTTTGAGTTAATGTCATTTTCATGACTGAGCAGCGCTGTCCAATAAAACTTTCATTATAATGGAAGTGTTCCATGTCTGTTCCCAATACATTAGCCATAAGCCACATGTGCCTGCTGCTCACTCACTGTGGCCAGTGTAACTGAATAAAAGCTAAATGTTATTTAGTTAAGTTTAGCCACATGAGGCTTCTGACTCTGTATTAGACTGTGCATTCCAGAGCAAGAAGGGTAAAGGTGACATGACTTAGGAAAGAGAAGTCTAGGGCGAGGGTAATGGCTCAGTGGTTGCTGCTCTTCCAGAAGACCTGAGTTTGATTCCCAGCACCCACATTGGGTGGGTCCCAATTACATGTAACTCCAGCTGCAGAGAATTCAATACTCTCTTCTGCCACTGTGTGCATCTGCACACACATGGCATATATTCACACAGACACTCACATGTACACATAAATAGAAAAAGGTTTAAAACTCTTAGGAGGAAAAGAACTACATTGATCCCAACTCATTCTGGTGTAATGTATGGTAATAATGTTTACATAACACAGCTTTTGCTACATGCCAGGCACCGTTCCAAGCACTTCAGGTACATGACCAGTCATCTCATTGTCTGTTTTCTACACAGCTTGCAGTTCCCAGGTGAGACTGGGATTTGGACTGGGGCAGTATGAATTTAAGTAAATGCTGACAGTAGAAGCAGAAAACAGGGTGGTAGATGGTGGGAATGAAGGAGCCAAGTGGGACAGGAAGAGAGAAAAGCAGCAGGAACAACAAAGTATTAGGCAAGAAATGCCACTTGCAACCGGATGGAGATACACGTGTGTGCTGGAGGATCCCTACCTGAGAGAGCTGTAAGGAACACCAGGCCTGCTGTTCCACCAGCAAAGCGTCTCAACCACAGGAGCTGTCGGGTCTCGGGTAACTGAAAAGGACAGTCAGGTAATCTCTTTGGTAGAAACTATGGAGGCAGCAAGATCTCCAAATCTAAACCCACACAATTTAAGGTCAGATTGTCTCTGTCCAATAACGAGAATCCGGATAACAAAGAATAAACACTCTCAGCGACAGTATCCTAACATGGGATACGTACTTAGGCAGACACTTCCAACATACACCTATTTCACTGTTAGACATTTATTACATATCTTCCCAAATATTTCGATTAATTAAATAGTCTCCAGTAGCTAGTAGTTACTGGGATAGAGAACATGACACTATATCACTTAACCAGCTATCATCTCAAATTCTTTCTATAGTTAGGTAGAATATAAACAAAAAAAATGATACAAGTGATTAATTAGTAACCTACCACAGTTCAATCCCAGTGTTTGGGGATGTGTGTGAGCGTGTGAGCGTGTGTGAGTGTTGAGTGTGTGAGCGCGTGGGTGTGTATGTGAGCGTGTGTGAGTGTTGAGCGTGTGAGTGTGTGGGTGTATGTGAGCATGTGTGAGTGTTGAGTGTGTGAGCGCGTGGGTGTATGTGAGCGTGTGTGAGTGTTGAGTGTGTGAGCGCGTGGATGTATGTGAGCGCGTGGGTGTATGTGAGTGTGTGAGCATGTGTGCGTAAGAACTGAAGAGCTTAAAAAGGAAGGGCAGGTTGTCAACAAATAGCTGTAGATGCAGGCAATTTGTTTTATAAATTTGGTTTGGAAGTCAAAGAAAGAATTTTCAGATGAGCAATATATACTATGGAAATGCTTCAATATTTGGCTTTTGTGTGCACATCTCCAGTCCTTACTGCAACCCAAGCCCCAGCTCTAAATATCTCTTAGATAATTCTAAACATCAACATCCATCAACAGCTTATCCAAGCTGAGTACAATTTAATATTTATTTTATTATCACTTTTTAAATTAGACATTTTTAATTATTAGTGTGTGCATGCTTGTGCCACAGCACAGTGGGAATAACAAAACTACAGTTCTGTGTAATCTACTCTCATCCACCTTTATGTGGGGTTAAAGGATTGAACTCAAGTTTCCAGGCTTGCGGAGCCATCTTACCAATCCAACAATCACTATTTGTAAAAGTTAGAAAAAAGTAAGCGGGGTGTTATGGCACATGCCTTTAATTCTAGTACTTGGGAGGCTCAGGAAGGCAGATCTCTGTGAGCTTGGGGCCACCCTGGTCTACAAGGTGAGTTCTGAGACAGCCAGGGTTATGTAAAGAAGCCCTGTCTTGAAAAAACAAAAGGGAAAAAAAATGACAAAGAAAAGAGAGTCCTAAAGGAGTTTGGTAACTGGAGGCTTGTACTATAAATGAAGATTCACTACGGTTTAATAACACAGTGTTAGACTGAATGCTATGTCCCCACTTAGTATGACACAACTGGGTTGTATTCACCATCACAAGGTCAGCCACAGCTCTTGCTCTGGTTTTCCTGTCTTGCTGTCCAGATAGACACATGCAGAGCCACCCACTCAAAGAAGTGGCATCTCCTAGCTAGCTAGCTGCACAGCACGCTCACTGACACTGCCTCACAGCCAAGTGAGGGCAGCAGGTGTTAGGCTAATCTCAAGTCTACCTTACTAACTGCATTAGAACCAGATTTCCATCCCTTACCCATCAGTACCCAGTGGCGGTGGTGACAATGCAGCCTGTTACCTTGTGCTGAGGGAGCAGGAGTGACAGAGAGGTCCAGAGGCTGGCACAGTAAAGAACGAGCGCTGATCCCAGGTGGGCTGCAAGCCGGTACTGACTAACCCGAGGGATATCATAGGCCTCTGGCTTTTCTTCTAATCCACTTTTCACCATATACCAACCCAGGAGACCCTAGAATTCAGGAAGAGAGGGACAAATCAAGTAAGGTTTGACTTGTTAGGTTCTGAGGAAGCATTATGGGAAAACACACCCTTCCTGAACCCTCTCCACACGCTCCCAGTGTTCGTAGCCAGTTTTCAGAAAGTGTGAACTGTTGGCAGTTCTGTGTTAGCAGTATTAGTGCGCGATCACTGTTTATACCTATGTTTTGTTGCAGTATAGTTCAGGTATAAGAAATTACATGAAAGTTTACCTGTACTCACAACTGTATAGATGCTCAATATAAGCTAACATGCAAAGCAGTGAAACACAACAGTTTACTCTGAAAACTAGATTGTATTTGGAAAAGGCTTAATAAAGTTTAACTGTTTAAAAATTCCTGTCAAGATAGGTGGGTATCAGACAAACACAGAAGTCCAGAGGGAAGTCATGCAAATATGGGAGATTTTGCTTGTAGATTGCTTCGCAAAAATATAAGAAAAATTGTGGGGATATTTTCAAATATAATAAAAACAGTGGAGATATCAGAGGGATCTACCCAGTCAGTCTAGGAGGATCAGACAGTGGTAACTCACACCTTTAATCCCAGCACAGGGAATATCCCAGGAGTGGTGACCTACGCCCTTAATCCAATCTGAGTTTGAGGTCATCTTAGTTTACAGAAGGAGTTCTAGGTTCCCAGGCAGGCAGTGGTGGTGTCACGTCTTAACTGATCAAAGAAAGCCTTTAAGGCAGACATAGAAAGACAGAGAAGGCAGAAGAAGCCAGGAGGAGCGAGGCTGAGGAAGCTGGAAGACAGCTGGGTGAGATCTGACTGTGGTGTTTCTTCTCAAATATCTCTGCCTTTCCCAGAGATTTGGCCTTGAGTTTCCTTTATTCGTGCAACACTTGGTCTGTCTGGGGAAAAAAAAAAAAAAAAAAAGACAGGAGGAGGTGGATCTGTCCTCTAATATCTCCGACTGTTTTTATTAGATTTGAAAATATCCCCACACACACACACACAAAAAAAAAACCTGGAAACTATAATTTGTGAAGATGAAGAAATTTAAAGTTGAACTTCAAATTCCAAATTCAATCAAAGAAAGACATTAGCTCTTGCAAGGAAGGAAGGAAGGAAGGAAGGAAGGAAGGAAGGAAGGGGAGAGAGAGGAAGGAAGATTGGTAAAGAAAGTGCATGTTTAAAGTAGACATGGCTTATAGACTGCAGACTTAGGATCCCAGCCTTGGGAAGTAGGGACAGAAGGGTCAACAATTTGAGGTCATACTTGACTATGTAGTAAGTTGGAGGTCAGATGGGGCTACTTGAGACTGTCTCATAAACACCAACCAAACAATAGCAGCAGAATCCCACCATTCCCCAACAAAATGCATGTTTCTGTTTAGAAAGCTCACAGAATGTATCCCACTCCATGGTCCTCTGCTTTAACTAGCAAATAACCCAACTGCAGGCATTCCAGTCTATCAGATAAGACACAATCATTTCAGCCACTGCCTCCAGTCCTCAGAATCAGGTCAAAGGTGAGTTCCTACTACGTCCTCATGTCCTCCTTTGGAGAGATTTCCTTCTCCTTTCAAGACTCGCCTGGCTATAGTAATTACCTTTCAGGGACAATGGAAAAATAATGGAACATAGTGTGAATTCTATAGCCTAACTTGCTTCCTCCCACAATCTTAGGTGACATCTTAAATTTATACTTTCATTTTAATGTTTAACTATAAAATTAAACTTATATCTTATTCCATCTCATTTTCTTAGTTACTAAAATATCATAAAAATTAACTTTTATAGTAAACTTCTTTTTAAAAAATTTATTTATTATGTATACAGTGCTCTGCCTGCATGCCAGAAGAGGGCGCCAGATCTCATTACAGATGGCTGTGAGCTACCATGTGGTGCTGGGAACCACATGACCTCGGAGCCTTCTCTCCAGCCCTGTAATAAACTTCTATAAAAATAACTTTTATCAGTGTCTAGTTCTTCACTGTAGTTCCTATTGCCTCATTAACTGCTTATTTAGCTCATCTCCTTTCCACTTCTGAGTTAAATTAACCACTTTGTTTCCTACTGGTCAAATGTTAATGTTTCTTTGATGCTGTGATATCATCAGAACCTTTACATACTGACCCAAAATACTCTAGGTGTCTGCTCTAGTCCCTGTTCTTGATTCTTGGCTTTAACTATGAGATTCTCCCCAAGGCTCTTTTCTTTAAGACAAGTTCAGCTTACATGGTTTTTAAATACCACTTACACATGAACATCAGCTACATCTGTATCCCAACTTCCATCCCCCAAACTTTGGAGTTTTCCTCTGTAGTTACTCCACAAGAGGGATCCTTCTTTCTAAGACAGCAGACAAGTTAGAAAAAACGGACAAGAATACAGGAAGAACCATAATAGGGACCTGAACTCTACTTCTGGCCGCACAAGAAAATGTACCTATTGGGCGCTGACTCAACTACTGATCTACAGATATTATACATTTAATATCTATGCTCCCTATGTGACACTGTTACTGTCTCTACCCACAGGAAGTAAGGAAATCACGTATGACTGAAGTCAGGTAGCTTGCCCAGCCTCATTTTCCCTACTGTATTGTAATGCTTCAAAGATGACGTCCTTAAATAATGCCAAGCAGGGAGGGAGCATCTCTGGCTTCCCAATCTTGAATACATCTTACCTGGAAACAGACTAAGCCACAAAGGGCAAGAACACGTCCTTTCATGCCACGGCTGAGCCAACCCTTTCTCCAGAAGTAGGCAGCAGGCAGGATGTACGCGAGGCCTACAGCTCGACCCCACATGCGGTGTGAGTATTCCATGTACCAGATAAACTTGAACTCCGCCAGTGTCATGTCATGATTCAGGCTAGGAGAGACGGGAGTCAAAAGTGGAGAGAGGCCCCTCTGTACTTCTTCTGTGTGCATGGACACACAGATGCCACAGCATGTTCTCTCCTTCTACCTTGTGTTTGAGGCGGGTCCCCCCTATATATACCACTGCACTACATACTCCAGGCTCCGCTGGCCTTTGAATTTCTGGCCAATTTTCCTGCTTCCACCTCCCGTCTCACAACAGTTCTAGGATTATAGATGTATACCATTACATTTGGCTCGTTCCACAGTCATCAAGGTAATGGGGCAAACGCTTTACTGCTAAGCAGTCTCCTCAGGCCTCTGTCTGCTTACTATGGAACGCAGACCTGCACACTCTTCCTCATCACTAACTATAACATGACTCTGCACTTAGACCTAGTGAGCAGCTAACTCTGTTTAAGTGAACCAAGGATCAAGAAATCAATCTAACCACTGTAAAGGATTTAAAGAAACAAAACACTGCATAGGATACGTGCTGGCTAATTTTATGTTAACTTGGCACAGGTTAGAGTCACCCAAAAGGAGGGAACCCCAACTGAGAAAATGCCTCCGTAAGACTGAGCTGTAGGCAAGTCTATAGAACATTTTTTTTTTCAAGATAGGGTTTCTCGGTGTAACAGCCCTGGCTGTCCTGGAACTCAATCTGTAGACCAGGCTGGCCTCTGAGTGATGGGATTAAAGGCATGTGCCACCACTGCTCAACACTAGAGCGTTTTTCTTAATTAGTGATTGATGTGGGACGGCTCCGCCCATTGTGGGTGGGATCATCCTGGGCTAATAATCCTGGGTTCTATAAGAAAGCAGGCTGAGCAAGCCATGGGGAAGAAGCCAGTCAGTAACAGCGCCCCTGTCGGAACACAATCCAAGAATGGAGTCCTGGGATCTGAATGCTTGTAAGAAAAATTCAAAACAAAAGTCAGAGTCTTATACCCTGTTTCTTCCAAACACAGAATTGTTCTGAGAATGTTTTCATGCTCCTCATAAGTGTAGATAGAAGTGGGTTTGCTTCAGCTGTTGTTACTCATGAGCCTCTATGGGAAGGCATGTTTTTGCCTCCTATGACTTGTCCTTGTAACACCTTGCTCATGTGATCCTTCTGAACCCTTTGAGTACAAATTGCCTGAGGCTCTGAATAAAGTTGGTTATTACATGAGACTTTAGTCAGCTTCATTTTTAGGCTCCATTCTCCCAAGTTCTAGAGTGGTGAGCATTCTCCATGGCCCCGGCATCCGCTCCTGCCTCCAGGTTCCTGCCCTCACTGCTTTTAATGATGAGCTGTTATACAGAACTGTGAGTGACTTAGACCCTTTCCTCCTCTAGTGCTTTCTTCACGGTGCTTCCTCACAGCAATGATAGCCCTGACTAAGATGGAATATTTACTAGTGGGCTCTGGAGATGACTCAGTGTCTAAGAAGGCTCGTTGCACAAGCATGAAGCTGAGTTCTGATCCTCAGCGCCCATGGATGGCTCTATGTCCCCTAACTCCAGTGCTGGGGGAGCAGACACAGAAGATTACTGAGACTTCCCAGCAGTGAGTTTAGCTCTAGGCTCTTAGCTTGGAGAAACCATGTCTCCAAGCATGCTGGTTTCTCCAAGCTTGCTACCTACAAACTCACATGTGTCTTTATCACGCACAAATAAAGACTTTTACCTGATTTTTTTTCTAACACTTACATTTTAAATTCTGGAAACTGCTGGTATTTTTGGAATTCTGCTTCCCATTCTTCTTGGCTTGTGGGGGGCTTCATCTCCTTTATTAAATGCCAGTCTACCATGGAGAGGCCAGACTCTGTCAGCCTTAGGAGAGAAAACTTGTGATTCTAGCGTATTCATGAATAGTTACAACAATCACACAGGAACCTGACCCTTGGGGATGGACCCTCCCTCTACTTTTCTTGTTTCCACCACTGGATGTGGAACCCAGGTTCTTACACAAACCAGGCCCTGCACGCCAGCTCTTATTTCTTGACACTTTCAGCTTATTCTCTCAATTCCTTTACTCAAGCCCACACCCCACTTATTGTTTGTTGATTTTTTTCTTTCCTGAGACAGTGTTTCTACGTTTATGTCTTAACACTTCCCAAGTGCTGAGATTACAGCCTTGAACTAGCATTTCCTGACAGGCAGAAACTATGTTTAGATTAAAGAAGTGTGTATTAAATACACAAACAACATTCTTATTATTTTGGTGCTAAGGACTGAACCCAGGGCCTTGCACACACTAAGTATTCATTCATCCACTGAGTTATATAAAAGACCAGCTAAAACGAACGTTCTCTACATCAGGAAGAGACTTATTACAGAAATACAGATTCAAGAGAGTATTATTTAAATTTGATGCAATTTCTCATAATAGTTGATGTTTAACAACACAGTATTTTGAAACTGGAATGTAACAAATATGAAGGTAAACATATACATTTAAAAAAGAAAACAACTATATGCCAGGTGTAAGAGCACACACTTGTAATCTCGGGGTCTGGACAGGCAGAAACAAACAGATTCTGGAAACTCAAAGAAAAAGGCAGCACCTAGGAATGAAACCAAAAGTCATTTTCTGACCTCTACATGAATGCACATGAACACAGATGCACACGCAGGGGGGCGCACACACTCACATACACAATACACACACACTCACAGACATACACTCACACACACACTAAAAAGTACTTTCACCAAAAAGAAATCAGGGTTCCTAATCCTAAGGCCAAGGCAAGAAATACAAAGTAAGTCTTCTCAGACCAGAAAGCAAAGACGCTATCAAAGGCTCTGTCCAAGAACGCTGGGACCAGCTTCAAGAGATTAAGATGGAGAATTTAAGCAAACTATCAACACAGTCCTCACAGTGGACTAAGATATATCAAATGCATTTAAATGTATGAGATCATAACAAAACTTTAAAACCCAGTCCTTTATTTGTAACCTCTGGAGGACCTCAAAAACAGATTTTTTATTTTGAAGATTTGTAAGAGAATGAATCAAATCTTGCCTTTCCTATAAAGTCTGTATCCTGGGATAATGAAAATGCTAATGAGGGAGAGTCTCACTTTATAGCTGAGCTAATAAAAATACTACCATTTTGGAATTCTAATGAAATAATGGAGATAGGCAATTGTTGTAGATTATTAGTTCAAGATGTGTTACAGCCTTTATGCTGTGGAACGTTTGTTCAATGATGCAAAGATGTGCTGCGTTCTTTTATGTAGCATTTGTTCAACTCTGTGAAGCTCTGTTACTGTGTCTGCCTAAAGCATCTGATGATCTAAAAAAGAGCTGAAGGCCAATAGCAAGGGGGGAGAAAGGATTGGCGTGCAGAGAGAATAAATAGGAGAGAGATCTAGGCTCAAGAGAAGAGGAAAGAAGGAGGAAGGGAGGAGAGGAAGATGCCAGGGGCCAGCCACCCAGCCGGCCACAGAGTAAGAACAAAAGAAAGACATATAATAAAGAAAAGTAAGAAGGCCAGGGAATGTAAGATAAGATAATCTAGGTCAGAAAAGCTGTCGAGAAACAGGCCAGGCTAAGGCCAGGCATTCATAAGAATAAATCTCTATTTCTTTGGGAGCTGGGTGGCGGTGTGGTGGGATTCAGGTTGTGACCTTCTACAACAGTGGATTACCCAGATTACAATCTCTCCAGGCTCAGACAGCAGCCAGAGACTAAGGTGCTATACAAAACAGTCCCTAGCCATTCAGGCTCCTGGTACTCCAGAGACATGCCTTCAAACTTCGCCAAATAACACCTGAATCCCACTACATGGTGGGCCCCCCAAAAGTAAGAACAAACCAACTATAGGCAATAGCAATCACCTTCAAGACAGGTGAGGGCCCCAATGGGTTCTAGAATAAACGCTCCCATCACCTATGTAGCATTTTGTACCCTCATTTACCAATCTGAATCTAATAAGCAACTACTCACTTACAGGACAGATGGGGACAAATAATATGTTAGACATCACCAGAGAGTCAGACTGTGGGTAACTATAGGACAATATGGTTTACCTAATGCCTTCTTCAATAACAACAAAACTTTGAAGATGTAGGAGGGAGGAAAGCCTAAATCCCATAAGGTATGTTTATAGATATAACGATAACCTAAGAGACATATGAAGCAATTGTGATAAATGAACTTATGTGTTCAATTTAAGCAAACAAACTTCAGGAGGGAAAGTTAAGATGAAGCTGAACCCTGGAGAGGTAAACTACACAGAAACAATGCTCAGCTGTCACTGAACACTGAAACCTGTCCTTATTTTCATACTCCCACTAATAAAATACTAACCTGTTCTAAGGCACAGCAGCAAGCTCTTAAGTTTCTCCATCTGTAAACTGAGAGAGCTAAACCAAATGATGCCCCAACCCCCGGTCCCCACTGACATTCTGATTCACCAAGTGCAAAAAGGACTCACCTAGTTACCCCTCCAAGAATAACTGCTCCAGCTACTGTTCCACTGCACACCAGGAGCCATCGGCCCACTGCCTGCTCTGCGGCCTTCGAAGGAAGGTACAATGAACCTTTTCCAGATTGCAAAGCCACTTCAGTGATGGTGCCATATTGCCCTGGTCTCAGAGGACTCCTGTTGCCAACGCTGCAACCACACTAGGGAGCAAGAAAAACATTTGTAACTGAAGAGCCAGGTAAAGATTGTAACCCACACTTAGCCTCAATTTGCCTGGAGGAAAGCATTCCCCACCCCAGGCTGCATTTTTAGGCCACCACTCTGGTTGTCCCCTCGTTTTTTTTCATATGGATTACCAAAACCCTTTTCCTAACAGATTTCTCCTTTCGGTCTCTAAATGTGCTATCCCGTCCCACATGCTTGCCCGACTGATACTACGCACTGTAGATCTGGGGCTGCGTTGGTACTCTCCAAACTTTCTAGAGTCTTCCAAAATCACTCTCACAGCACATGGACCTCCCCTACAACTCTTAACACACTGCCATGCATCTATGTATTTTCAGGTGGTGTGTTTGTGTCTCACTATTCTGGGACCACTGTATGGCAGGTTCTAGTTAATCTCTCTCTCTCTCTCTCTCTCTCTCTCTCTCTCTCTCTCTCTCTCTCTCTCTCTCTCTCTCTCTCTCTCTGTCTTTGTAGCTGGTCCCTAACATAGCAGGACCTAATACATATTTAACAAGTGTACTAACAATGGGATGAACTGATGCCTCGAGGGCAGGGGCCAGGTAAGCAGTTATTTGTCTTAGATCACAACACAATGATAATTACTAGAATTCTCTGGTTTCTTTTCACATCACAAAGATCTTTCACCTTTTATGAATAATTATCAGATAAGAGAACACATGTCCTCTTTTGGTTCTAACCCTACAAGATGTATGTTCTGTTTCCTACCTCTAATTAACTGGGTATCTTAGACAAGCAATTTAAAATAAGCATCAATTCCCTTCTCTGTAGAATGGGGGTTATACAGTAATTTCTGACTACTTTTAGCAAAAATCAAATGTGCAAAAAATACTGGGCTTTTATCATGTGATAAAGGTTTGATATATATTTTTTAAAAAATTAACCCTCACCAACACCTTGTGAAATAGTAGTTACCCATTCTACAGATTAGGAAATTGAAACACACAGGCTAAATAAATTGGCCAGTAATATAGAAACGGGCAGTATTTCCAGATCCGCATTCGGGGGGCTGTCTGGACACAAGGAAATGTGTCTTGAAATGACAAAAAAAGAGATTAACAACTTTATTCTAGCCTTTTTCACCCCGGCCGGGCTCCCGTGATCGGAGCCAGTTGCAGTGGGTACCTGTGCTCTGGACGCCGCCCTAGGGACCAGGAGCCCCACTTTGCGGCTCCCCGCGAAGGCCTTTAGGGGTGGGAGGAGCAACCGCTGCATACTGACAGTGCACAGCCCCTGGAATACCTCGGCGGTGTGCGGTCCCCTCTCCCAGACGGAAAGGAGAAGCACTTCCGGGTCACACACCACGCCCACGCACCCCCCCTTCCCCCTGGAGGCTGGCCACTGCGCGTGCGCCTGCGACTCAGCTTCTCTGGGTCTGGCGTCGGGAACGCGCCTCCCTGGTCGCTCGCGCAGCCGCGGGGACTCCGAGGAAACCGAAAGCGGGCGAGGGAGAAACGCGGGAAGCATGAAGAAAGGGGCTTCCTGCGAGCGGAAACCGGCGTGGATCCCGTCGGGGAAGGCGGGTGCGGAAGGCGGCGGGGTTGGGGGTGGTCGGCCGCTCGATCCCGTGGTGGGTCCCGGCAGTCACTCTCCCCGAAGTCCCTTTGGCCACAAGAGGGCATCGTAGCCATCGCGGCAGACGGGAATTCGGCAATTTCTTCTCTTCTTACTAGGAGAACTCCTGGTTCTCCCAAGCAGCGGTTCTCACGTTGCTTTCGCAGGACTCACTGTCCCAGACACTGTTGACTGAGAAATTAGAAAATAGCCATAATATACAGAGTCTATGGTAACACAAATAACTTTTATGAAGGAAAAATATCCCTGAACAAAAGAGTGTACGTGGCAATGTTCTGTATGTTGCACATCTCTTTTATATGGAAGATTTTGCAAGTCTCTTTAATAATGGAAGCTAGCTAGATTCTCACACCTACATCGGCGTTCCATCCGGTGGGTTCAGTAGTGTCCTGAAAAGTACATTTCACTGATGAGAGGCTAAGAGAGAAAAAGGCAAGCGAAGTCAAGCCACAGACTCAGCGTCCCCAAAGCTACCTGGAGTATCTTACTTTGAGCACTACTGCTTCAAATGTCTTTTGAGCCCTGAAAAATACTTTGTGGCTCAGGCGTCTGTTGTCACCATTCCCGTCTTCTTGTGTGATGCCACTGATAATCTTCAGCATTGTCAGCCGCTGTGGAGTTGGTGCATTGTTTAAGACCACAGCTAACGATCGAGTCCCAGTCTATGGGACTGATAGCCTTTTATTAAATAAATGACAATTGTAACTTTATATTAGGAGGTTACAGATTTTTGTTTTTCAAAGTAGGTTTTCATTATAAAAGCAATATTAGGTAGAAAAATTAATCAAATAATACTTACAAAATCACTGTCCATTAGAGATCAGTACCACAGTATGGTGACTCTTCTTACAGAGATCAATACA
This sequence comes from Phyllotis vaccarum, assembly GCA_033318265.1. NCBI lineage: Eukaryota > Metazoa > Chordata > Mammalia > Rodentia > Cricetidae > Phyllotis > Phyllotis vaccarum. The sequence goes on along the minus strand of JARWLC010000004.1, from coordinate 17,917,578 downwards.
TAAAATATGAGTTAAACACTTTTAAGCTGTACGTGTGGCCTGTGAGTGTGTGGAGGTCAGAAGAAAACTTTGTGGAGTTAGCGCTTTCCTTCCAATTTTAAATACATTCAGGGGATGAACTAAGGTTGTGAGGCTTCACAGTAAATGGCTTTACGGACGGAGCCGTTTCCTAGCTCCAACATTCAGATCTTTAATTAAAAATAAGGTATACATTTAAACTTGCAGAAAAATCCCAGTGCTGCGTATACTGTACTTTTTAGTATGAACTTGCGGATTTGTAATTTAGGTTTTAGGATATGTTTGGATGATTTGTTAACAGGGTTTGTCCTTTGCTTGTTCAGAGGTGAAGATGAAGAATTCTTAAATGAGGATATTATTAAGGAATTTTATGTCAACCAATTGAGATCAGATATGTATCTCATAAGTAAGAGGTTTTATGGGAAATATATAACGTGGGTTTATATATATATATAACTAAATTTATAACTATATAAATATATAACTAGGGTTTTAATGAAAAATATAAAACCCAAGTTATTGGAGTTCAAGAGAAGGTGATAAGCTTTTCTACCTTGGGGAAAACATGAAAATGTAACGGTATGATCCTTAGAAAAGTTTAGCATTTGAAAATGAAACTAGAAGAAGTTTGTAAATTGGGTAGTATACTCAATGGTAAAGATGGAGACTGAAGAGAACTGGAGTCAGAAAGAAGAAATAATATGTAGTTTATTGGTGATAATGAACACTTAGTAGGTGTGCTCTTTATATCAATTATCTTAAAGTTCATTACTCCGAGGTCAGGAATGAAAACTTTTCTCTGTTTTATAGAGAAGTAACTTGTATAGGGTCACATAGTAAATGCAGTGGTGGAGCCAGGATTTGAAATCTAATCCTTGTTTTTAAATATATATTCCTTATACCTGGGGGGATTGAAAAACGTCCTGAGAGTCTGAGCTGGGACACGGTGATGAGATCTGTGTTTTAGGAAGATTAGTTTCACATTTACCAGTCACTAAAGATTGTTTAGTTTGGGTTCTTGTGTATGTCTGTGTATCTGTTTCACAGTCTGGAGACACCTGTTTTACTGCACGGATGGGGTCTTAGTACATGAGTTTGTTTCTCTATTCAGGCAATAAGACTGAAGTGTTGGTGGAAGATTAGTATGAACCACTAGTTCTTTCAAGAATTTCTGTTGTTCCTCTATTTTAGGAGCACCAAGTGGATTTCTTATGGAAGTATGTGTAGACTCAGTGGAGTCAGCTGTGAATGCAGAAAGAGGAGGTAAGGGTCACCAGATCATTATAGTGGCTGACCGTCTTTTTTAGAGTCTAAAAATGAATCCTATGAACTGACCTCAAAAAAGCTCTTGCCAAGCCAGGCATTTGAGAAGCTGTGGCAGAAGGGTCACTGTGAAGTCAGTTGGGCTATAGAGTTAGAACATGAAAAAAAAGCCTTTGTCATCACTTAGTAATAGTCCTTTCAGAAACAATTAACTCAACTAACTAGAAAACCTCCTAAAGAGCTTGGTACAGAGGCACATGCTTATAATCCCAGAATGGGGAGCTTGAGGCATGAGGGTTGAAAGTTTGAGGCCAGCTTGAGCTACACAGGGAGACCTTGCTTTAGAAAGTAAAGCAAAACCAAAAACTCATTGGGAAATTACTGTCTGATCTCTTCTTTTAAGTCAAGCATTTGTAATCCTGCTTACTTATTAGCATGACACAAATTTGAAAATTTGAAGCTGGGTGCCATAAGGAAACAGGCTGAGCAAGCCAGCAAACAGCACTCCTCATGGCTTCTCTGGTTCCTGTCCTGGTTTCTCTTAGGGATACACTAAGGGAAAATAAACTCTTCCTCAACTTGCTTTTGTTCATGGTGTTTCCCGTCTACTCGTGGTTCAGATTATCCGACTAAAGGAAATAGAAGGAAGGATTTATTGTGGCTCACAGTTCGAAGGGGCACAGTCCACCATGGCACTGCAGGTGTGGCGGCAGGGAGCAGACAGAAGGGGATGCTCATGCTCAGTTGACTTTCTCTTTCTTTCTTGTTTTGTTTGGGACTCCAGCCCATGAAATAATGCTACTCACATTCAGTGTGGTTCTTTCATCCTCGGTTAAACTTCTCTGGAAACTCCCTTAAAGATGCACTCAGAGCTGTGTCTCCTAGGTGATTTCAAATTAATCAGATTGACAATGAATAGTAATCATTACAAACTTCAATCTTTTTTAAGTCATGGTCATTCATTTTCAGCAAATGTTTTAGGTAGGGAACACTTTACATTGTTTTAATTTTGCTGGACACATTTGATTATTGTCATTCTTTGCTTTTTGACAACCCTTGAAAACGTAAAATTTCTTCATGGCAATAAAAGGGAATGAAGGGTTGATAGTTGCTCTAGCAGATGACCCCCCCCCCCCGCCCCGTTTTGTACATGCCGAGTGCTGTATTACTGAGCTACACATCCCTTATTCTTGGTTGTTTTAAGACAGTCTTGCTATAACCCAAGGTGACCTCAAACTGATTCTCTTGCCTAAGCCTTTCAAATGCTAGGATTGCAGGCATATGCTACTGTACTTTATGATTTCTTCATTTTTTTTTAAATGTCTCAACATTATAAAACTAGATTTAGGCATATGTGTTTTAATTTATCTAGTTATTTTGTTTATTGATGTTTAAAATATCCTATCTTTGGCTCATGAGATCCTTGTCCCTGAGCCCATTGGCCATGACCCAGTAGTTTGATGTTCTTTGGCTATCAGCCTGCATCTCATCTCAGAATTCCTTGATAGCTACTCCAGAGGAACTGCTTTGTTTTAGAACGTAGAGTATGAGTGTTTTGAAAAGCTGATACTACTTTTTTGTTGATTGGCAGTTAACATTCTGCTATTTTCTGTCCAAGAAAGCATGCAACTCTAATACAAATTTTAAGAAGTGGCTTAACTTGGCTATCAGTAACGCAATGAGGGTTGTAGAATATAAATGAGATTTAAAATATTTTTACTCTAATTTTATAAATTGATGTCTTTCAAGTAAGTCCTCAGGTTCTTTTTATAGTTGGACATTTTTTGTCATAGGACTTTAATAAAAATCATGTGTGCTTTTAAACAGGTGCTGGCCGTATTGAATTATGTTCTGGTTTACTGGAGGGAGGAACCACACCCAGCATGGGTGAGTATCTTTGTTTTTTTCTTCACTGAATTTCTCATACAGAGATTAGAACAACTGGTAATTTAATGATTTATTAAGTATATGATGACTATGATACCAATTAGAGTTGCTTATGCTTGTAAATAACATAATCAAAAAGCTTTGGTTAAACATATTCTGTTCAACCTCAACCATCAAAAAATTGGAAGGTAGATTGTTTTTGCTGTATCAGCTGACAGTGCTTTTGTATCTTCAGTGTTCCTAAGACACTCTTCACTCTTCTTTACCCCTTGACTTGCCTATGACTTGCCTTCTACCACAAACACGTCTGTTTCTTCATTGGCCTCCATTGCATCCTGCGTGGCTTGGTCCTGGAAACTTTACTCAGGCAATGAAGAAATCAAAGACACACACACAAGCACATACGTACACATACACACACACCACACACACACACAGAAGCTGGGATGTAATGGATCATGCTTATTCTGATGGAATGGCACCAACTCTGCAACAATCTGGAGCCTCAGCATGTTCATTATGTACAGCATGTAGAGGAGTAGGTGATCTCAGTAACTATAAGTTTCTGGCCCAGCCTAGCCCTGTGGTCTGAACCTGCCCGCAGCTGCTTTGTTCCCCCCTCTCCTCCCTCCAAAAATGACTCCAATGCTTATATTAATTACATGCTGTTCAGCCTATGGCTCAGGCTTATTGCTAGCTAATTCTCATGTCTTAGCCCATTTCTATTAATCTGTCTTGCCACGTGGCTGGTGACTTACCTATTTCTTTACATCTTGCTCCTTGAACCACTGGATCACATGTCTCTCTCTGACCCCACCCTCCTTCCCCTTTATATATGTTTGAATTTCCCACTGCTCCCAAAACAGTCCCTTTATTAACCATGATATTCAGATAAGACCTCCCACATCAAGTATGTGGTCTCTGTGGGGAGCAGTCTTAGGTTACATTCATCTAGGAGGAGGAAGCTAGCTGCAGTTGTGAGTTTTTACACACACTGGTCAGACATTTGTAAATACTCATAAGCTTTGCTATGCCTCTGAGCCTTTTCCAGAGGAAAGCTTTGCCTGTTTCCATGGGTCTGAGACCTTGGTGTGGGGATTTAATAAAAGTTACATAAGTTTCTAGATATAAGAGGGATCTAACCACAGTCAGTCTAGGAGGATCAGAGAGTGGTGATTCACACCTTTAATCCAGCACAGGGAGTATCCTGGGAGTGGCGACCTATGCCCTTAATCCAAACTGAGTTGAGGTCATTTTAGTTTACAGAAGGAATTACAGGCTCCCAGGCTAGCAGTGGTGGAGCCACGCCTTAATTTACCAAAAGAGTATTTAAGGTGGACATAGAAAGACAGAAGGGAGGAAGCCAAGAGAAGCCAGGCTGAGGAAGCTGGAAGACAGCTGGGTAAGATCTGACTGTGGTGTTTGTTCTCTCTAATATCTCCCACTTTCTCAGAGATCTGTCCCTGAGTCTCATTTATTTGTGCAACACCTTGGTCCTTGTTAATAGTACACATTCACTCAGGACTTTATTCATTCTTTATATGTTCACTCAAGGTTTCCTCCGTTCCCCACAGGCCTCCTCCCTTAATATTGGCATTCTCTGATGTCTTCTGCCAGCTCTTTTCCTTTGGAAATAATGCATAAGAGTAACTGGATATGACCAACAATATTTTAATAACAGTTAAACTTCAGTCTGCTTCTGTTCTTAAAGGCATTCTTCAGGTAGTAAAACAGAGTGTCCAGATTCCAGTTTTTGTGATGATTCGACCACGGGGAGGTGATTTTTTATATTCAGATCGTGAAGTTGAAGTGATGAAGGCTGACATTCGTCTTGCCAAGCTTTATGGTGCTGATGGTTTGGTGTTTGGGGCATTGACTGAAGATGGACACATTGACAAAGAGCTGTGCATGTCTCTTTTGGGTAAGAATTTATAACCGAAGGGTAAAAGCCTCTGATACTCCGACTTACACACAGACACAGACACACACACACACTCCTTATGCAAAAAAAAAAAAAAAAAAAAAAAAAAATCACAAAATGGATTTTTCAGCCTTACCTGCAGACACTTAAACTAACCTATCTTTAAAAGAAGTTTTTAAAGTATTTGGGATAGAGGGTGTATGTGGCAAAGCCCTCTTGACATTCCTTTGTTGCTGTAGATCAAGTACTGCTTTTGCAGAGTTTAAGATAAATGTACATTGATTACATTAAAACCAATGCACCAGAATTTGAGAGAAGGTATTCTAGTCAGTAATGAGGAGAGAAGATAGAGAGGGTAGATACAAACTACCTCAGCAGAGTAGCCAAGTAATAGATGGAATATTGTCTTTACAGTTCATGTGATTTTTGTTTGTTTCTCCTAAGGTGTAGAGAGCTGTATTTTATATGAAAGTCAGAGCTTAGTGGAAAGGTGGAACTTGAGTTTATAAGTTTATAAGCCAGGGATGCCGTTTTGTTACTATTTCAGTTCATTATCTTAGCAGAAGAGAGTTTAGAAATTTTACCCACGAAGGAGAATTCTGCGCCCTCATGCTGCTATGTGACTTTCCTTTGTAGCTCTTTGCCGTCCTCTGCCAGTCACCTTTCACCGAGGTGAGTCATTTCAGTTTTAATAGGGTAGATGGCGTCGGGTTTCAGATTTTACCAGTTGGCACAACCCTTCGAATGAGCACTGTTACATAGTGTTTCAGTGTACTGGTTAGCATCTTAGTTCCTGTTCAGTGCCTAGAAAACTTGAAGGTTTTGTTATGAAATGTTAAAAAGATGGTGGTAGCATGTACTCAAGAAGAGAGTAAACGCTGCCTGTAAGTGTGTGTGTCCAGCCAAGTGGAAATTCTAAATTTCCTTAGATCATGTACAGCCCGAAAAGGAATAAATCAGCGTGGCCAGATGTAGTGAGAATCAGGTGTTACTTGCCTTGAACTAGAAGCGTGGTCTTTAGGTCTTGAGGACCCATGCATGGGGTGTGGAAAAGTCAGTCTAAGACCCAGTACCTGCCATTCTTCTGCCCTGTTTGCTCTTGGAGAGAGGATCTGAACCACGACCAACTTTCCAGGAATTGCCCTAAGGTTCAGTCTTTATATCAGTAAGTGTTTCACATAAACCCTTAATAAATATTAATACCTTTAGATATTCAGGTGCTAGTAAATTGTGCCTACATTACCTGGCACAAACGTGGCTTTGGGCCTAATCCGGCTGAAGGCAGTTAGCAGGAAAGCCTTCCTGGCCCTAGGCAGAGGCCAAGGGCCAATCATGTGATCCTGAGTAGCCTTAGTCCTCGATTATTCTAGGCCAGACATTCCTAGAACTGGAGATGAGGTCAGCTTTATCAAATAGAGACTTCTTGTGGGGGGAGAAAGTAGATGTCTGAACAAGAATCAGACATTTTTACAAAGAAGTAGATGCTAATAGTTGTAGTTCCCATGTAGTTTGGCTAAGTCTTACTAAGCCCGGGGAAGGTGGAGGGAGGGACAAGTGTCACTTGTGTCAGAAGGCACTGCCATTGCAGACAAAGAGAAAGAAAGCCTCACTTGAGAAAGCGCTAAATGCTTTTCTTTTTTTAATTGGCTTAGAGTGAATGGCCAGTATCTGTCTCTTAAGTATCTTTATCTTAAGATATCTTTATCTGTTACCCTTTGAAGTGTGTGACACTACCAGAAACTGTTGTCTTGATTTGGGATTAGAAATGTTTCTTATAAAATGGCAGTAACTAAGAGACCTTAGTCTGCTAGCATCTTTATGACAGGCACACCAAACATATTTTTAAGCATGAAAAATATTTTTAAATTAGTGAACATTTATCTGAAAAAGTAGTTTAAATTTTGTCATTCTCAATAGTTTAAAAAAGTAGGCCAGTCACATGGAAGATATTTTTAAAATTTTAAATTAAAAGATGACTTCAAATTTCTATTTCCTTTTTTTCTAATAAATCTAACAAAAATATTTTTACAGTTTATAGACAAATTAGTAGTGTTCTTGGTTCCACTTGTCCCCCTTGTTAATTTAATAAGGCAATATGACCACTGTTGAGAAAGTGGTTCCAAAGCAGGAAAACTTCTGTAGGACATTAGCTGCCTGTGTACATTAAAGTGTGGAAAAGTGTGTGGTTGTATATTGTGTATCCAATAAAGTTTGCCTGTAAGTCAGAGAACAGAGTCAGCCATGGAAGGTCAGGAAGTGGTGACCCACACCTTTAATCCCAGCACTAGGAAAGCTGGACCAGGAAGTGAGATCGCTGGGCAGAGAGAAAAAGATAAGGGGGAGGAGGCTGAGCTCACCTTTCCCCTGTGCCCCACCCCTGATTCCTAAAGACAGGCCTGAGGAGTTGCCTGGGTGAGAGCTGGCTGTGGCTTGTTCCTCTGTCTCTCTGATTTCCAGTCAAGCTTTATCATATACACAATATATCACCACAAAGGGAGACTTTCCCTGAAGACCCATAGTACCTCATCACTGTAACTTTAGAATCCTCTACCATACGGTAGTGCTGAGCTCCAAAGCAGTTTTTCTTTTCTAAGATTCTTAGTGCTCTGAAGAGAAACCCCATCCCTTTCCTCTCCACTTAACCTCCTTTTCCTCCCTAACCCTGAACTTGGAATCCTCCTGCCTTATCCTCCTGAGGGCTAGAGTTAGAAGCCTGTGCTTCCATGCCTGACTTGAGACAGGAGGCCTCTTAGGAGAATAGAGTTGAAACCTCATGTTGTCTGTTGAAAACCACCAGCCTTACACTATAAGTCTTGAGTATACCAGGTAAATGATTTAGTACAAACTACTACTCAATAAATGTGAACGTGAGGCCAGGTTTTCCCTAAGACAGGTGGTATGGGATATCTTTTTATACGCTGGCAATTACCATTGGATAATAAAGAAACTGTCTTGGCCTATGGAAAGGCATCTTAGAAGTAGGCAGGATATCTGTGCATAGATAAAGGGGAAGGAGGTGAGTCAGACAGACACTCTGAGCTGCCTCCGAGAGAGGAAGATTTAAAGAAATACAGGTAAGCCACAGGCCACTTGGCAAGACAGATTAATAGAAATGGATTAAGTTATAAGAGCTAGTAAGCAATATACTTGAGCCATAGACCAAACAACATGAAATTAATATAAGCCTCTGAGTCATTTTGGGGGGCAAAGCAGCAGCAGGTGGGTCCAGACCTTGGGCCAGAAACTTCTTACTACAGGCAGGCAAGTGTAATGTGTCATTTTATGCAGTGTAGTTTGTCTAAAGCCTTCAAGCACTTTTCCAAATGTGATTATTCACCTGACACATTTACAGCATTGTCATATCTAAATGCTACCTGTATAAATTTATCAATACTTTTAAAGGATAAATTTTAAGTTTATTTTAAAGAGAAACTTATGATTACTGAAAATTTGATACGTTGCTTCTTATCTGCATTTAAGTAAATGCACCTATTGAAATATGTGCTGAAAATGACCATGCTTATTACCAGTGGTGTGCAGACTTTTGTACTGGCAAACTCTGACTCTTAGAAAATAAAAATAACCCTTAGAAATAAAAAGAGAATGCTTAATAGTAGTCATGATAGTGCATGCCTTTAATCCTGGAACTCTAGAGACAGAGGCAGGTGGATCTCTATGAGTTTGAGGCCTGCCTGGTCTACATAGTGAGTTCCAGGCAGTTATGGCTACATGATGAGACCCTGTCTCAAAAACAAAGGAGTAACTCTGATTTGTAGCAGTTTTCTTGTTTCTGTGGTTTAAATGCTTTACCTTGACTAATTTTGAATGTCAGTCTGACTTAAAAAATTACGAATATTTAATAATTGTCTATTGTAAATCAGTGTAAATCTAGCATATATATGGTATATGCATACACATGTTACATTTTGGAAACTGTTGAATTATATAATATTTCTGTTCAAAATTCAAATCAGTTTTATTTATTTTAGCCTTTGATATGGTTCATGATCCAATGGAAGCTCTGGAGACCCTCTTGACCTTGGGATTTGAACGTGTTTTGACCAGTGGGTGTGACAGTTCCGCACTAGAAGGACTGCCTCTAATAAAGCAACTCATAGAGGAGGTACAGACGGCTGTGCTTGGCCTGCGTGTTCTGTTATTCAGCTAGTTTATAAAAATGACTATTACTGACTGGGTGATTATGGAAGAAAAGTAGAGACAGTGCGTATTTATATAATATTTATTTTTTGCATGAGTGTTTTAAATAACCAAGGAACTTCAGATCAAGTTATAGACAGCAAATTTTACCTTTTCTTTATCTTGTCTTGTCTAGTTTTACACCACATCTTTTTACTATCAACACATATATGTGCAGGGGAATCCCTGTAAAAATTATACAACTATATATATATATCCTAAAGCTTACATTCTATTTTAACTCTTCCTACCTATCAATATATAAGGATATATTTTTCCCTATAATGTCTCCTAGTGAACTAGATTTGTAGAGCAGAGATTGCTCTACAAATTTGTTTGTGTTTGTGCATGCACATGTGCTTGCCCTGGCATGTCTGTGGAGTTCAGAGGACAATTTGCAAGAGTTGTTTCTCTGTGTCCATCATGTAGGTTTGGGAACTGAATTCAGATTGTCAGATTTGGCAGCAAGTGCCTTTACCCATAAGCCATCTTGTCAGCCTGGGGATTGCTTTGTCATTAAAATACATCTATGTTTTTCCGACCAGGTCAGGCATTCCAGGTTACTGAATACAGACTTTATGGTATGAGGCTTGAGCCTCAGGTTTGACATTTATTTGCTGTGTGATATTAAATAGACTACTAACCTATAAACTTCTTTGTGTAAAATTGAAAAAAAAGTTTAATTTTGTCATTATAGTTTTTTTTTTTAAGAATTGAAGAATATGTATATGGATCTTAGCACAGTGCTTGACATATAGTGGGTCTTAGTATATGTTATTCTTTTATTACTGTCTTTATTAACAGTATCATTTAGCATTTTTGTATAGATGTGATTATTTTCAGTTTTCATGAATAATATTCAGAAAGTTCACTTAAGGATCAGATGTGATTTTGTTGCTCTGGAATTTACTTATTTACTAATACTTACTTATTAAGTGTATATTAGGTACAGGGTATTTATAGCACTTGGTAACCAAGTGGTATATGCATAATATATACAAACATGCATGTACAGTTACTGCCTATACAACCTTTTCACAACAGGTACTATTTAATAATTTATTTTGAAAGGTGCGATAGCAGCACAGTGGGTTGGAATTAATCCCAGATTTGCAGGGATAGAAGTTGGCAGTAGTTAGAACTTCCTAAATGAAAAGACTTCCAAACTTTAATGTCTAACTCCTTTGAAAGGTGTTTGGAAGTTAACCTCTCAAAGTTAGGGCATTATTTATGGAGAAGAAATAGTATGTGTAAAGGCCTGGGAGACAAGAGCAGTCCTGACTTAAGGTACTAAAGAATGAACAGAATTTGAAATGAAGAAAAGAATATGTAAAACCTTGAAAGCCTTGCTAAATAGAATTTATATTTAATCTTTGGCTATGGGGAAACTCAAAATATTTTGGAATAGAAGAGTCAGTGAACCAGGTTTCCAATTGCGTATTGAAGAATAGAGAATAAGTTATAGTGGCTGCTATAGATTTTAAAAGTGACCCCCCCCCATGTGTGTGTGTGTGTGTGTGTGTGTGTGTGTGTTTATATTGTTTTGTGTTGATATATTGTTTGTAATCTAAGAAATAAAGCTTGTCTGAAGATCAGAGGACAGATCCAGCCACAGAGTTAGCCACAGAGGTCAGGCAGGGCTGGCACAGGCCTTTAATCCCAGCACCGAGGAGGCAGAGATCCATCTGGATCTCTGAGGTCAAGGCCATGCTGGACTACATGAGATTAATCCAGTTTAAAAGAGACACAGAGCCAGGCAGTGGTGACACACACCTTTAATTCCCACACTTGGAATCACACACCCTTAATCTCAGCACTAGGAAGGCTGAGACAGGAAGTGAAGCCAGAGAGAAGGATATAAGGCGAGGAGACAGGAGCGTGGATCCTCTTGGATCTGCTTGAGCACTGCTCTTCCCTTTTGACTGAGGAACAGAATCTGTTCTTTTTGGATTCAGTAGTAGTGAGAAGTTTGCCTAGTGGTTTGTTTCTCTGCTTCAACTTTAAGCATTTACGCTAAAATCTGGCTCTGGGCTTTCATTATAAGACCAATTAGGATTTGTGCAACATTGGCTGACACAGTTGGTTAAATGTTTTCTTGCACTGACTTTTTATATCTTTAGTACTATAGTATTATAGTACCTAGTACTGTAATGTACTACACAGAGCATAGACTTTTGCATTAGAATCCAGTCTTAAATCTTGGTTTTGCCACTTAACTAATTTCCCTGGGCAAATTACCTAAGCATTCTCTCTCTCTCTCTCTCTCTCTCTCTCTCTCTCTCTCTCTCTCTCTCTCTCTCTCTCTCTCTCCCTCCCTCCCTCCCTCCCCCCCTCTCCTCTCTTTCTTCCCAGCCAGTTTCCCCTCCCTCCTCTCCTCTAATGGGTATCAACAAAACATGGCATATCAAGTTGTCATAAGACTAAGCCCCCCCCATGAAGGCTGGGCAAGGGGACCCAGTATGATGAGTAAGGTCCCAAAGCCAGTAGCAGAGTCAGAGACAGCCCCTGCTCCCACTGTTAGGTCCCACATGAGAACCAAGCTACACAACTGTAACATATATGCAGAGGGCCTATGCCGGTTCCATGCAGACTCCCTGGTTGTTGGTTCAGTCTCTGTGAGCCCCTGTGAGCCCAGGTTAGTTGATTCTGTGGGTTCTCTTGTGGTGTCCTTGTCCTCTGGCTCCTACCATCCTTTCTTTTAGTAAGATGTTTCTGGCCCAGGCTTTCGGGCCTAGTCTCAAGGTTTAGGCCCGCAGACCCGCAGAGACACACAGATGCTTACAATAGTTTTAGGCTGACTGGCCTAAGGCCCAGGCGTATAACTTGCTAACTCTTTACCCTTCATCTAACCCATGACTCTTATCCTGTTCAGCCATTGGGCTCGGTACCTTTTCTCAGAGCAGTATAGTTGTCCTCTGCATCTTCCAGCTTCTCTCTGGTATTCTGCTCTGTTCTGCCTGTTCCTAGAATCTTCTTAGTCTGGTAGCCCCACCCATACTTCCTGTCTGCCTTTGGCCAATCGGTGCTTTTTATTAAACTCATAGGCGGGGACAATTATTTACAATGGAACAACATAATCCCCCTACACTCTCTCCTCCGTTTTCCACAGGATTCCTTGAGCTCTGCCTCGTGTTTGGCTGTGGGTCTGCATCTGTTTCTATCAGTTGCTGGATGAAGCCTCTCTGATGGCAGTTGTGCTAGACACCAGTATATGGCATAGCAGAATATCATTAGCTGCTGAGTGGATTGCACACACCTTTAATCCCAAAACTCAGGAGGCAGAGGCAGGTGGATCTCTGTGAGTTTGAGGCCAGAAGACTCTGCATGTGAGTTCCAGGACAGCCAGGACTGTTACACAGAGAAACCCTGTCTCAAAAAAAGAATATCATGAGGCATCATTGACTTTTTCTTCAGTTATGTTTGGTTCTATCTCACGTCTCTGGGCCATCCAGCCTCTGGGTCCTGTACTCCAGGCAATGTCAGGATGGGCTTACTCTCCTGGCATGAGTTCTAGGTTAAGCTGCTCATTGGTTGGACACTCTCTCACTTCTAGGCCTTTATCCAAGCATATCCCATAGGCCAGACAGACTGTAGGTGGAAGGTTATAACACTGGGTTGTTTCCCACTCTCTCCATTTGAAGGCTTGCTGGTCACAGGAAATGGCCAGGAGTCTTAGCTGGGGTCATCCTTGTAGATTCCTGGGAGACTGCGTTGTACCAGATTTCTCTCTGCCCCCGAAATTCCCCCTTTCCAGTGGTCTCTCTGAGTGCTCTCCCCACCGTGCCCCCCAACCTGATGGCTCATGTTCCCATCCCAACCCACCCACAGTTTACTCACAAAATCTCCACCCCTTGAACTCTCCTTGTTACCTAGTCTCTCTGTGGATTGTAGCATAGTTATCCTTGAATTTTATAGCTAATATCCACTTATGAGTTAAGTACATACAATGTTGGTCTTTCTGAGTCTGGGTTACCTCACTCAGGATGATTTTTGTTGTTGTTTCAGAAAATTTGCCTGCAAAGTTCATGGTGTCATTATTTTTAACAGCTGAATAATAAATATGCCATTGTGTAAATGTACCATATTTTCTTTAGCCATTCCTTGGTTGAGGGACATCTAGGTTATTTCCAGGTTCTGGCTATTACAAATAAAGCTGCTATAAACCTAGTTGAGCTAGTGTCTTTATGATATGGCAGGTGTATAAGCCCAAGTAGTATACTTGGGTCTTGTTGTAGATTGATTCCCGTGTTCTGAGTCTTTTAGGTTTAGTGTTTTGATTAATTATGTGATATAGGGATTTTCTTTTCTGATCCACTCTATTTGATATTTTTTGAGCTTCTTGTACCTCTATAGGCTATGTTATATGTTAGGTTGGAAAATTTTTCTTCTATGATTTTGTTAAATATATTTTCTGGGTCATTGAGCTGGGATTCTTCTATTCATATTATTCTTAGGTTTGCTCTTTTCACAGTGTCCCAGATTTTCTGGATGTTTTGTGTTAGGAATCTTTTAGTTTTAACATTTTCTTTGATCAATTAGTCTATTTCCTCTATTGTGTCTTCAACACCTGAGATTCTCTTATAATTCTGTTGGTGATGCATACATTACTGTTTCTGTTCACTTACCCAGATTTTCCCTTCCCAGAGTTCTCTCGGTTTGTATTTTCTTTATTGCTTCTATTTCCATTTTCAAGTTTTGAATTGGTTTTTTGAACCTGTTTGGTTTTTCTTAACATCCTTTAAGGGATTTATTTATTGATTTCCTCTATTTTTTTGTTCATCATTTCCTCAATATCTTTAAGGGATTTTTCATTTCCTGCTTAAAAACACCTACATCTTCATAAAGTTGTTTTTAAGGTTGTTTTCTTGTGCTTCAGAGGCATTGAGTTGTTCAGAACATGCTGTTGTAGGGTTGCTGGTCCTGATGGTGCCCTACATATTGCCCTTTCTATTGCTGATTGTGTCATTTCGTGGAGTTTAGGCATCTGGCCGTGGGATGACTGTAGGCCTAAGTGTTGCTTCTTCTGTTTGTTTTTGTTGAACAGATGTTTTCTTCCTTGGTTTCTGCATCTTCTCTGATTTTCTAGCCTAAGTGTCCAAGGGTTCTAGTGACTAGTGAGTCTTCAGATCCAGTAGGGTGCTCCAATGGTGTTTTGGTGGCCTGCAAAACCTCTGAGATTTTCGATGCTAACATTGTCTTTCTGTTCCAAGGACTTGTGTGGCTTCTGGAGTTCTGGATCACTGCTTGGCATCTGGGATTCCTAGTATAGCATGGCCTCCATTACAGAGAAGTTTTCTTCTGGGGCTGGGGTCCTTAGATCCAGCCTAGCCTCCAGTGAAGCCAAAGTCATCTTCTGAAGTTGTAAAGCTTCTGGGGCACTGGTAAAGCTGTCAGGGCTGTGAACTGATGTATGGAGCCTAGGGGAGGAGGTGCAGTTTGGGGTTATCGGAAGGGCTTTAAGGGGTATTAGTGGGCAGTGTCTTACCTGGGGTCCTAGGACCAGCCTGGCCTCTGGTAAAGCCAAAGTCTTCTTCTGAAGTTGTAGGCTTAACTCTAAAGCCCAGAGGAGGGGGTGCGGTCTGGGTGTCTATCCAGATTTTTAATTATTCCATTCATGAAGTCAGAGTCCTCATGATACAGTCTTTCTCCAGAGTCTGTCAGGTGGCAGCCAAGCCTGTGGGGTCATTTTACATTCAAACCACAACATAAGGTTTTGTTTCTCAAATAGTTACTGATGCTCAATGTTTTGTATTATTAAATCACTTTTGATAATGTTAGGTAAACAGTACTCTTATAGAAAGCCAAAAAGTATGATAATATTTATGTCTTTAAAATATTATTTGTCTTTATTTTGGAAAGCTTTCATTTGGAAGAAACATGTAAATATGTTCTAAAATCATTTCAACTCAGATAGTGAATGTACACTTAAGAGAGCATGATACTTCTTAGTATCAGTTAATTTTCTAACAATTATTAATTTTGTGAAATCCCCCCTTCCTCTCAGTCCCTATTTCATTACTTGGCTGTGCTTTACCTTCATTGACTTGCTATCTCATTGTTTGCCCGTTCTTGTCTTCTTTAATGCCTGAGTCCCATGCATGTGGGGGGTTTTCTTGTTCACCATGTCAAAGGGATAGATTTTCCTCCTCCGTCTTATGCTTAGTTCCTGGGGCGTGTAAACCATTAAAGAGATGCACACATAACTATATGCTTGTGTGTGTATGTGTTAGCAGAGAAATATGACTCAAAGAGATGCTTAGAATTAGGGGCTTACATATGATTTTAATAGGTGAGGGGGAGGCTTGAGAAGGGCAGCCCTGGGAGAGAAAGGATTTTCTGGAAAGATAATGACTCTTAGTGGAATGGATAGGACATATGATCATTTTATAATTTGTTCTTCTTTCCAGAAATAAATTGGTTCTTATATTCTGTTAAGTGAACATATGGCTTTACTTTTGTTTATGTTTAGTTTATGAGGCAAGATTTGAGTGGGTTCCCATCTTCCCACCCCACCATAAATGCAATTATATTTATTGTCTTTTCTGCTAAAACTTTTTATAATGCACCCGTTTTCATTCTACTGCAAACCACAAACTCAAAATTTCTGTGATTTTTCTAGTAAGATTTTTCTTAAGGTGATGTGATTATAAAGTTTTTTTCCAATCTATTTTTTGTGTTTATAATACTAGATATTTTAAGGCAATATAATAAAAATATTTCTGGAAAAAAATTACGATGCTGAGCATCCTTCTTGCTCAATACCACTTTCCTCAGAGAGAGATAGAAAGAACTATTGAAAAATTAAACATTAGCAGTAACTTAAATTTTTTAATATGCTTTTTAATCTCAAATGAGAGAAAAATACTAAAATATACTTTTTCACCCCTTTTCAGGCAAAAGGCAGGATTGTGGTGATGCCAGGTATTTATATCTCTGTTTTTTTCTCATAATACTGAAATAAAGTGTTGGAAGAGCAAATGAGTCAAGAAAACAAGAGAGAAAGTGTTAGAACATGGTACTTAGAGATAAAAATATATAGTTTGATCAAAGTCTTTTAAATTAGGAGATCTCTACTGAGATTTAAAAATAACGAGCCTTCTAGCCAAGGTGGTGGTGCACACCTTTAGACCCAGTACTGGGGAGGCGGATAGGTGGATCTCTGTGAGTTAGAGGCTAGCCTGGTCTACAGAGTGAGTTCCATGATAGTCAGGGATGTTACACAGAGAAACCTTGTCTTGAAAAACAAAACAACAAAAAAATTAATAAAATAAAGAGCCTTCTAATGGAAAGTCACTCAAAGAGGAGCAAATAAGGAATTTTCTCCATGTTTACTTTCTCACTGTGTGGAATAGTGTGAATCTGAACATTCATCTTGGTGAGGCAAAGCAAGCTCAGTGCTGTCGTCCTGTGATAAGGCCAGATGTGTCCATGCCTGAATAAATGGGATATTCTGCCAGCTCCTACAGTTGTACCAACAGACTTCAGCATGTAGGTCACATATCAAAATCCAACGTCCTCATGATAAGTTCAGAAGAAAGTGGGCCTAGAAGGAACATATCTCAATATAAAAAGACTATATATGACAAGCCTACATCTTAAAAGCTCAACATATTTTCACTAAAATCAGTTGAGGCTCAGTAGAGTTATATAATTTCAGTAAGATCACATAGCTTTTTACAGTTACAGAAGGAAAGCCCAGAATTCCAGTCTAAATCTGACTTGACTTCCTGTTTTCTTTCTGTTTTGTTTTACTCTATTCTGTGTTTGTGCAGTGCCCCCCCCCCCCCACCATGTTCATGTTCTGTTTTTGAGACAGGGTCTTGAGTCTTGTTATGTAGCCCAGGCTGGTCAAGCTTGAGATCATCCTGCCTCAGCCTCAAGTGCTGAGATTAGAGACATTCACCATTATACCTGATTTGTCTCTCCATGCTTAAGGGTTCAGCACTGTGACTGTAGCACTACCAACCAAGAAGCCAAGTGAATGAGTCTGAAGAAGAATGTTAAAAACATAGCTTCAAGTACAAAGCACACAACTAATACCAGCTTAAAATGTTTTGAATTTATTTTCTATATCAGAATATTAAGATGAATAATTTCACATTTATAATTACTGCTATCAGTTTAGAGTATGACTCATAAGCATATTAAAGATGATTAAAATGAGTGTCATTAAAAAGTATTTGGCTATGAAGCTTAAATAAAGTAAAATTAGATTTATCACTGAAATGCAACAGAAAGTTATTCTTAGGACGAACAAGTGAGTTCAGTCAATATGCTCTGCAGATTCTGGGCCAGAGCGAAACGCTACAGGTTCTCTGGTAAGGATTAGTTTCTGGGGCTTCTGAAGCTTTTCCTCAAACCTGTCTTGAACTTTCCATATGTAAACTTAGGGCAGGCAATGATGAAGTGCTGAGTGATTTTCCTTGTTCCGAATAGTCTTTTTAAACCCAGAGTTAGTGATGCGAAGCATTGTGACATAAGCCAGTGGACGAATGAGTTTACTTAATAAGCTCTGTCCTCAAACATTCCCCAGCATAACATAGCTCTTATTTGTTTTATGATTCCATTTTAGCTTAGAGACAGTAACTTTCGAATCAATGAAAACTTTTAGAATGGAGGTTTTATGTAGAATAATGATTTATCTATATTTAAATTTTATGTGATATTCTGTTCCATTTAATGTATTACTTCTTCTTTGTAACAGGAGGCGGCATAACAGATAAAAATCTCCAAAGGATCCTTGAGGGTTCAGGTGCTACAGAATTCCATTGTTCTGCTCGGTCTTCTAGAGACTCAGGAATGAAGTTTCGGTACAAATATATTCTTTATAATAGGAGAGGATGAAATTATATCTTTGCTTGCTTAACCAAGAAAACCTTAGTTAATGCCATTAGTAAATAATGGAATACTGTGATCATTAAGTATTAAGATTGGGTTTTCTTTTGAAAAATATTTGTAAAATGATTACTGTTCTTCCAGAGATAAGCAGTAACTTCAGAGTATAAGTAAACCTTCATATAGCCTTTGCTCACTCTTGCCAGCCTGCGCTGTTTTTATGGTTACGTATCTAGTCTGTGGGTCTACTAACAGAGAGACTGTTAATCAGTGGGAATGATTTCCTAATTCAAGCATTGCTGAACTTAAGCACTTAATAAATTAGTTCAGCAGTTAGGTATCGAGTGAGTCAGATGCTCATGTGTACTCGGGTTTTGTGAGCCTACCTCTTACAAAGTTAATGATTGGTATAGGGCGAACTCGTCACCATTTTTATCTCTCCTACTGTAAATAGTCTCCTTTGCCTTTGCTCTTTACTCACTGTTGTTTTGAAACTTTAATCACCATCAAGGACTTTAAACTGCTATGTTTTTACCCAGCACCTAGAAGATTCCTACAACTTAATTGAATCATCTCACTTACCAGTGTGTGGGGGGGTAACATTAAAAAAAAAGGAAGACTTTAGCATGCACGTTCTCAGATACCAGATTTTTCAAGTAATTTGATTATTGGGAATATAGTAGTCCAGCATCCTTGACCTTCCCTTATTCTTAAGCCATGAATTAGTCTATAAAGTGAAGGCTTATCTCTCTGTTCTTCGTTATTTCTATTGCAGAAATTCCTCTATCTTAATGGGAGCCTCACTTGCTCATTCAGAATATTCTCTAAAGGTAACAGATGTGACAAAAGTAAGGACTTTGATTGCCATTGCAAAGGACACCCTGGTGTAGTTGCCCTCTCTGAGAGATGTGGACATCAGTGTGGAGGTAGAAGAGGAGCCTTCGATTCCCATGGCCATGGAGTATGTTTCTAAGAAGAAAAAGAAATTGGCACAGCAATGTAATCTTTTTTACTTAGTAACTGCTGTCATCATGACTAAACTTAGTCTGTGCTTCTTTCACAGAGGGAGACTTAGTCAAATTTCAGTGGAGTTAACTGATAGACTGGCAAAGTTCAACTACAAGGTATGAAATCAGAGTTTGGCTCAGGGTTAATTTCGTACCACTTTTTTGCCTTTGTGTTTGTAAAATAAAATTTCTCGCTCTATTGTACTGTAGTCTCATATTCATTCACTTAATATTTTCAGTAGCTTACCATGACAGAAGATTGTTTTTCTTTTTCATTTATTTTAGTTTTTCTATCATGTACTCTTTGGATTTGTTGCTTGGGGCAGGATGTAAAGGTTACAGTAAAATGGTATAGTATAAAAATTCCCAGACTTAGACTTTTTTCTTTCTCTTCCATTCTGACATCCAAGTTGAGGTAAGGATATGGTGTGTCTTCCAATGTGAATTTTAGATTTTTCTGTGTCTTTCAGTAGCACAATGTAAGCAGTGCTGATAACAACATACAAACCAGAAATTTGAATCTCTTGATATGAAGGGGATCAAGGTGCCAGATGACATAGTGATGGCCACAGTTAAAGCAAACCAGAGCTTAGAAAGAAAGCAGATCCAACAGTGGTAATTTGCCAGTGAAAGTCCTACTAGAGCCAGGAATAATGGTGTCTACCTATAATTCCAGCTGTTAGAGGTGCAGCCAGGTACAGTGGTGTGTGCCTATAATTCCAGCTGTTAGAGGTGCAGCCAGGTACAGTGGTGTGTGCCTATAATTCCAGCTGTTAGAGGTGCAGCCAGGTACAGTGGCGTCTGACTATAATTCCAGCTGTGAGAGGCTGAAGCAGGAGGGTGGTCCAGGAGTTCTGGGCTGCAGTGTACTCTGACATCAGTATGGGGCCCTCTAGGGATCAGGTGACTACCAGGTTGCCTAAAGAGGGATGAACCAGTCCAGGTCTCAGAAAGTCACATTATTCTAAAGATAAAGCAGAGATTACAGCAAACAGTAAAGGCAAGATGAGAGGTCTGCCTAATCAGGATCAGTCACAAAGAAGTTTGCAGATTTATGATTCAGGGTTGCAGGCTGTACAGGTAAATTGCATGATTCTTGGGATTTTGTTAAATCTCCAGACCTGGAAATCAGGATTTAAGAAGTTCCTAGAATTAGCCAGTAACTCCAGCTCTTAGGAAACTGAGGTAGGGAGTTGCCATGAATTTGAGACTAACTCAGGCTACAAACTAAGACCTTGTCTCAAAGATCAAATAACGAGGCGGCAGAGATAACAGCAGTTTAGAGTAATGGGTTCTCTTCCAAATGACCCAGATTCAATTCCCAATACCCATATGATGGCTCAGTCATCTGTAACTAGAATTCTAGGAAACCCAAGACCTTCCTGTGATCTTTTTGAACACAGGTCATGCATGTGCCACACAGACTTATGTGCAGAAAGAACGCCTGTTCACACAGAAAGCAAAAACAAGTTTCTAAACTCAGTACCGTATTTACTCACAAAGAAATGTAATTTAGTATTTTAACCCAACCTTCTCCCATGCTTGGACTGTCTAATCCTCCAGAGGTAAGAATTGTTCTGTTGTCTCTGTTTTATTTAAACAGATTAACAAAGGATCTAAGGGGTGGTGTCAATTCCTTGCGATTCAATAGCAAATTGAGATTTTTTTTTTTTTTATAAGACCTGAATATTGGGCTTCTAACCTTCCAAGTAAAATTGCTGTCTTTAAGATACTTTGGTTTGTGGATGTTGTACAAAGGACAGTACTCCAGACATGCCAGGGATTATATTTTATCTCACAACTTAATCAGGAGAAGGCTAACTTTTTGAACCTTTATTCTCTATTCCTAAATAAGGAATAAAAATTAAATGATATTTTCTTGCTAAATGATATATTAAAGCACCAGGCACTTATTACTTATTCTTTTCTCCCGTGTTTGCTTTCTCATATCAGTCTTTGATTGTTTAAAAGCTCTTTCCAGGAGGCATAGAGTTTTGAGACCAGCACTCTGCTATATGAGTATAAAAATTAAATAATATAAAGTAGTCCTTTCCTTGGTTTTCCACATTTTAGTTCTGTTTTAAAATATTTTTTTGTCATCAGGTGATGTGGTGCAGGCCTTTAATCCCAGCACTTAGGAGGCAGAGGTAGGCAGATCTCCGTGAGTTAGAGGCCAGTGTGTTTACAGAGGGAGTTCCAAGACAGCCAGGGCTGTTACACAGGGAAACCCTGTCTCGGAAAAACCAAATATGAACAGACAAACAAATAGAGCCTTTACCTTGCTCATCATGTTTTGTCTCAGCCATAGAAAAGTAACTGCTCCAAGACAGTTCACTGGGAAACTTTAAAACGTCTTAACAAATAATCCTGAAAAACTGGATATCCACATGCAAAAGAATGGAGCTAGATCCTTATACCATGTCCAGAAATAAAAGGAGTCCTGAACCTAAATATAAGACCAATAACACAGACCATTTTGAGGAAAGGAGTACTAAGTTTGTGACCATAGATAGGCAGACGTAAAGTGGAAATAAATCTGACCTTACCAAAACAAACTCACATTGCTAAGGACATGAGCAGACTAGGAGGACAGTGGGCCCAGGAGAGGCCTCTACCGTCATGGGACGGTACGTAGTCGCTAGAATATATAAAAATATTAGAACTCAGTGGTGAAGAGCAATCTAATTTTAAAATAGCGAATTACCTCACTAGAAGATTCTGAATTAAAGTTCCAAGTGGTCACCGTCTTTTTAGTCACTCGGGAACTGCAAATCAAAACCACAATACGTTCCCCTGTGCGGAGAAAGATGTGGAGCCACCTGGACCTTTACGTACAGGTAACGGAGTGAAAACTGCAGCTGTTTCCGTAGAAGAGTCTGGGAGTTCATCAGAGGGTTAAACACAGATGCGCAGGACTCAGCAATTGCATATCCAGTCTATACAAAACCTTAGCACGTGGACGTTTGCGGTAGTATGATTTATCCATTAGAGAATAATCTGGCAGCTCTTAATAAGAGTAAAGGATGATCTGTGTAAAAATCTTTAGGTAAAGTGTTGATCGGGAGGTAAGTTTTCTACACGATGCTAAAATGTTCATTTACAGATTACTAGCTATCAAGATGGGAACCTGACCTTCTATTTCACTATTCGGCTGTAAACCACCGTAACTCATCAGTCAATCTTAACTCACAAATAGTGAAAGAAGATGGAAGGAAGTTACTTTTTTTGCCCAGATTGGCAAATACCAAGGACGACCTTCTGAAGGGGAGGATTTGAAGAGCTAGACACCTGGAAGCAGCTGTAACAAACTGGATTGTGTGTTTTTATTGTTTATACCAGCACACCCTAATGAAGTAAAAGTGAATTACAGCATCAGCTCATAGCCTGGCAGCCATATCATTGTAGGGTTTTTTTTCCAGTTTTAGCCCTTCAAAGTACCACATCCTGGGAAAACAAAACAAAAGAAGTTTTACTGAGTCTCCCAGCTCAGTAAAATGAGCTCTGCACCTTTGCTTTCGCCCTTGCCTGTCTGCCCCAGTCCTGGAATCGGTGGAGGAGGCCTTGGTGGACAAGGGAGAGTGATGTGGGATGCCACTCTGTTCCCTGTGTTAGCTGATTCTAGAGACAGAAAGAGTTCTGAATTGGATATGAGGTTTATTTTTTCATTTGGGGGTTTTATTTTGTTTTAGGGATGATAGAAATGGTTCCCAAATTGATTGTGATGACAGTTATTGTATAATTCTGTATAAAATAATTTTCTCACAAAGTAATAAAATTGCATATTTCAATAAAGTTATAATTTTTTTATAAAAAGAAATGTGTGGGGAAAGTTTTTTTTTTTTTTTTTATAAGATCAGTCTAGAACATTCCATATCTAAGACAGCAAGAAGTGATAGTATGTTGTAGTTGGTTTTCTCGGGTCCCAGACAGCCAGAGATCCAGGACCCACAGACCTGCCCGGCGCCGGCCGCTTATCCGCCCGCCGCCGCCCGGGTCCCCAGAAACGACTCAGACGCTTCTATTTACTTCATGCTGTTTGGCCTATGGCTCAGGCACATTGCTAGCTAGCTCTTACATCTTAAATCAACCCATTTCTATTAATCTGCGGGCCACGTGGCCCGCGTGGCTCACCCGTGCTCTTTACATGTCGTTCCTTCGGCGGCTTCAGCTCGGTCTGCCTTTGACTCCGCCCTGCTTCTCCTACCTGAACTCTGATTTCTCCTCCTACCTATTCTACGGTACCTGCCATGGCCCAAACCAGCTCCTTTATTTAAAGATACAGCACACACAAATGCATTCCCACTTCAATAGTATGTGCCTGAAGTTGAGTAAAGGAATAGATGACAGAGTGAAAACCAGGAACCGTTTCTCATTCTCCTCATTTTTGTCACTCAGTAGCAGGATTTTTGCTGAAACACACACAAAAAATTTATTCCATCCTTCCCCTTAGGGTGGTTAAATTTAACCTTGGATAATATCACAAGTAGTTGGACCTAAAACCTCTCTCATGCCAGGCCAGCACTTTATCACTGAGCTGTTCTTGGAGAGTATCTTCCCCTCTCAGCCTGAGGATTCAGTGGTGGTGAGAAGTTTCTCTAGTGGCTTGTTCTCTGGCTCTCTGATCTTTAGACATTTACCCCAATATCTTGCTGCAGGTTTTTATTATAATACCAGTTAGCATTTGTGAAACATTTAAAATGTGAAATGTCTTACACATTACAAATGCCTAAGCCACTTGAATAATAGTGATCACTGGCCTATGTCACCAAATCCGGCAGGGACTACTTTTAAATAACAGCAATGGTAAATGTAATACGTTCATAATGTGGACAACATTTCATTTGTGTTGTAGATCTTTTGGAAATTTTTGGGACCACCAGCTTCCAAATAATTTCACAGAGGATATTAATTATGAAAGCTTGGCCTTAGGTTTGATTCTAACTGGCTCTTGTAACCTAAACTAACCAGTTTTTATTCATCTGTCTTCCCATGTTGTCTCTTTACCTCTCCTTTACTCTGTATGTCTGACTTCCTCGGTGTCTGTCTGGCATCTCCCATGCGCCTAGATTCTAATCCTGAGTTCCTCTCTCCCTAAAAGTCATGCCTATTCTCCCCTGCCTAGCTATTGGCTGTTCAGCTCTTTATTAAGCCAATCAGGTGCTTTAGGCAGGCAAGGTAAAACATAGACTTATCTTCATGCAGTGTAAACAAATATCCCGCAACACATTTGTATGCAATTTGGGGTGTTTTTGTCTCTGGGGTTGCCCTTGTCTAATGTCTTTTTTTCTTGGTGATGTCAGCCATATAACTTCATTTCTCCTGCCTAAGCAGATCACATGGCCTAAGCCAGTCAGTCAGAAATCCTCATTTGTTTGTCTATATTTATTGGCACAGAGACAGGAACATTGCACAAATACAATCCTACCAAAGACCCACAGGGTTAGGACTAGGTCATGTAGTCATAAACTTGGGGCCATCCTTGCCATCCAATGAAAAGAGCATAGAGAATAAAACTGGAAGAAATAAATATAGCGGAGATGCTGAGCCTCTTGACCTATCTCTAAAACTAGACCCACTCGTTAACTTTTCTATTAGATTCAGAATTCTTAAGAAATTGTTTCAGTTTTATCCGTTACTTGGAAGCAAACAAAGCTTGGCCAAGTTACTGCGTTTCCCTCTCATTGACCGGTGAGAAGGGCAGAGTCAGATCTGCAGCATCTGTGTAGATGGAAGCAAAAGAGTACATTTTGCACGAACGACTCACCTCTTGTATAATCTTTTCTATCTTTTTTCATTTATGTTTATGTCACATTTTATATATCTTAAGGAACCATTTTAAACCCCTTTTCAATATGAAAGTAGGTGAAGTTTGCTCCTATATTATCTTGAGTCTGTACTAGAATAAAACTTCTCCCAATCCTTTCTATGAAACATTGGTGCCTTGGAGTAGAAAAACATCTTCAGCCACAGATTCAGGGAGGGGCCTTATTAAGGAGGAACTTGTATCACTTGAGATGCCAAAAAGTTTGCTTCTACTTCTTGAAGCCCTTTCCCTGGTGATTCTTACACTTCATACATGTTGTGTCCAGAGATGAGTCCAGAAGATATTGCAGTCATCTCAGACCTATTTAAGAGTAGAAGTAGAGCTGGAGAGGTGGCTCAGAGGTTAAGAGCACTGGCAGCTCTTCCAGAGGTCCTGAGTTCAGTTCCCAGCAACCACATGATGGCTTACAGTCATCTATTTTGGGATCCAGTGCCCTCTTTTGTCATGCAGGTACACATGCAAGTGGAGCATCATATATACAAAATACACTTAAAAATAAGAATAAAGATCAAAATTAGAGGGATATGAAATAGAGCTGGAATTCTGTGAGCTATAATTTCTTGGGGTTTTAGTTATTTAGTTATATAAAACAAAAAATATTCAAGTAAATTTTGATTTAGTCATATTCTTTGCAAGGGGTCCTAAATTATTGGAAAAAAGTAGTCAGCTCCTAGTCTAGCTGTTGCTAAGGGTTGAGAAAGCTAAGCCTATGTAGTGTGTCAATAATTTGCATGGGACAGCTTATCTTTAGAAATAGATTCATTCTAGGACTTACTGAGTTCAAAGGCCTCAAAAAGTTTGCTAGAGTTTATTGAAGCCACTCTGAGTTTAAGTTGGTCCCCCAGAGAATGCCCTTTATACCCGAGATTGCTCAGGAGTCTGTTGTTTCTATGAAGATAGGACACCATTTCGTAAGTCAGCATAATTTATTTTATAACTCATTCTCAAATGTCTAATCATCAGATTCTGAGGAGATAGTCCTTCCTGTCTTTAGAGGCCACAGGGAAGCAGAATCCCTTAAATGAAGATACAACACAGTTGTCTTTCATGTCAAAGTCACAATTTTGAAAACAGCATTTTTTAGCCTGAATTTGTATGCCCATACTATACGTGCTGCTCTTTAGATGCAACCTCTGTAGTAAAAGATTTAAAAATTAAGTTGGAGATTTTAAGATATTTAAATAAAATATGAATCTTTTATCTCAAATTTCTTAAAATCACTGATAGACCTTCAAAGTTGTTTTCAAACAAAAACTGCTAATGAGTAGGTGCAGATTTTGTACATAAGTGTATGAGTGTATATAAACACATTAGTATTTTATAGTCTGGGCGGTAGGCTTGAAGGTATTTGTCTAGCACATTTTCTTGAGCCCATTAATTTGGCCATTTTCATGTTGTCAATTCACAATACCGTTTATAATAAGTCTAGTCATCAGCTATAAGAATGCAATAATATTTTGAGATTAAACAAGTTTATAGACATATGTCAAAGTAGAGCTTGCTGGGATTTAATTTTGTTTGACTAGTATTTTCTCACTAGGTCACAATGATGATGACTTGGGAAGCTAATATTTGTCACTATTCAAATCTTACAGGCAGGATCATGTCCTTTCCTACCAGTTGTCAAGTCCTCTGAAAGCAATGGCTATTAATGTCTTGCTAGGCAGTGGCTCATGTCTGTACCCCACATACTTGGGAAACAGTCAGGAGGGTTGCTTGAACCCAAGAGTGTGAGGCCAATCTAGGCAATATAGTGAAACCTTTTCTTATAAAAATTATATAATTGACTTGTACTTAATGCTAATAAAGCTATATGTTTCCCCATGATATTATGGCTTAAAGTGCCCTCTATGTTAAGTCAGATAAAATTTCCATCTGGCTTCTTATCAGAATTTGTTTCTTTTGAAAATTGATAAATCGTATCTTCCTGTTTCCTACGTCACCTTCTGTTTTCCAGAATGCAGAATATCTCTTCTTCTATTGCTTATCTTCTGGCTCTAGTTTCTTTGCTTCTGATGTGTTATAATTTGTCACCACTGTATTTTATGGGATGATGTGAAGTAAAGATCTAAAATGTGGCTTTCCTATGGCGATATCTCGCTGTCCAAAGAACACTGTATAGGACACTCCGTCCCATCTGGTGTGTCAAAGGTTAAACGCTGCTTGTAATCCAACACTTAAAGGAGGCTGAGGCTTGAAGATTGGAAGATCCAGCTACCCGGGTTATGCAGAAAGTCCCTCTCTCAAACAAACAACAACCCCTTCCCCAAACCCACAACCTCTAAACAAAGGGATATTCTTTAAATCTATTGGGAATATGATCTGTGCCATTGATAGCTTAGAATTTTTATTGTCTTAATTTTGTGTATGTGTATATGCCAGTGTGCCAGGGCATACATCTACCAATCAGAGGATAACTGTATGGAGTTGGTTCTCACCTTTCACCATTCTGTGGGCTCCAGGGAATGAGCTCAGGTGGCCAGACAAACAATGAGTTTGTTTATTGTTTAAATATGCTCGCTGCAATTTATCTCTTAGGAGGAATTTCACTATATGCTAAGGTTTAGTAATAAAAATAACTTCACAGGAAAAATATGAAAATTACGTTAATTATTACCTGTACATCTTCTTTGATCCATGGCTTTGTTGTTTTAAGTGCTAGACTTAAAACTCAGGGTCTTGCACATAGGCAAGTGCTCTGCCACTCGACTACACCCTAGCCCTTAGTTCTTGAATATTCTAAAAAAAAATGTGTAAGAAGATCCCTTTGACCTTTGATGCAGAAATTATTCTGCTATTTCATAGTAAAAAGTTTCTAGACAATTTTTTAAAAAATTTTCCAGTTACAAGATTACTATGCTGAACTTTAAATATGGAGGTAAAGACAATCTTCCCACTGTTTCCACTTCCCTCTGGTGTCTGAGAGAAGAGAGAGACAAAGTTAAAGCGTGTTTAATTATATCTCTAATCATTAATCAGAAAGGTTCAATTCTTTTAGTTATCTTAGTCATCAAACCTCTGTAAATTTTTAAAAAGTTCTTTACTAACTCATTCAATTAATAACTTATTAACCAGACTTTGGCTGCTAAGTACCAATTATAGTAAATTTTCTCCTGAGTCATTATGATTAAACATCCCTGTTAATTATATCCACATGATTAATTATAATAGTGCATCACTAAAAAGGATGAAAAATGTGTCATGATGAAATTTCATTCTGCAGAAGCCACACAAACTACTGTGTCGGTGGATAATCGGACCTTGTGAGACTGCTACCGCTGTGCACGTCACTGGCCTGGCTGAAGTACACTGTGAAGGCTTTTCTGTGTATGCACACACTTAGCTGTTAAAAGACTTTTTGGAGACACACAAGGGAAGATTTCGTGGCTGGAGTTATAGCTGGATGGTAGAGAGCTTTTGCCTAGCCTGAATAAAGTCCTAGGGTTGCATCTCTACAGTTGAAGAAAAGAAATTAAGAGAAATCCTCTTTCCATAAGAGTGGTAGCTCTTAAAAGGAGGAGGTCCATTAAGTAATAAAAATCCCCACTTGACAGAATAAAAGCATTCATTCCTAAGATGTGCAGTGTTGGGCTTAGACCACACAGGTAATTTAAAGAAACTCTGTTGTTTGACTAGGTAAAGGAAATGTCACACTGTTTTTGTCTTTTGTGTAAATTTTATAGTCACTGAACCATAAAGCCCTACAGATTTTCCAGTTGAACCTTCTCCCCAAAGTAGATATCCTTTGGTAGTGGAAGACTTATTTGTGTTTCTATCCTATAGATAGATACAATATCATATATTTATATATATATATATATATATATATATATATATATATATATATATATATATATATATATATATATATATATAACTTGTTGGATGTAGAATAATTCTCTTAAACTTTATAGATTCCAGATTCCTAACTGGTAAAACAAAAATAGTAAATCTACCTTATAGTATTGTTGAAAGAAAGAAATTGTAGTGGGTTTCAGGCGTTACTTTAGGGAAGCCCAGATACACAGCTCCTGAGTTCAGGACCCCTACGGGGTGTGGTCAGAACTGATAGAGACCCCAGGAACCCTGACCTGCACCCTGTTTCATTCCTGGGGTCTGAAGAGTGGATCAGGGCTTGTGTGGGACAGTTACCCTCTCCAAGAATCGTCTTACAGTTCAATTGTATCATGAGTGTTCATATACCCTCAATAAATATTAATTCCTTATATGATATATTGCAGGTGAATATTTCTGCAATAAGAAATGAAACAAAAGGAGTGTTTAATGTAAAATGTATTTCTTGTTTAAGAATCTATAATGGCCAGACATGGTGATGCTTATCTGTTATGTCCGCACTTAGAAGGCTGAGGCAGTAGACCGTTTCTAGCTACATAGACTGTCCAAAAATCATAGAAAAGAAAATTGTAATGGTGATGACATGCTATAAATAGCTATTAGATATAAGTTTTCTTAACGCCTGCCAACCAGCTGCTGAAAACAGTGAAATGTGATCAGAGGGTAAAAGCGCCACGCAAGCCTGATGACCCGAGTTCAAGCCTCAAAACTCACAACGGAAGGAGAGAACAGACTCCTGAAAGTTGTCCTCTGACTTCTGCTATATGTATGCAGTGGCATACAGATGCCAACATTCACACAACACACATCTCACATATGCGCAATGCCCATCTCCCATGAACAATAATACTAATTAATAAGATTAAAAATGATGAACGTGATGAGAGCTTCTAACAGAAACTTGTAGAATACTTATTACTCCATTCTGCTAATTTCTTTAAATATGTAGTTGTTCAACTAAAGATCCTTGTTATTTAATCTTAAACTATTTAGAAATCATGACATATTTTGTCAAATGCCTGGCTGAGCTCATGATACATACCTGATGGTCATTTAAATGATCTAGAGGGTCAATGACCAGCATTAAACAAAACAATAACAAAAATCTATAATAAGATATTTAAATTATCAGTACAGAAAATCAGCTTAATTACTTAGTGGTATAAAACAACAATCCACTTTTCCTCATAATTCCGTGTCCTAATTGGGTGATTCTTCTGATTCTGTCTTCTGGAGTTACCCTTGGGTCGGCATCCACCTGGAAAGTCAGCTGAGAGGTTTTGTAATTGTCAGCCAGTCTTTGACCCCAGCCAGAGCGTTGCGAAGCCAGAGCGTTGCGATGGATGATGACCTTCCCTCTCTGCTCTCTCTCCCACGTGGCTCCAGGCTCTGATATTCAGGTCCATGTTGTAATTTAACATTTCAAGA
The DNA here is from genome assembly GCA_033318265.1 of Phyllotis vaccarum. Taxonomy (NCBI): domain Eukaryota; kingdom Metazoa; phylum Chordata; class Mammalia; order Rodentia; family Cricetidae; genus Phyllotis; species Phyllotis vaccarum. Next base: position 17,887,343 of record JARWLC010000004.1, on the reverse strand, counting down.
CACAAAATTAAAGTGAAAGAGCAATGCATGAGCTCTTGGGTTCGGGCTTCATAACTCACCCAGCATCATTTCCGCCGCCCTTTCCTGAAGAAAGTAGACTCGGTTGCTCAGACAGTGGGAATGCAAACTCTTCTTCCTGCTGGAAGAGTCGTGAAAATTTCATGGCCATAAGTTCTCACAACATTCAAACATCTCTTGACATACTCAACTTTTTTAACCAAATGCCGTTCCTCCCCTCAGAAGTCAGCACCTGGTAAAGTCTGGTAGCCCCAGTCCTCGGTGGAGCCACCACTGCATGTGTACTTGTTGGTCCTCACAATGTCTATTCAGTTTCACCGCTACTCTTGAGTAACACTGTTGTTTCTGGCTCAGGCAAATGTGGCAATGTCCTCAGTTTAGGGGAAAAAATCAATTTTTGTGTTCTATTTTTCTATAAGAAAATAAAAATGTGATATATGCTGGATATCTTCTAAAATTTTAGACATGTTTGCTTTGGAAGCATTTACTAAATACAAAAATGACATTATAATGCAGACCATCCTAAATCAAGAATGCCAAGACATATCTACTGACGTGGTAAACATCATAATTTACAGGATTATGCAGAACTATTTTTGTTATCAACACAAATGCAAACATAGTTCTGAAACTGAACAGAACATTTATAACGTCTTATTTTAACAAACAAAAATATAAGCTAAGTGTAGTGGGCTCAGGAGGCAGAGGCAGCCAGATCTCTGTGAGTTCCAGGCCAACCTGTCAACAAAGTGAGTTCAGGTCAGCCAGAGCTACACAGTCAGACCCTTTCCCCCAAACAACAAAACAAAACAAAACAAAACAAAACAAAAAAAACCCAAGATATAGTAAGAAGTATATATATATATATATGCCTACATGCCAGAAGAGAGCACCAGATCTCTTTATAGATGGTTGTGAACCACCATGTGGTTGCTGGGAATTGAACTCAAGACCTCTGGAGGAACAGTCAGTACTCACTCTTAACCTCTGAGCCATCTCTCTAGCCCTAGTAAGGAATATATGAACTTGTTTATATTATCACCAAAACAGCATGTGTTTTTACATGGAGAGATGGATCAATTCAGAGTTGGCATAGAATTTCAGTTCCGCAAGGTAAAAAGTTCTCAAAATTGGTCAAAAAAAAAAAAAAAAATGAGTCCACTTAGCACTATTGAATTATATACTTTAGTGGTCAAGGTGATAATTTTTGCTATGTACTTTTAAATATTATCATACAAATAATACTTAGTAATTGTGAAAAATACAAACAAAAAGAAGAGAAAAACCACCTACAATTCTACTAAGATTAACAATTTATTGACTAAATTATGTTTGTTGTTTCATAATGCTTTTTGATCTTTAATACAACTTGGCATTTTCAAATAGTTATATTATTTTAAACAATGTCTTATGCTTATTATATTAACTGAAAACTCAGAAAGGCATATTTCACATTTCCATGAACTTTTAACAGCGTTCAAGCAGAAGGGAAACTCCACAGGTAGGAATGTGTGTCCCTTTATTGACATTTTGTAGGTAACTAAGCTCAGAAGAAAGGCATACTGTGCTCCTGACTGGCCAGCTGCACTAACATCTTTGATTGGTTCTTTCTATTTATGGCCACACTACAGAGGCTTTGGGGAGCTGGTAAGCCTCCCTATACCCGGAGATCTCCAGCCACATGTTTATCCACTGGAATGACAGTGTGTATTCAGCAAAGTTAACTATTAAGTGCTTAGGATGAAAGGTCAGGAGCCCTGCCTTTATCTGGGACATGAGAATGGGAAAGATCTGCTTTCCTTGAGGAAAGGCAAAGAAGAAACTGCACAGTCATAGAAAAGTCTTCACTAGAGACGTGCTCTGGAAATCATTATGGAGGAGTTCTGCAACTCTACTTTTTGGGTGAGAAATTACATTTATTTTTATGTTTCTTCTTCTCAAACTCATGAACCAGTAAATTTAGGAGTGTATTTGACCTAAAGTTTAGTTTGCTTATGGAATTTTTTTTTGTACCATCTAGGAAATATTGAGCTATTTATTGTATTGCAGATCATTTTCTTGGACTGGCTAGCCGCAGAAGCAACTTCTATTAGAGAACTGAAGAAAAATGCAATTTCTTCAGTGCTAGGAATTGTTAAACTGCAGATCGTAGGGTAGGAGGAAAGGAGAAGGTCATGCCTGAGCCTTTTGAGGATGTGTTATGTGGAGATGAGAATATTACGCTCTAGAACTTCTTTCTAGGTATGGACTGTGGTCTATGGATTGAGACTGCGATTATAGATTTGGGCATCATGAGCACTGAATAAATTTTATTTGTCTTTTTGAGACAAGGCCTCTCTATATAACTCTGGCTGGCCTGGAATGCTGTATTTAGACCAGGTTGGCCATGAACTCACAGAGATCCACTTGCCACTGGAGTGCTTAAAGGTGTGTGCCACCGTCCGTGGCCTGAGATAATTTTCCAACTATTAGAACTGGGTAATAACACTGTCTTTAGAAGAAAAAGAAGCACTGAAGAAAAGGCCAGGTGTTTTGGAGTGAGGCGTGTTTAAAAAGAACAGCATATTGTAGAGCCGCCGTGGAGAGCTGGGACTCAGAGCACATTGGCTTAATGGATGGAGAGTGAGATTTTGAGTGTTGCCTGCAAACTCTTAACGCCACGTTCAAATCTGTTAGGTGAGCTTTCTGAATTCTGAAGTTTGATGACCTTCCATAGTGATGAGAGGGTCAGGAATGATGTTACAGATAGTCCTTAATAGATTAGGAAGAACTTAAGCCAACAGGCCTCCATGGCCAAGACACGAAGGTAGCAAACCAGCTCTTGAGGATGCTCTCTGAGAATGATTCAACCAATCACCTTACCAGGCACTTTAACCTTTTCTTTAAAGCACCAGTGCCAATAGGTTTACAAAACCATTTGAAAGCATCTATGAAAAAAAAAAAACTTCCTTCACCTGATTCCAATACAGGAACTGCTACCTTCACCCAACTCCATTTGTCACATGTAAAGGATAAAACACGCTTCCTGTCTAAGAGTGCACTGCCATTTCTGTGCTGAAATGTACCATGACCCTTGGTTTGGATATAAGCCTCTCAACCATAATAGTCTAAATGTCATAGTATGATGAAATATTCTGTCTGTCTGGTAACTGCATGTTAGATTATCTGCCACCTAGTTGCATGTTCTTACAATTGGGGAACTATTCTCCCCTTTGCATAGAGAAATAGTCTGTTTTTAGAGGTGAGATTGCCAAAAAAAAGCCCTTTAAATGTAATCAATGACAAATTTGTTTTAATCTAGTATATTTATGATGAGCACAAATTACAGGTAGATAAAAGTAAAGCTTGCTATAGACATGGAGTTGAATTCCAGTTGTTCGGAAGCATGTGGAGAACACTGGGAGAATGAACATATTTTAAAAAGTATAAATAGACATCTAATTGCTTTCCCTTTTGGTCCCCCAGAATCTCTCATTGCTGGACAGACCAGAAGCAGATCTGACACTTTGTTTTGAACAAACTGTTCTCGTGTGGATTCCCTTGGGCTTTCTTTGGTTTTTGGCCCCTTGGCAGTTGTTCAGCGTATGCAGAGCCAAGACTAAGAGGTCGTCTATAACTAAATTCTACCTTGCTAAGCAGGTACGGTAGCTCCACTACTTTCAAACTCAAATTTTTGGTGTAGAGGTGAGACCTTTTCTTTTGGGTTAGTGTCCCTGTCCCAGTCTCTAACCAGTTTCCTGGGTAATACTGTTCCAAGCAGAGCCATGCTGTAATCCTGCCCTATCTCTCACTGGCCATATGTCTTAGGCAAAGTAGCTTTGGTTTTGGGATAAGAAGAGTGATTCTGAAATTACCTTTTGTGCATTTGAGATGTGAACTATGGGTCACCCATCTTTAAGCTGCTCTAATGAATGGAGGTTATGATTCAATTGTCACCTACCATGAGGTGTAGGTGAACTACACAACATACCTTTTGCATTAATCTATCACTTATTTTTCAAAACTTAGATCTGAAATGGTAATTTACATTTTTCCAAAGTATCTCACCAGTCAGGATGATCATTAATGGTGGAAAGAAGGGCTGGTATACATGGTGACAGCCAGAGCAGGGGCAATGGGAAGAACATAGCAGAGATCCTGGGAGAGAGAGGGGAGCCCAGCCAGCTCCAGCAATGAACTCAGTGAGTGGCCACACGAGGCTGGGAAGCCATCTTCTGAAATCTACTGCTTCATTCACCACTTTTCACCTCTTCCTTCTTCTGTCCTCATTTTTAAAAAAGAGGTTCTTAGAAAAGCAAATTAGATTCCCTTGTTTGTGAGCCTCTATACTTGTGGCCTATTGTAGTCTGGGAGTTAAGTTGAAGTAAGTGGGATTGTGCAAACCTCTATAGAGAAGAAAAACCTACACACACATTCCTAGTGTTCCTTAATTCAGATTTTGGCCTCTGTTCCGAGGGTGACAGGCATAGATTTAACATCTTAAAAATTTCAGAATTGGTGCTTCCTCTCAAATAGTAGAAGCACAATTCACCCTAAAGTAGAAATTCACTTTTTCTGTGAAAATCTCCACTCTGACTTCCCTGGCTTTTCCTTGCCAGCCTCTTCTTCCCTGGCCTCTGCCTGGTTTGTCCTTGGACTCCCTGAGTCGGTACCTCTCTGGCTGTTTAGCTTTTATCTCATCTAGATTTAGTCAACCTGCTTGAGGGACTTGTTAGCAACCGACTTCCCAGGTCTGTTTGTTTAAATCAGTGAAGGACGCAGAACACAGTAATTGAACCGACTGAATTTGTAAACAAATAGTGAGGGCTGCACAAAATGCCGAAGTCAGAGCCAGAGGTGTAGCAAAAACAAACCACTTTAAACCAGTAAAATATGGGGAGGATTGCGGAAGGATAAGATAAAGCATTGGCCAACTTGTCCTGAAAAGTTTCAGTAAACAAGACCAAGATAAGAGCATGGAGTTCATTCTAGGGTAGTCGGGTTTAGATAAATAAGCAGGAAAAAAAAATCTAGTAAAAATGACTGTCTCATAATAGATAGGGCTTCTGCGGTTATAATTCCTGAAGTTGCTGAAACTGAAATTAGGTGTTCTGTCTGTTAGTGAAGTGGTACAGGTAGACACCCCGATGGTAGGAGATTTAGCTGGAGTGGTGGTTATTCTTCAAGCTCCTAGGAAAAGAGGACCTGGTACTGAGAAGCATTACATGTGAGTGACTGACATTCTCTCTAATACAATTATGTGTTTTCCTGTTGCAAACTGAAGTGTGCACATGTTTCTAATAGCAAGAAACCTGTGGCTACTGTAGGAAGTGTGGGGACTCCAAAAAATGGCAAGAAAGTTAAGTCCATTAATAATTATATCATTTGGATACATCCCAGATTCACACTGCCATATATTCCCATCTACTCTTTTTTTCTAAGAGACAAAAATGTAAAAAGCAAAAAGAAAAACCTTCTTCTTTATCCTCCCTATGTTGAAGGCCTGTTGTGTAGAGGCTCCAGTTATAATAATTTTGATGAGTATATTTATATCTGCCAGTGATGTGTATTTTTCTTCTATCAACTTATAAACAATGTACTTCTGTCCAGGAAACGGACGTGGTGCTTGTGGCAGGGGCTGTGGGGAAGGAAGTAACTGACAGAGCTGCGTCGTCCCCTCCCCCTCGTGTTCACCCCCTCCCCCCACGCACACGCGCGCGCGCACCCACGCTCACGCGCACGCACCTACGCACGCACGCGCTGAACAACAAGGTTTACTCAAAGCCTTCCAGTCCTGTGTTGTCCCTATTTCTTGTATTTTGATTTTGGATTTTTTCCCCCAAACATTTCTTCTACATGTTACTTTCATACTTAAGCTTAAACTCCACCTCCGGGTGTATTTTTGGAGAACATTAGATGATGATTCCTCTCAGATTTCTTAGATCCCTCGACTGGAGACCATCATCGAAGGAAGTCTTCAGAAGGACTAACCGCAGTCTAAATCTTTGCATCCTTAGGGTGCTCGTGTGAGGATGGAATTCTAACCCCACAATTTTTTTAGTTCTGAAGATTTTTCCGTTTCCCCTTAGAATCTTGTGTTACTAAGAATTCTCCTCCTGTGATCCTCGCTAGATGCTTTTGATTTGAAATCTCATGAGTCTGACTCTATACCTTTTTACCTGTTCAACGTGTCATCCAACCTAAAGACGCGCGCTTTCTCTCTTCAGATATTTTTCTCTTTTCCGCTGTATGCTAGAAGATCTTTTCAATGATTTCTTCCAATTGTCCTAAGAGTCTTAATTTTAATGTTTAACAATTATTAAGATTTTTTGTTAATTTCTGAATATACCTTTTCTTAAAAGACCACCTGTTTAAAATATATAATGTCTTCTCAGATCTGTCAGAATATTCATTTTAAAATCACCTTCACTATTTCTGTCTGATCCCAGGGTCCATTGTTCTGTTTAATTATCTTATACATCTTTGCTTACATTATTTTTCTCAACGTTTTAGCAACTCCTAGTTTCAATTGCATTTATAAATAAATAGATAGCTGGGGTAAATCTCTTCCTTTTTATGTTAACTTCCACAGCTGGCCTCCTCCTGATGTGAAGCCTCATACTGAGCTCTGAACCCTTGACAACTGTCTGGGTTCCTTCACCAGATCCCTGGGGGAGGAGCAGGAGGGATGGCACAGCCTAGAGACTACTGTCTACCCCATGCAGAGGAAATGAAGATGAATTTACTCTGGGTACCAGTGGCCCCACTTTGCTTGCTTTCGTGACTGATGTATTTAGTGAGATCTAAGTCATGGAGTGGGCATGTGGGAAGAAGGAAGCAGCTGGTATAACTGAACCAGTTGTGAGCATGGAGTGAGTGTCAGTTAAGCATCTGACTTGTCTTTTGTTATCTGTCCTTTGGCTGTAGTTTGGGTCTTGAGTGACTCCCAAAGGCCCATGTGATAAAGGCTTAGTCATTAATTTGTGTTATTGTGAGTTGGTGGAGCCATTAGGTCATGTAAGGAGATGTGATCTTTAAAGACGTTCCCTTGAAGGAGATTCAGGGATGCTGGTCCTTCCTCTATGTTTTGTAGCTGCCATGATGCGACCTCTTCTAGACAGGCTTCTACCACATGTTCTCTGCTGCTACAGCCCCAAAGACCACAAATTGAAACCATTAGTTGAGATAAACCTTTCCTCTTATGTTTTTCTTAGATATTTTATAATAGTGATGAAAAGCTGCTGACCAACATACTATCAGAGCTGACCACAAGGAATATATTTATATTGTTAGGGCTTTTCACCACAGTTCTGTTGAATTAGTCATTAAGCAATCTATTATTGTATATATCAAGTCCAGAAACATCAACAGATGGTGCTGGGGTGACCCTGGTTTGGGGTCAGGAGTCTGGGTTGCCTCTATGCTCAGGGTCCTGCAAGGTCCCCTTGGGGGAAGAAAAAGATGGCACAGAGAGCAATGACACAGCCTCGGGGGACACGCTGGAACAAGCAAGTCCAACTTTATTATGGAGGGGAAGACCTTAAATACTCCTTTCCAGACCCTCTGCCCAACCAGGGAAAAGGGCATCTGCAGGTGGTGGTCTCTTGTTGATTTAGGAATGTCGTATCTGGACTCCACCCTCATCCAGACCCCAGTTGGTTGGCTGATGTGGAAGTGTTTAGGAGCACTTGTCTTAAGGCACCAAGTTATCACCGGTTTGTACTGGCTGGTCTCCAGGCCCTTAGAAGCCCAGACATTCTACAAGATGGCTGATTGGTTTTTGTTTTGTTTTTTGTTGTTGTTATTGTTTGTTTGTTTATCAATTTTCTTGTGATCTCATTGCGTCAAGCCTTTTAAACTAGTGTATGATTATGAGATGGCTGCAATAGCTCTATGCAAACCATCAAGCCAGGATCCAGAGGCTAATAAAGGTGTCAGGCCCTCTTATACACCATTTAAAAACATTACTGAGATGATAGTTCATGGGCTATAAGATTCTCTAAGGTGTGAAATTCAATAACTTTTAGAGTATTTCCAAAATTACGTGACCACCATTGCTGCCTAATTCCAGGATGATTCATTACTCTAAAACCAACCCTGAAGCCAAGCAGTAACTTTTCATTTCTTCCCCGTTCCCAACTCATCCCCAGTCCCTAGGAACTGCTAACCTGTGTTCTGCTTATAAAATTTCCCTACTCAGGACATTTTCTATGTGAAAAAAATTATATAATATCTAGCCTTTTGTGTCTAGTATTTTACTTAACAAAGTATTTTTAGGTTTATCTATGTTGCAGCATGAATTAGTATTCCGCTTTTCTTTAGGTTTATTTATATTATAGTAACTACAAGGTCATTATTCATTCTTACTCTAGAACATTTCACCAGCCTCAAATAGAAACTCAAGCAGTTTCTTCTTGCTGTCCCCTATCCTGACAATAACAAATCGACAAACATGCTTGATTTGTCTAATTCATATAGAAATGTAATTGTGTGTGTGTAGTAAGGAGTTTCTGGCCCGGCTTTCTGGCCTAGCCCCAAGGTTCGGACCCATTCACAACCCCGCTGTTGCTTAGCCCCAAATAATTATACAAAGGCTTATATTAATTACATGCTGCTTGGCCAATGGCTCAGGCATATTACTAGCTAGCTCTTACATCTTAACCCATTATTCTTATCCTGTTTAGCCATGTGGCTTGGTACCTTTCTCAGAGCAGCATTCTGTTTTCCTCTGCATCTGTAGGTGTCTTTTCCTGACTCTACCTTCCTTCCCCTGTATCTGTGCTCAGATTTCCCACCTACTTCTAAGATGCCTTGCCACAGGCCAAAACAGTTTTTTTATTATCCAATGACAACTTACAGTGTACAGAAAGACATCCCACATCATATATGTGTGTGTGTGTATGTGTGTGTGTGTGTGTGTATTTATATATATGTGTGTGTGTATGATGAATGCTCAAACTGAATAGGGGAAGTCCTCAGCCATATCACTTCCTGTTTCAACCTCCCTAGTGCTAGGATTAAAGGTGTGTGCCACCACTGCCTAGCTCTGTTTGGACTTGAACTCACAGAGTGCCAGGCAGATCTCTGCCTCCCAAGTGTTAGGATTGAAGGCATGTGCCACCACCGTCTGACCTCTGTGGCTAACTCTATGGCCAGCTCTGTCCTCTGATCTTCAGACAAGCTTAGTTTGATAGACAATATATTAACACATCATCTCACTGGTCATCTTGGCATGCCCAGTTCATTCCCAGTTTCTCTCTTTCCCCGGAAGTCCCACCTATTTTCTCCTGCTTAGCTACTGGACGTTCAGCTCTTTATTAAACCAATCAGAAGGTGCCTTAGACAGAGACACATTTTTTTAGTATATAAAAAGATCATCCCACAACAGCTATTGTACTTGTCACTATTAATAATTTGGTTTTTTTTCTTTCTAAAGCATACCTGACTTTACCATAAAATAGCCTGAAAAAGCAATTACAGAGGAATTTTTTTATTCAAGGGTAAAATTAACTGTGACAGGGAACTGCTGGTGTCAGGAGCTTCAGGCAGCTGGTCCCAATAATCTACAGTCTCAAAGCAGAGCGTGCTTTTGTATTTATGCATGCATTTGTATTTATATTAGTTTTACCACAATGAACTTTTTACTGTATACGTGGGAGATAGGAGTAGAAAGGGATGATGGAAAAGAAGATGATAGGTCCTCATTTGGGGACAAAGATACTGCATAACTTCTCAAAGCAAGCAGGAATCCCTATCCCCAGCATGCAGTCAGTGCTAGATGGGTCTTTAGCACAATGTGAATAATGTTTTATGAGCTCATAGGATAAAAAAATTGGGGGAGTGCTAAGGGCACCTGAAGTAAAATAATTGCAGTCATTTGCAATATTAACTTCAAAGGTTTGGTGAGGTCAGGAATGGGGCCCATTAACCAAAGGGAAGAGTATCAAAAGGTTGAAATGTTGAGTGGACTTTTTAAAATGGAATCTGGTATTCACTTTGTAGCCCAGGTTGCTCTGAAACTCTTTTTTCCTCAGTTTCTGAGATTACAGGCTCCTTCCAGGCTTGAATTCTTCTTTTGGGCTTAGTACATAACTTTCTGTTTCTGTGAAGCAAGTTGCCTTCAAATTTAACAGCTTAAAGAATAGGTGTTGTGTGTGTGTGTGTGTGTGTGTGTGTGTGTGTGTGTGTGTGTGTGTGTGTGTGTGCAATTGTGTGCAAATGAAGGTCAGAAGTCAACCTTCAATGTGGTTCCTAGAGCCATCCACCCTGTTTCTTTCCAAAAGAGTCTCTTGTTGGGGTGTGGGGCTTGCCAGTTGGGCTACATTGGCTCTCTGGAGAGTCCCAGGGATCCTCCTGTTTCTACCTTCCTGGTGCTGGGATTACAAGCATATACTATCAAGCCCCCCCCCCCATTTTTTTAAAGACAGGATCTCACTATGAATCCCAGGCTGTCCTAAAACTCATTATGTAGACCAGGCTGACTTCAAACTCACAGGGATCCACGAGCTTCAAGGTGTGCAGCACCATGACTGTTTGTGCCTAGCTTTTTAAATGAGTACTGAGTATCAAACCCAAGTTCTCATGAGTGGGGAGCCAGCACTTTACTGACTGAGCTATCTCCCCAGCTCCGTCTCCATTTTTTTTATCACAGATTTTTTTTCTGTTTTTTTTTAAATTAAAAATATTGTGTATTGAACACATTCCTCCCAAGAATAAACCTTTTTATCTTATATTTTCTATGGGTCAGGAATTTATGAGCTTGCTTGACTCTCATGAGGTTCTTGGCTAGAGGATTTGCTTCTGAGATGCTCATCTACTTGAGGGTAGGAGTCCTCAGCCTCTTCCTGGCTATTTGTGGACCTTTCCTTGGAGTGCCTCAAACATCTTCATGACGGGTCTAGCAAGCTTCCTGAGAACTGTTGCCCTGAGAGGAAAATCAAGGCAGAGCAGCTGTGTGGCTTTCTGTGGCACACTATCACTTGGACCACTTTCTTACCTCTGTACGTGTGCCGTATGCTGCAAGCATCTGTGGAGGCCAGAAGAGGGCATCAAATCCAAAGGAACTGGAGCCGCCTTTTAAATGCTCGTCAGCCACCTGTGTTGCTGCTGGAAACTTTGTGAAGAAAGGAGAACCAACAACAGAAATCATTGACACATTTTTAAAACCGCCACACCAAAAAATGTTCCCTGTGGCTTATTTTATTGTGAAGTATCTCACTGTGTAGCCCCGTCTGGCTTTGAACTCATGATCTTTCTCCCGTAGCTTCCTGTGTGCTGCAATTACAGTTAGTGTCATATTTTGAACTTTATTCTTACTTGAATTATGTAAATTTCTATTTACACTAGAAATATTTATTAAGTGTGTTACTTGAATCACCACGTACCATAGTCCAAACCCATCACTGCAAACCGTCCTGTTCCAAGAGGTTCCCCGAGCATGATAAAGTGACACGTCTTGTCTCTTCTCAGGTGTTCGTCGTGTTTCTTCTGATTTTAGCAGCCATCGACCTGGCTTTTGCACTCACAGAAGATTATGGACAAGCCTCAATTCCTCCTGTTAAATATACTAATCCAATCCTCTACATATGCACATGGGTAAGGTCCAGGACCACTTCCTCTCTGTTTATCTTCTCTTAACCCACAACCAGCTGAAATGCCCTCTTTGAGTATTGAATTAAGTCCAATATCACCCACCCTTTACAAGAATTTACAGAGGAATATTGCTTAACTGTAAAGGAGTAAGACAAATTTCTTGTTGCTTTGAGTTCTAATCTGTCAAACTTCCTCCAATTTTGCTTTCTCATTTCTTACCACCTCGGGACCACAGGTGAGATCTAACTTTCATGATGTGAAATAGTTTTAAAATGCTGTAAATATTATTTTTAACTGGCTGATGGATAATCAGATCATTGAGTCTCAAGCCGTATGTAAGTTTCATATCAGAAACTGCTAAACCAGGTGATGCACATCTGCATTCCTGGGGGATGCTGTGCTCTACTCCTGCCCACCTCAAAACAGAGAGAAAGAAGGAAAAGAAAGAAGGGAATTACTTACTGTCTCTCCTGTTTTATTTGGAGAGAGGAGCATGTAATATTTTTTTTTAAAAAAAAACTACTGAATAGTTGCTATCATATTAAAAGAGAAAACTGGCACAGAAACTATTTGGACTGACAAACTTTCTCAGAAAGCGAGAAGGTTGGATTTTTGTGTGATCGGTACAAGCTTTGAGTCCACTTGCTGAACCTTCATTCAGTAACATGGTCAGGCAGTTCTCCTCAGGAATCTGCTCAATGCTCAGACAGTGGCGTCCTGGAGCTGCCTATACGGAGCTGACTGGGTTGATACTTTCTTTCACTCTTCATTCAGTGATATTACCTACCAAAGCGACACTGTTTACACCAAGACAATTAGCAATTCCTACAGGAGTTTTGCTAGACACAACACTGGGTGTAGAAACCAGCGTGTTTGAATTGATACAAGGCAAAGGTTAGCATTTTTAAAGAAAAGTGTTTCTTAGATCAATAGTATGGAATCAAGATACAGTCAAGACTCATCAGAGTCTGCCTCCTCAACCTGACCGCTGCCTGCTATTGATTTCTGTGTGTCCTGAAAGGGTTTCCATAGCTCGTAACTCCACGAACAGTGGTAACACTCTACTTTCTTGCTAACTTCTCCCCAGATGAAGCCCTAGAAAGAAGGTCCGATAGCATCAAGGAAGAAATGTAAATCTGACATTCAGATATGCTCTGCCTGGCCAGATTAGCTTCCATCCATTTCTTCCATGTTCTCTGTCACCCTTCCTTCCGCCTTCCACTTGATGGTGACTCTGAGCCTCAGAGTTTGTGAACATTTTCCCCAGCTCCTGGTTTTGGTGATTCAACACAGCAGGCAGTGGTGCGTACAGAAGAACTCTTGGTTCCTGTCTGTGTTCTGGATTCTCTCAATAGTCTGCAGCACGTTCCAATTTCAGACTCTGCTACGAGCACTCCTGCAGGTAAGGTAAAGGGGAGGTTGCAATAAGGGGTACTGCTGGACCACTTCTGAGTCAAAGAAAATAGCCCCTAGTAATCTGAGTTTCAGGATAGGATTATATCAAAGGGTTAGTAATAGTCTTAATCACATGCATTGGTGCACATGGATTATTTAGACTGTGATTTTAAAATAACTCATTTTTTTTTGCCCCCTACCCGTAGGACAGCAAGTCTAACATGGTTCAGTCCTGCCTGTTCTTCGTCTCCTATGGGTTCCAGATCATCATCCTTATTTTTTCTGCATTATCAGAACCGAGTGACCTATCACATGTGAGACTCTAATACATTCATTTCATATGTTGTTTAACTGGAGGATACCTGAGCATAAGTAACTTAGAGATGTCTGGGTTTTATGGAGGTCTTATGAGCCCATAATAAGGTACAGATTGAATATCATTGACCCAAATCTCTAATATCCCAAATTCCCCAAATTTTAAGCTTTCAAAAAGACTGTGAAATATTGTAAACTGGAAAAACTTCAGAACCTGAAACACCATTGGTCCCAAATTTTAGATAAAGGATACTCAACCTGTAGTATAGAATGCTTTATATGTATACACACACACACACACACACACACACACACACACACACACACACATATATATATATATAAGAATGTAAGTAATATGTATATATATGAGAATGTAAGTACTAAGTATATGGAAACACCAACTTCTATGTTCACCTGTAAATTCTCCACACAAGCAGATAACTCACATATCTATGCCAGAAAATCTGGTTGTTAAGAGCCTCCATGAGCATGCTGAACAGCCAACATGAGTATAACAGCTAACCTCTACAGACACGTCTAGAGAGCCAGTTTCTGATTTTAGAGTCCCATAGAACTTTTATTTCCAATTGATTCACTTTTCAACGTTTTATATTTTTCAGAATCCATCATCCACGGCTTCATTTCTGAGTAGCATTACGTTTAGTTGGTATGACAGGTAGGAAGTGCCTAGATTATGGGTTTTCTGTATCCTTATATGCTCACTTCCCTGAAAATGAAAAAAGCTCAATTTTTAAGGTGCCTTCTGTGGCCTCCATTTCTCTTCTCTTGAGAGTGTAGGACAGTTTAATTCAGCTCCATTTGTTAGACTGGGAGGTGATGATGTCTGGAAGCCCGAGAGTTGCACCGGAGAAGCAGGAGACAGCATGATGACCGGGGGAATGTGGAGACAGGAGGTGTGAAATAGGCTTGGCGGGAAAGGAAAACACAGCATCCTTTGCCACCACATGTTCTTTGATCTTTGTAGCTTGTGGACTCTCTGACAGGCTGATGAGGTCCACAAATATTTTATGTACATTGGACACAGACAAAATATCTGAAAATCAAGTTTGTGGGGCTGGAGAGATGACTGAACAGCTAAGTTTCTTGGTGTTCTTTTAGAGAACCTGAATTCAGTTTCCAGCACTCATATGAAGTGGCTCACTTATTACCTGTAGCTCCAGCATCCCATCCACATCCAGTATACACGGGCACCTGCATACATGTGCACATACTCTCATACAGATACATACACATAATTAAAGGTAAAATTAAAGGGCAAACTTGTAATAAAGTAATCGATATACTTTAAAATAAATGTATATTATGTTTAAGTATCTAATGATAGATCTCATAAGGATCATAATTTGAAAGTAACAATGAGCCTAAGTTAGCCATGAAATCATCTATTGCTTCTCCTAGTAACAAAGACACCATATTATATGCTCATATTAGGAGAAAAGGCCAGATTCTAGTTATGAATTGTTACAAATAAAGTTGTAATTAATTTTCCATCTATGTTCTCAAGCCCATAGTTGGAGAGACCCAAGCTACAGTTACCGTATTAAGGTGGCTATGAGATCTGCTGCATTTCCTGGGGGTATCGTGGAGGTCCCCCAAGGAGATGCCAGCATGTAGAGAGGCAGTTGGAGAAGAAACAGAGCAAGAGGAGGTGATGCCTTGGACTTTTGATCCAATAGAGCCTCCAGCCTTTTTTATTCCATGCTGTCTCCTGACACATTCTGTTGTCCCTATGGTCTCTCCACCTTTGTTAGACTAAAGGGCCAAGAGCTGGAGACAGTGGAATGGTAGAGAGGCCTAGAACCTCATCCCTCTGTCTCAGATCTGGAGGATAGCTTCCGGTAGAGGCACACACGGGGTTTCAGCCTGTGGGTCATTCTTGTTCCAGCACTGTTCTGAAAGGTTACAAGCATCCGCTGACCCTAGAAGACATCTTGGATGTTGATGAAAGGCTTAAAACAAAGTCAGTCGTAAGGAAGTTTGGAGTGTTCATGGCAAAGGACCTGCAGAAAGCCAAGCAGGCTCTCGAGAGGCGGCGGCAGAAGAAGGCCCACAAGAACCCCGAGACTGTACTACATGGTTTGAACAAGAACCAGAGTCAAAGCCAAGATGTTCTTGTCCTGGTAAGGTTAACAAAAGTGTCTGTGTGAATGTGCTGTATGTCTGGCAAGAAGCAGTGTCATTCCTGACATTTTTTCACATTTTCATACTATTCTACACTCTTCATTATACTTTCTATTAATGATATGCAGAGTTCTAGTAGTGCCTGAGTGGTGGATGCATGGGTGTATAATATATTGTTGTTTCTCTTTTTGGATATATTTGAAAAACTTCACAGTGTAACAATGATAATAATAACAATATTACTAAGGCTTAGGGAGATGGATGGCTCAGTGGGTAAAAGCACTTTCTCCTTGAGCCTGGTGACCTGAGTTTGAAAACCTAGAACCTATATAAAAGCTAGACACAGTAGAACACACATCTGTAATTCTAGGTCCCTACAGGAAATGGATAGTTAAGACAGGGAAATATGCAGAAGCTCTTAGGCCTACTAGCCAGGTTTAAGCAGCAGGGAAGGGACCCTATCTCAAGCAAGGTAAGAAGGCCAGACCAACCCACGAAGGTTGGCCTGATACCAGGTGCACACTTCAGCACACCTGTAACTTGTATCCCACACACATTCCCTCTCTCTTCCCACATGGGTGTGTGTATATACACACAGAGTTATTACTAGAAACTGCACTGTATTGGAAGTGAGCAATAATAGTCATCGTACTGACTCATTTATTCAAACATGTTTACTGAGCACCGATATGTCTTTGAGGTAATGGGTACAGCAAACAAGTCTGATAAAAACTCATCTTTAGAGAACCAGGGAAAACCAATAAGGCAATTGGTATGCTGAGGGTAATAAATGCTATTAATAAAATAAGAATAAGCATGGCACAGTGACTACTCAGGAATCTCAGGCCGGAGGAGGACCATAAGTTTAAGAACAGCAGAGGCAACAAGAGAAAGGGAAGAAGATGGGAGGGAAGGGCAGAGGAGAGAGATGGGGGGTGAGTGACAGAATGCTGGCATCACATGTTGATGGCCCTGGGTTTGATGCCCAGGACCACAAACACACAGAAAACGAGGAGAAAGACATGCTGGGATGGAGAGAGGAAGGGGAAAATGTATCATCGCAAGCACCAGAAGCTAGAAATCTGAATTCATGTGACCAGCGGGGTCATTTTCTACCTGACCTACAGAGAGAAGAATGTTTCTTTCTCCTGTTCTGTGCTGGAAATCCTAGGCCTAGATAGAGTTACATTGTGATCCCAGTATAGCTCTGGGCTTTCCTCAGGGTGAGCTTTTAAGCACAAAAACTATGTTTTGGGTTGATGTACTTGAGTTAAGAAGAACAGTTAGCCAAATGCTAAAATGTATGGATAGTACATTTAGAGACTCTCCCAGAATGATGGCCTTTGTTGGAGGCCTTTGTTTTTGCTTTGACAAGTGGTACTGTCTACATGCTGAGTTTTAGGGCTTGGGTGGCACCTCCATCACGGACTCAGTTGTGCAAGGTCTGGGGCCTGTTACATACTAAGCCACAACTTCAGACCTTGGGTCTTTGAAAGGTGGTTTGTTTGTTTGTTTGTTTTTTAATGTAATTAAGATGGTCTTGAATTCACTATGTAGCTCAGGCTGGCCTCAAATTAGTAATCCTTCTGCCTTAGCCTCCTGAGTACGGGATTCCTGGTGTCTATCCATGCTTACCCTGATGATTTATACTCTTTAGTTTGGTTGTCTACCTTTTCAATCCAAAAGGTATTTATGGTATGAGCTAGGTGTGGTAGAGAGAAGCCATAAGAAGCGCAGCAATACGGAGGTGAAGAGAATCACAAATATCCAGAGAGAGCAGAGGACCCATAGGCCCTGCTGGAGCTGGGGACCATTCAGGGCGATCTTAGGAGTCTTACGCTGAACAATTTTGTGGACACGGTTGTTTTGGATGTTGTACACAGGAAGAAGCTAAAGAGAAGCAAAAGAAGTCTGAGACCACAAAAGACTTTCCCAAGTCCTGGCTGGTCAAGGCCATCTTCAAAACCTTCTACATGGTGATCTTGAAATCATTTACATTGAAATTAATACACGATATTCTTCTGTTTCTGAATCCTCAGCTACTGAAGTGAGTTCCCAGACTTATTCTTTCTGAACCTTCTCTGCTGCCCTCCCTTGCCCCTTTGTCTACGTAGGCCAGAGTGTTCATTGAGTTCTACTTTCCTCCCACTTTCCAGCTTTGAGTACATGAAAAGCACAAGGCCGTTTTCAAGATCTAAGATGACACATTAGCCTCTCCATACTCATTAGACATCTTTGTTGTTAAATTGAACTACTATGAACTGAGTCGCATCTAAGAGATGGGCGTCATGCTTCAGGAGAATGACTAGCCTCATCTCTTCAGAGACAGAACCTTTTAGAGGTTCAGGGTGCTCATGATGGGGATTTGTAATCTGCCACTGTATGGGATGAGCAACCCACTGGAGAGCCCTTTACCTCATCTGGGTGTGAGCCTGCATTATCTAAAAGTGCATGGGTGATCCCACTCTCTACGACAGGGCTGAAACATTACAGCATTAGGGGTGATAGAGAGGGGGGTGCGGGGAGGGGAGAGGATGATTTCCTACAGGCCAGGCCTGCCTACAGTCTGACCTTATAGAGGCATTTTCTTGATTGAGGTTTCCTCCTGTGAGATGACTTTAGCTTGTGTCAGGGACAGTTCTGGCTGTTTTGTTACCTATAGTGCAAGAGTGAGGCTTTGGCGTGCATTATAGAAGGAGCAGCCCTTGGGGACCTAATGCATGAGTATCACTTAATTTGGTTTTGTTTCTACAGGTTTCTCATTGCCTTCGCGAGCAATCCTGACACATACTCATGGGTTGGATATGTCTTTGCGATTCTGATGTTTGCTGTGACTCTTATTCAATCTTTCTGCCTTCAGTATTATTTTCAAATGTGTTTCGTATTGGGAATGAGTGTACGGACGACCATCATGGCCTCCGTCTATAAGAAGGTAAGCAATTATGTCAGGTACAGCCAAGAAGAAAAAGAAAAATTCAAACCAAAGAAGAAACAATAAATATGAACATTTATTCCAAGCTTGAGGAAACTTTGATAGAAATGAAAATTAATGTCAGTACTTAATTTTGATTAGTTATAAGGCTCCCCTAAATCCTTTTTTTGCAAATTAAAAAAACTGAAGTGTGTTCATGATACTGAGCATCCTATGGAGAAGCTATCAAGCTGCCCAGAGTCTGCCTTTTAGCCCTGAAGGCTCAGACACCCAGTCTCCTCGCCTCTCCTAACATACGGAAAGTCTTGGGAAATAAGATAAAGTCAGAGGAGGTGCTGAGGGTCACACTCTTAAAATCGTCAACATTTAACTTTTAAATTTTTTAAAAATTTTCTGTACATGTTTTGTTTGTATGGATGCGTGTTCACCATATGTGTGTGTGGTGCCTGTGGAGGCAAGAAGAGGGCCTCAAATCCCCTGGACCTGGAGTTACAGACATTTGTAAGCCTCTATATGGATGGTGAGGATTGAATCCAGGTCCTCTTGAAGAGTCTCAGTGCTCCTGACCCACAAGCCACCTACCTCTTCAGCCCTTGACCATCAACACTTAATTCAAGTACTTACCAGCATTTGTTCAAAGACATAGTATAACTGTCCCAAATCATAATCTTACCAGGGATTAGAATGCTATGAGCCATGGACCCATCACCCTAGGATATATTTTCCCAGAAACTTCATTTTCTGGTTCTTTCTTGTCTTTGTGTTTGTTGTTTTGGGGGGTCCTGATACTCAAACTTGGGACTGACTGAATGCTACACAAACATGCTACCACCAAGCTACATTTTCAGCCCAGCAATTCCTTTGTTATTTTTAGCAGCTACCAGACTGTCCTCTGCCTATTTATTTATTTACTTACTTATTTCAACTACATTCTCTCAGTTACTGAGTTCTTCAGGTTTGGGAGGTATTCTATTTGCTTGATATGAGTGTGCTCATCTTTCCTCTGATACATGGTTTAAATTTCAAAATTACACTTATTTGTGTGCATGTGTAAGTATGTGTATGTGTGTGTAGTATATATGTGTATGTGTGTAGTTGTGTGTGTGTAGGTATATGTGTGTATGTGTGTAGATTTGTGTGTAGGTATACCTGTGTATGTGTATAGATATATGTGTGTATGTGTGCAGATATGTGTTTGTGTATAGGCTTATGTGTTTATGTGTGTAGTATATGTGTATGTTGTATGTGTGTAGATTGTGTATGTAGGTATATGTGTGTATGTGTGTAGATTGTGTGTGTAGGTATATGTGTGTAGGTGTGTAGATTGTGTGTGTAGGTATGTGTGTAGGTGTATAGATTGTGTATGTAGGTATATGTTTGTATGTGTGTAGATTGTGTGTGTGTAGGTATATGTGTGTATGCGTATAGACTGTATGTGTAGTATATGTGTGTTTGTGTGTATGTGTGTAGTATATATGTATATGTGTGTAGGAATGTGTAGGTGAGAAAACAACTTGCTGGAGTTGGTTCTCACCTCCCACTGTGTGGGTTCTGAGGCTCAAACCCAGGCCGACAGGCTTGTGGCAAGTATTTTTACCTTCAAGGTCATCTCTCTGGACCTGATAGCAATCAATTAAAGCAACCAGGACAGTTCTTCAGGACAGGCTCTACACTTTTTAAAATTCTAATTTGTGTCAGGTTGACACTAAACCCAACATAACAGACAGGATCTCACATTGTAGTTCAGAGTGGCCTGGAACTTAGTATGTAGCCCAGTCTGGCTATGAACTTCCAGCAGCCTCCTACCTTGGTCTCCTGAGTACTGAGATTACAGATGTAAGCTACTCTATCTAGTAAGGAACAACGTTGTGTTAGTGTTACTCTCCTGATCCCCCTAACATGGAAGCAGAAAGCCTGTATTGTGAGATTCAGGCATGAAGAACTCACCTGTGAACAGTAGAGAAAGCATGTCCCTTCAGATGTGTGACCTCTGCAGCTTTCCATCCATTCTAAAAATCCATGTCTTCCTTGATAACGCTTGCATTCTGTAAGACTGTGGCTAGATATAAGCTAGCTGTATCAAAACCCTACAAAGAGGGCTAGTGAGATGCCTCAGTGAGTAAAGATGCCTGCCACCACGCTGTTGACTGTGGAACCCTCCCACCATACATGCACACACACACACACGATCAGTAAATAAAGCATGTTAAAAATGTTAAATCTACAAGATGAGAATCAACAGTTGTGATTTACTCCTATTCTCCTTCCATCTCTAATTTCATATTCTCCCATTCTCCAGTATTGAATTGCTTATGATACAATAGTGAAATGGGTAAATGTAGACCTTGTCCTCACAGTTTCCATCTGACAAATAAATAGAAAAATAAAATAGCTATGGTTCTTTAGAATTAAGGGAAACGAAACATTAACTACAGAATGTTATAGAGTACACAAAAAAAGGTAACTCTTGTAAATTTGGAAGTCTGAATAATCATTGCAAACATTGCATTTAAGTTGATACCAAAGGACTGATGGGAATTTTTTGAGCAAAGAAGTGTATAGATGGGTGGGATTTGATGAAGGTGAAAATAAGAGGAATTGTGGTCAAAAATGAGATGACACTGTTACGGTTTGAGTGAGAAGCTGTGGTCCCATAGAGGAGTTATGTCCATATGGGACCATTATTCTATTGTTTTCTTATTTCCTGAGGACCTCATCTGCTTCCTACTATCTTTTATCTGCTGACCTCAATCCTAATTTTTACCTTTAGGCACTGAGCCAATCTAACTTGGCCAGGAGGCAGTACACCATTGGAGAAACTGTGAACTTGATGTCTGTAGATTCCCAGAAGCTAATGGATGTGACCAACTACATGCACTTGGTGTGGTCAAGTGTTTTACAGATTGTCTTATCCATCTTCTTCCTGTGGAGAGAGCTGGGACCTTCAGTCTTAGCAGGTGTTGGGTTGATGGTTCTCCTAATCCCCGTTAATGCAGTGCTGGCTACCAAAAACAGGAAGATTCAGGTAAAGGAATAGTCACCTGTGTGCATGTGCCTTTCTAACACTAAACTGTGACTTATGCTGCCAGTTCTCAGAGGAACAGCAGGAGGGAGAAGCTTATGGGAGTCTTTCTACCATCCTACATGTACTTAGCACTTGCTGTCTTCCCTTTTGGCCTCTGACCACTCAAAATATAGTTTTCCCCCTGGATCCCTTCAGAACTGATTTTTAAAACCTTGCTTTTCCATCAGTAAAGCAACCACACTATCAGTTGCATGGGGAATCCCAACTTTTCTGCTTGTCCTGACAGTCACTCTGCTGTTACCAGGTGGTAGCCCTCCAAGGAGACAGCTCTGCCAGGAATCACAGTGGTGGTAGGCTCCCTAGAGTATGCGATCCATTCAGCCCCTTGTTTTGTGTTCATTTAGTAGCAGATATTTTCTTCAAAGTCTTTATTGCATGTCTTACCAAGAGTTCAGCAAGAAATCAGATAAGGATTCTATTCTTGTGATATTGTGTTCTGCTTCCAGGGTGGAGAGATAGACAATAAAGAAAAAAACAACTAATTACTACAATGATAGTAAATGAGTGTAAAATGATAGTGCGTGGGTAGATGTTTCCATCACCTTAGGGGGTCAAAGGAATCCTCTGTGACATGTGTATCTAGAGCCAAGCTCTGAATGACGCATCCTGACAAGAGCCTTGGGAGCAGAAGGGAAGAGCGACCTGAGGAAGAGCACAGTAGGCAAAGGCTAAAGGGCAGATAGAAACAAGCTTGGCATCTTCCAGGATTAGAAAGAGGAAGGGACAGAAGAAACAGAATGAGAAGTGAGAAAAGGGAGACACATGAAGGCCACTACTGGGCACTAGATGGCAGCACTTCCCATTAGGTCCACCCTTAGCAGCAAACCGGAATCTTCTCTCACAGAAGTTATGTTTTGGCTTTGTCTTTCTCTCGGCAGGTCAAAAATATGAAGTATAAAGACAAGCGTTTAAAAATCATGAATGAGATTCTCAGTGGAATTAAGGTAAAAAAAAAAAAAAAAAAGCCAAGCAGAGGAAATCCTCTGGGTGCTGTGACTGATTCAGCTGACTCTGGTTCATTTTCCCACAAGTCTTCTGTTTCCTCTTTTGATCCCACCCCTTCCAGATACCCTCAAACCTTGATTCTGTTTTCTTACCCTAAACAATTTGTCTATACGTTTTACTATAGAAATGTTTAAAAATAAACTTTAATTTATGTAACATTTGATAAATAACAAATTTTGATTACACTCCCCCACACCATTCCCATCTCTTACCCCTCTACTTCCCAGAACCCTTTCTTCAAGACACACCCATCTAATTTCATCTTTTAAAACAATCTATGACCCACTGAGTTTAACTAGGATTATTTGTCTGTACCTGAGTGTAGAGTTATTTACTCAGTTATGTGCCACTGGAAGAAAAATTATTTCCCCTTCCCCCCCAGCAGTCAGTAACTACCAATAGCGCCTCAGGTTGGAGTGAGACCTGTGAGGCATCTCCCCCCCCCATCTGTGATGAAATGATGACAGGCTCAATCTGAGAAGATTGACAACTGCTGTCAGTTCCGGAGTGCAGTGTCCTTGTCATATGGAGAAAACAGTGTTTGCATCACCTCCATCCTCTGGCTCTTACGCTGTTTATGCCTCGTCTTCCAGGATGTTCCCCAGGCCCTGGGGGTAGGATGGCAATGGTACTCAGTACTCACTTAGTCTTATCACGCTGACTAGTTGTGAGTCTCTGCAGTAACTGCTGCCTTCTCAAGAAGAAGCTTCACTGACCAAGGCTGAGAGCAGGGCCATTCTATGGGTATGAGTGTAAACATTAGAAGGTGGCTGACACGTCTACTTAGCAAAACAACAATAGTAGATCCTCCTAAGGCACTGAACTTCACAGACATTGGTTTTTTGTTTTTAAAAGAAAATATTTGTTTTATTTTTTTTCTCCCCCTTTCAGGCTCTTCCTCCCTCCCTTCCTGTCTGTGTATGCATGTGTGTGGGGGTGTGTGTATGTGTCCATGTTTGTGTATGTGCATGTAAGTTCAGGTGGCCATGGAGGCTAGTGACGTCAGACCCACTGAAATTACCCCCCCCCCGTTTCTTCAAGCTCAGATATTGAGTCACCTCCCTAATCCACTCAATTAGTGAAACCTTCCACAGAGCTTCTTTCTACCTGTTTCCTTATTTCCTAAATGGAAATGATGCTCTGCAGAAGTGGGATGGCTAATTCACCTTGATTTGCTTAGAAATTCCCAAGCTTTAGCATGAGAAGTTCTATGTCTTGGCAAATTTATTTGGAAAGGCAATCTAGAACAGTTAGTTAAAATATTAAGTGAAGTATGTGTTTATCAGATCGTCAGTACATTTATCAGGTTGTCAGTAAATACAAGCTACTTCTCTAAATTCTAGATGTGTAGCCCAAAATTTTTGGTAATATCCTAAAATAAGGGTGGACCATATAGTATCTTGTGCTCTTTCGGGCAACAATGTGATTTTTGCCATTCTCTAATCCATTAGATCCTGAAATATTTTGCCTGGGAACCTTCATTCAGAGATCAAATCTATGGCCTTCGGAAGAAAGAACTCAAGAATTTGCGGATCTATGGCCAGCTGCAGGCTTTGATGATATTATTATTACAGTTAACTCCAGTCCTCGTGAGTAGAAGAGGAATATGAGCTGGGGTCATATTCCTAGAAGAAAAGTCTGTTCCTAATAGATTCCAAGAACCTATAGACTTGATCCCTAAATTCAGGGAATTTATTCCCCTTCCTCAGAATTCTACATCCCTACAACTCAAACTCTGTTTCTACCTTTTTGTATGTTGCGTGGTCTGGTAGGCACTAGTGCAATTTCACAGTGTTCATCTGGAATGTGCTCTCCAAGAGTGACTTGCATAGGAAGACTTGTCTTCACGGGAAAAGGAATGTGGCTGTGGTGAAAAAGACAGAAGCCAAAGCTCTGATCTTAGTAATCCATTAATTGACCTCGTCACCTTGGGAGAGATATTTCTTTCTCTAGGAGGATCAATTTTCTTAAGGGTCATCTGAAGAGTGTGATAATCCCTAACATTCCTTTAACTCTTATATACAGTGCTCCTGAAATTTAGCACAAAGGTATTTGGACCGTTTTAGTAGCAAATTTCTCATGGCCTCATTTTTCCTAGGTGTCTGTGATCACTTTTTCTGTGTATGTCCTGGTGGACAGCAACAACATTCTGAATGCAGAGAAGGCTTTCACCTCCATCACCCTCTTCAATGTCCTGCGCTTTCCGCTCACCATGCTCCCCATGGTGACCTCATCAATGCTCCAGGTATGTAAGAGCTCTGATGCTACCTGCGGATTGCCTTCTAGTGCAGATCACTAGCCTCCTGCATTTCACAACTGTGTCCCTTGTCTACCCTGCTGGTAACTGTTAAATGAAAGTTTGTCTGGTTTCTGGAGACTAACGGGTTAATCTTAGTAAAATCGTAAACTCTGAGTCCAGTTTATTAAAATGTGGCTAATCATACTAACCTCCTCTACTTTACAGGGAGATGGTCTTACAAAGACATTCAGTGAAACTATTATGATTGTGTCTGATCAGAGCCATTTTCCCAGACTAGATTCTCTTGTTTTTCTAAAGCTCTTGGGGTATTGACATGGCATTAGGTAAATATGGCACAAAAGAAAAGATCTTGTCTTTGCATGAACCTATGAAGTAATAAGTTTGAGAGCCTTAAGCTAAATTCAGTAAAGCTGGGCCTGAGGCAACGTCTTATGTTCTCAAAACTAAACATAGTCACTGAGAACATAGTCACCACGGACTAGCCCTCAAGAGAATGTCCAAAGGGTAGATGGGAGACTGATGGAGTCAACCTGCATTCATTTGAGAGGGAGCCAGGTTCAGACACCTCTGACCTTAAGGACTGTTTTCAAAGAAGAGGTCTTCCTGTCTTAGAGGTAATAAAGAAAGGAGAGCTCACTTGGCCAGTAAGGAAACAGCACTTTTGTTTTAGATATAGTTTACTGCATACACAACAGAAGTAAGATCAGTAAGGGTGCTCACTGGCTTTATCTTTTCACCAAACATTAACACCAAACCAAAGAGGGCCTGATGATGTTGTAACATAGGTAGTCAGACAATTTGTTTCCGAGGTGTTTATCAGCTGGATCGACAGTTAAGGTTTCATACTTCATTAGAGGTTGGATTTCTGTGAGAAACAATCTCATGGCAGCACTCCGAGAAATAGGAAGGGTGGTGAAAACCTCCATGTGAGTGGTCCTTGGAAACCTCCACCTGGGTGCTCTTTGAAAACTTCCAGTCCTTATGTTCTAGCAGTTTCAGAGTGTTCTGCCAGCACTTACACAGCTGAAGTTCAATCTTTGGCCAGTTCCTTTACAGAGTAGACTGTAGCAGATTGACCAAAATACCGAATGGATGATTCTTCAAGGTGTAGACTCAATCAAATAGGAGCAAGATTGGGTCCAGCTACCAGAAGTTGAAGAAGTTAGGGTTCTGTCATAGAAGAAAGTGGTAGACAGTTTCTAAAAATAAGAGCAAAGTCTGGAGAGAAGTAGCCAAGAGTTGAAAGCTGAGTCTCTGACAGCTGAAATATTGTCTTCACATACTTCTATCTAGTATAGGGTGGCTTTCTGGACTCGGGTATGGGGGTGACTTCCTGGGCTGAGGTATGGTAGGGTGTGTAGCCAGAGGTTTCTGGTCCGGACTAGTCCCACAATTTGGATCTGCCCACCACTGCTTATCTGGACCAGCAATTCCAAAGAAACACACAGATGCTTATATTACCTTCATGCTGTTTGGCCTATGGTTCAGGCACATTGCTAGCTAGCTCCTTCATCTTAACCCAACCCATTTCCATTCATCTGTCTGCCATGTGGACCATGGTTCGCCTATGTTACCTTAAAAGTTGATTCTTGGGCAGCTGGATCTTGTCTCCCCTGACTCTGCCCTCCTTCCCCTATCTATGCTCTGATTTCTTCACCTACTTCTAAGATGCCTGTTATAGGTCAAAATAGTCCCTTTATTTAAAGAATCAGGGATGACTTTCTGGGATGAGGTATAGTGGGGTGACTTTCTGGGCTGGGTATTATGGGGTGACTTTCTGGACTGAGATATGGCTGAGTCTGTGGTGGTGGTCAGAAGGTTACAATTGTAATAAAGTCATGGCTAATAATGAAGTCAAAATCATTTTCCTGCTTTGGCACTGAATTCTTTTCTTCTCCTTAGGCCAACTCTTTTTTTAAAAAAAATAATGTTTTTATTTATTTTTTGAGAATTTCATACAATAAATGTTGAATATATTCCTTCCCCTCCCCCAACCCCTTCCAGATTCTCTCCTATCTCCTACCCACCAAACTCAATGTTCTTAAAATTTCTCTTTAAAACAAAAACAAAACAAAACAAACAAATCTGAGGCCATGGTGGCACAAGTCTTTAGTGCCAGAACTTAGGCAGAGGCGGCAGATCTCTGAGTTCAAGGACAGACTGATTTACACAGTGAGTTCTAAGTCAGCCAGGACCACACCGAGAAACTCTATCTTGAAAAACCAAACCAAACCAACCAACCAACCAAACGAATGAAAGCTACGGAGACAAACTTGTGCCGGCTGTTACTGATTCTTTTTATTCTTAGAATCTCTTGTGCTCTTTTCTAGGCCAGCGTTTCTATAGAACGGATAGAGAAGTACTTGGGAGGAGATGACTTGGACACATCTGCCATTCACCATGTCCACAATTTTGGTAAACCATCTCGAAAATTGTTTCCACAAGTTATTCATAGTGCTGGCACCAGACTACTTATAGCAGGAGCTTAGCCACAGCAACTGATGAAAAGGGAAAGCTAGGGAATCGATCTTGAATTGATTAGGCTTGTATAACAA
Organism: Phyllotis vaccarum; assembly: GCA_033318265.1. Lineage (NCBI taxonomy): Eukaryota > Metazoa > Chordata > Mammalia > Rodentia > Cricetidae > Phyllotis > Phyllotis vaccarum. The sequence continues at coordinate 17,860,062 of JARWLC010000004.1, read as the reverse complement.
GCAATACAAACTATGTTCTCACTAGGGGGAAAAAATGCTTAGCCAGATTTCAAAAGTTAGCTACTCTGAGATAAGCAGGGAGTCCTGCAAGCAACCCAGAAAACAGAAGTCAGGCTGGAGTGGGGATTGGGAAGGTAGCCTGGGGGAGAAAGGACACATGGGTTCTGAATTGGAAGTTATCCATAGCAGAGTGAACAGGAGATCTGGAGTCCAAAATGGGGAAGGCTCACATAAGAAAGGAGAACTCACACAGAGGACTGGGTAACAGGATGGGGGTGAGGAGTGGGGGTGGGTGGATAGAGGGCATCTGAGATCCCGAGTTTAGGTCCTAACAGGCAGGCCACTTCCGGTCCCATCCTGGGAAACTTTCCTTCATTGCATCCTGCTGGTGTAAGCTCAGCACCTAACAGAGATGGCTTCAGAGGAAAGGCTGATGCCACATGAGGACCTATATGTACCTAAAAGAGGGGGCTTTTTCTCTCTCAATAGATAAAGCTGTGCAGTTTTCAGACGCCTCTTTCACTTGGGACCGGAACTTGGACCCCACAATCCGAGAGTAAGTTTGTCCCTTGTTTTCCAGCTTTCTTAGCCCCTCCTTGTTCTCAGAAGATTCTATGCAATGGAACACCAGAAAAGACTGTGTTGTATTCACTTGATACTGGGTTAGGCTGGAGGGAATGAGCCCAGAGTGAAGATAATGAGCCCTTTTCCCATGGTTCTATTTCCCATCTGCTTTCAAGCTCCAAGTCTGTGTCTCTTCAGTTGAGAATCCATGAAGATATTTGTTCCCCCCACAGATAATAGGTGGAGAAAGTGCAGGTCCAAGACTCGACAGTGGGAACTATTGCTGTAGATCTCAGAAGTGGGTATGGCAGTTCACACTGGCAGTCTTGGCACCCTGGAGGTTCAAGCGAGAGTCTGGCTATCTGGCAAGACTGTCTCAAAAGTGGGGAGAAGGTAGAAGACTCCTGTTCACTGAGTGAGAGGGTGTTGTTCAACTGATGGTCCTAAGAAATTACCTCTCCCTAGGAGAGGTTTCACTACACTGGCTGGTTTGATAACTAGAGTCCATTCTTCAGTATCTTAGAACTTAGCAATAATAAAGATGCACTTTGGGGTCTTACATATCCATGGCAAAGTTTCTATTCTTGAGGGGACAGTTACCTAAAAACAGATTTCATGTAGAAGTCAGGGAAGTCGCTTGAACTAGCCCAGCCCACCCATTTCCCTCAAAAAACATGTCTCTCTTTCAGTGTGAACCTGGATATAAAGCCAGGCCAATTGGTGGCCGTGGTGGGCACTGTAGGCTCTGGGAAATCCTCTCTGATAGCTGCCATGCTGGGGGAAATGGAGAATGTCCACGGGCACATTACTATCCAGGTGAGTAGAAACGTAATGGAAAAGACTTCTGACCCCAAATGTGTGCCTTAATGTTCCTTCCTCATTTGGGACAGTACGGTAGAACATGAGGTCCTGGGACATCTGGTGTAGCCATGGACTGTAGGTTCTCTGCCCTCCAGTCTTATACAATCAGATTCTGGGCATAAAACCCAAGACTCTAACATTTTAATGAGCTGTCCATGCTACTCCTATGTGCACACCAAGGTGTTGAAACTGTCGACTAAAGATAGTAGTCAACAGTATGGGCAGTGCTGTTGGAAATACACGTGTGTGTCTGGAAACCCTCCATCTTCAAAATTGCACGATAGAGGTAAAAGGTCCTAGGAAAAAGTATTACTAGTTAACTAAGACCTTTGTAGGACTGGAGAGATTGCTCAGCAGTTAAGAGCACTTGGTGCTCTTGCAGAGGACTGGGTTTGATTCCTAGAACCCATGCTGTGGCTCACAACCATCTGTAACTCCAGCTCCAGGAGATTCAATACTATCTCTTCTGGCACCCTGGACACAAGTCATGCAGGTGGTATACATACACACTTATGCAGGCGAAACACTTAAACACATAAAGTAAAAATAAAATAAATCTTTGAATAACAACTAGCTCAACTTTGTAACCAGAGGGCCAACAATAAACAATAATAAAATCAGTAATGACTATTAAGCCAACACTGGCATTTGCACCTCACATCATGATTAGTTTTGAGCCCTCACCATCCTCTATCCCCAGTGACAGAACTAAACCTGGGGCCTTATACAAATGAGGCCAATGTTCTGCCTCTGCACATTCCAGCTGTCCCTGCTTCAAGCTCTACACCCACCCTGTGTGTGTGTGTGTATGTTTGTGTGTGTGTATGTGTATGTGTGTGTGTATTTGTGCCACATTGTGCATGCCAAGGTCAGAAGATGACCTCAGATGTCTCTATTGTTCCTTACTTCTATGAATACCACCTTAGCTGACCCACACACTTCCAGAAGGGATTCTATTCTCTCTGCCTCACAATTCCCCTTAGGAACACTGAGATCACAGACACACACTACTGCGTTCGTCTTTATATGGGTTCTTGGGATTAACCATCTCCACCATCCCCTTTTCTTGCTTTTTATTTTGAGATAGGCTGTATCCTGTCTCAGTGTGTATCCCACGGGCACAGGCCCTGATGTTGTGATCTGATTGTGATCTGCTACCTCAGCCTCCTCATAGCTTTTGTTACGTCCTTGTGCCAAGATGCCCAGTTCACCTCATTCTTTGAGAGAAAAGTCTTTAAGTACATTTCCTCGAATGCAATATTAAGTATGGCTTGTTGGTTTATTTGTTGAAAACAGAGGAAAGTGATTTCGAGGCATTTTCATCAGCTCTGAACTTCTCCTCAGAGTTAAATTTACAGGAAATTATAAGCAGTTTTCAGTGTTAAACCAGCCCATTTGGACCACAAAGAACTTTTTGGCCTCTTCTAAGGCTTTCTTTTTATAACCAGGAGAAAGCTTGTGGTTGCTTTACATTAACCTGATTGGAAACATTTAAGAAACATTTCTTCTTCCACAGCACACTAAAATTCTCCCTTATTTATAAATCTCCAATGATACACACACACACACACACACACACACACACACACACACACACACACACACACACACACACACACCAGAACATGCATTAGAGCAGGGACAATTACAGATGTGACACTGTCTCCTAATTCCTTTGGGGGGACTTTCTCTTGCTAACTCACAGCTCAGTTATTTATCAAACACGAACATTGCTCAGTGTCTGTCCTTTCCATGTGTTAACTCTAGATACGTGGGCTTTTCTTACTAGGGTGTCATCCATGCTATTTGAAAGTGTTAACACTGTATTAGTTCTAATCACATCATTGGATTTGACTAAAATGCTGTTCTTAGCGGCATGTACATTTCTTATGATTTTCAGAATCAAGGGAAGAAAATTATGGTATACAAAATTGTGCAGGGAGAATGGTCTGATGGTTGAACACTGGGTCTTACTTCCTGGTCAGCTCATTAATGGATGCTTGGGGAACCTAATGTACAGCTCTTCAAGCCTAAGCTCTGCTTTCTCCTTACTACTCTTGCTTCCATCCTCCATTTCTGTAAGTGACTGTCACAGGGCTTGATCCTTTCCCATTCAGGGCACCACGGCCTACGTCCCTCAGCAGTCTTGGATCCAGAACGGGACCATCAAAGACAACATCCTTTTTGGATCAGAATTCAATGAGAAGAAGTACCAGCAAGTTCTTGAAGCCTGTGCTCTGCTCCCTGACTTGGAAATGTTGCCTGGAGGAGACATGGCCGAGATTGGAGAGAAGGTACTGGGGACAAAGAACCTTGAAGGGCACAGGAACAGTGAAGCTGGCAGTGAAAAACTGTGTTGATAAATCGTGATAGCCATAAATGCACACATTTGTACAACTGCATAGTTTACATAAATAATTCCATTTTTGTTGTGTTGCGTCATGTTCTATGTAGCCTTGACTGACCTGGAGCTTGCTATGTACATCAGGCTGGCCTCAAACTCATAGAGATCCACCTGTCTCTGCTACCCAGATCCTATTAAAGGTCTGTACCACCAAAACCAGCCTCCATTTTTTTAAACTTTGTACCTGAAAGCAAACACAAGAATTTATAATCTGAATCAAAGGTAATAAGGCAAAGGAACCAAGAGGCTGAGTGTATTATAATGACTCAGAGTTGACTTGTACCATTAAATATCTTGTTCTCTCCTCCACCTCCCCCCCCCCCCCGCACCCCACCCCCTGCCCTCGAGACAAGATTACTCATTGTGACAGTTCTGGCTGTTCTGGAACCCACTTTGTAGACCAGGCCGGCCTTGAATTCACTGAGATCACCTCTCTTTGCCTCCCTGGTACTGGGATTAAAGGCGGTGCCACCACTGCCCAGCCCATTAAATATCTTTAATAAAAAATGATTTTATTCAGATGTGGTGGTGCATACCTTTAATCCCAGCACTTAGTAGGCAGAGGCAGGCAAATCTCTGAGTTTGGAGACAACAACAATGACATATTAAAAGAAAAGAGAAAAAAAGTTGATTTGAATAACTATATTATATCCATTGACTAGATGGACATAATTTATTTAGAAAATTTTGATTCCAACATGCTTAAAATATTTTAATCCTTTCTCCTTTTTTTTTTAAATGACCGCAACACACTTCTAGGGAATCTTAAGACACTAGGAGATGCAGCTCTAGAGTTATCTTTTCCTTGAAGTCAGAATCCACTGACTAAGCAACTAATAAGTTACAGAAACTATGCCCTGAGTTAGTTCTACTGTCGAGAGGAGAAAGTATTGAATAAGTAAACTGTGTGGTGGAAAATGGTCAGTTTGGCATGGCTGATTATTTGGGCCAAAGTTATTGTCTGAATAGAAATTACTTGTTTGTATAAATAGACTAAACATTTGAAAGTGCTTAATACCTTACTGAGGCAAATGTCTTTTCTCTCCTCCTTATCAGTCTGTGCAAAGGGGGCACTAGAGCATGTTGCTTAATGGAAATTATTTTCTTCTTCAGGGAATAAATCTCAGTGGCGGTCAGAAGCAGCGGGTCAGCCTGGCCAGAGCTACCTATCAAAGCTCGGACATCTATATCCTAGATGACCCCCTGTCGGCTGTGGATGCCCATGTGGGAAAGCACATTTTCAATAAGGTAGTGGGCCCCAAGGGCCTGCTGAGTGGCAAGGTGAGACGTTATTCAATGATGAAGACAGGGAGGGGGCTTGGCGTGTTGTCATCCACATCTTTCAGCACAGGATTGTTGAAGAAGATTTTCTTTTTTATTTTCTTTCTGTCAGACAGGTCTCATTAAAATCATGTCCCTTGAAGGCTCCCATTATGAAGTCATGGCCTACACTGAAATTGGCTAATATGAGGCTTACTCTGTTGCTCTGATATTGAGGCTTTTAGGATAATTGGTAAAAAAAAAAATAGACCTGTGGTTTTATACATGTGTGTGTATATATATATATGTATATGCATATATATAATCATATAACCAAAGAAATATGTATCTTTTGACTTTCTGTTGATAAGGGCATTTTCCTTAGCAACAGGCAGGGAAAAGCTATTTGTATTTGTCTTGTTTCCTTCAAGATTTCCTGACTGCTGCTAGTCAGAAGGTGACAGAGTTGGTGAGGCAACCTACTGTTCTGTTGAGTCCTTTGCCTGTCTTAGCTCAATGGGTCTCCAAAATCCATCTTCCTCTTCTTGATTTCATTCACTCACGAACTGGCATCTATTCTGTGGCAAGTTTGTTGAGAAAACAAAAATGCGCTTTGATGATTCTCAGCACAAACCGCAGTGGAAGCCTTAGAGGAAGACCCACGTCTTACCAAGGAACTTCAAAAAGGAACCAGGGATTTGTTCTGAGTGGAAACATAAGGGATGGTATCTCCTAGATATGTGAGTTAGGAAGACTCTAGACCTGGTGGACTTGAGGTAGAGGAGAAATGCAGAGGGTTAGGTTCTCTCAGAAGCCCATCACAACCCCATATACCCTCTAGTTCATTTTCACTATTGGTTGATCGGTCCTTCTCCTGTGTTAGTAATTGTCTTGGTTAGGTTTCTCTTTCTAAGAAGAGACACCATGACCACTGCAACTCTTACAAAGAAAAGCATTTAGTTGGGGTGGCTCACAGTTCAGAGGTTCAGTTCATTAGCCTCATGGTGGGACATGGTGGTGTGCTGGCAGTCTTGGTGCTGGATGAGCTGAGAGTTCTATGTCTTGCAGACAGCAGGAAGTGATCCCTGTATTGCACTAAGTGAAGCTTGAGCATATATGAGACCTCAAAGCCTGCCTTCACAGCGACACACTTCTTCCAACAATGACATACCTACTCTGTTGTACGAATTCTGGTTGTAGTAAAGGAAACTCAGAGACAGATCTCAAGGGAAGGCTGAAATATCAAAAAGAGGAAACACCACAGACAAATCTCATCCAACTATCTTCCAGCTTCCTTAGCCTCACTCCTCGGGCTTATACTGCCTCCTCTGTCTTTCTATGCCTGCCTTAAATACCCTCTTCACCCAGTTGTTTCACATCCAGGTTAAGATTAAAGTTGTGGCACCACCACTGCCTGCCTGGGAGCCTGGAACTCCCTCTGTAAACCAAGCTGGTCTCAAACTCATATCTGCTCGGGTTAAAGGTGTGAGTCACCACTCTGATCTGCCTGAATTGACTGTGGGTAGATCTCTTCTCTGATATTCCAGACTGGTTTTATTAAATATATAACATATCACCACACTACTCCAACAAAGCCACACTTCCCAATAGTGCCATGGTGGACTCTCTGTGGGGGCCATTTTCTTTCAAACCATCAAGTAGTCAATATAGGAATACACAGTGTGTCCAGTCGCTAATGCCAGAGATATCTGAATAAAAATGTTTCTTGTTCTATAATATCCATAACTTACTAAAATATCTGAGCTACTCTTTATCATTCAGTTGATTAACTGGTAAGTAAAAGTCTAATAGGTGAAAAGAGACAGATAACTAATTCTCTCTCTGTAAGGACAGGCATTGGTCCTGGGGGTTCTCCTACTGTGAGGACAGGCATTGGTCCTGGGGGTTCTCCTACTGTGAGGACAGGCATTGGTCCTGGGGGTTCTCCTACTGTGAGGACAGGCATTGGTCCTGGGGGTTCTCCTACTGTGAGGACAGGCATTGGTCCTGGGGGTTCTCCTACTGTGAGGACAGGCATTGGTCCTGGGGGTTCTCCTACTGTGAGGACAGGCATTGGTCTTGGGGGTTCTCCTACTGTGAGGACAGGCATTGGTCCTGGGGGTTCTCCTACTGTGAGGACAGGCATTGGTCCTGGGGGTTCTCCTACTGTGAGGACAGGCATTGGTCCTGGGGGTTCTCCTACTGTGAGGACAGGCATTGGTCCTGGGGGTTCTCCTGCTGTGAGGACAGGCATTGGTCCTGGGGGTTCTCCTAGCTCAGTCTTGTTATTCAGGAGCATGGAGAAGGGCATGTGCTAGGCAAACCTTGTCGACACTGTAGGAAAATAACTGTGAGTAGATCCATGACTCTGGGAGTCTTATTTCGCTTGCAAGGTAATGTTTTAAGATGAAATCATGGGCGCAGAACATACAGTAAAATGAGCCAAGTAGTTGGGGCTGAGCTCTGAAGTAAAGCCCCAGTGTGACTTAATGCATCTGCTTGTCTCTTCTTGGAGAAATCCAGGGAAGATGGTGGGCATCGAATAATCAGAGCAATTTGGTATTATCTTTGCAGACTCGAATCTTGGTTACTCACAGCATTCACTTCCTTCCCCACGTGGATGAGATTGTAGTTCTGGGGAATGGCACCATCTTAGAGAAAGGATCCTACCAGGATCTGATGGCTAAGAAAGGAGTGTTTGCTAAGAATCTGAAGACATTCATGAAGCACTCGGGCCCAGAAGGAGAGGCCACAGGTATGTGAGCAGGGTTGAAACAGGATTGATCTTGGGGTCCTAGTGGGATGGAACCAGTTATCTATATCCTAAACTATCTAGAATCCAGTGAACTACATTTGGAGCTGAATTGCCCAGAGATTCAAACTCCATTTTCCTGTGTTCTGTGTCAATATAAAGAAACACAGAAATTGAAATGCTGTGCCTGGGCCAAATGAGTGGTACTTTCTACTTTGCTACCTCTGATATGCAATCCAAAGACACTTCAGAGCCTACAACTACATGTTTGAGTGAGTAGCCCCTACAGGAAAAAAGCCAATGGCATAAGAAGCCCACTTTGCTAGGATGCCAGGCTCCTGTTTACTCAAAGTTACACGTCCTACCCCAACTGCTTCAGATACATTAAATCCTGGACAGACTTACAGGATGGAAAAGTTTTGATAATCCTTAGCAAATAAATATTGGCTAATACATTTAAAATTACTGTATGTTTGAACCAGGATGAAAAATCAAGCAGTTTCATAGTTTTACAGTATGTCATAGAAACAATTCCCACCACCACCGCCACGCTGGGTTCTGAGCCCTGTTTGCTATGACTCTTCCTAAGGATCCCCCAACAGTTGTACTGGGTGCAGCATCAGGTGGTGATCACAAATAGGAGGCCAGTGTTGAGAAAGAGAGATCTGGAAAAATAGTTCAGAAATTAGGCCTTCTGGTAAATATGGAGGCCATTTCTGAGCAGTTATGTAGCCCTGAGTATAACATCTTACATTAAGGTTTCTGGTCCGGCTACCTGAGGTCCAGACCCACAGACCTGCAGTTCCAGACCTCTTAGCCTCCCACTGCTGCTTAGGCCCCCAAAATGATTCAGATACTTATATTAAGTTCGGCCTATGGCTCAGGCACATTGCTAGCTTACTGTTTCATCTTAATTCAACCCATTTCCATTAATCTGTCTAACACGCGGCCCGTGGTTCACCTGTGTTCCTTACATGTTTCTTCTTGGGTGCCTGGCTCCATCTGTCTCTGACTCCGCCCTTCCTTTCCTACCTATTCTGATTCCCCTCCTACTTTTTCTATGGTGCCTGTCATGGGCCAAAACAGTACTTTATTTAAAGATTGATACACACAGCATACAGAAAGACATTTCCACATCAATAACATTTTATTTTGTTGGTTCTGGGACCTGGAATTTAATTGGAATGAGAGGGAGAAAAGGCAAGTTGTATTGATATTGACTCTGTGTATTAGATTCCTATAAGCTTTATAATACAGCGTTATAAACTGGATGGCTTAAATACACACACAATATATATTAAACATCTGTATCTCTATATATCCTTCTTTAGCACCTTGAGAAGGAACAAATTCTGCTATCACCTTGATCATGCCTGTAGATGTATATACAATAAATTTGATTATAAATATAAATTTTATTACATCATTTCCTCTTTCCCTTTCTTTCCTCTAATCCTCTATGCAACCCTGATTTAGTTAGGATTTCTATTGCTGTGAAGAGACACCATGATCATGATACTTTCTCCAACAAGGCCACACCTCCCATTGGCCACTCCCTTTGGGGGACTATTTTCTTTTAGACCTACTACAATCCCTTTTGCTTTCTTTCAAATTCCTGGACTTTTTTTAATTCTTATTACACACACACACACACACACACACACACACACACACACGCACACACACACACACGCATGCACACACACACACACACACACACACACACACACACACATACACACGCTTCTAAATAAACAAAGCCTGTTTACTCTACATAATATGCCTGTATGTTTATAATCTCAGGTCTGACAACTTAGTGTTAGATATTTAAGGGAATCTCTTCCCTATGGAAGACGATTTCTCCCATTCTCTGCATTTCTTAATTGCCTGTCGTTCTTTGTCTAGAGCTGAGGCCCAGTGTCCACTGGTGATGTTGTCCAGGTCTTATGTAGGCAGCATGTTCATGAGACTTGGGTGTTCCTGTTCCTCTGGATCTTACGATCTTTCTACCTGCTCTTCTGCAATGATCCTTGAGCCTTAGTTTCAGGAGCTGTGCTGTAGATGTGCCCGTTGGGAACGGCTACCACGCAATCTTTTGTTCTCTAAATTTTGATGGATTGTGGTTTTCTCTAATGGCCTCCATCTGTTACAAAATTTCTTTGACAAGGAGTAAGAACTACACTTATAAGTGGGTATAAAGATAAATGTGTAGAACACAGGTAGAGATTATGCTGGTTTAGCAAAATTGTGGTTGTAGGTTCTCCTGCCAGATCTATGACTTCCCTGGCCCCAGGTGGATAGGTTTCCAGTACCAGGAACGATTCCCTCTTGTTGAGTAGACCTTAAGGCCAATAAGAGAGCTGTTGGTTACTGCCAAAGGTATATAAGCCACTGCAGCACCCTTAGGGTTATCATGCTATGCTGGTCACTGTTATGCTTCCTATTCATCACAGCTGGGTTGGACTATTGGTTGCTCCCTACCCTTGGAAGCTTGCATGGTGCCTTCTGGTATCATGAAAACCAGTCTTCAGGCAGTTATCCTGGGATGGGGTGAAACCATTTAGGAGTAGTGCTAAACCTATTTTGTCTCCATAAGTGGCTGCTTGGCTACTAGTTTTCACATCTATCATGATTCCTATGATTGGTTTCTGAGCTGAGGAGAGAGCTAATGTAATGGGTACACTAAAGTTCTGCAAGGTTTTCAATGACCAAGATTCAGTCCTTTAAAGAAAAAAAGATTTTGAATTGTAATTGTTGCCACAACCTCTGGTTGATTTCAGAGTCTTGAAAGGAGTTGTGCTTTGGCAAACCCTCCCCACCCCCCACCCCAGTGTTCTCACTGCCAAAGAGGAGCAGATTTCAGATCTTTGCTTCAAGATTTCCATTGGTTCCCAGGCTGTATTTTATATCTCATTTCATTTTCAAATGCTTCTGTGAGTCTTTCAGTTCATCAAAGTATGTTGAATTACTTGAACTTTAAGATGAGTATTTATAATACTCTCTCTGGTTGATTCTTTGGATGGTTACTGATGTTTATATCAGTATCTCTAGAAGTTTTTTAAAGAGATTTATTTATTTATCATATATGCCTGTCCTGTCTCTACATCATTATAGATGGTTGTGAGCCACCATGTGGGCTGACAATTCTTGGGAATTGAACCCAGGTCCTCTGGAGGAACAGCCAGTGCTCTTAACCCCTGAGCCATCTCCCCAGTTCTTCTCTAGAAGTTTTTTCTTCTCCGAGGGAACTTAGAAAGCTCCAGAGGCTTTTTTCTCCTTTAGAACATTCTCTTCCAGTGGCTTATTAATCCATCTCCTTTTATCTTAGCATTTCCCAGTGAGAATTGTACTAATAACTGGTGTTTACTGGGTTGAATATTCTAACCTGTGTGCACATCTGAGCTCTGTTGGTCAACAAGGCACAGGAGGGCTTTTCTCTTCTTCATAGTGTCATGGGTCCTGTGTTGTTTCCTAACTTCTAACCTGTCTCCTTAGTCAACGATGACAGTGAGGAAGAGGATGATGACTGTGGGCTGATGCCAACTATGGAGGAAATCCCTGAGGATGCAGCTTCCTTGACCATGAAGAGAGAAAACAGCCTTCGCCGAACCCTGAGCCTCAGGTAGCCCATGTATTCTGTTAGCAACTTGGTGCATTTTTGATCTTTGTTTTTTTCTGTGAGAGAATAAATCTTATGAACACTGTCCACTCTTTGCGTCCTTGGGCGGGTGGGGGAAGAGCCAGGCCTGTGGCAGTTCATTAGCCCTCAGCTCTGGATACACTTTGATGCCTGCACAGTGATTACGACACCTGCTTGTAAGAAGACCCTCAGGACTGTTTACATGCTCAGGGTGTTTCCCTTCTCTGCCTCAGTTCCAGGTCCAGTAGAAGACATGTGAAGTCCCTCAAAAGCTCCTTGAAAGTGAAGAAAGTGGACACCATGGAGGAGGACAAAGAAGCAGTGAAGGGACAGAAACTAATTAAGAAGGAATTTGTGGAAACTGGGAAGGTAAAGGCCACACAGCAAGTTCTGCTTGAGGCAAAACAGGGCTTGGAGTCTGAAAAAAAAAAATTAGAAGTTAGGTGAATCTTAAACACATATCTACTGGAGGACTGTGTTCTATTCCTTTGCAAAACTTCAAAGGTATTAAAATTAAAAAAGAAACAGAGGCTTTCCAGATATCGTGTCTCAGGGCTGGAGAGATAGCTCAGCAGTTAAGAGCACTGGCTGTTCTTCCGAAGGTCCTGAGTTCAAGTCCCAGCACCCACATGGTGGCTCACAGTCTGATGTCCTCTTCTGGTGTGTCAGCATACATCCAGATAAAGCACCTGCATACATAACAAATGAATCCTTTGGAAGGGAGGGAGGGAGGGAGGGAAGGAAGAGTCATCTCTGTGAAGGATAATTGTTTGATTCTACTCTGATGTGTGGAGAACAAGGAAACTGCTTTGAAGTGCAATTGTAGGCACTAGAAATGACTAATATATCAGAGCACATAACTCAGATTAATGAAACTTAAAATCACAAATTCCAAGGTCTTAGTAAATTCTGGCCTTTCTCACCCTGTTTTGTGTATTTTGTTCATCACATTTAAATGCTTATTACTAACCTAGTGACTATTTCCCTGCATTGACATATTATCCTGGCTAAGTACAGAAAGAGTAATCACAGACTATTTAATTTCACTACCCACTTTTCCAGGGAACGTCCCTTTTTGACTCAGTTAGCCAAAACACCATAACCAAAAGCAACACGTGGAGGAAAGAGTGCATTCTGTCTTACACTTTCAGGTAACAGTCCGTCACTGAGAGATATCAAGGCGGGATCTCAAACAGAAACCATGGAAGAAAGTTGCTGACTGGCTTGTGCTTCATGGCTTGCTCAGTCTGCTTTCTTATAGCACTCAGCAATACCAGCTCGTGGGTAGCACCACCCACAGGGACCTGAGCCCTCCCACTTTAACCGTCAACTGTAGTAAGAGGTTTCCGGCCCGGACTTTCGGGCCTAGCCTCAAGGTTTAGACACACAGACCCGCAGACCCGCAGAGACACACAGATGCTTACAATAGTTTTAGGCTGATCAGCCTAAGGCCCAGGCATATAACTTGCTATAACTCTCTACCCTTCATCTAACCCATGACTCTTGTCATTTTCAGCCATGGGGCTTGGTACCTTTTCTCACAGCAGCATAGTTGTCCTCTGCTTCTTCTGGCTTCTCTCTGGCATTCTGCTCTGTGCTTCCTGTTCTCAGAGTTTTCTTAGTCTGGTAGCCCCACCTACACTTCCTGTCTGCCTTTGGCCAATCAGCACTTTCTATTAAACCAGTGGGTGAGACAATTATTTACAATAGAACAACACAATCCCCTACAGTCAGCAACATATAAATAACCACAAGCTTGTCTGCAGGCCAATCCAATGAGGGCATTTTCTCAATGGAGGGTCCCTCTTCCAGAATGATTCCGCTTATGTCAGGTTGTCAAACAAACAAACAAACAAAAATTAGCCAGCATTCTTTCTTATGGTTAGCTTTCTATAATTTCTTACCCAAAGACCTGACGGGTATTGTTTATGGGTCTTTGCAGGTAAAGTTCTCTATCTACCTGAAATATCTACGATCAGTAGGATGGTGTTCAATATTCTTCATCTTCTTTGCCTATGGATTAAATTATGTTGCTTTTGTTGGATCTAATCTCTGGCTGAGCGCTTGGACCAGTGACTCTCAAATCTTCAATGGCACCAACTATCCACCTTCTCAGAGGGACATGAGAATTGGAGTCTTTGGAGCTCTGGGATTGTCCCAAGGTATGTCTGATGGCTAGGGTGGGCACCTTTATGGACCTCGCGCATTCCTCAACTTGGAAAAGAATTTGCTATTATGTCCCTAGGCACATGTCTTCAAGAGTCTGTGACATGGTACTGACAATATTGAATCTATTTTTAGGTATTTTTGTGTTTGGTGCAACTCTCTGGAGCGTATTTGCTTGCAACCATTCATCAAAAACTTTGCACAAGCAATTGCTAACCAACATCCTTCGAGCACCCATGAGTTTTTTTGATACAACTCCCACGGGCCGGATTGTAAACAGATTTGCTGGTGTGAGTATCTCAGCACAGGGGGGTGTTTAGATGCTGGGGATCTTTCTAATTTTGATAAGAGACAGCCCTTACCCAGCCCAACTCTGTGGTTTAGGCTCTTTGTCCACTTAGCATGCAAAGACTTCCTGTGAGGTCTCAGAACTCCTAGGGAGCATCTCTGGCCTTTCAGTAGCTGGCCATCTAGTGAAGGAGAAAATCAAAGAAAAGAAGGATTATAAAATGGTTACAAATAGCAGTCACATGTACAGAGGTATTCTGGGCACACAGGGACAACAGATAAAGAGTACTAGTTCAATCTGGATGGCAAGGATGGGAAATATGAAAAAAAGGCAGTGTGAGTTAAATCACTCATGAGACCATAGTGGGGAGAGGAGTGGGTTGTAGAAGCAGCTGAGGAGGATTATTCTACAGAAAAGCGTAAGAAAAGTATATTCACGGCCCATAACAGTTAATAAAAGGAATTGTAGGGTAACTCTTTCCTTAGCCTCTCTCTATTCCTAAAACTTCTTCCTTTGATGCTCTGAGAACCCCTGAGGTGGGTCTGAATTTTGGTCCAGGACATCTGTATGGTAAGAGATTCTCAAACATCATTTCCATCTGCATAGGTTCTGGGACCATATGCACTGGGCCATTCACTTCCCACCATCAGCTGAGAACCTTCAGTGGGCCCAGTAACATTCCATGTGAAGATGGCTCCCTTCCATGGGCTAGGCCGAACTCATTGGTTCTGTTAAATGCATCTGAAATAAAAGTTTCAGAAATAGGGGCAGAAAGCAGGCAATTCTGAATGATTCTGGAATTCCATTGGCCCAGCTTTCAGGTCTCTGTTTATGGAAGGGGAAAACATTTTATAGGTTATACAAAAAGCTCTGGATCATTAGTTTATTTGATCCTGCATCAGGTACATAAAGGGTGCATCACAGACTACAGTGAGGATCTGGGGACAGAGCAATTGCTTGAAAGTAGGGAGACGGTTGAGTGAGATGAGCAAAGAGAGAGATAGAAAGAGATGGATATCTCAATAGAGGAAGTCAGTGTGGGGCTGGAAAGAGACTGGGTGCTAGGGAAACCTCCAAGAACTCACAGGATGTCCCTGGCCAAGACTCCAAACAATAGTGGAGGGGGTGCCTAAATAGGAATTCCCCTATAATCAAATGAATAACCACCCTAAGTGTCATCTCAGAACCTACATCCAACAAAGAATAGAGGTGGAGGCAGAGATCCATGGCCCAGCACTGGGCAGAGCTCCTGGTCCAGCTGAGAGCAGGCGAGGAGAGTCTGTATGAGCAAAGGGATGGGGTTATGAGGAAAATTCCCACAGTGATAGCTGGCTGGAGCTTGGGGGGGGGGGGAGCTCACTGAATCAGGAGTGACCACTGGGGACATATTGGGAAAAGGAGCTAGGCCCTCCAAGGGTAGACCACTGTCAATTGGCATGGGCAGTATGTGGAGCCTCGAGGGGCAGGATCAGGCTGTGTTCCTGTGTGTCGGCTGGCACCTTGGAGCCCATTCCCTGCAGAGGAACACCTAACACAGCCTTGACATTGGGATGAGTGAATCAGACTTGCTGAGCTGGCCCACCTTGGGACTTCTTGCCCCTTTGGAGGAGGGGATGGGGAATGGGGGGGCTGAAGGCTGACTGGGAGGGATTGGGAGGAGGGAATTGAGGGGGAGCAGGGGGATAAATACATGGATAAAAATGGCATTTTTAATAAAAAATGATAAAATAAATAAAAAAGGAAAAGAAACCTAGTAGAGGTCACTACCCATAGTTCTCTTATTATAGTGGTGGTTTTAATAAGGTGGTTTTATAGACTCCCAGTGACTAACTCGACTCTTAAAACGAAACATATTCACAGGTAGAGATATGTATGTATATGTATATAGGTTATCAGGAGGTTTACAGACAGGCGTAAGGCAGAAAGGCAAGTGAGTACTGGTCTGTTGAATTATCTGTCTCTGTACATTTTGGTGAAGAGAATAAAGACCTATTCAATTATCTTTTCAATCTGACCCACTTTCACAGTGAACTGTGTCAGACTTTTCTATGTGAAACAAGCATAAAGAAGAAGATGAGGCTGACACTGGAGGAGATAATAAGTCTTGCCACAAAATCAAAGATCTGGTTTGGCCAAAGAAACTTAAAACATTGAACTTTCTTCCATAAAATATGATTTTTAAAGGAAAAAAAAATCACTCCCAGAGGTGCTATGATTTGAGCATGTAATGTACTCCATTGCACTTACATGTTTAAGACCCTATGCCCAGCATATGGTTCCACCTTGTGAGGTTCTGTATAGTGTCGGAACATGGCATCTAGCTGGGGGAAACAAGTCACTGGATATATGTCTTATGGGGAGAAAAAAGAAAGTAGACAGGTAACTTCCCACTTTTCTTCTTCCTGTAGGGTATAAATAGTGAACATGTCTTTGGAGACCACTTAAATAGGCTGTCTGTTGGTTAGTTAGAACACATACTCTTGAATTAAGGTATTTCTCAGAAGAATTTTATAAACACTGTGGTCTTTCTAATGTAATTATATGTATAGTCCATCTTCTTGGAAAGAACACAGAGGTCTTCCTGTGAGGTAGGTGGGCTACAATCAGATTTTCTGATTGCTTCTACATGGGAGATAAAATTCATAATCATATAGTAAGTTTTGTTGGTGAGGTGGCTCACGCCTATGAAGAAATCTGATGTAGAGTCTTTTAAAAACAGTGACTGAGTCCTTAAGAGAAGTAAAAGAACAAAGGACAGGTGACAATCTATGCTAAGTAGGGATCAAAAGTAATCTTCATAGAATACAGCTGGTAAGGGTTGAGTTTTCCTGCCAGCCCTAGCTGAGGTTAACATCTGCTAATGTAACTTGGGAGATTAGACTCAGAAGTCATGCTCAATTCAGAACTCTCCTGGGAAACTCGTGTCCCTGGCAAAATTTGGAACTCCTAGAGATAATTTAGACTTGCCTAAGTGCTCACATATAGCTTATATTTAGAATTAACATAATCCTCCAGGAAAGCTGGACAAGGGCAACCTAAGATATAAACTGGCTTTTCTGAGTATGTTTCAAATTATCCACTCATTTGTTAATTTTTCCAGTTCTTTTACATGTCACACAGCACAGACCTTTCACCCAACTTAAACCCATTTTTTACCTCAGGCTCCTTGGTCGGGACACCGACAAGCCAGGAGACACATTCGGTCCCTTTTTCCTCTCCCTTAGAAACTCCATGTTTGGCAGAAGAAATAACTTCGCAGTACATGAAGATGGAGGCAAAGCTAGTGGGTCAGGGTGTAAATACATATATTCAGGCCTATTATGTGCGGGACTCTCTCCCAGGCACTTGATAGAATCACAAACTGTAAACCCGTGATTTGGTTGTGGGGGTTTCTCTGTCGGGTCTAGAAGTTTACAATGTGTGGTTTAATAGAGATGAAGGAAGGTGAAGATTCGCCAAATCCACTGAAAGAGCCGAAGATTGCTGCCACGTGTATTTAGAAGAATTTGCAAAAATAAGGAATTGGCAGAAATGTGATGCATTATTGGAGTGACCAGGATAGTCTATTACAAATGGATAGCTTGAAGAGATTTAATGACAAAGGTCGAAAGAGCAAAGAGAAAGCAGACATCCCAGGCTGGAAGCAGGCAGATGAGCAATGCCTAGAAATCCATTGCTTCACCTTCTTATTCTCGCCTCACCAGGATATTTCCACCGTGGATGACCTACTCCCCCAGACTTTGCGCAGCTGGGTTATGTGCTTTTTAGGCATAATCAGCACTCTTGTTATGATCTGCATGGCCACGCCCGTCTTCGCTATCATCATCATCCCACTTGCTATTATTTATGTGTCTGTTCAGGTGAGTCTCCACTCGTCTCCCTTCCTCTCCTGTGTGTTTATTGCTGCTCACTCTTCTCCAGCATCCTTGTTATGCCCAGGAAAGCACAGGGACTATCCAAAACTCTATCAGTTGGTGCGCACAGCATATGTCATCCTATATTGCACTACAGAGAGCTTAAGTAGAACGCACGTGTTTGGATTCATAACTATTTTGAGGGTTGGGAGTATAGCTTAGTGCAGAGCATTTATTTGCCTAGCACTGAGAGGGAAGGAGAAAGTGAGGGATGGGGGATGGGTTTGAGAGAGGGGAAGGGGAGAGAGTCTTCAGTAAGTTTTCACAGTTCTATAAGGTCCTTTGCATGAACTCTACTTAGTGTATGAAAACCCGGAGCCAGATATTGGGGAAAAGCTGGAATATCAGAGAGAGGAAACAGACCCCAGCCAGCCAGCCAGCCCCTCAGGCCTGTCTCCAGGAATGCTCCAACTGAAAGCCTCTGAGTCCTAAGCCTAAAAGGAAGGGAAAAGTCTCTGGGAAAGCTGAAAAACCCTCTTCTCTTGTTTGCCCAGCCCTCTTAACTTCCTCTCCTCACAGTCCTAAAGCAGGATTAAAGGTGTGGTCGCCTCTTCCTGACCTTGGTTCTGTGGTTGACTGATAACACCAGATTCATTTTATTAAATATACATCACCACAGATCCCCTGTCTTAGGGTTCCTACTGCTGTGATAGAACACCATGACAGTTTGAGGGAGGAAAGGTCTGTTTCAGCTTACAATTCTCAGGTCACATCCATCACACTGAGGGAAGTCAGAACAGGAAACAAAACAGGACAGGAATCTGGAGAGGACCCTGAAGCAATTGATGGAGGAATGTTACAGACTGGCTTGTTCCTAGTGGCTTGCTCTGCCTGATTTCTTCTGTCATCCAGAAGCACCTGCCTAAGGGATGGTACCAACCATAGTAGGTGGAGCCTTCTGCATCAATCATAAATCAAGAAAATGAGCTACTGACTTGCCTACAGGATAATCTATAAAGACATTTCTCAATTAAGATTCCCTCTTTCCAGATATGTTCAGGTTTTTGTAAAGTTGACAGAAAACAGCCCACACATCCCCATAAGAAAAAACAGCCAGTGCACCCCACAAGAAAAAACAGCCAGTGTACCCCACAAGAAAAAACAGCCAACACACCCCACAAGAGGTTTTCCCTGCTGAGCCATCTCACCAGCCCCACCCCAGTTGCCTTTGTGATTAATTTAGGGGAACTCTACAGTATGACTGAATGGCCTTGCACCCGGTGGTTAGATAGTACCTCTAGGGTTATCAGGTACACGTCCATATCTACAACAGCCTCTAACTATTCCCAACATATCAACAAGTAAGGCAGGATTCTATGAAGGAACTCAGAGACAGTATTTTGTATTCAGACTCTCAGATCTTGGGTTTTCCTTACAAATTCTAGTAGCACTACAAGCCTATTCACCATGCCTTTCGTCTATAGACATTTCGCCTACATTCTCTTGTGACCAGCCCAGTTCTTTCACCCTCAACATTCTACATACCTTCAGAACTGTATTTCCCAGTACACCATGGAGGCACAGCTTTGGTCACTCCCCTGGTCAGTCTCCATTTTGATTCAAACTTCAGCATTCCCTACTATTTTTAAGAGATTTATTTTACGTGGATGCTTGTTCTGCCTGAATTGTGTGCGCGTGCACCAGCTGTATGCCTGGTGCCCACAGAACTGGAGTTACAGATGGTTGTGAACCACCATGTGTGTGCTAGGAGCTGAACCCAGGACCTCTGAAAAAACAAGAAGAATTTTAAACTACTGAGCCGTCTCTTCCCTGCTTTTTATACTCCTTGGGTCCCAGCATCTTTTACCAAATCGTCTTACTAGCCATTTCTTTAGCCAGTAGCAGAACTTCCACCTGTCTAACATATGAAGGTCTGAGGAAAGACATGAGCCTGACTGTAAAGGGTCAGAAGAGGGTTAGAGCTCCAGTCTCTCAGGCTGCAGTACAGTCACCTCAGTATCGGCTCCCTCTGTTCCCCACCGAAGTCCTAACTGGTCTCTTCCTTGGATCTCAGCATTCTAGGCAGACACAGTACTTCAGGCCTCCTTCCTGATCTAATATGAGCCTTAGCCATCAAGTGGCAGATGTCAGGTCATGTCCAGAAAAAAAAAAAAAAAAAAAGTACAGCGTATGCTTTATGTCTGTGTGACTAGCTATCTATTTTTGTCTTCAGATATTTTATGTCTCCACTTCTCGTCAGCTGAGACGGCTGGATTCTGTCACCAAATCGCCCATCTATTCTCACTTCAGTGAGACTGTGACAGGCTTGCCTGTTATCCGTGCCTTTGAACGCCAGCAGCAATTCCTAATGCGCAGTGAGAGCCAGATTGATACCAACCAGAAGTGTGTCTTTTCCTGGATTGTCTCTAACAGGTGAAGCCTCCCTTAAGTATTTATTCAAATGTATTGTTTCAGGGTTCTGTGTGCTTGACATTTGGCATGTGGAGGGCATAGCTAGGGGCCTCTTGCACACGCGCCTAGCATGCTGTATGAGTATAAAGAAGAAAGTATGAACTTTGGAGTTGGAAACAGGGTCTTCACTAGCCAGGCTAGGTGAATTGCCTTGGCCTCTCTAAGAAAAAGGTCATTTTTTTTTTTTCTTTATTCTGTATAGTGTTCTGCCTGCATGTGTGCCTGCAGGGCAGAAGAGGGCACCAGTTCTCCTTACAGATGGTTGTGAGCTACCATGTGGTTGCTAGGAATTGAACTCAGACCTCTGGAAGAGCTCTTAACCTCTGAGCCATCTCTCCAGCCCCCTGTTCTCATTTTTAAGTGGTTAGAATACAACGTATTTTATAGTTATGGTGAATGTCATGTGACATTTGTTAGTAGTTGTAAACTCAAGTAGCATACACCTGCTGGCTAAATTGAACAATATCTGCTTGGCTTCCTGAGATGAGATCCCCTTGGGCATTATTTTTAGGATGACAAAAGAAGCAGAGGTTGTAGTGAGGAGAGTGAGAAATATTTAAGCAAAAACATTGATGACAAGAAATAAAAAGGTCACCTGAATTGTAGGCAGAGCTTTTCCATCTCAGAAGCCATTTCCAAATTACCACACAGAAGTTTATTTAAAAGTAAATGCTCAGCTGATAGCTCAAGCTTGTTACTAGTAACTCTTACACTTAAATTAACCCATGTTTCTATTTATTCCTTGCCGTGTAGCTCATGGCTTGTTACCTCATTTTTAACATGTCCTGCTTGCTTACATCTCTCTTGATTCCCCTGGCTCCGCCCTCCTTCTTCCCATCATTCTGTTTGGTTCTCCCACTTAACTTTATCCTGTTCAGCTATTGGCCAGTTGGCCTGTTTATTAACCCAGTCACAGCAACATATCTTCACATAGTGTAAAGGAATATTCCAGAGCAGAGTAGATTAGGAATCAGTAAACCATGACAAGCAGTTGAGTGTGCCCACTGAAAGAAAAAGATTTGGGGCAGTAGAAATTCCTCAGTGGCTTTCAGAATACTGTAAGGGCGGGCTAGAGGCAATCAATTATATGGAACACTGGTTTGATTTCTTAGAGACTTTCCAAGAAGGAAAGGCTTTTGAGTAAAACCACTGAATCCTTATTGTAATACCTGCTAGAGTTATGAATACATTCAGTTAAATGTATTTTATTTGAAAAAGTTAACTTTTATGGATGATGTTAATCTCAGGGTCCCCCACAAAATCCAGTTTATCTCCCTGTAACCAACTCACACCTAACTTGTTTCTATGTCCAGTTTTTCTCCACTTCAAAAGCATGCTAAGGCAGGGCAGTGGTGCCAGGTTTTTACTTCACCATGTGGACACACTATGCCATGGCTTCCGTATGCTAGTCAAGAGAAATGATTCATTTAAAATGCAGGTGCTTATCAGGCTGGTGCACTTGACTTCCATCCCAGCTAGAGGCCAGCCTGATCTACACAGCAAGCTCCAGGCTAGCCAATGGCTGCATAATGGCCCTATCTTAAAGAAAAGAAAAAGAAATGTAGATGCTTAACTCACACATGGTCCTTGAATCAGAATCTCTTCCAAATGTCTAAGAATTATTTTAGATCAATTTGTATCTTATATTTTTAGTACTTACCTTGTATAATCTTTCTGACGTGGGACTTTGGGAAATATTGCACTGTAGGATTCCTGTAGTTTAGAACACTCTTCATGAACCTTTAAAATGCTACTCATTTCTCTCAAAAATCAATTGAATGGGTTACTAAGAATCTGAGTATTTCTGACTCGGATTGAGGTAGCTCCTGAGAGTACGGTACCAGCTCAAGCCCCTAAGAATGCTTTGTAAGTGTGGAAGATCTGGCTCAGGTGAGGGACAGAGGCAAATGACACCTGTCCTGGTTCTGTTGCTCTGCAGGTGGCTCGCCATCCGCCTGGAGCTCGTTGGGAATTTGGTTGTCTTCTTTTCAGCTTTGCTTCTGGTTATTTATAAAGACACCTTAAGTGGGGACACCGTCGGCTTTGTTCTGTCCAATGCCCTCAACGTGAGTCTCAAGTCAACTAATCTTTTGTTATTGTTGTTAACGTTTTGTTTTTGAGATGAAGTTGGGATTAGCCTGACTGACTTGGGATGGATTCACTCTATAGACCAGGCTGGCCTTGAACTCAGAGATCCACTGAGTTCGAGTGGATCTGCCTCTGAGTGCTGGAACTACAGGTGTGAGCTACCGCTGCCCAGCAAGTCAATGAATCTTAAACTGAGTCTGAAATGTACTGAGGAGCCCATGTCTGATCTAAAGTGACTGGGAAGACCGGCTTCAAACTCTGGCTCCACATCATTACACACAATCCTGACCCCGACAAGTAGGCACCGGCACCGTCGGCAAAATGAGCATAACTCTTACTGTTCTTATGACTTAAAAAGGCAACTTTTTAAATGTTTCTACTAATGGTTTCTTACCTTGTTGCCTTCTTTGTTGGTTCTAATCAGCGGAGATTATATATTTCTTCTCCAAAGATAGGGGTAATCAGAAAATCCTTTGGACAAACAACTCCTGGGTTTCCTTTACTGACATCACAGAACAAGTAAAACAAGTGATGATTAGGAATCAGACCGAAACTTGTAATGAATCTCACTGCAGCACAACTGGGGGGGGGGGGTGCTGATGCTATTATTTTCTAGCCTCTGGGGCAGTGGCCAACACGTGCAGTTGCTATTCAGGGCATTTGGCCATCTTCCTGGGCAACTTTTCCAATTAGAAATGAATGAGGCTCATGATAGGGTACCCCCAAAGTGTTGTCCTCTAGAGTCACTTGGTTCTCTGTGCCACCTCCCTTTACCCCCCAGGACAGTCAAGGAGAGTCAGGAGACCACTACATTGAACTAAAATGAAATATTCAAGTATCAGCAGCTACATGTGAGTCAAGCCACACAAAGTTGTTACCCTTGGTCTCCACAGTCCTGTCCTGAACTGTGTGCCTCCCTCTCTCTTCCATTCACTCCCACAAAGCTCCTGTGCAGATGTGCAAACTCCTGACTCCTTTCCTGAAAGAAACTTATACCGGAGTAAGCCTTGTGTTGTAGACTGGCCTGCACCATAACCAATCTTTTATGAGTGCTAGAGCGGTATCAGGGAGACATCTCGAGTTTGTATAAAGGAGCATAGGCTGTCCCGCCTTGGTAGCCATGGGTAAGTGAGGTGGGAGAGAGAAAGCAGCTTTTTTGAAAGTCTGCCCATGCCCTGAGTCTTCTCTCACGGCGCCCCCCGTTTGTAAAGTGCCATCTACAACGATCCCATTAAGCAGCACTACGTTTGCAGACAGGAGACCCGAACTCTGGTACCACTTCACCAGAGCCAGGCTCTTCAGCCCAAGCACTAGCCCTGAACTAGTCAAAGTTCATATTGTTCTGCATGTGAGCAGCACGCGGTTAAGCAGTCAATTGTTGCCCAGCCAACCCGTATGTTGGTCTGCTCTCTCAGCTAAGGAAGTGAGAATTAAATAAGAATTATCTTTGTCTACCACCACAGTCCTGCATATAAAGTAATCTCTCAGTTAACCTTGTGCTACATCTAATTCATTGAGCTGGTTTCTGAGCCTGAGATTTTTGGGGTTGTGTGTGTGTGTGTGTGTGTGTGTGTGTGTGTGTGTGTGTGTGTGTGTGTGTGTGTGTGTGAGAGAGAGAGAGAGAGAGAGAGAGAGAGAGAGAGAGAGTTATAATTTTTTCTCCTTCTATAGATCACACAAACCCTCAACTGGCTGGTGAGAATGACGTCAGAGGCAGAGACCAACATTGTGGCTGTTGAGCGAATAAATGAATACACGCATGTAGAAAATGAGGTGAGAATTAGTGAAACTCCAGAGTAGGACATCTTCATTCTTAGAAATTATCTTGAGTAGGTTAATCATGTTAAGATTATTTATTGTGTATGCGGTGTTCTGCCTGTATGTTTGCCTGCACACCAGAATTGCATATCAGATCCCATTATAGATGGTTGTGAGCCACAATGCGGTCTCTGGGCATTGAACTCAAGACCTCTGGAAGAACAGCCAGTGCTCTTGAATGCTGAGCCATCTCTCTAGACCTATAACATCCTTTTAAAGTCTCCCTTGCTTTAACTCAAAAGGTTTAATTTCCTCAAACTTGAGACGAGGAAATGGTTTAAAAAGTGGAGGTATTATTTTGGAAATCCACAGAGCAACCTTGTAGGATAGTATTTCTTTATTAGAAACCCCCTGGAAGAAAAAAGCCCAGCTCACTCATGGACCCTGCTACCTCCTATCACGTGACATGAGTTCCATGACAACCATTGCTGAGTGGCTACTGTGCCCATCACTCATCCTTTTCCGTTGTTAGGCGCCCTGGGTGACCGATAAGAGGCCTCCAGAAGATTGGCCCAGCAAAGGTGAGGTCCAGTTTAACAACTATCAAGTACGGTATCGGCCTGAGCTGGATCTGGTACTGAAAGGGATCACATGCCACATCAAGAGCACTGAGAAGGTGGGTGATAGTTGTGACAGTTGTGACAGTTGTGACAGTTCCGGAGATGACCATTTGGCATCATACACACAAGTAACATTATATAGACCAAGCAGGTTATATTTAGGAATATATGTGAGTGTGTGTATATATGTATTCATGTGTGTATATGCACACATGTATGCATGTACCAACAATCAATGAATCTGAAAAAGAGCAAGGAATGGTATATGGGAGGGTTTGGAGGGACAAAAGGAAAGGAGAAGTGAGGTAATTATAGTCTCAAAAATTAAAAGAAGTAATAAAAATGTAAACCAGTACATATTTATTTACTTGAGCTGTGAGCGTGCTTTATGTATGTGAAGAGCATGTGAAGAGCAGAGGATAACCCGCTCCATCATGTGGGTCCAGGGATTGAACTGCAGCCACCATGCTTTGCAGCAAATGCCTTCACCTACCGAGTCAGCCCAAAGGTCCCTTTCCCTCTACTTTCTAAACAGCAGCAAAAAAGATTAAAAAGGAATAAAGTTGTGATTGCCACAGTGAATTGTAACCACTGTTCAGAGGGCTGGCCTGTCCATTTCTACCAATCGCTGTTTTCAGCACAACTGAGGAGAGAGAGGCTTTTTTTTTTTCCCTTGAATCTGGGAAATTGTTTTCTCTCAACAAAACTAAAGGTTATTTTGTATGTTTGATATAAGGTGGGATTTTTTTTCCCCTATCACTCGTGACTATCACATTGTTACTATACAGGCTAATTTTTATTTCTCCAGGAGCTGTACGTGAACTAGATGTAAATGAACTCTATTCACAGGTCGGTGTGGTGGGCAGGACTGGAGCTGGGAAGTCATCCCTCACAAACTGCCTCTTCAGAATCTTAGAGTCTGCAGGTGGCCAGATCGTCATTGATGGAGTAGATATTGCTTCCATTGGCCTGCATGACCTTCGAGGGAAAATGACCATCATCCCCCAGGTTAGCCTTAGAACTTACTTTGGTATACACAGTAGAGAAGAATTGGCGTGAATTCCATGAACAACACAACTCCTGCAGTGGCTCTTTTCTTGCCATTGTACCTGACAAGAAGTGACTTCAGGAGGAGGGCGGTTTGGGCATGCAGATCGAGAAGGGATGTGGTCCACAGTGGTGGGAAGGAAACACTGGGACACCCATCTGCGCTCACCAAGTAGAGATGAGCTATTTCTCCTTTCTCCACCTGGTGAAATAGTGAAGCTGGTGTTTACAGTGTCTTCACCCAGTCTGGATACTCCCTTCCCAACATGCCCAGGGGTCTGACTCCTGGGTGGTTCTAGACCTTGTCAAGTTGACTGTCAAGATTCACCTTCACACCAGGATTCCAGACTCATTCCAGGACCCTGCCTTTAAGAGTTCTGAATTTTGTGCGCCATTAGCAGCTGCTAGAATTGACCAGTAGGTGGCAGCAACGCAACAGCAGTCGGATAGAGCGGATGATTATTTGGCTTTTCTGTAGCCCATCAAGGTTTTCTGAGACCTTTGTAATTAGCAGTAGCAATTTTGCTGCTGAAGCTTGAAGCCATTAAGCTTTATATACCCCATTTGATGTGACCAAAAGATAGAGGAGGGAATTTCTGCAGGTTTTTGCCAGCAAGCAGAACATTTATTGTATCAGCAAGAAAGACCTCCCTTTGGTTGCTCTATGGACCCTACCAAAGTAAGGATTGCCTGGGAGGCTTCTCCCCTCTCAGGAGGTCTAGAACCATTGCTCTGCTCTGCACTGTGGCCTGAGTGTCTGTGGAGAGAATCTGTCATCAGGTGCCTGGTCATGCTCCCTCTTACTCCATCGAGATAGGGTCTTCCATGGAACCAGAAGCTCAGTTTGGAGGGTTTTGTCGTTTTAATTTTTTATTTTATGTGTTATGAGTATTTTGTTTGTGTGTCTGTAAATGTGCTGCATATGGGCCTGCTTCTCACAGAGGCCAGAAGAGGGTGCCAGATCCTCTGGAGTTAAGGACAGTTGGGAGCTGCCACATAGGTACTGGCAATGGCATACAGGTCCTCTGCAAGAGCAGCTGGTGCCTGGAGCCACCTCTCCAGCCTCTGGAGATTCGGATATTCTCCAGTCTCCACCCCTCTTCCTCTCCGTGCTGAGCATGAGGCTGGAGAGGCCACATGTGCATGAAACATCTCTTCAGCCCCCATGTTTTCTTAGTGCGGTGCATTCTTTCCTTTGTCCTCTTCAAAATGTCAGATCTTCTCAGGTGACTACCCCATCTCTTCATCTCCATCTCTAAGCCAGGAATTTTTGTTTCAGGGAAGGGATATTCTTTTCCTCTCCTAAAGAAATCTGGCAGCAAACCTGAATGTCTGGGGGAGATCCCAGAAGGGAGCAGGTGCAAACTAGGACTCTTCTTACCCCTGTGCTTAGCTCCCCAGACACAGATAGTCCAGGGCCTCGGGGTTTTAGAGGAGCTCACTCATGAACCAGCCTCCTTCCTAGAGTTCATCTCAGACCACTCCTGGCCACAAAGGATGACGGAGCCCTTTCCTGACATCAGCCCTGACAGCTTCCCATTGATTTGCAGGACCCCATCCTGTTCTCTGGGAGTCTGAGGATGAATCTAGACCCTTTCAGCAAATACTCAGATGAGGAGATTTGGAAGGCCCTGGAATTGGCTCATCTCAAATCCTTTGTGGAGGGTCTGCAGCTTGGGCTATGCCATGAAGTGACAGAGGGTGGTGACAACCTGAGGTAATATTTTGTAACCTACATCTTCCACAGGCAGTGAGAGGATCTGAGGGAACCGTCTTTGTGTTCCTATATTAGATATGGTCTGGCACATGGTGGGATTTATATTATATAGGTCTGATTTCTAATGTGTAAAAATATGATAAAAACAGATATAAAAATGCTTAGAAATACTTGAAAACCTTCCTTATTAAATGTGCCTTTCATGTGGTATTAGATCATGTCAGCTTACAGGTGAAGTGCCATCCTTGTGGAGAACCATAGAAGGCAGAGTCTAAATGCAGTCTCCACAGCAATAGCCAGCTCCCTGGTCCAGCCGGAGTCTGGTCTGTCTGTTACGAGACACAGACCAGATATAGGAACGTGACAATCCCCACAGGCTATAAAAGGCATCCCAGTTTGAGAACCACCAATATAAAGGGTACATGGATGAGGTTAGCCACTTGAAAAGCCTTCGGGCATTGTGGGCACACTTTGAATTGATATAATTACTCTGCATTCATAGTTCTTACCTTAAAATATATATCTTAAATATTGCTCTATGTCCATTTATGCACGGGTCTGGCATTATCCCTATGAGAGTTTGGGGTTTCCGTCACTGAGCTTCAGTTCTTAGATAAAGCCTGCAGCTCATGGACAGTTCCTGCTTCTGACCCAGGTTCCTGAGGAATGGAAGGCAGGACACAGACCAATAGCAGTTAAAGCACCAGAAGGGGGAACTCAGTAGCTCAAGCAATGGGCTAGACACTCCGGATGAACCGAGGGGCTTCATATGATCACAGACTCCCAGACCCTACACCTGCTAGTCTGGATCTACATTTTAGCAAGATTCCCAGATGGCTTGTGTGCATACTGCAACTTGAGAAGCCTACTTAGGGTCCTGGCTTCTAACTAGACTTAGGAACTCATCCAGGAAACTCATCCTGGTGTCCAGACCATCCTCCAGATCAACTGAACCCAGGACTAAGGTGACTTCACCCACGGGGGCACTTACATAGCTTGGTAGTGAATATCATCCATCTTGTTTTCTCTTGGCAACAGACACAGCAAGGCTTAAATAGCTGTTTAGCCTGCTGTAAAAGGCCGTTCAAATATGCAATTGATAAATACATGTTAACACCTACTGTGTGCCGGGCACTGGAGACACAGAGGCAAACAACATAGATACAGCCCTAGATCTCCAAGCACATAAAAAACTCCAAGGAGTAAATGGTAGGTTGTGCCACTAACACTGCAGAGGGACTGTGATATACTATGGCAGGATGTGACAGTGACATTCTTTCTCCCCTCCATGCTGGGCATCACTTCACCTCTATTGTCCTGAATTCAGACCTGTGGTCTAGGGAATTAAAAGCCTCAGATATTAGTGGAGGAACAAAACAGTTTATAGATTCTGTGATAAGTGATGGTAAGAGCATGAGCGGGCATTTGAAAGCCAAAGTGGTGCCGTTGGTCTAGGCAGAAGTTTGGGGCCTGATCTTACATTGCAGACAGACACTGGAAGTTCATCTTGGGTGACTCCTCATCTCCTGCAGAAATTTTCTTACAGAGAATTACAGAACATTAGTCTAGCTATTTCCCTGTTTAATACAATCCCTAATGACCACAGCAGGGAAGAGTAATTGGCAAATTCCCAAATTTTTCCTTCACATCATTTCCCAGAGCTCCTTTATATTAGTAAGAGGTCCAGCTTTCATTATCGGCTCTTACCAAATTAAAGTTATTTGCATTTTACAAGTATATTTGAATTCCACATGCATTGCATCTCACACCAAGACACCAGGCTCATTAGATGGCTTTGTCTCTAATCAAGGCAGAAAGCCTTGAACAAATAATTAGCCTTGCAACTAGAACTGCACATTAAAATAATGAATGCATTGGCTAAGGCCACAGAGAAACGACACTGAGGCATTCTACTGCACTTATGCCTGTATCAACATGGAAGGTCGCACACAGCTGTGGTAAATGTGAGGGATCCATGTTGATTTGGAATTGTATCTTTAACTATGGCCAAGCATAACCCACTGTTTCTGGTCCAATGTTTTTCAAACTTGCTTCAACATGAAAACTACCTGGAGTGCTTATTAGAAATGTACAGCTCTAGACCACTCCCCAATCTGTGTAAAGGGAGACCCAGAAACAAGCTTTTTAGCAAGTTCTCTGGTAAGTGTTCTAACTGAGGAAGTTTGGAAAGCATTGGCTTTAACAGTGACCAGCGGGAGGCTTGGAAAGCCTGATCTAGGTCCTGAAACGGAGCCCCAGCTGCAGGGCTTCCCCTTAGTCTTTTGGGCTGTTATGTGACTTCTTCTGTTGACTGCAGCATAGGGCAGAGGCAGCTCCTATGCCTGGGCAGGGCTTTGCTGCGAAAATCCAAAATCCTGGTCCTGGATGAGGCCACAGCTGCGGTGGATCTAGGGACAGACAACCTTATTCAGACAACCATCCGAAATGAGTTCTCCAACTGCACAGTCATCACCATCGCCCACAGGTTGCACACCATCATGGACAGTGACAAGTGAGTGTGTGTGTGTGTGGGGGGGGCATCACCATTGCCCATAGGCTGCACACCATCATGGACAGTGACAAGTGAGTATGTGTGTGTGTGTGTGGGGCATCACCATTGCCCACAGGCTGCACACCATCATGGACAGTGACAAGTGAGTGTGTGTGTGGGGGGGGGACATCACCATTGCCCACAGGCTGCACACCATCATGGACAGTGACAAGTGAGTGTGTGTGGGGGGGACACACCACCATTGCCCACAGGCTGCACACCATCATGAACAGTGACAAGTGTGTGTGTGTTTTGGGGGGGGCACCACCGTTGCCCACAGGCTGCACATCATCATGGACAGTGACAAGTGAGTGTGTGTGTGTGTGTGTGTGGGGGGGAACATCACCATTGCCCACAGGCTGCACACCATCATGAACAGTGACAAGTGTGTGTGTGTTTTGGGGGGGGCACCACCGTTGCCCACAGGCTGCACATCATCATGGACAGTGACAAGTGAGTGTGTGTGTGTGTGGGTGGGGGGAATATCACCATTGCCTATAGGCTGCACAACATCATGGACAGTGACAAGTGAGTGTGTGTGTGTGTGGGTGGGGGGAATATCACCATTGCCTATAGGCTGCACAACATCATGGACAGTGACAAGTGAGTGTGTGTGGGGGGGCATCACCATTGCCCACAGGCTGCACACCATCATGGACAGTGACAACCGTCTCTAAAGCTTGTCTTTTCTCTGTTTCAGGATAATGGTCCTAGACAGCGGGAAGATTGTGGAATATGGCAGCCCTGACGAACTGCTGTCTAAAATGGGTCCCTTTTATCTTATGGCCAAAGAAGCTGGCATTGAGAATGTGAGCAACACAGAGCTCTAGCCACTGATTCTACAGCCAGAGAACTGTGAGGGACATTCTTATTTAATTTTGGCTTTTGTGACTATGTCATAAGTGCAAAAATGTTGGTCAGGTTGGCCTCAAACTCTTCGGCTCAAGAAGCCTCTGGTCTCAGGCTCCCATACAAAAACATACATTTAAAAGAGTATCATAAATGGATACTTAAGTAAATATCAGGTACTTTAGTCAGCTGGGCTGTGGAGATAGCTCAGTTGTGTGTTGCCTAGAAAGCATGAAGACCAGAGTTTTACCCCCAGAATTCATTTTTTAAAAGTGGACATGGAGTCACATGATTGGTACTAGTCCTGGAGAGCCAGAGACAGGAAGATCCTGGGGTTCGCTGACCAGCCAGCAGAGCCTGCTGGGAAAATCCCAGGTCTGGAAGAGACCCTGTCCCCACCCCCAAAAAACCTAGGAGTATAGACCCAAAGGAACAATACTTGAGGTTGAACTCTGGCCTCAACACACACATGTCCTCCATTCACAAACAGATGCAAACATACCTCAGAAAGAAGACCCTCGTTTCTTTGCCTTGTAATTTCTTGCTTCCCCATTCCAGAAATAACTGTTATCTTAAATTTCATAATTCTTTTTCCTGTTGTTTAGGTTTTACCACCTCTGTATGTTTAAGCAATATGTGCTGTTTATTCTGATGTAAATGAAACCATACTGCATGTATCATATGTATATACCTTTGTTCAAAAAATACATTTGCAATTTGTCTCCATTGACAAGGGGCCCTTTGCTTTCACTGTTCTTTGGCAGGACAGCGTTGTGTGAATAGACCATACTTAATCTACTTACGTTGTGGTGAGTGTTGGGCTTATTTCCAAGATTTCTCTTTTTCTATTATTGACATTAGTGCTATGAACATTCTGGGACACGGTTTCTCTAAAGTCTAGTTTGAAAATGGGGATTGTGCAATGTTTACATGTACATCCAGTTTAAACATTGAGTACAATCAAGACCTCATTCTGGGTTCATTATGTATGTACCTGGCTTCTGTAGAGGGCCGCTATCTTTCTGTGTGTTTCTTGGAGGGGCATTTGGATTTATATAGTTTTAAAAATGTTGTATCTCATTGTTCCAGCATCTGGATTCTTTCTCATCTATTGTTCTTAATGTTTAACTATTGCTTATTTTTAATTTTTAAAAGATTTATTTATTTTATTGTATTGTATGAATGTCTTTCTGGAACACATGTATGTGGACCACAGGCATCAGAAGAGGGCTCCAGAGCCTCTGGAACTGGAGGTACAGACAGTTGTGAGCCACCATGTGGATGCTGGAATAGAACCTGAGTCCTCTGCAAGACCAAAAAATGTTCTTAACCATGGTGCCATCTTTCCAGCATTCCCATATATATATATATATATATATATATATATATATATATATATATATATATATATATACACACACACATATACATATATATATATACACACACACATATACATATATATATATACATATACATATATATATTTTTTATTTTGGGGGTCTTATTTTTTGTATGTCTTCTGAATTTTTGGTGTGAGCTTCATATCTCCCTTACAGTTTGATCTGGGAATATACTTTGAGGTTGGAGTTAAGCCCAAATTTTTCCTAAGAAAAATTTTGAAGGCTTCTGCCAGCCGGCTGGGATATCTGCCAGCCAGCTGGGACTAAATTCTCCACTAAGAGTTCAAACCACGCAATTCAGAAAGCTTCGGATCACAGTCCTATATAAGCCCCGGTTTTATAAGTCTCAAGTAGAGTCCCTGCTTCGTAAGGTGGAGACGGTTACAGGCTTTGCTGCTGTTGACATCTGAATTCTATGTGGCCATTTCAAGAGTAGCTATTTCAAGACTCAACTTTTGAGAGGAATCTGTATGGGTTTATCTTGGCTTTATCCCTTAACTGACATTCTATATTATCAACAGAAGTAGACTTAAACCTTCTGGGTTTGGAAGCCTGCTTGCCTTTGTCCCAACTTTAAGATGCATTTTTGTGTCATGCTGAAAGATCATTGTATTCTTCCAGCTGATGACATAATTGTGAAGACTTTAATCTCTCTAGTAGTTCCCTGCTTGGTGAGGTTCTCAAAGGAAGGGTGTGAGGCTAAAGTAGCCACCGTCTCCTTGCTCTGGCAGTTAGTTACCAGATGTATATCTTGTCCAAATCATAGCTCTCCTTGACCCTCAGGGAGCTCAGATTAGATAACACTGCACAGGTTTCCAGCACACGATTGATGATAACAGCATTGTGTAGATATCAAACAGCTAGGGTACATTATAAATAGTTCATAATTAGTGTTAGTTTTCAAAGTAGCTTCTGAAGTGTTACCAACTTACTCAAAATGTAGCTGCAAATTAGTGTATATGAATCATTGAGCCTATCAAAATTGTGCCTTATGTACCAAACAAACATTTCCAGGTAAACTTGGGGTACATTGGATAAGATATATCCCATTTTTTATGTGTATGACAGAGGATGTACTTCTAAAGCTCTGTCAGAAGAAAGTTGTATCTCTGCTATTCACATTTGCTTTATTGTGCTTGCTGCCCCCCCCCAGCCTGTTGCTCCCTTTCTCTGGTCTCATCACCATCACCACCATCTCCATATCTCTCTCCTTCAGATCAACTTCTTTTTCACCTACCAGATCATCAGTTTCCACCATTTGCTTTACCTCTACCTCATCGTTGGGGATTTTAAGCAATAGCACTTTCTTGTTCTGTAATTTTTTTTTAAAAAAAAAAATCTTATTTTCATCCCAAGCACATTCTAAATAAATTCTCTAGTTTTCTCCTTCAAACAAGTTTCCAGGCACACAGCATTTAGAGAAGAAAGGGTAACTTTGGAAACCAGAGGAACAGTTTACACCCTCTGAGAACTAACTGCCCAAATTGAGACATGCACCAGAGTAAAGCACTGCAGAGAAGGAGAGTCCTACCAACGTCCCATTTATTTCCAGAACTAAATATCCCATGCTGACCCTTGGATTCTTATCACCAGAGAACTTAGACTAGCAACCTGGTCTATTTATTTAGCGTCTATTAAATGTCTGATATTTTAAAGCAATTTAACATAAATAAAACTATTTTATTTAAATATACTGTTTCATTGTGTCATACATTAATATTCCTCTCACAAGTTTTATTTCAGCAAATTAATTTCTGGGATAATTTTACACAAGTACCAAGGATTCCACCATTATCTTCAGGAATCTTTTGGCCTCTTCCTGAAGATTTGCTGATTGTTCTGTGTAGTGGGAATCACTTGGAATCACTGGGAATCACTGTGTTTCAGAGCAAAGAAGCCCAGACCACTATTGTTGGAGGATTATGTTGTTCCATTGTAAATCATTGTCCCACCCACTGGTTTAATAAAAACGCTGACTGGCCAAAGGCAGACAGGAAGTGTGGGCGGGGCTACCAGACTAAGAAACCTCTGGGAACAGGAAGAACAGAGCAGAGATGACACAGAATTGCCAGACAAGCCAGCAGATGCAGAGGACAAAAAGGTATCATGGGTTAGTTTAAGGGTAAAGAGTTAGTAAGTTATATGCCTGGGCCCCAGGTCAATCAGCATAAAATTAATGTAAGCATCTGTGTCTATATGGGACTGCGGGTCTGCTGGTCTGCAGATCCAAACCACGAGGCCAGAAACCTCATATAACACATTATTAAGTCTTTGTCTATCATTTCCAAATCTAGCCTTTCTGACTGCTTTGTACAGTTGAGGTTGGGACTTACAAATCTTGGCTCTTCTAGTTTGTACCATCAGGAGCTGCTGGGGAGAGTCCTGGGGAAGACCTCTGCCTTGTCAGATCCAACCTACAGTTATGGGGTTACTAGAGGCAGGCACACAGCTGAAGATAAAACAGGAGGTAGTCAGGAAAACCTAAAGTGTCCCATGGTTCAAAACTGCAAAGACCCTGAGTTTATTTCTGAAAGTGCTTGTATATATTTTCAAGCCAGAATTCAAACAAAGCACAGTACAAGCATTCAAACGCTGTCTTGAGAAAACTCCGTGCTGTCCTTGAATCAGGCAATGGGCAGCTTCACTATCACATCAAGTGCCTTCTGCCAGCTTGTGTAGCAAGATAATGAATTCTTTCCCAGGGGCTAAACAGACTAGTCCCATGGTCATCAAGGTTAAAGCAAGAAGCAAGCTGAACTCATTTGAACTCTAGAATACCTGAATCACTCTTTTCTGACTCTTGTACTCTGTGAGTCAGAAAAGACTCGAGTCTATATGGGAAACTGAGTCACTGTATGGGCTCCCACAGTTCCGTCCTGGTTTGAAAATGACATAAAAAAGGATTTTTTTTTCAAAAACTCAAATGAAAGAGTTATTTCATTTTCTTTGCTTTTTAAAAAACACAAACTTTTATTAAATTTCACATCATGCACCCCACCCCGCTCACCTCCCAGGCCTTCTGTTTCCACCCTTCAGCCTTGTGGTGTCCCCTTCCCCATAGCCAGAAGTTTCTGTCCTGGCCTAGCTTCAAGGTCCTGACCTGCCTGCAGCTGCTTAGTCCCAATAATCAAACAAAAGCTTTATTATATTAAATTATATTAATTGCTAGCCAATTGGTCTATGGCTCAGGCTTATTAGTTGCTAACTATAAGTTAGCTATACTTTAAAAAGTTGCTATACTTGAAGTTAACCCATATTTCTATTTATGTTTAGTCACATGGCTGGGCACCTTTTTGCTCAGCACAGCATTCTCATCCTCTTCCTCTGTGTCTTGCTGGCATTTCTGCTCTGCTCTTTTGCCTCCCAGAATTCCCCTAGTCTGGCTGATCCACCTCTACTTCCTGTCTAGCTACTTGACCAATCAGTTTTATTAAACTAATACAAGTGACAAATATTTACAGTGTACAAAAGCATAGTCCCAATAGCACCCCCAAAAAGAAAATTATAAAAAATAAAAATACTAATTAATAACAAAAACAAACAAAAACCCACTTCACACTCGCATCTTTCCAGTCTCCATTCATCTTAGTGCCATTGGGAGCTGTGATGTGAGAGCCTCAGTATGCCACACCATAAACCTTGTGTCTCAAAGCTTTGCTTTACTTCATTGTGTAATGAGTTGTTGGTCTGGCTCAAGGGCACTGGCTTCTGGTCAATACTGTCCATACTGGACCTTCATCAAAATTCCTCTCAGATCTCCTGCTGTTGCCCCAAGTCGTGGAGATCCTGTGGCTATGGTTCTACAGTATCAATCCCTTCGCATGCTCTGGAAGGTAGGTCATAGACAGAGTAGATGTTAGGGTTGGCTAACTCAGGGCCCCGAATGTGTGCCTGAGTGGTAACTGAGTTGGTCAGTCCAAGCCTCTGAGATCATATTCCCCAAGTGAGAGGTGTAGCCAGCTCTCCCATGCCAGTGGTGAGGGTGTATCACAGCTCTGAAGGGAAAGGTATCCTGGTAGTTGGAAGCCAAGGAATACCTACAGCGTGGAAGGGAAAGGTTGGGGGTTGAAAGGGGGTGGTATTATCATTAAACTACTTCCTGTTGAATGGGGACATCGAGGTTCTTGGGACAATCGTGATCTATGATGACAGGATTGTGGTGATATATTGTATATTAAATAAAATCATCCTGGAATATCAGAGAACAGAATCACCCACAGTCAAGCCACGAAGGTCAGAGAGTGGTGACCCACACCCTTAATCCTATCACTTGGGGTGACAAAGTGGTGACCCATGCCTTTAATCCCATCACTTGGGGGGACAGAGATTTCTGAATTTTTGTGTGGTCAAGGCCTAACAGCCAAGCAGCAGTAGCTCACAACTTTGATCCTAACATTAGGATTATGATACAGAGTTGAACCAGAAATGAAATAACTGGGTGGGGAAGATATTTAAGGCAGGAGAAGGCAGAAATTCATTCATTGTGTAGAGGTGACCAGTCAGGCTGAGGACCCTTAAAGGCATTTACCCTTTTGGCCTGAGAAGTTGGCTGGGTGAGAATTGACTGTGGTCTGCTTCCTCTCTCTGATACTCCAGCTTTTTCCTAATATCTGGCTAATAACTAGAGTTTGTGCAATACAGGATATAACTGGGTGCTGCAGGTCTCTGGCTCCTTAGCTACGGGTTGGTAATCCTGTAATCATAATGGTTAAAAGTCTGGTTAGAAATCCTTTGGACTTACTGTTGAAATCTGGATAGGAGATTTATAAGGGGTGCAATCAGTAGGCCTAAGAGAAGAGGCATTTAAAAGGGTAGCATCCAGTTTTATAACTATCAGTGGTCTGCCAGCCTGAGATATAGAGCCCTTTAAGTTTTGAAGATTGGGAGCTGTTGAATCTTGTTTTTCTACTTTACCTGATTGGTTAACATAGAAACAACAACATTCTCTGATTGGTTAACATAGAAACAACACTCTTCCCCGAGGAAGAGACAAAGATCAGCTCCCTCTGCTGTTAGTAGGTCTAATCCTCTCTGATTTTATAGTACTATGGTGGTACTCTTTGACCCTGAAGGGTAAGGATGGTTTGAGCCATGCATTGGAAATCCTGGATGAATTGTGAGAGAAGCTGCTGTGGATGGTCCTTCTGTACTTAGTGAATATGTGTTACTACTGCTGGTTAATAAAGAAGCTGTTTTGGCCTACGACAAGACAGGAGACAGCCAGGCAGGAAATCCAAGAGAGGTACAGGAAGAAGAAAAGCTGAGTCGGAGACACTTGAAGCTCCCGGAGGGAGCTGGGAGCAAGATGTAACGGAACACAAGTAAAGCTATGAGACATGTGGCAATACAGAGATTAATACAAATGGCTTAATTAAAGATAAATGAACTAGTTAGTAATAAACCTGGGCCATAGACCAAACAGTTTGTAATTAATATAAGCCTCTGTGTGTTCATTTGGGACTGGGCAGCTGCGGGATGCAGGAAAACTTCTGACTACAGAAAGCTGATGGTAAATAGCTTGGAAAGTTGTTAGTCCCGCTGCTCCAAGGGCAACACAGGCAGTTATGTCCAGGGCTGCTAGGAAGGTTATGACCTGAATTGTTTGCCATGCTGTGCTGTTATGAGCCTCGTGATGGGGTTGACAAGGGTTTTTCACCAGGTTATTGCAGGAGTGTTCTACTTATTAATAAAAACACGGAACCAGATAGTGGGAAAAATCTGAAATATCAGAGAGACAGAGAAACAAGCCACAGCCACTTGTCATGCAGCCAACTCAGCAGGCAAAAGGGCAGATCCCGTCTCCATGAGTCCTCAGACTCAGTGTCTCTGAGTCCTCTGAGGAAAGTTAGTGCAGGCAAAGGGAAAAACTCCTGCTCCTTCTCCTGCCCCTTCTCCTGCCCCTTCTTGCCTTCTCCTTCTTCCTTGCCCAACTATCTCAAGTCTAGTTCAACTTTCCTAGAGCTAGGATTAAAGGTGTGTGCCACAGCCACCTGGCTCTGTTTGGCCTTGAACTCTCCAGAGATCCAGAGAATCTCTGTTTCCTGAGTGCTGGGATCAAAATCGTGGGTTATCACTTCCTGACTTTCATGGCTTGGCTCTGTGGGTGACACTGTCCTCGGATATTTCAGGCTATTTTTTTAAATTAAATATACAATATATCACCACATCAGGTGCCACACTTAATTTAGAAAAAAGGAACACCAGATCACAAATCCCAGACCACCCAGCAGGCAGACAGCCATAAACTTGAGTGTCACAGAGAGTCGAGGCATTGTGAATGTTTAGTATTAAGGGTTATGATATTATTGCCATCTGTAGAATCTAGGAGAAGAGTTAAAGCCTGTGATGTGATGGTGCTTGTGACTGTGATCTAGGAGGAACACAGAGCCAGCATTCTCCAAAGTGGTCAGGCAAAGTGTTACTCAGTAGCTGATACACAGAGGTTAAAGTCTAAAACAAGAACTGGTATGACAGGGAGGCGGGGTTCATATCATCAGAGAGGGGTGATATTAAGGATGTAAAAACTTTCAAGGAACTTTGGAGCATTTCTATTATGTTTATACCTAGGGGTCAAGAGAGTGTGATGTGCACCTTATATATTTTGAATATGCCTGATGGAGAGCTGTAATAAATGCTATAGTAAAGCTGACCAATGAATCCCGTCTCCCATCTGGGGTGCCTTGACCCCTTAACTAGACTATAAAAGATTCCACATTATTCATAGAAGGCAGAGTGCTTTCCTGAATATGTGTTATGTCTCCTAGCGAACCAATAAGGACAGCCTCCATTATTTCTGGCCAGCATCAAGAGTAATTTCTAGTTTGATCACAGAGAAAATATAGGGAACAGGTGTTTTAGACATTGATTTTAGTGTTTTAAGGCAGTTGAGGAAGGAACTGAGATGGATTTTTATGTCTTTCCTGGATAATCTCTTGGACTTTTTCATAACTTACTGCCTTAGGGGTGGCCTTGTAAAGACCAACTAGGAGGCAAGTCAAAAATTAATCCCTACCAAGGGTTGCCCACTGGAATACTGTAATTTCATTCAGGATACAGGTAGGGGAATGCTTCAGCCATGACTGGGTAGGCAGCCTGTCATTGAGAAGGGAGAAAGAGAACCCAGAGAGGCTGGAGAGGAAGAGAGAGACTGTGGTTCAAACCTGATGAGGGGAAGCTGGTTAATGTGACTGGAAATAGTAGAAGAATCATCTGGTTGGGGCCTCACAGCTAGGAGAGGTTAGGCCCCGCCCATAGACAGAGGGCTCCGTGGGAGGGGCTGAGAGATGGACCAGCCAATGGGGAGTGTGTACAGGTTTGTGAAGGTTGCGACTGGCCTACTCCTTTGCTTTCGCCTCATCTTGCTAGGTCCAGCTCTTGACACTCATTTTACAACAAATTTACAGACCCATCAACTTAAAAGACAGACTGTTCTCAGTGCGCGCGTGCGTGCGTGCGTGCGTGCGTGCGTGCGTGTGTGCGTGTGTGTGTGTGTGTGTGTGTGTGTGTGTGTGTGTGTGTGTGTGTGTGTGTGTAGGGAGGCTAGATAAACAAAATAAAACAAAAAAAATTAAAGTGGAGAAAAAAGAAACAGGGAAAGGTGGGATTCCTTATTATTTCCCTGATTACTAGCAGTATTTGTAAAATTCCCAAATAATATTAGGATCTAAGGTACCATTAAATGGCCCTTTGGATTGATTATCTAAGGGGTATTGAGACCGAATTTTATTGGAAATACAAACAAGTTTAGGGCCCTTTAAACTGGGTGCCAAGTGTGGAGACTTGAGGTTTTCTGAGAGGAATCACAAGGGAGAATGGGAGGTATGGAAGACACCATTCCCAGGGATGAGAGAGTAATGAAGCATGTGGCTGCAACCTGTAGTTGTGGGCATCCCCAGGACTCAGTCATTCAGTGGGTCATCACTCACTCAGTGGAGGTCAGGGTCTTAGCCTGTCTAAGCCAGCAGAGAGATTGGATGCCTGGTAGTAGGGCTTTTGGAGAGAGAGGAAGGTGAGAAGGAAGTCCAAACTCTAGGAGGATGGGTCTTATCCACAGGAAAGGGTTGGGAAATTGGGTCACAAAAGCCAGGAGGGCCTAAAGGACTTGTGGGATTATGGGTGGCTCCAGGGGGAAGGGCATCCCAGCCTAAGGAAACTGCTGGACTGCAGCTCCAAAAGTGCGGGTATGGGATCAGGTGAAGAGGGCCAGCTATGACCTTAAAGACTGTGGCTGGAGGTGCTTCCACTTCAAAGAGTACTAGAGGGAAGTCAGACACTCAAGGGCTACTTTCTCAGAGAAACTCACCTAATTCCTGATGATTGATGAGATGTTGGAAAATTGGTGAGCTGGAAGGTCAGTCTGCTACAGATGGACTGGAGATAAAAGATAGAATCCCAGTGTGATTCAGATCACAAGGTGGAGCACAGGTACCAACGGTATCTATCCCAGGTTTCAGCACCAAACGTGTTACATCTCTGAAGGGAGAGGTATTCTGGCAGTCAGAAGCAAAGGAATACCTACAGCTCAGAAGGAAAAGATATTCCAACAGAAGTGTCACAGCTCTGTTCTGATGGGATAGTTTCCCCAACAAAATGGCACAGCCCTTGATCTGGGAAAGGGTTTCCTAATGCAAGTATAACAATTCTGCTCCAACGAGGGAGGATTTCTCCCGTGTGGTTGTTACAGCTCTGCTCCTCTCTGCTCCAGAGAAATGTTACAGCTCTGCTCAGCTTCTCCAGAGTGTAACAATTCTGCTCCAAAAGGAAAAGTTTCCTCAGCCAAAGTGTTACAGCTCTGCTCTGTTTCAGGGAAAGTTGTTATAGTTCCGGAGTTCCCCTACAGAACTCTATTATAGTTCCCCTATTATAGCTCTGCTTTGCTCCAGCAAAAATTGTTACACCTTTGCTCTACTCTGTGGGAAGAAAGTTGTTACAACGAACCACACTCAAGAGATTTACTAGGAAGGAGGAATCCAGGAGAGTGACTGCCTCTACCAGGGTTAAAAAAAAAAAAAAGAAAAAGAAAAAAAAACCCCAAAAACCCAAAAAACAAAAGAGGAAACCCAAAAATGAACAGTTACAGGGATAATATAGGATTTCTTAGGGATGGAGCATTCCAAAGTAGAGATTTTCAGGGTGGGGATTAGTAGGATCTCAATTTTTAACTTTGAGACAAGCTCAGAGATTGGTTGAATTTCATGCTCAGGGATTGGTTAGTTTGTGCTCATGAACTGGTTGTTTTACATGTTCTGGGATTGGTTGAATTTCAATTTCTGAGTTGGTTAGGGCAGTGTGTTCCATTGGCTCTGGTTTCAGGGCCAGGGTATTCTTTCACTGTCCCTTTTTACCCTACAGAGGGGTGGAGACAGCTCTCCCAAGAAGGGGAGAGCTCTCCCATGAGGGGTGGGACAAGCTATCCTGTGTCTGGGTTGGGGTTAGCTTTCCCATGTAGGGTAGGACAGCTCTTTGGGGGCCAGCCCAAGGGTAGGACCAGCTCAGCAAGGCCCTCAGATTTCAACCTGCATGATTTGCATGGGTTCCTCTGGTAACATGGGCAAAAGACAACACAGACCCCTGCTGCAGCAGGACCACAGACCCAGACATGGCCTTCAGCAGCAGCTTGGGCCCATACATCACCATGGCCTCAGTGGCAGCACAGGCCACTAAGCCTGACATGACCCCAGCTGAAGCATGGCTTTAGACACCAATATGGCAGCCCAGCCCCTGGTTGTATGGCTTTTGGTGGCAACATGGGCCATGGACATTAACATAGACCTTGGATTCAGTAGAAACATTAACCCAGACATGGCTCTCAGTGATGTCACCATGGCCTTGGGTGGCAGTGAAGGCCACTCTGATATGTATGGCCCCAGCAGCAGCATGACACCGACATGGCCTAAGGTGTCAACCCAGACTCTGGGCAGCTGCATGGCCTTTGGTGGTAACGGGAGCCATGGACATCAACACAAACCCTGACTACAGTAGGGCCATGGACCCAGACATGGCCCTTGCAGCAGTCTGGGTCTCAATATGACCACATGGCCAGGTGGCAACCATGTCACCAACATCAGCTAGTTCCTTACGGCCTTTGCCTCTTTGGATCAGCCCCTCTCTACAGCATGTGACCCATTCCACCTCTCTCCCATTTCACCACCAAGAATCATCATAAAAATGCCCACCTTCCCAGCACTGTAAGGCACCAGCAGGCTAGTGGTTGTCTTCTGGTCACCCAGACTAAGCAGTACCAGGTAAGCCTATGGGTGGGTGCCCCCCATCTGCTCCCTCCTTCAGGACCCTGGTTGTCTGAATTACTCCATTATCATAGCCTTTCCTTTTACTTTCTATCTAAATAATTGTTATGCTAGAAAGTTTAATTCTTATAGGAAAAAAAAATTTAGAGAAGAGGAAAACGTGAAATAAAAGAATACACATTAGGAAAATAAACATAAAACTAGACCTTTACAAAGAAAATAATTATTTATGAACCTTTACTCTTTAGAAAACAGACTGGTATATTCAAATCTTTTTTTTTCCCCTTAAAATTGTATTTACTTATATTTTATGTATGAGTGCTCTGCATGTGCACGTGCAGGCCAGAAGAGGGCATCAGATCCTATTGTAGATGGTTGTGCGCTACCATGAGGTTGCTGGAAACTGCACTCAGGACCTTTGTAATAGCAGCCTCTTACCCTCTGACCCCTGAGCCTTCTCTCCAGCCCCCTCAACTCTTTTTTTTTTTTTTAACATTTTTTTTTTCTGTAAAGACTCTGGTTTTAGTTACTTATTTTTTTAATTTTTATTTTACAGGTATCAGTGCTTTGTCTATTTGTGTTCCAGATGTGTCTAGTGGCCTGCTCTGGCCAGAAGGGAATGGTGGATCCCCTAGAATTAGAGATACAGGTTGTGAGCCTCCACAGGGTGCTGGGAACTGAACCTAGATCCTCTGCAAGAGCAGCCAGTGCCCTTCGCTGCTGAGCCGTCTCCTTAGCCTCTCCTTTAACTCTAAACAATCAAGACTTTGTTTCCTATAGTGGTGGATGACCGGATGGAGCTCACCTTAATATCCATATGATTTTATGCCTGATAAATACCACCATGGATTCAGATTCATCTCCCCTGTTCCTTGGCTTTCCCTCTGTTGGAACAGCCATTTGGGAGACATTTACTTTCTGGCCAGGGAAGAAATGCACACTTGTTCTCTGGGAAAGTC
The DNA here is from genome assembly GCA_033318265.1 of Phyllotis vaccarum. Classification (NCBI taxonomy): domain Eukaryota; kingdom Metazoa; phylum Chordata; class Mammalia; order Rodentia; family Cricetidae; genus Phyllotis; species Phyllotis vaccarum. The sequence continues at coordinate 17,816,561 of JARWLC010000004.1, read as the reverse complement.
ATTGTTGGCTGGTATCTGTGAAGGGACTGAGCCTTCCAGAGGATCAGCTCTGACCACAGCTTCTTTCCTGGCTTGGCGCTAACACTGTTGCCTGCCTGCTTCCTTTGCTCATCTGCAGATACTAACCCTAATCCTGAGAAAGGGCCTGCTGGCCATAATATCTCCCTAACATGTTTACTAATTCTGAATTGTAAACCAATGACAGCTTGTCTATTTTTATTTAGAATCTTTTTTTTTGTCTTTGTGGGATATGGATATAATTGAAGGTTATAATTTGGCTTCTGTTTTTGTAAATACAGAAATACAGGTTTTGTTGTTGCTGCTTTTAGCACAGCTATGTTCCTTTATTTTTATATTTTCCTTGTTTGCTCTCAGGTTGCAATGCAGAGTTAAGTCATAACAGATTTCCTGGCCTTCATTCCCTAAAATATGTACTCTATAGATCTTTGTGGGAAAGGTCTTCAGGCTTATATTTTGATCATCAAAATGGCGATTTGCCTCAAAAATATTATTATGATAGAGATGTTCACAGTCAAATCCATAAAACCTGACAAAATGTCACATTTCATAACAAAATAAATAAAGGATTTTGCCATTGTAATTAAGGGTTCAGGGAGGGAAGAGTAGATTCTGGGTTATTCGAGTATGCTCAGTATAATCAGAGAATCCTTATAACAGAAAGCCTGTTGGTTGGGGGTGGGGCTCAGTAGTGGAGCATTTGCCAAGCACATATGAGGCCTGGGTCACACAAAAGACAGCCAGGAATTCAGAGCCAAAAAGGTGATGGAAACATGGATGCTGACTTATGAAGACAGTGTGTCAGTCGCCTTGAAGTTAGAGGAAGAAGGTCCAAGCTGAAGAACAGAGTCAGAAAAGGCAAAGGGATACTGTCCCCTGGCGTCTCCACGAGAACAAGTCCTCTAGTTAAAATTCTGATGTGTTTTAAGCCACAGAATTCATGGTGGTTTGTTATGGCAGCAACTGATAAAACAATTGTCCCCATCTTGGCCTTGAAAGTCATCTTATGGTAAAACACAAACTAGGTTCATTCCTGTTTATGAATCTGTTTCTCAAGGACTGAGCTATGCCCACCTGTAATCTTTACAAATGCTTCTGTTCTGCCTGCCTCAGGAAATAGCAACCATGGTTGTTTTCTTTTTCCCCCCAAAAAAGACCTTTGTTTCAAAAAGTTAGGACTATCTTGCAAACTTACCTTTGTTTCAAAAGGTTCTTATAACCACCTGCTGTGGGATAATCTTTTTGTATACTGTAAATCTTTTTGTACTCTGCCTTTATTAAGCCAGCTTCTGATTGGTTTAATAAAGAGCTGAAAGGCCAATGGCTAGTCAGGAGAGAGTAGGTGGGACTTCCGGGGAAAGAGAGGAACTAGGGATGAACGTAGGCTCACAGAGACACCATTGAGACACAGAGGAAGTCAGACTGACCGAGTGAAGGAGAGGTCAATGCTAAGTGGCAGAATGTAAATTAATGGAAGCAGGTCAATTTAAGTTATAAGAGCTAGTGGGATAAGCCTAAGCTCAAGGCCAAGCTTTCATGATTAATAAATCTCCATGTCATTATTTGGGGGCTAGAAATCCAAGAAAGTCTGACAAGGTCCAAAGACTAAAACCACTATTTGTTAGGACCACCTTGTTATAACCACCTTGTTAGGTCTGGCCTCTGTAATCCCGGCCATTTGCCTGTCAACCCCTTCATTTGGAAAGCTCCTACTTCTGAGCTATAAACCACATCTTCTCCATGTCCAATGCTGACCTCTTGAACCTGCCTTAGAGAGAGACAGTCTCTGCATATGGATAAAAAAGCTTGCTTTAATTCATTTGGTCATTGACTATTCTGATCAGTGGTCTTTCTCCTTGGATCTTTAGGATTAACACAAGAGGAAACTAGGAATAGAGAGCTGTGGTGATATATTGCATGAAAAACATCCAGGCAGTGGTAGCGCACGCTGTTAGTCCCAGCACTTGGGAGGCAGAAGCAAGAGGATCTCTATGAGTTCAAGGCCAGCATGGTCTACAAAGCAAGTTTCAGGACAGCCAGGACTGTTACACAGAAAACCCTGTTACAAACAACCCCCAACACACACCAAAACAGAAAAGGCTGGAGAGACAGCTCTGTCCTCTGACATTCCAGACTATTTTATTAAATATACAATAAATCACCACAGAGAGCTTCAGGGGCTCTGATAAAATTCTCAAAGTTTTCCAGGGAGCACCAAATGGTAAGTTGTTTTTTTAAATCTATCTCGGCCAACCCTGCTGTGGTTGGGATTTAAGTACCACACTGCCTTTTACTTACTTACCACTAAAAGTTGATTGTAACACTCATGCCCGACACCTGTTCCAGAAAATTTGGTCTTGGTGTAGAAAAACTGCCTCCAAGGTGTTGTGAGACCAAAGGAAAGTGTCAGACAGATTCAGAATTCTATGGGCTACAGTTTATTGATAGGGCTTACTGATAGAAGTCTTGTCCTGGGACAAGCAGCAAGACCAATTCATCCTAAAATCCTTACAAGAAGGAGAGGGTAAGCTTCATGTGCTCAGTGGCACGACGCTTACAGAAGGCCCTGCTGTACCTGGTGTTCAGTGTCCAGTCCTAAAACTACTGCTGTACCTGGTGTCAGTGTACAGTCCCAAAGCTACACATACTGACCTTTTGGGGGTTACTCACAAATAACAAATGATGGATAATTTATTCAGAAAATCTAGAGTGATGTGGGATCTCTTTCTGTATGCTGTGAATATCATTAGTTAATAAAGGGACTGCTTTGGCTCATGGAAAAGCATCTTAAAAGCAGGCAGGAAATTGAGCACAGATAAGGGGGAAAGGGGCAGAGTTAGACAGAGCCCGATCAAGTCACCCAAAAATCAACATGTAAAAGAAACACAGGTAAGCTGTGGGCCACGTGACAAGATTCATGGAAATGGGTTAAGATACAAGAGCTAGTAGCAATATGCCTGAGCCATAGGCCAAGCAGCATGTAATTAATATCAGCCTTTGTGTGTTTCTTTGGGACTTTGGGACTGCTGGTCTGGACCTCAGGGTTAGGCAGAGCTAAGCAACTGTGAGCAGGTCCAGACCTTGGAGCTAGACTGGGCCAGAAACTTCTTACTACACTAGAACATTTTCAAAATTTACCAAGAAGAAAAGAATCCATTGGCATAGGATTTCAAAGGGTTTATCTATTTGTAGTATGCTGGGAAATTGAGAGATAAACCAATCAGCTGTGTCGGCTGTGTCACATCAGCTGCAGGCAGGTCGAATCGCATTAATAAATACTCTTTCCCAACTAAACTTCGCCTATCTACTCCATTTTGATACTATCTGGAATTAACCATACCGTTCTCAGGTGAAAGGCTGTTTCAAAGGCCAGTCAGTCATAAATTTGGCAATGGTGGATTAAGCCTGTCATGCCTAGCTTTCCTGATCCTGTACTTAAGGGGTATCTGACAGGAAATGCCTGGGTCCTGACTCCTCTTTGGTATTCTGGAGACCCTTGGATATGAGTGCACAAGCATGTGACATGGTCCTGCATGAGTCTTCAGACTCCCTGGTCATACTCCTCCAGGCCTGCCTGCTCCCAGTATTTCCAGAATGAACATGTTACTAAGCACGATACTTTCCCCCTTCCCCTTCCTGCTGCCAGGTCTCTGCTTAAAGAGCATCTCTTAGGCTGGACACTGGTGGTACAACACCTTGACCCCAGCAGGCAGATGTCTGTGAGCTTAGGGCCAGCCTGGTCTACACAGAACAGCCAGAGCTACATAACGAGATCTGTGGGATAATGCTCTTGTATACTGTAAAGATTTTTTTGCTTGTATTGAGAAAATGCCTTCATAAGATTTTCTTAATCAGTGACTAATGTGGCCCAGTCTGGTGGTACCATGCTAGGCTGGCAGTCCTTGGTTCTCTAACAAAGCAGGTTGAGCAGGCCATGAGGAGCAAGCCAGGAAGCAGCACTCCTCCGTGGCCTCTGCATCAGCTTCTCCCTCTAGATTCCTGAGCTGTTTGAATTCTTGCCTTGGCTTCCCTCAATGGATTGTGACTCAGGATTTGTAGGCTGTACAAAGTCTCTTCCCCAAGTAGTTCCAGTCCTAGGGCATCATCACAGCAGTAGTAACCCTGAGGGAATTATGTCTCAATCTTTACACACTCATCTCCTGGGAGACTTGTTAGGTTTGTGCTCTGGCTTTGCTCCCAGCCTCCAGGTGATGGTGTTGTGGCCCTGCTGCTCTGCAGATTCAATCTTGGGGAACAGAGGTCTAGAAGACATCTAGTACTGAGACCAAAAAATGTATACTTTCTTCATAAATTTGCTACTGACCCAATTATTACCCTTTTGCCAATGACTCCCTTATTTCATTTTATTATTTTGTTTTCTCTGTGTAGCCCTGGCTGTCTTGGAACTTGTTCTGTAGACCAGGCTGGCTTCAAACTCAGAGACCCATCTGCCTCTGCTGGAAAGGTGCTGCTGGGCTTAAAGGTGTGCGCTACCATTTCCTGGCTCCAATTTTATATTCTTTATAGGATATTTCTCTTTCCCATTGCCTAAGTTAGTTAAGAAAGTCTTCATATCCCCAGCAATTGCTTCTCTTGCCTTTGATCCATTCATCTTCCAGGACATTCTCCTTCCCCAACACAGGGGAAGCATGGGTTTGCTATCTGAGTCAATCAGCTCTGAAGTCCTTGATGTGGCCCTCAAGACCCCTCTAACTTGTTCCTTACACTGTGTTGATGTCTTAGCCTTCATTTTCCCATTGACAAAAATTGTTTATTATGAGTGATGTTTCAAATCATGCACATACTACAGAATGCCCAATTGTTTTAAAAATATTTTATTGAGTTTCATAATGTATTTGATCATATTAAGTAGTCTAAGAGTCCTAACTCCTTAGATTACCCCAAACCCCCAACTTCCTGGGCTTTAGGGTTTTGTTTTAATAATCTTTGGACTAATTTGTGCTGTTCATATACTTACTCATGAGGTTGAGACCATTCACTGGAGTGTGATCACCTACCTAGAGCCACAACCTTTCAAAAGACAGAGTTCCTTCCCCAGAACTGTCCACAGCTCCTTGATTAGAGGAAGGGGCTCATGAAACGCTTTTCACTCCATCTTAGAATGCTGACTGACTTGGTCTTATCATGAAGGCATTTTCCCTGTCCTGTCTACAAGTTTTACTGCCTTCCCTGACCTTTGGCCCTTCTAGTCTCTGTTCCCTCTTCTTTGACAGATTCCTGAATCTTTGGAGAGGGGATGTGATAGTGGAGACGTCACATTTGTAACTGAGCATTCCACTGACATATTCTCTACACTTCGACCAGTTGTGACTTTCTGTGGTAACTACTGCCCACCGTGAGCTCTGGGAGCTGCCCTCATCTGCCAGTAGATATAAATTTAGAGGGCGGCTTGATACTATGTGCATTTAGCAAAATAAAAGGAGTAGGTTCATCTGTGGGGCCCGTGAGCTCCCCGATCATGGGTTTATAACCAGATTCTGGCTCATTTTCACAGTCCTGAAAGGTGCTAGGCAGGCTGCTTGGGAAACAGCCTTACCCAACTGTGAACCTAATTCTTTTTTATTGTGAGAACACTGAAGCACTCTTCAACAAAGGAAGGAAAAAAAAAAAAACCAAAAAAACCAAAAAACAAATTTAGAACACGAACAAGGAAGGTTTAAACTCCTAGAAAGAGAAATTTAACAATTTGGATGAAAAACTCAGCAAAGACATAAAAATTCAGAGGAGACAGAAATCCTAGAAATTAAAAACTCCAATCACTTAAAAACTGAATGAAAGTGATGTGATTCTCCGGTCTCTGCCTCTCAAGTGCTGGGCTTAAAGGTGTACACCACAGGCCAGACATCTTATACTGTACTTTGAAAACTCAAACTCAAAGCTGCTGCCAGGGAATATATATATACACACACCTAGAACCTCAACACTCAGGTGACGCAAAAGGGTTCATTTGAACCCTGCCTGGGCTACCTAACAAGATCATCCCGCTAGACCCTTCAAAAAGAGAAAGAAAAAGTCTCAAAGTAGATTAAAGACTCACATCTATGACCAGAAATTGTAGAGCTGTGGTCAACCTTCCTAAGGCTGCAACCCTTTAATACGGTTCCTCATGTTGTGGTGACCCCCCATCATAAAATTATTGTTACTTTATAACTGTAATTTGTTATTGTTATGAATCATAATATAAATACCCGATATGTAGAATATCTGATCCCCATGGGTTGAGAAACACTACTGTCGAAGTGTTGGAAGAAAACAGGGTCCCCTCTGACTCCACTGGGCAAGGATGAAAAAACAAAGGTTCAGATTCAAGATGAAGAAAACACTTATGGCCAATAGAAATACTTTTATTTATAAAACAGCTACTTAAATATAAACGTCTCTAAATATAAAACACTTCATAAGAGGCCCTGACCAGTGGAGCAGAAGCTGTGGCTGGGGTGTCCACAGGCATGTCCATGTGAATCAGGAGTCACCAGGATTTTAAGGCCAAATGTGTATGTAGCTGGATCAGCAGCAGATGGAAGACTGATCCAAGGTGGCCTCCATATTTGGGGAAAATCTGGAGCCTGAAAGCCCCGCTTAAGACAAGCAAGTCTCAGGGGCTGTTTCTTCATGAGAAGTTTAGTGGACACCTTCCACCTTGGGTGTGAGGTCTCATTAGGCACGTTAAGCATCTGTTTGGCTTTCAATACTGTGTCTGAAGTATGGCAGTTGGTGGTGAGGAAGAAAAATTCTATTTCCAAGTCTGAGACAAGCTGATCCTACCTACTTCAAATAAGCCACACCGTTGTTGTGAGCATGTGTGGATGCAGCTAGGTGGCAGCAGAGTGCTCGGTGGAGAATGTCCAGGCTGGACCAACCGGTTGGAGATCACTGCAGATTTAATACTTTCAGTAGCCAGCTGGAGTGCTGACCCCAGCAATCCTGGAAAGTCTGTCAGTTATTTCGTACAGGGAGAAAGGTTAGAAGATGTCACACAGAAACATACAAGGTTAGTGAGCTTCAGGAAGAGAGGCAGATGACCATGTCTGACAAGGTAGGAAAACCTTCCAGAAGCAAGGTCAAAAGACTGTAAACATCTAATGGAAAGTCAGTGAAAGCAATAAGGTTAGCATTTTATCAACTAGGAATCAGGATTGTGTCAGAGAGAGAAGAGGTGCAGGCACTAGAGGTGTCTCAGAAGCTTTGATGCACCAAGTTTAGCGTGACCTTGACAAAACCGTTACCATGTATGGAGGCATGATTGCGGAGCTCTCAGAGCCTGCTTCCTTTCCCTTGGCTGACTGCTCAGTAGACCAGGGAAGATGTAACCACCAACAGACAGGCTTCCTGCATATAACACTGCTTTCTGATTGGAGACTTATTTCCTAAAGCCGACACCAGCCCTTGGCCCACTTCTTGTGATCAATGAATCATTGGCGAGCCTTGGGGTCCACTTCACATTCTAGTGAGCATCAAGGTGTGTAACCCAATTGAGAACGAAGCTTATCTTGCACTCCATGCTATGGATAAGCGGCGTGATGGGGCCTGTGCTCAGGAGCAGGGGCCCGGAGCCCACCAGAACCTCTCAGCGCACTGAAAGTGGCAGGAGGGAAGGAAAGCCTGGGCTCAGGTGTACTCAGTTTTTCGGATATAATTGGAAGGGACATAGCCCTTCTTCCCATTGACTTCTGCCAACCACCACTCTGTATTGCCTGTGATATCTTTAAACTCAAGGATCTTGAGTCTTTGATTGGCTGACACACTCAATTCATTTGGGTTTCGTGCCTTGAAGGTGTAGACGGCAAAATAGACCTAAGAGAGGGAGAGAGAGGATTAGGAACCTGCTCGCAGTGATGCCAGGAAAGCAACAGCCTCTACTGTGTCTCCTGATCACCCGTGGGCCTAAAAGTGAACTTTCTTACTGTTTTGGGTTTTCAAGACAGGGTTTCTCTGTGCAGCCCTAGCTGTCCTGGAACTCACTCTGTAGACCAGGCTGGCCTCAAACATAAGAGATCTGCCGGCCTCTGCCTCCTAAGTGCTAGGATTAAAGACATGTGCTCCACTGCCAGGCTGAAAGCTGAATTTCTAATCTGATTTAGAGCTTAAATAGCTACATATGATTAGAGTGGCCCATAATGAACAGGGCAGAGGCAGGGGAGTGCCCCCCATTGCAGGCCAGAATAGGATCTGTGGTGAGACCCGGTCTCAAAAACAAAATCTTAAAAAAAACAGCAGGAATATTTGGTCACTATGAAGATGAATGAGCTTGGAGGGCATCTTCCTACGTCGTACTTCTGCATTCCATCTAGAAAGCCTCAATTAGGAAAGCTCAGAGCACAGCTTAACCCGGTCCAAACCCTGGGCTCCATTCCCAGAACAGAAAAGAAAAACAAAACCCTAAATCAAACTAAAGTAATAATACGTGATTAATCTCAAAGCAAGAAAGGTCCATTGTAGGAGCCACAGAGAGGACGGGCACAGCATGGGGTAGAGGATGCTCGGTGATAGGAGACGCTATGAGGCCCTAGGGACCAGATACACATCCATGGCCACAGTTTCAGGACTGACCACTAAGGAGTTGAGGCTAGAGCCAAGTTCCCTGTCAAAAAGTCAGAAAGTGCTGTCCACTCAGACTCAGAACTGGGACACCTGACCCAGGCTGTTGGTAGAAAAGAATCACCATGCAGAAGTGAGCAGATGCCACACTCAGCTGCGGCACCAAAGTGGAGCTGGAGACGCCTTTGGAATCTGGGTTCCAGCTTCAGCAACACAGATGCAGCCTCGAATCAATGTGGGGAACCAGAATATGTGACAGAGAGTGACGCCTGGCAGGAGCGGGTTATACAAAAGCAGGAAAAGCTAAAACAGCATTGAAACAGCAGCTAAAACAGCTACATTCTAGCTATAAATATAGCTTCGTGGACTAAAGCCTGAATGGGCGGGTTAAACAGCAGCCCCCATACACTGGAAGAATGCATAGGTTTGAAAATAAAAACAGACACCATCTTGGCATCTCTTAAATGCCCGGTACAAAGCAGAAGGGCTCTGGGGATGGCCTGGAGGTGTCTATGGAAGCAGGTGCTCATGCTCCGTAGGACAGCAGGGTTCTGGGAAATGGATAGGGTAACAGCCCCTGCCTGCTCTTCTGTGAATGCTGTGGAGCCTCACGGGACGGGAGTGTGTACCTGGTTGCCTTCTGTCTCACCGCTTCCAAGCTCTCTGCTTCTGTCTTCTGGAGTCTGATAGGCTCTTGCACTTCCTCTCAGGGAGTCGATACCTTGTTCATTTCGCCCTGGAACAGAGTAACCGGCCACCTCTGGATGCCGGGAGCTTCGCTGGCAGACCCTCGGGGTTGAAGCAGGTTGGCTTCCGTCTCTGGTGCCATCTGCGGAGTCCCCTGGCCTAAACTGGTAGGTGGAGTCTGGGTCTGAAAAGCACCTGGAAGGTCCAGTTTCTGGACTCCCCGTGTTCAAGGACACACTGAGAGTTCCTTGGTCACATTCCTTCAGTGAAGATGCATCCTGGGGCTGCTTTGGGGAAAGTCCTGAGGTGAAGGACACAGTCATGCTGTTGGAGTTTAAGGTCAAGGTGCTGTTGCTGTTCTGCCGCTGGACCCTTGGGGAGGAGCTGCTGTGCTCTGACTCTGTGGAAGAATGACTGCCCACGGAGGCGTCCGAATGGCTGCGCCGAGGGTTGTAGGGCTTCAGGAAGGAGCTGTACACAAAGCCTTTGGTGACTGTAGAAGGTAAAATAAGTTAGAGCTGGAGCTAGAGGAGAGAGGGGGAGAAGGGGGGAAGAGAGAGAGCGCGAGTGTGTTGGGGAGAAGAATCAAGGAATTTACAAAGTATAGTTTAAAAGCTAAGTCAATGGGGTTGGAGTGATGGTTGGGCAGCTAAGAGCACCAGCTACTCTTCCAGGGGACATGGGTTTGATGTTCAGCACCCACAACCACCCATAACTCCAGTTCCATGAGCTCCAACACCACCTCTGGCTTCCACCGGCACCAGGCACATATATACTTGCAGCCAAATCACATACCCATAATAAATAAACTTTTAAAAAAGCTAGACCAAAGAACCAAATGGTTTGTGACACAATAGCCAACCCCAGAACGCGTCTTACACCCGTGGCCACTTTTCCAGGTCATTCTTACGGCTGCATAAAACATTAAGATGACAAGAACTTTGGACAATTGGCACAACAAATCACATTTGTTTAAAAATAGCTAAAGAAACACCAACATTTAGTGGCTAATACTTGTGACCTCAGCACTCAGGACGCTGAAGAGAAGAATTACTGCGGGTTCAAGGCCAGCCTTGCCACGAAGTGAGACCTTGCCTCAAAATGACAAGGGAACAAAATTATCACATTTGGCAAGGGGCACAGAAGACGATGTAACAGGATGCCCAGACTACAGAGGACTTGGGTAAGCTTAAGTTCAAATACATCATGTTGGGCAAAGACACATTTCCAGGCTGTCCTTGGGCTGAGCCTCCCCGAGAGCCATCTGCACCTGTCCATTTCCATCTTAGGCCATGGAATGTTGTGCTCTGCTGTGACTACGCTAGAGGACACTGCCTCTTGGGTCAAGCACACAGCCGTGTCCAGGGTGTGCATGTGTCAAGTTGTCTATGATGCTGACAGAATGCTCTTGGTCACACATTTCAAACACAGAAATGTTTCTTGTCATGAGACAGAGATCTGGAGCACAGACCCTGGGCATGTAACCCCATGACTGAGGAACATCATCTCCTTCATGGTTTCTTTTTAATTAAATGCTGATGTTTTAATCTTGTCACATTTTTTTCTGTTTCTGTCCCAAGACTCTGATCATAAAGGAATTCCGGCTTTCTAGGGCTGAGGGATGATCTTGGATCTCCCCACATGGCAGGCTGTCTTTGGATGTAGTGTGAGGCACATCATCCAGCTTTTTACATGGATGCTGGAGTCTGAACTCTAAACCTCAGACCTGCAAAGAATTTCCTCAGCCTCCCCAGCTCACAAGATGCTTTGAAGAAGCCCCAAAAGGCCAAAACTGGCCTAAGCCCCCAAACTCTATTGAGAACATTTAGACCAGAGGCTTTGGAAGTCATAATTTTTTGGTTTGGGGAATGTCAAATATTTATCTATTTCATAATCCTCCACAGCAAAATAAACAACGATGCCCACCAAGAAAGGTAAATTACAACTATAAATGTTTTCATGCTATTCTGTTCAGATTTTTCTAAACTTGCTGGATTTGCGATTTGTGGGGAAAAGGATTATACTAAAGTCCATAATCTTTTCCTCCAAAAAAAGAAAGCAAGCTGTGAAGTGTTTGATTTCAAGTCTCCTCTAAACAGCCATGAAGTAACATTATCACAGGGGAAGCTTTTAATTCATACAAAGTTTATAGATTCAGGGGCCAGCTGCCTTGGAGACTTGACAAATATGACAACAATAAATCTAACAGAATCGTCTCTGAAAGTTGTCAAAACAAAGGCAGTCTGAAGCAGGCGGCTTCACTATCAACCTGGGAGCCACACACTCAGGACAGGTCTATGATTGACCCCCTTAACCAGAGTCCTCACCTCCATTGTCGATGAGCCAACGGTTCTGACTGCCCATGGGGTCTTTCTTTTTAATCACACCCACCAGGTCGCCTTCCAAAAGAGAGACATCCAAGTCCTGGGCAGCGTTGAAGTTCCGCTCTACCTGGAAGAGCTTTTCAGGCGGGTACCTTGCCAGCAGGGAGGCCCGCAGCTCCTCGGACTGCAGCATGTAGCTTGGCTGAAGAACAAGAATAGTAAGAACCCTGCTGTTCCCCCAGCCCGGGACCATAAGAGCGTCCCTGCCAACCTTAGCAGCCATCTGAAGTGTGGCACAACCCTCAGCTACCCAATGGCCTACAAAAGACACTTTCATAACCAACTCAGGCTGTGTAAGGTAAAAACTGTGGTCATTTAGGCAATGTTTTGATGAGGCAAGCTAACACGTATTTTATGCAAAAAAAAATATGATTAAAATGTTAAGCAGTCTAAAATGGGGGCTGGGGGAGAGTGCTGCCCAGTAGTAGAGCATATTCTTAGCATGCACAAGGCCTTGGGTTCAATTGCTAGCACCAAGATAAAATGAAAAAAAAATCCAAATACTAAATATATCACTGGGTCTTATATATTGCTAGATAAATCTAAATAATTAGACTTAAATTAAAGGTAGGGGCTGGAGAGATGGTTTGGGGCAAGGGTGCTCACTGCTCTTGTAGAAGAGCCTAGCACCCAAGGCAGATGGCTCCCAAGCATCTGTTACCACAGCCCAGAGAATCCCATGCCCTCTTCCGACTCTTCAGGCACCTACATACATAATCTAAAACAAAAAAATCTTAAAAATGAAAATGAAAAGTAATAATAAATACAGTTCTCCCTTGCATTGTAACTGACTACCCATGAGATTCTGTGGAGCAAATGTCTAAGGGAGGAAGATTATTGGTTGGTCCTGCTGGCTAGGAGCCCACATGATCTGGTGTATCTTACTCCTAATTTTAAATTATGAAAGAACTACATTAAGAAACAAAAACCCCCAATGCTAACAGGTGAAAAAGTCATTAGTAGTTTGGTTTCGCTAACTTCCCTAATACATGATCAAAGACAGGACTGAATGAATCTCTAACTCATTTCTCTTAATTAACTCATCCATGTATTGATGCTTTACTAAGATCCAAAAATGATTTCAGAAGGCAGCTTGAAATTCACATCAAGAGTGCACGTGGTCCCAGTCAGGTGCACATCAGTGATGCTTTGGAAACAGAGCCAGTGATAGAATAGGCCTGATAACCTCTCATTCTCCATTTGTTATGAAAAGTCAAAACTCCCACTAAGCTGTCCATATGAAGAAGCATGTTAGGATTTTTGATATTAACAATGTCTCTCTACACAGTGCTGGGAAACTCCACACATTTAAGTCTGGTAATAGCCCCATGATGTAAGGCTGGTAATTATTAACTACCACCTGGGTTAGATGAAGTGACATGCTTAGATGCCAGGTATATACATTTCAGTCTTGGGAGCCACACCAGGTACCTACTCACCATGCCAAGAAGGGGCTTCCGGGATGACTGGCGGTCTGTGGTTTTCCTCTCAAAGGGCTTCCTAGGAGCAGGGAGGGACTCAGGGAAGAAGGTGAAGACCTGAAGCTGCTGTAGGACCCGGCTGTGCTCCTCATGAAAGATGGCGATCAAGTTGCCTTCCCGGTCAGTGGCTCTCAGTAACTGCAGGCCAAGGGGAGTAAAGACAGGAAAGGAGAAAACAGATGAAAGACCCCTGGGCCTGACAGTCCTCAAAGCCAACTACACACTATGCTATTGTATTTGGCTGAATTTGGTACCAAAATGGCAGCTTTTGCAAGAAGCAAGGAACTCTGTGGCTGCCTGTGAGCCAACCTTTCTAGAATGGGGGGCTGGACAGGTGGCTCAAAGGTTAAGAGCACTGGCTGCTCTTCCAGAGGACCTGGGTTCGATTCCTAGCAACCACATGGTAGCTTACAACCACCTAGAATGAGATCTGGCGCCCTCTTCTGGTGTGCAGGCAGAACACTTGTATACATAACAAATAAATCTTTTTTTTTAAAAAAGGAAGAAAGAACGAGAGAGAGAAAGAGAAAGAAAGGGCTCTTCAAGACATTAATGGGCGGGAGCTAAAGACTCTTCCAAGAATTCTAGAAAGTTCCAACTGTATTTCAGAAATAAATGCCTCACCGACAGCAGGGGCTGCAGCTGCTCCAGGGCCTGCTGCACGAAGTCACAGTGGGCTTCAGCGTAGCCATGGATGCAGTTGGTGAAGAGGCCCTGGGCATACTGCTGGAACTTGGGCAGCTCGTCCAGCAGCTGGGCATTAAGGGCTTCGTAGTTGTTACGGGCTGTCTGCAGCTCTTCCAGGGACTTCCTGTCCTTCAGCTTTTCCGCCCGCTCAGTGCGGTTGTAGAAGTCCAGCAGCTTGTCGAAGCGCTTCTGGACCAGCTTGTGTGGCCCCGTGAACATGCTCAATAACTGGTTTAAGGGATTGATGACAAGCCGCTCCGTCCTCTCTTTCTGTGGGGACAAGAATGGCATGCTAGTCAGCCCCTCATTTCTGTCCCTAAGGCACCTTAAGGTTGATTTGGTCATGTCTTATACCCCTCTTTGCTCTAGGGCCCAAGGTGACCCTGTGCAGACCCATATGGGCCGTGCCCTTCGGTGCTTCACCTGGCAATTCTCCCAGACCGGCCTTTGCCAGCCAGGCTCCCCACTCTTGAGTTTCTTCATTGATGAATACTAAAGTATGCCTCAGTATGGTGTGTGATTAGTCTGTGTGACGACTCCATGACATGAACTGTCCACACAGCTTGATTTCAACTACAGATGACTCCTGAAGTCTGGGATTACATTCCCTAACTTATTTTCCAGTCATCACTGCATGGTAATGCCCACTCTTACTTTTCAGAGGGTTTTTCTTTTATTCCTTTTAGAAAGACAGACATTGAGGGTATGTCGTTAAACACATAAAAAGATATATAAGTACTCAGTAGTGTATTATTGGCACGTGTGCAGGAGAGTGTGTGTACAGATGCCGGAGGACACCCTTGCTGCTGTGCTTCAGGGCCCATTTACATAATTTTGAGAAAGGCTTTCTTTCTGTCATGAAATACATCAAGTAAGCTTGGCTGACTGGCCAGTGAGCCACCTGCCCCTGCTTCCCAGTGCTGAGATGTCCTGGAGATAGAACTTAGGTCCTCAGGCCAGGCACGGTAGGTGGCACCAGGCATGGTCCTCATGTTTTGGGAAGCAGAGGCAAGAGGAGCTCTGTGAGTTTGAGGTCAGCCTGACCTACAGAGTGAGTTCCAGGACAGCCAGGGCTGTTACATAGAGAAATCCTGCCTTGAAACACCCCCCTCCCCCAAAAAGGCTCTTTGCCAACTGAGCCACCCCAACCCTAGTAGTATATTACTAAAGTAATTTCCTGCTGGAGCCCCTGGAAGTTTCCCGGTGTGCACAGCAGAGGATTCTAAAACCTCTGGCAATAAAATAACCCCCATTTCTCTTTGAAAGTCCTAAGCAATCTGCCCTGCAGCACTTTCTCTGTAAAGCCATTTACTATTTGATGATATTTTAACTGGAAAAAGGATATTTAGGAATAACTTTTTTTTTTTTTTTTTTTTTTTTTTTTTGAGATTAGAATACTCAGTGACTATGTCACACGAAATTTCCTAGCTTTTCCCCATAGGTTGTCCTCATAAGCTGTGGGGAAACCCAGAACACTTAACAGGTTCTACTGTCTCTCCACTTGGTCACAGTCTATCTTAAACTCAGAGGTGGCACACTTGTGACCCTGGCCTCTGTGGAAGGGACTTTTGAGAGGACCCTAGGAAAGAAGCCAATCCTTGAAAAGGGGGCTGGATGGCAACTTACAAAATGTGTGAAGAGCTGGTCACTAATGTAGCGATGCACCTTCTCGAACTGCTCCAGGTCCCGGTGTCCCCTCTCCATGCACAGATCCCACATGCTCATGGCTGCCACCACTTTAACGCACGCAGATTCCTGAGCCGTGAGAAAGACATGAGTGAAAACACGAAGAACCTTCTGGTCATCAAGTCATGTGCAGCAGCTTGTGGTGACGATTCTGCAATATTTTTCATTTTGAAATAAGCATGCCTTTATAAATGATGTATGGGCACAAAGAAAAGACCTGTAGTTACAAAAAAACTGGTGAATTTATAGTTGAGCATTTTTTTTCCTATGCCCCAGTAGGAGAAAGGTCTTGGTTGTTGTTGCTGGTGGTGCTGGTGGTGGTGGTGGTGGTGGTGGTGGTGGTGGTGGTGTGTGTTTGTTTGTTTTAAGTTTAAGAAAAAACTAAAAACAGGGCAGTGATAGTGCACACCTTTAATCTCAGGAGTTGGGAGGCTGATGGATCTCTAAGTTTGAGGCCAGCCTGGTCTACAGAGAAAGTTCCAGGATAGTCAAGGCTATACAGAGAAACCTGCCTTGGAAAACAAACAAACCAACAAAAGATTTTTTAAAAACTGTATGTGTATATGCATGTGGGTCCTGGGGAGGTCTTAGATGGTGAGCTGCCAGTCTCAGGTGAGTGCTGGGAACCAAACTTAAGTTCTTCAGAACGGACCCCAGAGAGCTTTTCTCTTTTTGATAATGGGTGGCTTCACAAATGTGTCATCCTTGAGCAGGAGCCATGCTAATCTTTTCTGTATTGTCCCAATTTTAAGTATACGTGCTGGCAAACCAAGTACCCAAGAGTTTCTTAATTCACCATAAGTGTATCAACTCAGAACCTGATGCTTCCGGGGGGTCAATGAGCCATCACCTCCCTGCTCAAGTCTTGACTCACACTGCCCTTCTGAAGGACAGCTGGACAGCTGCTTCAACCTCTCTAAGGCTTGTTCGCGGCTCCTCATCCATGCCCACTGTGTGAGCTCAAAGAAGGCAGAGGTCTGTTGTGTTCGCTGGCACAATTATCATGTGCTGAAGAAGTAATAAGTTTAGGGAATGCCTGCTGTATTGATATTAACGCAGATGAAATCCAAATGCATAAAATCCCCATGAGAACATTTCAAAGATCAACAAAAATCCTCATAGCCAAAACCATCTTAAAATCTTAAAAACCATGATGAGGTGGGATTTAAGTGTTATTGAGGGAGACCTAGAGGTGTAGCTTTGGGGTCTCGAGGACCTAGACAGGACTTGGCCAGCCCCCACAGACCTGGTTACACACTGTCTTTTTGTTTATTTTTGCATTCTTGGAGGACTGAACTGTCACTGAGTGAGACAGCTTAACTCTCCAAAGTTTGTCTTAAGGCTTAATTTTATATCAGTGAGTGTTTAAATAAATCCCTTAATAAATATTAGTCCTTTATATAATCAATTGCCAATAAATAATTCTTACAAAATCTGGTGCCTAACGTGGGTGGAGTCATATATATATTATAAAGCCTATACTTTGTCAACAGGATAAACTGAAGAGAATCCCCAATTCTTTTCTAGAGGGAAATTAATGTCAAAAGTGACTGTTTTCTTATTTCCTCTTAAAGAAATAACTGTAGGTAGAGTATGGGAGGAAATGAATAAAACAGTTCAAGATCTAAAATTAGAAATAGAATCAGTAAAGAAAACCCAAGATGAGGAAATCTGGAAATGCAAATTTTAGGATCATGAACAGGAACCTCAGAAACAAACCACACCAACATATAAGAGAGACTCTCGGGCACTGAAGACAAGGTGGAAGAAATAGATACCTCTGTCAAGGAAAATGCTAAATCTAAAATATTTCAGGAGCAAAACATCGAGAAAGTTTGGGACTCTGGGACACTATGAGAAGATCCAATCTAAGAATGACAGAAATGGAGAGGAAGGAGAAGAAACCAGGTCAAAGGCACAGAAAATATTTTCAGTGAAATCAAGAAAATTTCACTAGCCTAAGAAAAGAGATGCTTATCAAGGTACAAGGAGCATACAGACCATCAAACAGACAGGATAAGAAAAGAAATCCCTCTCTGCACATAGTAATCAAACCAGCAAACATACAGAAGACAGAGCATTAAGAGTCGCAAGAGAAAAAGGCAAGTAACAGACGAAGTCAAAGCTATCAGAATAACACTAGACGACTCCTGACTCCCACCACCCACCTTGGTTTTTTGAAACAGGGTTTCCCTGTGTAGCCCCGGCTGTCCTGGAATTCACTCTGTAGACCAGGCTGGCCTCAAACTCAGAGATCCACCTGCCTCTATCTCCTGGGTGCTGGGATTAAAAAGTTGGACTGTGTCACCCTGCAACACCTGACTTCTCAATGGAGACTCCAAAAGCCAGAAGGGCCTGGACAAATAAATGTTCTACAAATTCAAAGAAACCACAGACACCAGCCCACACTCCTAGATGAGCAAACCATTTAATCACAATAGACGAAGAACGAAAGACATTCTAAGAAAATTGGAAAACAAAATAAAAACAAACCCTGCATTCTATCCGACCATCCAACCATCATGGATTAAAACTGGACGTCAAGACGTACAGAAACAACAGAAAGCTGACAAGCTCATGGAAACTCAACTCACTACTGAATGAAAAAGGGGTCAGGACAAAAATTAAGAAAGGAAAACTTCCTAGAACTGAATGAAAGTGAAAACATAGCATACCCAGACTTATAGGGCACAATGAAAGGGTGCTGGGAGGCAAGTTCACAGCACTAAGTGCCCACAAAGGGAAGTTGGAAAATTCTCAGGCTAGTAACTTATTAGCACACCTGGAAGATCTAGAACAAAAATTTAAAAAATCATGCCGCAAACAAACAGACAGAAACAATCAAACTCAAGGCTGAAATCAATGAAACAGAAAAAACCAAATAAACAAAAAACATTACAAAGAATAAATGAAATCAACAAAGAGTGGGTTCTCTGAGAAAACCAGTAAGACTCAGGCCTGCATCCCAGTTAAAAACAACAGAAACAGAGAGGACTAGCAGACACTGAGGAAACCCACAGAGTCCTAAGAACAGACTTTAAAAACCTACCAGATTGGAAAATATAAAAGAAATAGATAATTTTCTTGATACACACCACTTACCAAAGTTAAATCAAGATTAGATAAACAATTTAAACAGACCTATAAGGCCTAGTGAAATAGAGGCAGTCATTTAAAACCAAAAAAAAAAAAAAAAAAAGCCAAGAGCCAGATGGATTTAGTGCAGAATTCTACCATACTTTCAAAGAATTAATGCCAAGACTCCTCAAATTATTCTACAAAATAGAAACAGAAGGAACACCGCCCAATTGATTTTATGAGGCCACAGTTATGCTGATACCTAAACCTCATAGACATAAAGACCTTGTAAAGAAAGAAAATTACAAACCAGCACCCACACGGCGGCTTACCACTGCCTGTAATTCCTGTTCCAGGAGATCAGACACCTTCTCACAGACATTCGCGCAGGCAAAATACCAACGCACATAGATGCAGAAATCCTCAATAAGATACTTGTAAACTGAATCCAAGAACACATCAAAAAGATCATCCACCAAGATCAAGTAGACTTCATCCCAGAGATGCACTGATGGGGAAACATTTGTACATCAATAACTGTAATCCACCATGTAAACAGACTTACAGACAAAACCCACATGATCATCGCCTTAGATGCAGAAAGGGACTTGGACAAAAATCCAACATCCCTTCATGACTAAAGTCCTGGGGACACTAGGGATACACGGAACACACCTCAACATAATAAAGACAATACTATACAAAGCCTGTTGAAATGTCTGGGCTTCTAAGGGCCTGGAGACCAACCTGGCCTCAGCCAGTACAAACTGGTGATAACTAGTGCCTTAAGATCTGTGCTCCTAAGCACTTCCATATCAGCCAACCTGAGGGTCTGAGCCTGGGGCCTTGACAAGGGCAGAGTCAGGATACAACATTCCTAGAGCAGTTAGAGACGGCAGCCCACAGCTGCAGATACCAGCAAATCAAAGCCCTTTTCCCTGGCTGGGCAGAGTGTCTGGGGAAAAAGTACTTAGATTTGCTTGCTTCAACCTGTCCCAGGAGGTTCTTGTCATTGCTCTCCATGCCACCTTTCCCCCTCCCCCAATGGGAAATAGCAGGACCCTGAGCATAGACAACCCCAAATCCTGGCCCAGAATCAGGGTTACCTCAACAGAAGCCCACAGCCAACATCACCTTAAATGGAGAGAAACTCAAAGTAATTCTGCTAAAATTAGGAACAAGACAAGGTCTCCCACTCTCTCCATACCATTCAGTACGGTATTTGAGTCTTAGCCAGAGCAATAAGACAACTGTAGGAGATGAAAATTGGAAATAAAGAAAAAAAAATTGGGAAGAAGTCAAAGTATCTTTATATGAGATGATATGATAGTATATGTAAGAGACCCCAAAAATTCTACCGGAAACTCCTACAACTGATAAACGTTTTCAGCAAAGTAGCAGGATACAAAATTAACTTATGAAAATCAGTAGGCCTCTCACACACTAATGACGAATGGGCTGAGAAAGGTAGCAGGGGAAGCACATACTTCGTAATAGTCTCTAAAAATATAAAATATCTTGGGGTAACTCTAACCGAGCAAGTCAATGACTTATATGACTAAATCTTCAAGACACTGAAGAAAGAAATTAAAGAAGATTGAGAGATGGAAAGATCTCCATGTTCATGGCCCATTAGGATTAATATAGTAAAAATGGCCATCCTGGGGCTGGAGAGATGGTTCAGTGGTTAAGAGCACTGGCTTAATTCTGAGCACCCACAAGGTGGCTCACCACTGCCTGTAACTCCAACTCTAGGAGACTGGACACCTTCCCACAGATATGAATGCAGGCAAAATACCAATGCACATAAAAATTAAAACAAAAAATCATTAAAAAAAAAAAAAAGGCCATCTTACCATTCACCATTCTACAGATTCAGTACAATCCCCATCAAAATTCCAACACAATTCTTCACAGATCTTGAAATGACAATTTTCAGATAAAATAATCCTGAATAATCAAAGAACTACTAGAGGTATCACTATTCCAGATTTCAAGTCCTACTACAGAGATATAGTAATATTAATAGCAAGTACTGGCATAAAAACAGACACACTGATGAATGGAATCCAACTGAAGACCCATACATAAATTCACACACGTATGGACACCTAATTTCTGATAAAGCCAAAAATACACAGTGGAACAAAAGACAGCATTTTCAACAATTGGTGCTGGTCTAGCTGGATGTCTGCATGAAGAAGAATGCCAAGATCATGTCTATCACCCTTCACAAGACTCAGCCCTACGCGGACCAAAGACTTCAACATATGACCAGACACACTAAACCTGATAGAAGAGAAAGTGGGAACAGCCTTGTCACAGGACGAGGCTTTCTGAACTGAACACCATTACACAGACACTAAGACCAACAATTAATAAGCGGGACCTCATGAGACTGAAAAGCTTCTGCACAGCAAAGGACACGATCGTTTGACAAAGTGGTAGAGTAGAGATTGGGAAAAGATATTTCCAGCTCCACATCTGATAGAGAGCTAATATCCAAAATACATAAAGGATGCAAAAACAGGACCATCAAGAAAACCAACCACCCAATTTAAAAACGGGTCGCAGCTCTAAACAGAGACTTCTCAAGAAGGAACTCAAATGGCCAAGAAACATGTAAAGAAAGGTTCAACATTCTTAGTCATCAGGGAAATGCAATTCAAAACTACTTTGAGATGTCATCTTACACCCGTCCGACGGCTAAAATAAGTAACAAGTGACAGCGCATGGGCAGGGATATGGAGCAAGGGGAACACTCCTCCATCGCTGGTGGGAGTGTAAACGTGTACAGCTTCTAGAGAAATCAGTGTGGCAGTTCATCAGTAAGATGGGAATCCATCCATGGACACCACTCTTGGGCACATACACAGAGGATGCTTTGTCCTACTACACAGACATTGCTCACCCATGTTCATTGTTGCTCTATTCATCATAGCCAGAAACTGGAAATAACCTAGATGTTCACCACTGAGGAATGAATAGAGAAAATGTGTTACATTTACACAATGGAGTGTCACTCTCTTGTTAGAGTAAAAATGAAATCATGAAATTCACAGGTAAATGGATGGAATTAGAAAATTATCAACCTGAGTGAGGTAACCCAGACCCAGAAAGATGAATATGATATGTATTCACTAACATTTGGATATTAGCTGTTAAGTTAGATAAGCAAGTCACAAATAGTAGAACCACAGAAGATAGGTGTAGAGTAAGGGGCTGGGGGAGAGACAGGTCTTCCTAAAAGAGGAAATAGAATAGACAGTTATAGATAGGCTATGGCAGTGGGGTAAAGGCAAAGTCCGGGGATGGACTGGAACAGGAAGCTCAAATAAGGAGGGGGAGAGGGGGTGTGAGAGAGGGGCAGCTAAAGTTAGGGCCATTTG
Source organism: Phyllotis vaccarum (assembly GCA_033318265.1). Taxonomy (NCBI): domain Eukaryota; kingdom Metazoa; phylum Chordata; class Mammalia; order Rodentia; family Cricetidae; genus Phyllotis; species Phyllotis vaccarum. The sequence continues at coordinate 17,794,592 of JARWLC010000004.1, read as the reverse complement.
AGGGGTCATATAGAAACCTAATAGAGCAGAAGCTTCCTAGATTATGTATGTATAATGAAGGCAGCCTGAATGACATTGCCCGGTGGCAGGGGATACAGAGCTCCAACTAGATATCTCTCATCACCAAATAAAGCTTCAGTTCTGGGAATGGGTTACAGCTAACCAAGGCATCCTGTAGGAACTCCAAACAACCCAGGCTGTTGCAGAGACTCTCCACAAACTGATGGTAAGACCTTATTGCCGAAAATAATGTCTTTACGACTCACCAAACATGGAGAAGTCAAGTTGGAACCTGCCTTCATTCCTACTGGATAGTGTTCTTAGTACTGGAAAGGTACTATGCATGCTACAGGAGGAACATAAACCCGTCTATCTACACCGTGTCCTCCCTTAAAGATACCCTAGTGCAACAGTGGCACAAGACGTGTGGGAGTAACCAACCAATATCTGGTTTAATTTGAGGCCCACTCCATGAGATACATGAGATGGGACCCACACCGGATGCTGCTTGGGTGGCCAAGAACCAGAGACTAGATAGCCCAGCGATCTGGGGGAAAACCAAAAACCACTACAAAAGAAACAGCAATAAAATGCCTCTCAGTGACATTCTGCTATACTCATAGATCAGTGCTGTACTCAGCCATCATCAGAGAAGCTTCCTCCTGCAGCAAGACAGGAACATATACAGAGACTCACAGCCAGACATTATGCAGAGTGAGAGACCTGGAACACTCAACCTGATGCCACCATCAAATCCCTCCCCTTAGGGCTCAGGGAACTTGGAAAGAGTGTAAGAGTCTTAGGGGATAAAGGGACACCAAGGAAACACAGTCTTCTAAACAAAGCAAAACTGACACATAGGAACTCACAGAGACTCAGGCAGCATGCCAAGGCCTGCAGGGGTCTGCACCCGATGGAGCCCTCGAGAAGTGGACACAGGTCCCCATTCCTAACCCAGAAGCAATCCCCAGTTGATGACTCCCTACACATGAAAAGTTGGTTTTCTCCAAGGGAGTGTCCGCAGGGAACAAACTACTCTTTGAGCGTAGACTGCACGCCCAGAAGTAGACGGCCAACAGCAAACAAGCGACATCTTTGGGAGCTCTTAGTCTTATAATGTCATGTCAGAGCTTTAAAAATTAATTTTAATTTTCATGTTTATTTAATTATTTGCCTTTTAAGACCTACAGTTTTGTGTTTTATGGAATTCCTTATTGTAGCAACAAATGTTTCTCTGTTTCTTGTGCCTTTTCTGTCTGTTCTGACCTGTTCCTAGTTGTCTGCTTTTGTTTTATCTTAGCATGTTTTATTATTATTCCTTAGATGACCGTGTGTTTCTAATGAGACAGAAAGGGTGGGTCTAGATGGACAGGAAGGTGAGGAGAAACTGGGAAGAGTACAGAGTGTGGAACCATAATCAGAATATATTGTATAAAGAATAAAACTTTTTTCAGGAAAAGAAAAACAATATAAAGCACTTGTCCTTCTAAAACAGGGACAAGTGGTCACCTCGGTCCAGACTGCCTTCATTAAACAGCAGCTGTGGACAGGCCAGAGGAGAGGTGATCCTGAAGAGCCATGCTGTCACTCACCCGGATTTGCTGGAGGTAGAGGGACAGGTCTCGGATAAAAGACTTAATGAGTCTCTCCTGCATCCGGAAGTTCTTTTCTGTCTCTTCAAATGCTTCATCTTTTAGCTGTTTAAAAAGTACTTTTAGAGAATTTGGACTTTCTCTCAATAGACCTTCCAAACTGAGACAGACAGACAGACAGACAGACAGACAGACACACACACACACACACACACACACACACACACACACACAGTGCCTCTCTGACTCTGAATTCTGAAACACATGAGGACCTGCCTACTTCCAAATTGACTTCCCTGCTGTGTCCTGGTCAGACTGCTGACCTGTGGGACCACCACATCTGCTCACCAGGCCCTTCCCTTGTATGTGCTCCAGCCTGGCCCTTCCCTCCCCCTCCATGAAGGCTCAGATGAACTCAGGTTCAGAAGAAGCATGCTTGCTCCAAATGCCTGTTTTAGTACGATGGTGTTCAGAAACAGAATTTGAGACACGGAGAGTGGGTCCCTTCTGCTGTGTATTTTTCAGTCATGTTACTATCTGTACGTTGTACGCAGAATGAAGTCTGGAGACTTCCAGGTCTGCAACTACCGAGCTGTGGTTCAAATTGCTCAATCTCCTACTTTCACGTTTCCCTCTTAGTAACAAGGCGTCCGTTTAGATGATCTTTTAATCCTTTCCAGCTCATGTGTATGCACTGTGGATCAGGTTCTCCAAATAAATTAGAAGTGTCTTAGAGGTACAAAGACCACAATAACTGTTATATGTTGGCCCAGCTGACTTCCTAATTTGCCTCTGCACACTATAAGCAGCTTGGTAGCTGCAGGGCCCCATCTGTACTAACTGGCAAAACCAGAGGAGGCATTAAGAAAGGTCTGCTGTCAACCCATGCCAGAAGCTGTCCCCAGGGCCCTGCAGAGTTGTCAGACACACCAGGCATGCAAGCAGGGGCCTCACCTGAGGAGCGAAGCCAGTGAGATGCTTCAGGTGGCTGCTGACCCGGTTGGACTTCTTGATGATGGAGTGGATGTTCAGCTTGGAGATCTTCTCCATGAGACTATCCTCATCACCTTTGCGGTACTTAAGCACTAGGATGCAAGCCAAGACCAAGGTCAAAAGAAGCCCCCCTCTCAGCCTGAACGCACAGAGCCTAACAGCCAGAAACACAGAGGTTTTTCTAAAAATGAACGTAAAATAAAATTAACCCAAACAGGAATGAGTGTCTGTCTTTGATAACTTATAACTGAACAGACAAAATATTAGTTCAAAGACCCAGTCTAGACAGAGGCATGGCTCCCCTGAAAGAGAGAGACTGGCATCCAGGAAAGGGGTCCCCGACAGGAGGAGAGGCAGCAGAGGTGTAAGGCTGGGGACCAGGGACTTCTGTGAGTTCATTCAGTAACCAAGGCTCAGCTTTATAAAAGCTATTTTATCTCTTTGAGCTTAATAGTTTTGAGCTATCAAAGGTCAGTATATGACGGTTGAATATGCCAATGAGCTATTTATATACAGTGACCTCACACAGGGAAGCCACCGTGTCATACTTTAGGCGTATCTGCAGGAAAGTCTGGAGATTATAGCTTATGGGAATGGTGGAGAAAGGACATCCTGTCACTGTAGAAGAGGACATTTGATCAGGAGCTGAACCTAAAGGAAGGGCCCAATGGCAGAGAGCTCTAAAAGCCCCAGCAGGCAAAGGCAGGGGCTCTAACTCCAGCGCAGTGCACAACCCAACCGAGCAGGGAGAAGGCTGAGAAAGCTTCATGACCGACCTCTGACCTCTGACTCAGTGCAATCAGCATGCTGCGCTTGTTGAATATTCAATAAGAGCTGTGACAGAGGACAATGAAATAGTCCAGCTCATTCTCTGCGGGGACAAGTGGGCACCAGTCAGCTGACTGCACAGGGCTGGGAAGGAGAGGAGGGCTCCTCAGAGAGCAGGTCACTGGGCACAGGTTGTAGAGGAGAGGGTGTGGTTGGGGGTTTTTAAGACAAAAAGCCTGAATTTAATAGGTAGCAGTAAAACATTTGATGGATCAGAAAATAACCTAAGCAGGTGTTGAAAAGGCCTGCTTTAGAGGACCTGATAGGACAGTGTGTGATGAGGAAGCCTTCTGTCACCACTGTCTCGTCCAGCCGTTTCTTGACCTACCTAATGCTGTGACCCTTTAATACAGTTCTTCATGTTGTGGGGACCCCCAACCATAAAATCATTACCCCATAACTGCAATGTTGCTATTGCTCAGACTCATAATGTATATATCTGATATGCAGGGTATTAATAGGACACCCCAGGGGGCCTTGACCCACAGGTTGAGAATCACTGGTCTAGTCCCCTAATACCTCCTGCAGAAGTATTTTCTGTCCTATCCCTTAATCATCCCTTGTTTCCACTGTCCAGAGCGGTGGTTTATTATCCAGCTGTCTTTCTCAGATCACAGTTGTCCAAATTCCATCGCTGTAGCTTCCTCTTGGTCCCATCACCCCCTTCCCCAAACACACACCTTGTCTAACTCTTGGGAAGTAATTCTTTAGAGAAAAGCCTGCTCAGAGGGAGGGCCTGGCAGCCCCGAAACCTCCTTCACCTAACTGCGCCTTTCTTACCCAGGTCCTTCCGACGCTTGTATTCATTAATGTTCACATTGATTTCCTTGACGGCGAGCACCGCGCTGGTTAAAGGCACTTTATCCGGGTGGGACTCCGGGGTGGAATTCAGCAGCTCCATCAGCAGCAGCGGGTAACGCATTATTCTCTGCACCGGCTTGATGAGGAAGGAGCCCAGGTTGATATAATTGGTGCATCCCCTGTAAAAAGGAAGCAGAAAAGGACTCTAGTTAACCGCCAGTGTTTCCTGATATCATTTACTCTCCCTAAAGATAGTTTGGCCTTTGACTCTGCATACCATTCTCATTTACTCAACACATACAGTCCTGTACCACAGTGATGGCTATGCTCTGAGATATACAATGTTAAGTGACTACGTTGTACTAACTCCACAAAAAGTACTATACACAGTGAGACAGCCCTGGTCCACCCAGGGGATGTGAGCTCCAGGACCACTGCCACCATACAGGTGGCCAACCACTGTCCGAGAAGTTGCCATGTGGTGCGTGGCTGCTATTTACTGGGCACTTGATAATTATTTAGCACTATCATAAGCACCATTTGGTTGTTAACAGCAACCAAAAGACATCCATGCTATGGTGGAAGAAAGTGAGTATTAAGCAAATTAATAAATAAGTGGGATTTGGTGGTGCTATGAAAAAATATGGCAAAGTATGTCTAGATTTCTGTGTATAAAGCAGACTTCTAAGGGCTTGAAGAATCCACTGAATAAATGGTGTGTGCATCAGGCACCAAGCTGAGGGACTTACCATTCGTTGTACAGGCTCCTAAAAGAGGCAGGAGGAAAAGAGAGTGTGTTAGAGATGGCATCGATGGGTTGATTGTCTTACAACAAGCCTACTCAGCACAACAAAAGCCATTCAGGACAGATGAAAACTATAGGTGCCAATGGTGGGCATCCCTGTCCCAGACAGCCAGCCACCATCTTTCTGGCTGTTTTATCTAAAACTGCCAACTCAGTTTGAGACACATACAATTCCTTTCTTTCTCCCTCCCTCCCTTTCTTCCTTCAGACAGGTCTTACTATGTAGCCTGGGCTGGCCTGAAAATCACTGTGTAGACCATGTTGGTCTTGAACTCACTACAATCTTGCCTAGACCTCCTAGAGGCATGTGTCACCAGCCCCGGCTTGTTAACCAAGCAATACAAGTGGGAAGTCTTAAGATTTCAATGACATATTGCAAAGGAACAAGATACAGTACAGGACACATGATGATGGGTCACTTATTTGTAAACTAAGTTTGTCAGGAAGATGTCATAAGCACAGGGGAACATCTAAAAGTCAGGTGTAAGAGCAACAGCAGAGGTTGGACCATCAAAATCTCCTACTTAAGATCTGCCAAGGAGTCCTGAAGATGCTTCTGGACCTTCTCCTCCTTCTCGTAGATTTCTAGCAGTGAAATGGCTTCATCGTGGTTCTGGCAGTAAACCCTGTACGTCCCCTCAAGTTCATCCCGGTGATGAAGAAAGACAGGTCCTTTGGAGCATACACAAACATACACTAACGTCAGGACTGTGCTCAGGATCCTAAATCCAGAGCATATCAACACAAGTGTGGTCATTCATATGCACCTGTTGTAAGACACAATAAGATAATCCATCAAATGTATAAATACTCCTAGTAGCTTAAGTTATAAATCATTTAAGCCACAACTGAGAGAAATTGTGTCGCCCGTGTATTTATTTTTCGGAACATGTATTCATACATTTAGCCTTAGCTTCTAGTACTCTTCATGAAGACAGAGAATAGCATCTCCATGTGGTCAGGTGGCCAGGCCCCATGACCCTCTTGCTCACTACTCTCCAGAAATATCTGGAGAGCGGGTTTTTAACTTTGTGCACGACATAAAAAACCACTTGGATACAAATGTAACTTACTATACTGCTTTAAGTATCTGTGATTTAAAAGCCTCTCCCTGTAAAATGAAGTTTTTCTTGTTCTTTGATTTTTAAAATTTATTTATTGATTGACTGATTACTTTTTTGATACAGGGTTTCTTAGTGTAACAGTCCTGGCTACACTGGAACTAGCTCTGTAAACCAGGCTGGCCTCCAACTCACAGAGATCTGCCTGCCTCTGCCTCCAAGTGCTGGGATTAAGGGCATGTTCCACCATTGCCCACCTTAATTTTTTTTTTTTTAACTCTTAAGTGTTTGGCTACATGTATGTATGCACACCATGTATGTGCCTGGTGCCCATGGATGCCAGAAGAGGAAATCAGATTCCCTGAATATGAAGTTGCAAACAGTTATGAGTCATCATATGAATTCTGAGAATCAAACCCAGGTCCTCTATGTACAGAAGCAGGTGTTTTTTGCTGAGTCATTACTGTGGCCCTCACATAGGCTTCATTACAGATAACAGGAAGCAGCAATGAGCTTGCCGCCTCCCCCTGTTCACTTTATTATAGAGGCAAGCAATTACAAACAGCATTTGCATCTCGCTGAGCAGGACTGAAACAAGGTAAAGGAAATAATCTGAGCAGATGTGCCTGTCAGTGACAAAAATCACAGGTTACTGTTTTCCCTATAGTCACACTGTAAGAGAATGTTAAGTTCAGCCAGAAATCAGTAAAAGTAAAGATGTTTTTCTCTATCCAGATTCAGACTCTAGGCAATCTATTCATAGCCCAAGTGGTCTAGAGCCAGTTAAGCATAGCACTGACCCTAAAGTATATTGATTTAGTCTATTTATGTGCGTGGGCATGTCCTGGCACTCACAGAGGACAGGAGAGGGCACCCGATCCCCTGGAGCACTAGCAGGAACACTAGGGGCTGAACAGCCAATGATCCTGTGAAGCCGTGTGTCTGCCCAGGAGTCTGCTGCTGCCTCAGCGCTCTGCATTATTAATAGATCTTCCTCTTCGTCCTTTTCCCCGTGTTACTTGTTAATGGCTTCACAACGCTTTAATTTACCTCTCTTAGCCTCAAAGACCCTTCCCTCATTGGATACTCAGTCTCTCTCCACTTATGCCCTACTGAAGACCCTGGCTTCAGGTCCACCGAAGGCTGGCCCTGAGGATACCTGTGACTGGAGCTGCACCAGCCTCCCTCTCATGCTCCTAGATCCCTCCCACGACACTGCCACCTCCACTGACTCTCTTCCTAAGGCTGAACCTCCTGCCTGGATCTCAACCCTTCCGTCTTTAAGTCTGGACTACTTTCCCTTAAATGCCTTCAGCATATCTAAGCCAACACCTAACATCTTGTCTGACTTTAGGAAGAACGAAAAACTAAATAAAAATAAACAGACAATATGGCATGAAGGTGGGGCTGTAGTTACTGTAATCCCTCTTCCTTCTTGTTCTAAAGCACACACTCTAAGACACAATGTAGCTGTTAGACTAATGTAGCACTCAAAACACCTTGTAGAGACAACACCTGTCACTTAAGCATATGTGTTGTAGATTATTATTATTTTAAGGCGTGTTACTTTTGTTTACGCTGCAGAACATTTGTTTAATGATGTACAGGTGTGTTACTTTTGTTTATGTTGCATTTGTTTAACTCAGCAAAGCTGTGTTACTTTGCCTGTCTAAAACACCTGATGGTTTAATAAAGCGCTAAATGGCCCATAGCAAGGCAGGAGAGAGACTAGGTGGGGCTGAGAGGCAGGGAGAGTATAAAAGGAAGGAGAAATCTGGGAGAAAGGAAGGAGCCAGAGGAGATCTCAGGGGCCACACAGCAGGCCACGGAGTAAGAAACGAAGAAAGGTATACACAGGAATAGAAAAGGAAAAGCCCATAGACAAAAGAGAGACATGGCAATTTAAGTTAAGGAAAGCTGGCTAGAAATAAGCCAAGCTAAGGCCAGGCATTTATAAGTAAGAGTAAGTCTTCATGTGTGATTTGCTTGGGAGCTGGGTGGCTGGCCCCCTAAAAGAGAAAGGAACAAAAACATTAAATAGGACACCCCGACCTGGAAAGTTCTAGAAGACAAAACTACCCCAGCCCAGAAGCACCTCTCACAAATCTTAGGGCAAAACTCCGGGCAAGAACTCCTTAAACACCCCAGTTCCTGAAGGGATACCTCTCTATCCTCACCTGATGCAGCCAGGAAGGGGGAAGACTTCACATTCGAGTCTTATATGGAGACTCTGGTCATCTGAATCCTGTCTGCACGTATCACCACACGCCCACTACCCACCTTCTAAGAGTGATGCCCCTCAGCCCCAAACAGTTGGTACCAAAGACTCATCTTCCGTTACGGAATATTCCTTTATACTGTGTGAAGATGTGTTGCCCTGATTGGCTTAATAAAGAGCTGAATGGCCAATAGCCAGGGAGAAAGAGGCTAGATGAAATTTCTGGGACAGAAAGGACTTGGTGAGGAAGAAAGGCAGGTTGCCAGACGGACACAGGAAGCAGGACATGCAGCAGAGCTAAAAGCCACGAGCCACATGGCAGCGTGTAGATGAATAGAAATGGATTAATGTAAGTTTTAAGAGCTAGTTAGGAACAAGCCTGAGCTAAGGCCAAGCTTTCATAATTAATAAGTCTCTATATTATTTGAGAGCTGGTTGGTGGAACAGATTCATTCCAATCTTTGGCCTAAATGGGAACAGAGCGGGAAGGCACTCTGGTGAAGTGAGGAGCATCCGGGGGCCCACACATAACACACATGGAAGAAAGGGAAGAAACATGTGTGATTAATCCTCTTTAGATCTCAGCTAACTGCCTAATTTAAATCGCCTGGAGGTACTCCAAATGCACGGCAAGATCTGAGACATGCCTTCATGCCTTATCACTGAATCCAAGCTTGGTCACCAAACGCCAACATGTGTAGCCTTCTCACCTCCTTAAAGGCAAGGACCCCAGCTCCCTAACTGCTCCACAATAGTAACAACAGTACTAAGCTAGCATCCAGTTGTACTCCGATGACAGCGTTTAACTTGTGTGAGCCTGAATGACAAAGACCTGAGTTCGAATTCTGAGCCATCTGATAAGCAAATTTCCTTCCCACTTTGTTTCTCACAGGTAAACCGAGGCTGGAATGATTAAACCACACAGGAGGAAACCTCTGAGATCCAGGCAGGCTGCACATGCACTGATTTCACCACCCCCACATCAGTCTTGGGAGGTCAAGGAAATGTGGCAGCATAACCCACTTTCTTCCTAGTAGACAGTTTAGGCACAGGCAGGGCAACTACCACCAGACAATAACAAAGAGACCAGATGGAGTTCTGGAAAACGTCTGCAAACTTAAAACAGCACTTTATCTGTTTGCAACAGGGTCTTGATATGTAGCTCTGGCTGGCCTGGAACTCACTATGTAGACCAGGCTGGCCCGAACACCTTCTTCAATCCTCATGCTTCTTCCAAGTGCCAGGTCAGGAGGTATACACTCAAGCCCAGCTAAAACGACAAAGGGGACCCTGGGCTAGACCTTAACTGGACAGTTGCAACTGTCAAGGGCTTGTTTATGTTTCTATTAAAATAGCAATATCATACTCTCTCATGGCATCCCAACAGAACATGCAAGAGGGATGCAGGGATCCTTCTGAGTTCCTGCACTCCTAGGTTTTCTCCTGCCCTTGGTTACTTCCAGTGACTCTGGACTCATTCGCTATGAGAATCGTCCACAGAACAGCAGCCAGGCCAACAGTCCAGCTCCAAGCTAGAGCCTCCTGTCCTAGACCCTTCTCATCCCTAACCCACAGAAGCTGGAGATGTACGTCTACTGACTCCAGTTGCTAAGTGTCCACGTAGATGGGACAACAGGTAACGGATAAGGGCGTCAGATGAATGATCTTTGGATATTTTTTACAAATATCCACAAAAAGACTTAAAATTTTGAGACAGGGTCTCCTGTAGCCCAGGCTGGCCTCCAACTTGCTATGTAGCTGAGGATGACCTTGAACTTCTGATCTTCCTGTTACTACCACCAGTGCCAACGGGTGTGCATAACATCCTAGCCACAAACACCCTGTAAATCACCACTGGGAGATCAAAGATGGAAGCTTCTAAAAATAAATATTAAAAATAAAGTAGCCAATACTATAGCACATTCTGATATTTTCTATTTATTGAAAAAAAATACTGAATGTGAATAAGTTGGTCTCATTACACCCTCAGCCTAAAAACCGTATCTATGACATCCAAGAGTTCTATTGTTAATACACTAACTACATCAAAGCAGTCTGAGGTAAGAGAAAGCAGGGCCCACACAACCTCTGCACCACGTAAAATGTCAGTCCCCTAATATAACGCCTGGCCACAGAAGGGCCCCCTCTCCCACCCGACTGAAAGAACTGCATGAGCTCATACCTACAGCATCGCTGACTTCCAAGGCTGCCAACAATTGCTTGGAGACTTTAATCACTGCCTGCATATTTCCAAAAAGTCCCTCAAAATCAACGTTTGGTACCTGAGCAAGAGAAACAGAGCATCAGGATACATGGGGATGAAGCAAACGAAACATCAGTCATATCAGGGATATTTCTCCAAGGTCATTCTCTTCACTCACGCCTGCCTTGGTTCTATAACACAGGTCTAGTTCCAGAGTGTCCCCCTAGGGTTGTGGGGTTACCAGGAGGTGGGTCTCTGAGCAGGTTGGGACTACCTGGAGGAAGTTAGGTCACTGAGGAGAGAGCTGAGGCTTAACCCGTCCTAAGCCTTGCTCCAATCTGAGCACTTCAGGCCTAAAGGACCACACTGTCAGGCCCTTGCCGATCTCCCACCTGTGCCTGCTGCAGGGGCACCATGACCCGCTCAATGCACATCTCCAGATCCCGGATGTAGTCTTTTTCTGTCTGCACAAGTTCAGCCACGACCTTGGCTCTCTTCTCCAGCATCCTCTGCTCCGGCTTTTCAGGGGACGCAGACCCAGAGGGGGCCACCAGGGATGAAGACTGGGAAGACAGGAGTGTCATGTCTGGAAGAGAAAGGAAGACCCCTTAGTATCTGTGTGAAAGCAGGATGCTCCAGCACTTGGAAGCAGGAAGCAGCATTCCTGGAGTGCCAGAACTCTCATGATTGAGGACCACCCGGAGGGAGATCTGATCAAACATCCTGTAGACACCAAAAGGAAGGAGCTCAGCAGACTATCTCTGCAGGAAACCCTCCCAACTGAGCAGGATCCTTTTCAGTTTGGTCCCCAAGGAAGATCCAATAAGAAAAAAATTCACTACCTACTGGTTTTTTGTGAAGTTGATAAAAAGGACTGCTAGCCTTATCAAGGGCTAATTTTATTTAATCAGATATAAACCGTAATCATAACCTCTGTAGCAAAACGTACCAAACTGGGAAGTGAGGACATGGATACAGCCCATTAAGAATGTTAATTTGGGGGCTAGCGGTGAGATGGCTCAGCTGGTAAACTCACTTGCTGCCAAGCCAGAACGGAGTTCATTCTCTGGGACCCACATATACAAGAGAGAGACTTGTCTCCCTCAGGCTGTCCCTAGACCTCTACATGTTTGCTGCCATGGCACACCATACACATGCATATAAAGCAATTAATAAATATGGTAAAATGTTTTAAACATTATGAAAAATTACAGGCAAAAAGTTAATTAAAATAGTATGAGAAACACATAACAATGCCAACTTGGACAGAGAAAGGAATGGCCTGAGAAGTGAGAAATTATGGGGAATTTATATCAGCATATTGTTAGGTATGTAAAAGATATGCCTCCCTATCCAAACTAATCAAGACTCAGAGTGGGTTGGTTACTTCACACTGGTCCTAAAAGACAGGTATAAAATACTATAGACATTATGTTCCTTAATCTAATTTCATTTTTAAAAATCCTGCCAGGTGAGGTGGCACAAGCCATTGATCCCAACACTCCCAAGACAAGTGCAGGGGGATTTCTGGGAGTTTTAAAGCCAGCCTGTCTCGTCAGCAAATTCCAGTCCACCCGGGGCTATCCATAGGGAGACCTTTTCTGAAAAAGAAAAATAATCCTTGTCATTATCCCTCACAAGTCCTGTTACTTGGGTGCACAGGATGAGACTCGTGAAGAAATGAGGAATCATTTGCTCATTTAAGCAAACAAATAAAAATTAACTGAAGAAATGTAACAGTGAGACAATCTCCTGCCGAATTTCCTTTAAATTCTAAAACCTATTTAAAAATTACAAATTTGCTAAGTAAATACGGTATGAAGTCTGAGCAGAATTCAAAGCAACAAAAACAGTGCTCACAATACTGGTCTTTCAGCAGACTTAATTCTTCAGAACTCTTTTATACTGCCCCTAATCCTAAGGAGTTAGGAATGCCAGTGTTTACAGATGGGGGGGGGGGGTGCATGATACAACACAACTTGCGTGGAAAAGCAAGGAGGTCCCTAGCAGGGGGGAGGGGAGATGCTAACAAAGACTGGGAGCCAGAGAAGGACAACCGGTCCAACCAGGCACTTCAGCATCAGCACACCAACACATTATATTCCACTGAATCAAGCAAGAACTGGGAGCCCACAGACCTAACACGGGGGTGGGGGGGGGTGGGGGGGGAGCTTTTGCTCAGCAGATGTCAACTTATAAGAACCAGAAAAATGTCAGAGACAAAAAAAAAAAAAAAAAAAAAAAAGCATCATTTTTAGATGTGGTAGTACAGGCCTCCAAAGGAGTAGAAAATGCTGGTGATAATGGTGAGGAGGAGATGATCAGGATACGTGGGATGCACAGGCCAGGATATTCACAGTTTTAAATTACTCCCTGCATTAGTGAATCCTCTAAGGTCACACAAGAAACACCCACACTCACTAGGTGGATAGTTCACTTGAGTGTCCAGGAGTTTTCTCCCTTACACAACAAAACACATCTGGAAGCCAACCACGAAACTGCAATAAACTCTCAGATAATGGAGAAAAGAGAGAAAACCAGAAAAAAATGAAATAAAAACACTCACACAGAGTTCCTGGCACACAGCAATTTTCTAAATTGAACATTACCCAAAACACAGTTTAAAATGATAGCTCATACTGTTCTTGAACTTTCTTTTTAGCATGATGAGTGGCAACGTTTCAAGCATCCTTCTCATTACACCACGGTGCTAAAGCCTCATTTGGAAATCAGTTGTTCTGTACATACAGCTCATTTATTGTTGTGCTGGGAATGAAGTGGAGGGCCTGGCATGGATTAGAAAAAAAATGCTTCTTTACCCCTGACCTTGGAAAAAAAAATCTTGGAATTTTATTATGTTTTAGGTTCCCTTTATGGCCTTACTTGGTAGCACTTATCTATATGCCACTTAGGCAGAGGTAGGATCCCAAGTTCAAGGTCATCCACAACTAGATTGTGAGTTCCAAAGTACACTAAGTCACAGGAGACTCTATCTCAAAAACAAACAAACAAAAATGTCAAAACCCAGTAATTTCAACTAAATAGGCTTTTTGGTTTTTTGAGACCGGGTTTCTCTGTACAGCCCTGGCTGTCCTGGAACTCGCTATGTAGATCAGGCTGGCCTTGAACTCACAGAGATCCTCCTGCCTCTGCCTCCCATTGCTAGTTACCAACTGACAAGGGAAACTCATTAATATAAAGCTCTAAAAATGGGGAACATTTACTAATTGCAACCACACTCTAGTTTACAGATATATGCCCAAACTACCTTAATATGCCAAAGCTTTAAAGTACCCGACAGTTATTATTCCTACTCAAGAGATTAAAACCCTAAGGTTTAGAAGGCTGACTTGTTAAAAGGTTCTGTGGCAGACAGACACTCTGGAGGTACAGCGTCCAAACCCTGGGCATTTAGTTCAGTTCTGATGGACTCTCAAATGGAGAAGGCTATGCTACTTCAAGTATGTAAACCTTCCGTCCCCTGGAAATGGTCTTCTGGGAATCAGATCTATTAGTGACAGTCACTGGAAAGACAAAACACCAGGCAGGCTTTTACTCACCCAGGAGGAGCAGCCCATGCCAAGAGATTAGGATTTTATTTATATTAGAGGTAAAAAAAAATGTATCCTAACCAAAGTTTTTCAGACTTCAATAAGGGCATGACACATTTTTCTCCAAACCCCCAAAATGTGTGTGTGTTTCAGACAGGCTCTTGGCTAGTCAAAACAAAATAACAAAACAAACCTGTTATTTAATAAGGTAAAAGAAAGGCCCTCTCTGGACCCTCTGTGGGGTGCCCTTTCAAGTCTGCAGTTTCTGGGGTGCCCCTTCTAAAAATCTGGTTCAGCAAATCCAAGTGGGACCCCGGAATCTGAATTGTAACAAATCCTCGAGTGTTTCTGAAGCCATTAGTGACCTTCCTGCTCCACTGACAACTCTCCAGACAATGTCTGCTCTGAAATCATTCCTTTAACCCACATATCTACTAAAAGTTTGATGTACCATATTATAGGTTGGAAGTGTCACTTGGGATAGAGCTGGGACCTAGGGTTCTGGGGATCATCCAGAAGATGATCCCCAACACCACAAAGTCAACAAACAAAAATTTTAGTATTTGGAAAACCAAGTAAAAAGACTTGACCTTCACTAACAGCAGCGGTGACAGGCTTTGAATCTTACCCTGGGAGCCCTACAAAAGCTCACCCGGGAGCAAATTCCTCACCTGTAAGCCGAGAAGAACACCTGTTTTGCTGAGTTCTTGGGGTAATTAAACACGATAACGCAACAAAAGGTAGTCCTTTTCTCACGGTGGGCTAGACATGCCCTCAGCAGCAGAAAAGAGTGGGGTCCATAAGTTAGAAAAAGACTCTTGCATTGCTTCAAAAACCTATTTTCATAAAAGAACAAAATCTGGAGATGCGCAATCACACCGAGGAAACTGAGGGAGGCATCAATCCACCAACAAGCAGTGTGCAGCCCAGCAGCAGACCAGCGGTGCATTCTTCTAAGGACTTGGGCTGATTGCACGAATTTGGTGACTTAAAGCAAAACAAAGTATTTGCAAGGGTTTGGAGTCTTTGTTGCTCGCCCCTTCCCCCGCCCCCCGAAACCAAGACCAGTTCTCCGCAGGTTAGCGCGTTACCCCAGACTCATCTCCACCAGTGGATGGACCCATAGTTTCGTTCAACTCTCGCAAAGTCGGTCTCAAAGCCAGACGCAAGCAAAGCCAGGCCCTATTCCCTTCCCTAAGGAGAGTTAGGCTGTGAACCCCGCCCTGGGTCCCACGCTCCGCTCTCTGCACCCGCGGCTCCCAGTATACCTGCAGCCCGAGGTCCCGCGCACCGGTGTGCAAGGATCAGCAGGGGAGCTGAACTTTCCCAGCCCCCAGAAAGCGCCTCGGCCCCCTAGGGCCCACCAAGTCGGGTCGGCCCATCCCCCGGCTTTACGAATTTCCCTCTGAATCACCAAAAGCACGCAGGCACAGCCGCTGGGCTGGCAGTAAAGGATGGAGCCGGACTCCATCCCTGCTGGACCAAGCACCGGTGCCGCTTGCAACCCTTTCCGTGCCGGTTGCTTTTGCTCCTCGTCCTAAACCTCACAAAAGTTCACATTAGGATACTATTAGCTCTTGTCTTTTCAGTCACGTGCTGAACTTCGTTTGGGGAGGTTGTCCCTTTCCCAAAGAGTGAAGTGGAAAGCACTGATGCTCTCAGTTTGCCCTGTCTTGTCAGCGAGACCCGGGCCCTACTGTGGGTTCTACCCTCAGAAGGGAGAGATGTCAGGGGCCCAGATTCAGGGTAATCAGAATCCAGAATCAGGAGTGAGTGGCATCAGGAGCCCCTTCACATATTGCAAACACTTACACTCCCAAGGAATCTAGGGAAAAGAAACCTCCAATGTGTCGTTCGGTAAATAGATGAAGATAGAAAAAAAGAGGGCCAAATGAAAAGTTGGAAACACTGCCATATATTTCTAGATACACACGTATAAAATGTAGGCCTGCAGAGAAAGTTCTGGAAAGGGAATACGCTAATTTCCTCATTGAGTCAGCCTCGTTGAGAAGCTGAGATCAAAGGGGATTTGAATCCAATCTGTACTTCTGAAATTTTGCTGAGTGTTGGCAATGGAACCCAGGGCCTTGCATACTAGCTAAGCACTCCACCGAGTTACACTGCCAGCTTCCAGCCAGGATCCCACCCCCCCCCCCTTTGGTCTCACAAAAAAGCATAATGAACTTTGAAGAAAAAAATTGCGACATCCCAAAATACTCTGTGCAGGTGAAGTGCAAGCAATACCAGAGACTCTACCTTTGGTGTGGCCCTTCCCACAGCTGAAAAGCACCCACCTCCCTCCATCAGAAGGCTCACCTCTGAGTTTTTAAATTTATTTAAACAAATATTTATATGGCACTTAGGATATGCGGCCAACATTGCTTCAGGCCCTTGCCTCTTCCTAACAACCCTGCTGTCATACACACACACACACACACACACACACACACACACACACACACACACACACACACAACCTTGTCTTACTAACAATGGCATTGGGAAATGGCTGGCTAGAGACATGGGTGGTCTCCCAGTGAGCTGGCTGTCTTGGTTCTACTGGTGGTGCTTTTCTTGCTAATAGGGACCTAGATGCCACTTTTGGATTTTGGTAGCCATCTGGTGGCTAATGATAAAGAGGGCCAGTTTTAAAGTGCAGTTCTACACTTTGCAACCTCAGGTCAGCCATCATAACTGCATAGTGATGCACTTGTCGGAGGCTGTATTCAAATGATGTCTATTAAACCCACTAAGTAGAAAGCAAATTATAAAGCTTGTCAGATAAAACCGGGGCTTTATCTCACACAATGACTTACTCAGTGACATTCCAGAGATTAGGGCTGAAATGATATAGGAGAAGCCTTTCACTTTAAAAATGGAAAGACAAGGACAGTAGATAAAACTTACAAATTTTCTACAGTTCTTCCTTTAAAAAGGCTTTTTATTTGTGTATTTATAGAAGTATGAGGAATTGAACCCAGAACTCTACCTCTGAATAAAATAATCCCCAAAAGAGACCTTTTAACTCAAAGACTTACTTTTAGGAATTTATTGTATAAAGAATTGGACAAGTGCACATACAGCTGAGATTTATGCAGTTAAGAACACTTGCTGCTCTTGCACAGAACCAGGGTTCTATTTCCAGCGCTCACAGGGTGCCTGACAGTGCTCTGTAACTCCGGTCCCAGAGGGCTCTGACTCCCTCTTCTGGCCTCTGTGGGCATTGCATGCATGTGATGCACAAACATACCCTCCCTTTTTTAAACTAAATAAAAAAATAAAACTTAAAAATAAGCTTAGAAATCATCTAAACAGAAACAATCAAATGTTCCTCCAAAGTAGGCTGTGTAAATAAATAATGACATAGTCTATTATAGTCATTAAGATTTATGTTGGGGGTTGGAGAAACGACTCAGAGAGGTTAAGAGCACTGGCTGCTCTTCCAGAGGTCCTGAGTTCAATTCCCAGTAACCACATGGTGGCTCACAACAATCTGTAATGAGATCTGTTGCCCTCTCTGGCCTGCAGGTATACACGTAGAACACTCATATACATAAAATATAAATAAAAATTTAATAAAGATTTATGTAGGGGTCAGTTGGTGAAATACTAGCTAAACATACACAAACCTGAGTGTAAACACCAGCATTTCATAAAAACAGGCATGGTGGTATACTTGGACTTCCTTTGGACTGCCAGCTCCTAAATAATAACATGAAGACTTCTTATAAATTAGGCTTGTTCCCAAGTAGCTCTTAAAACTTAAACTAACCCATTTATTTTAAGCTATGTTCTGCCACGTGTTACCTCTCCTCTGTACTGTATATCCAACTTCCTCTGTGTCTGGCTGGTGAATTCAGCCCTAAGCTTGACCCTCCGACCCTAACACTGGGTGTCAGATTCCTCCCAGAGTCCTCTCTCTGTTTCTAAGTCCCTCCCATCCTCTCCTGCCTAGCTATTGGTCATTCAGTTCCTTATTAAACCAATCAGAAAGTGCCTTAGGCAGGTGAGGAAGGACAGAGACTCATCTTCATATAGTGTAATAAAATATCCCTCAGCAGGGTGCGTGGAGCAAAACTGTAAATCCCAACCCTCATAGGGAGAGGGTAGAGAATCAGAAGGTCTCAGTGAATATGAAGCTAGTCTGGGACACATAAGACTTTATTTCAAGAGAAAAGGGGGTAGGGATATAGATGTGTGGGGACCTATGTACTAATATGCAATGATATTTAATGTATGTTGTTGAAAACAACCATTCTACAAAACAGTCTATGAAAGACTGTGGTTTTGTTTAAAAGGGAAAGTTGGTTTTTTTTTTCTTTCTAATTTTGTTGACTTTATTTATGTGTATGTGTGTGTCTCTGTTGGTCTGCAGGTTCACCATGTGCACGCAAGTCAACAGATACCAGAGGAGGGTGTCAGAACCCTGGAATCTAGGGTTACAGGTGCCCGTGAACCATACATTGTAGGAGCTGGGAACTGAACCTGGGTCCTATGTGCTCTTAACCACTGGGTGAGCCCACCAGCTCCCAGGAAAGGTACTTTAAATGCACATATTTGCAAAGTGTTGAAGGTGTGGAAATTGTGGCTTTTTGATGTATGAGTAATATTAATACCACACACACACAGGTAGGGGGAGGATATTTACTGTAACATGAGCATATTCATCTTTCAATGATCTTGTAAATCTATTTCAAACTCTTAACAACTTGAGGTCTCTTTCCTGACCTAATAATTTCTTTAAATGATGAAGAAAGCAGGCAATAAAACCCCCTGAACTTATTGTATGTGTGAGAAGATGGCAGTGAAGCCATAGGGGCCTTCGAAGTGACTCCTTAAGATCTGTGTAAAGGTCTTTGTCTGTGCAGCAAGCTCCCAGAGAAAGCAGTGTCTGAATCGGCTCATCCTCGCCCCAGAACTGCCAGGAGGAACCATAAATCCTGGTTTTCTATATTCCCAGTCCACTGGTCCCAGCCCACCCTCCCAGCCCCCCATTCTTTTCCTCTGGCACCCACCTCACTTCTGTTTGTCCTCTCTCCAGTGAAACTCTCAAGCTGGTCTGTCTCCCTGCCTTCTTCAGGGACCATGAGCAACAAAAGATCGTTGACCTTCAGTGCTGAGTCCATTTCATCTCAGGACCCTAAATCCCAACAGCATCAGGACAAACTTCCCTGTGACCTTTGCTCAGGAACTGCTTGCTTTGGCATTTAGATAGGAGAAAATTCCTGCTGGGGCACACTCTTAGATCTAGCTAGAAGCCACGCCCCTCTCCCCACTTTGTTTTCCAGGCTCCGTCTCCAGGTTCCTATCCAGAATCCTAATCCTTAAATCTGTTATTTATTCCACCAAAGAATGCAAGGGGTATCTGAACACCATTTCTGAACACGGGCCAAATAAACATAAACCTCGGCAAAGGGTGTCTTTGGAGGCTTCAGACTGAGCTGTCGTTTTTTTTAGCCTTTGGGTAGTAAAACAGTAAGGCAAAGACAGGCAAGTGGTTTGAAATACATTATCACAACTTAAGAGGATTTTGAAGGGGGTGGGGGTGGCTCCATTAAAAGAAAGGGCACTCACACCGAGAACTGCACTCATTTCAGTTGCTCACAGCTCCTTGAAAGGCTAGCTCCAAGAGATCGGGCAGTCTTTTGACCTCAGTTGGTACAGTAGTCAAGAGCACAAACCCACACACATATGCATATAATTTAAAAAACACAAATAAGATGGTCAGTGGTGGCACACACCTTTAATCCCAGCACTGGGAGGCAGAGGCAGGAGGATCTGTGAGTTCAAGGCCAGCCTAGTCTATAGAGTGAGTTTCAGGACAGCCAGGGCTACACAGAGAAACCCTATCTTGAAAAACTATATGCATGTGTGTGTGTGTGTGTGTGTGTGTGTGTGTGTGTGTGCACGCGCATGCATACATGCATATAGAACTCTTTCTTTCACTTCATTATTTTTGCGTTTTGTTCTTTGTTATGTTTGAGAGAGTCTCACGAAGCCTATCTTCTAGCCATTCCCTCCCACATGCTGGAATTACAGGCCTGTGGCACTACACCAACTCAATAAAACTTTCCGTGAAAAACCTTGTTATGTAGCTGGTACCAGCCCGGACTCAGAGCACCCTCCAGCTTCTGCCTCAGAAGCATTGAGATGAGTGGGGGTCACACCTGGCTTCTGGCTATCTTCCATACCACCTGGTGAATCCATACTTCAGTTTATATTAGATGACTTACTTTCCATTCTTTCCACCTGGTAGGAATATCCAGGCAGAGGGAACTCAAAGCCACGAGGCGCATCTCATCCCAATCAGGAGACAGGATGAGAACATTTTGCATGAAAACATAATCTTGAGACTATGACTTGTGGCTAAAGTTAGGCATGTGTGTAGGCTATCTGTGGGCCATCTGTGACCCAAGCCTGACACCTGATCCCCAGGTTCCACAAAGAGACAGCAGGAGAGAACCAACCCCACAAAGTTGTTCTCTGGCCTCCCCATGCCACCCCAATAGTACATTATAAAGATTATTAACCTTTAAAAAGGAGTGATATATTTGAGTGTTGAGTTGACAAGGGGTGGGGTTGTGATGGTTACTAGTGTTAATCATCAACTTGACAGAATATACTGTGTTGGGAGACTAGGCCTCTGGGCATCTTAATTATATTCACTGATTTGGGAGGCCCCATCTTAATTATGGGTAGGACCATTCCCTGGGCCGGGAATTCACAGCACATAAAATGGAGAGAGTGAGTTGAGCACTAGATTCATGCATTGTTGGCCCTTCTGACTGAAGATGCTAATGCTCCTGCTGCCTTTATTTCCCTGTGTTGACAGCTGGGTGCTTGAACTGTGAGCTAAGATAAACCATTTCAGTGGTGATATATTTTCTATTTAATAAAACATGCCTGAAATATCAGAGGACAGACCCACTCCACAGGTTCCTTCCTGGATTGGTAACTCCATCCCAGTAACAGGAAAAGAAACTCACACTCCCTGTAACATGTGCCCTGCCTACTACCAAAGGGGATCTCTCCAGCCACCTCCTCTCTGGCCACAGTTATTGGACATGTATGTATTCTATCCCTCGGTTTGCAACACCCCCTGACTTCCTCGTACTTCCCGTGTCTGCCAGGCTTGTTATGCAGAATGTATCCAAGGTCTTCCGGCTTTCTCTCTGGTAATGTAGCAAAAGTTCTAGTCTGGGCAATAAGACCACAACCCCCTCTGGTCCAGGTGTGTCCGATTGCTCTGTCAGTCTTTCTGTGTGCTGTTCTCACGCAAAAATTAAATAGTTTGAATTTAAGCGCTTTTCAAGCTTTTAAAGATGTGGCCCACATTTTACTCAGTATGTACATACATACATTTATAAAATGTGTGTGTGTGTATACTCATACATACATAAAACATTTTTTTTTTTTACTATAATATTTTGTTGTTTTCTGAGACAGGGTTCTCTGTGTGGCCCTGGCTATCCTGGGACTCGATCTGCAGACCAGGCTAGCCTAGAACTCAGAAATTCACTTGTTTCTGCCTCCCAAATGCTGGGATTAAAGTCATGCACCCCCACTGCTTGGCTGATGAATTTTTAAAACTTATCATTAATTTTATTTTAACCAGATGTCATGTTCACACCTGTAAGCTGAGGCACAAAAGATTCACTCTAGCTGTGCAATGACTTCTAGGGTGGCCTAGCTTGAGAATCTGAGAGGGTCTCAGAACAACAATAATAAAAAAAAAACAAAAAACAGGGCTGGAAAGTTGCCTCTGTGGTTAAGAATACTTGTTCTTGCAAAGAACCCAGGCTGGACGCCCAGCACCACATGGAGGCTTGCCACTTCCTCACACACCAAGAACAAATTGTCTCTTTAAAAAGACCTAATTGCTATTTATTAAAAACATTAGATTTGTTGGCATGAAAGTTCCCTTCTAGAATTAATATAAAAAGACTCTGCAGTGTGGTCTTCCCGACCTGGCTCACCCGAATTCTACTTTCTGATTTTTTTCTGTTAACACTCTGCATCTCCAGATCCTAACATTACTTTCATTCCACACAAGGGCATGGAATTCGAGATACAGGGTCCCTTCCTGTCATAACCACTGACAAGCGTATGTCACAACCACTTAGCAAGCGTAAAACCTTAATAATAACTGGGGGCTTGTGTCCTGCTGACCTTCCAACTGATAACTAATTAACAATTGCAGACATGGCATTAAAATGATAATTATATGTAGGCATTGCGAAACAGTCAAAAGCAGCAGAAACTGAAACATGACTCCAAACAAGAAAATGCAATCAGGCCACATTTGTATTTACCCAATTTCTACCTGAGGCAGTTTCTAGCCTTTTGACAAGTAAGAGAATGAGGTAGCAGAAGAGAGCCAGCAAGGAGCCAGCCTGGACCCAAAAGGCAGCTCAAGTCTCAGGTCAGGAAAGAACTAGATAGAAGGGGAGTCTGCAGGGGAGCCCTCGAGGGGAAGACCACAATCTATGGAAAAATCCCCCTTAAATCCTTGCACAGACTATGCCTTAGTGCTGAGACTCCAAGAGCCCTGAGATAGCAACTGAGGTGAGCTGGGAAAACACTCAAATTAGAGCCCCCATAATGAGGTTCACTCAGCATTTCCAGTTTTCACAGAAACCTGACACTTTAGGAGTGAAGGCCTCTCAGGTTCATGGACGACAACACCCTAGGGCAAAGGTCCAAAACTATGAACAGATTCGTCTCAACTGTACAGAAAGACATACTTGGAGAAGGATCTCGTGAGGCCAGTGAAAGGAGAGAGGAATAAAAGCCGCAGAAAGGCTTGGCTTCTGGCTTGGGAAGAGGCTGGGAGCAGCCACAGCAACTGTTTCTCAGGTGGATGGATGGATGGAGGATGGATGGATGATGAACGGATGGATGGAGGATTAATGATGAATGGATGGAGGATTAATGATGAATGGATGGAGGATTAATGATGAATGGATGGAGGATGGGTGGAGGATGGATGGATGATGAATGGATGGATGGAGGATGGATGGAGGATTAATGATGAATGGATGGAGGATTAATGATGAATGGATGGAGGATGGATGATGGATGGGTGGAGGATGGATGATGGATGGGTGGAGGATGGATGGATGATGAATGGATGGATGAATGGAAGATGAATGAATGGACAGATGAAGGATAGATGGAGAATGGATGAGTGGATGGATGGACAATGGATAGGTGGATAATAGATGGATGGATGATGGATAATGAATGAATGGATGGATAGATGGATAATGGATAGATGGATGATGAATGAAGGATGGATTATAGATGAATGGATGATGGATGGATGAGAGGATTGGGATGGATGGGAGGGATGGGGGAAGGGAGAAAAAGATGGGATGTTTACAAAAGCAGTAACTACAAGTCTGTGCCTCAGGGAACTATGGGGTGACAGTTTTGTAGGGCAATTTGTAAAGGGAAAGGGAGTTGGATGGATAAAACACACACACACACACACACACACACACACACACACACACACAAGTAGTGTATGAGCACTTTATCTACTCCAAACACATGAGCAATTAAAAACATTTTTTAAATGTGTGTGTGTGTTTTGCTTGCGTGTGCCTCTGTGCGTGCGCATGCCATGTGCTTGCCTGGTCCTCACAAAGGCTAGATGTGGGTGTCAGATACTTTGGAAATAGAGTTACGGAAGACTGTGAGCCACCACGTGAGTGCCCGGAGCTAACCTTGAGTCTTCTGTAAGGGCTCCTAATCACTGAGCCAAGCTGTGGGTAATATCTTGACTTAGCCAATGGGGAATCTAGAGGTTAAGTAATTTTCCTGAAATGACACAGTTGGTAGATACAGGAGCTGAGATTTGAACCTAAGGTACACCCACCCTAACACTTGCTCCCACAGCGCATGCTGTTGTTGGATAACACAGAATTAAAGGTCATAGCTGGTACTCAAAGGCAGCCCCTGGTACAATGGAAATGTGGAGATTTTCAGTGAGAAGAAGCTTTTCCAACTGGCCAAGGCATTATCAGGAGTTATAAGGGCTCTGACAGCTCCAGGAGGTCTGATACAAATACAGAGAAGCTATGGAAATGAAATAAGGTGGCACCATGCTGGTTTCAGCGAGATCACAGGGCACATTACAACACACCAAACAGAGTAAACACTTTGATGACAGTTAGGAGGTTCCAACAATAAGGAACTGCAGGTAGGAAGCAAAGTTCACCCAGGAAGAGGTGGGGGAAGGGAAGAGGAGCCATATCCAAACCCACACAGGGAATCACAATCACACTTCTCTGAGCTGAAAGGAATTTAGATGTCACCTAATCCCCATCATTTCAGAGAGAAAAACAAATCCACAAAAAGAGAAGGAGAAAGATTAGCTGTGCTAAATTGCTCAGCCTCCCAGGCAAAGCCAGGTTTGAACTCAGTTTTATCTTCCTGAGTTCAGGTGCACAGAGCCAGCTTTGTCCAGGCAGGGCTTGGAACTTTGGAGTTCCTAGCTAGAGCTAAATGCTGGCATGCCCAGGGTTACAAGGGCGTTTATCTCTTTGGTATTTGATGGCAGCCATTCTGTGGAAGCCCTGAGTGAGGAAGCTTCCTCCTGGAGGGAGGCTGTGAGGGGGTCTTCCAGATCATTCCCCCTCCAGTTCCAACCCCTCTCCTCTAGCCTTCCGCAACTGGCCGGAACACAGGCTGTTTAGCCTTAGGAGAACACAACATATAAACAATATTATCAAAGCACTGTGGACTCAAAGCAAGAAAGACTCCTTGTGACTGAACCCCTGACATCCCCACCCTGCGGATCACTGAGCGAAGGCTGTGGGATGAAATGATTGACACCTACCCTAACAGGCACACGGAAAACAGCTCTGGACTCCCTCCATAGGAGTTCTAGGGCTCACTATGCTGGTTACAGCCTGCGACTCAAGTCAACTCTTTCACTAAAGTCAAAAGAACTTGGGGACAGAGAGAAGTATGCCACAATACTTGTGCTGTCCCCACAAGAACAGAAACATTAATGGAAAGAGGTTTGCAACTAGGGGGCAGCTGGTAACTAACTAACAAGTCCCATAAAAGGGCTGTCTTACTTTAGGGCACAGCATTTGTGACACTATGGGTAAGATGCCCCATCCCCCAATGAACATGTCTCCAAATCCAGTGTCTTATGCAAACACACTTGATAAGAACTTAGGGGGCCAGGGTTCCGCACATCTCATGATGTTATCCGCCATCCATGTCACCTCTTTTTAGGGTGCATTTCAACCTGCCAGAAGGCTGGCTGGATTCCTACCTTGAGGTTTCTTCCTTCTCTGCACAAACTCTGAGCGTCTCAGGGTGCCAGGAGCCGTGCGGCGGAAGCAACTATTCCTTCTCCAGGTCTCGGAACCAGCTAATGGTCTCACTTCCCCTAAGGACCAGGTGCTTTCTAAGGCAGGCTCCTCGGGAATCCCAAAGTGATGCTCTCCCCCAGAATGCTGCTGCAGACCTTCAGAGAGGGTTCCTCTGTCTCTGGGTGCCCCCGTTCTCGGTCTGTCAATCATACTGTCATCATTCTGTAAATCCTCCCCTTGGTGTGGAGAATCGACTTGTCTGTAATTATGAGACTCAGAGTTTGAAGAGAAAGTATCATAGTTTTTATTTTCTGTATCGAAATTAGCTAGATCCATGGGATAAGTTGTTGCTTTGGGGTAGATTTTATTACTTTGGCAAACCTTCCTGTCTTCTCCATAGTATCTAACAAATTCTTCACCTTCATCGATGCCATTCAAATCTGGAGTCTCCATAGATTCACCGTTGGTATAAGGCCCAGGAACACAATGTGAATAGCTGTGATCTTTATAATCTACGCTACTTCCTTTACAGTTCTCAAGACTATAATTAAAATTCCCCAGGCCCCAGTACCAGTTGTGAGGTTGACGTAAATTCCCCAGAGAGTCACCCAAGTCTCTGTAGCCATTCCTGTGTTTGGCTTTTTGCAGGTCCTCGGGATTATAAATCAGATCCTTATAATCTACACAGCCATTCACTGTCCCACATCTTCCAGCTTCCAGGATCCCAGCCAGGCTTCCCAGAAGCAAATGCTCCTCTGTCCCAGGCCTGAGGTTTGTACAGTCTAAGTCTTCTCCATTTTGGTAACCAATGTAGCCCTCTGGAAAGAGACGATCCCCTCCTCTTCCATTTGTCTCTGCAGAGTCCACATAGCTTGGTTCACTCTGCTCGAAATCCCAGTACCCACAATCTCTCTTCCTGAAGGGCCGATTCCGCCCCTTGGCCGGCCGTGCAGAGTCCAAGTCTTTTTCTGCACAGAGCCCACCTGGCTCAGCAAGCTTCCTTTTCTGGAGGCTCCTGAAGTCTTCATATTCCCAGCTTGAGCCCCGAGGCCCCTTTGGCTTGCCTCCGCATTCCTTCACAATCTCATGAGCTTCACTCATGTTCAATATGATCATGGGTCTCACCTCTCTGTTCCATGGGCCTGGTCCCGGTCCGCTTGGAATGCCGACAGGTGTGGTCTAGCCTAAAGCTGTGTCTGTCCTTAAAATGTCTCCCAGAGCACCGGAGTCTTCCTGTTGCTGTGGCGGGAGTGCATTGAGATGTGGAGTCTTTTCAACTTCAGGATCCAATCAGTGAGCTACTCTACCTTCTCCTCAGAGGCCAGGAGATAATTAGTAACTAGAATCCATGTGATTGGTGTTGGCAGCCTTGGTGGTGTTCCCCTGAGCTGGTCTGACTGGCCTGACTGCTTTGCGCATTGAAGGTACAAGCATTCTGATGCCCTCCAGGTCTTGTAGAAAATAAAGGCAGTGGGAAAGAGAAAGAGCTTCCTTCAGAAGCCCAGGCTGGGGTCTCCGGTCAGCCTGCAGACTTTCAGGAAGCCACAGAAATCTAAACAAATGCATAGACAGGCAGCAGCCAAGTTTTAAGCCTGAGACCTCTGACGCTTTAGCACAGTCTCCCTACCCTGTTTTGTTCCTGTGAGATTCCAGGGACCAAGGCAGTACACACTCAACCCCCACACCTCCTCCCCTTCTCCCCCCTCAACTCTCAAGCTCCAGCTACCTGCACACCAACCACCCCACTGGAGGAAGAATAAGTATTCCCATTACCCTCTCTGTTGTGGCAATCATGGTGTGAAAGGCCTTGAAGAGTCAGGTTCCCTTTTCTTAGATACTTTTCTTATTAGAAAACATTAAAACCATCCAATTTCTAAAGTTATTTCCATCCAATTTATATACTATATTTAAGAACTAGAGAATGCGGCTAGAAATCATAAAGGCTGGTGTGAAAAGTGTCTACTGGAATTCAGCAAACATCAGATAGATAGATGGATGGATGGATGATAGATAGATGGTAGATAGATAGATGATAGATAAATAGATAAATGATTGATATAGATGGTTGGTAGATAGATAAATGATAGATAAGTAGATAGATAAAAGATTGATAGATAGATAGATGAGCCATCAATCCATCAATCTTATACGTGAGCAGCGAGGAAGAGGAATGAACAAAGGGATGCTCACATGGGACACCACGAAAGCCATACATTATTAAGTATAAGGCACAAGGCAAGTGCTACATAACGCATTTGGTAATGGTAACAGTCAAGTGACTGGGAGAGGCTTCACAGGGGTCCCGATCAGACTGTTCTTCTAGCTGCCTGCTCAGCCATGAATTGAACAGAAATAATCACCTTAACTTTTATCTAACTCATAGTTTAGGAGTAAAGAACTCTGAGAGACTGACATGATATGCCTGTTCATAATTCAGTGTTTATCCTACCACTGATAAGCTGTATTCTCTCCAGGACTAATGGGCCGTCTATAAGATGAGGCAGGTGGCTCTGATGACTTCTCTGGATCTTCCAGCCCTAACAATCCTTGGTTCTATTTTTCCCTCACAACTTCTTAGGTGGGTTCTCAAAAAACAGTGTGTTTCTTTCTTTGGTGGCTTGGAGCTGTATGTCCAATGCTCCCTTTACCTTTGCCCTTGTTGTTGGTTTGAGACAGGTCTTTGTGTAGCCCTGGCTGGCCTGGAACTCACAGAGAGGCATCTCTCTGCCTCCTGGGATTAAAGGCAGGCACCATCACCCCTGCCTCCTCTCTGTAATCTTTATTTTGAGAAAGGGATCACTAAATTGCTCCAGCTGGTCTTAAACCACTCTGTAGCCCAAGTAGACTTTGAGTTATGAACCTTTCTCATCCTCTTGAGTAAGATGGGTTTTCAGGCCTGTGCCACCATGCTTGGATTTTGTCCACTTTGGGGATCCTCTTTACCTTGTCAAAATTTCTGATATTCCCCTGAGATATAGCCCATGCATTCTGTTCTTACGAATCTTTCAATCATCATCAGCAGCAGTGAAAGTCCCAACCATTCTGGATTTAGAGTCTGTGGGTGTATGTGTGTGTGTGTGTGTTCATGTAAGTGTATGCTGTGATTGGTACTTAGAAGTCAAGAAAAATGTCCCATTTAACCTTCATTATCCTTCAAAGCAAGAATTCAATTATTATTTTTACTACAAGTAAAGAAATAATACAGCTGAGTGTGGTGAGGGGTGCATTTAATGCCAGTACTTGGCGGGAAGATTGGGAGTTCAAGGTCATCCTAGTTATCAAGTTCAAAGCCAGTATGAGCTCCAGGACACTCTGAGTGTTAGAATGACATCTAGGATCATGTACATTGCTATATGAACCCAGATCTTCTTGACTTCATGGCACCAGACAAAGTGGACTATATTAAAACATAACCACACCTTAACACAGGCCTTCTACCATGTTACCACAGTCCCGAGGTTCAGAACTAACAGAGGTAGGGATGCACCCACACTACCATTCTTTCATCTCCTTACCTTCCTGACCTCCCCTCACAGGGTTCTCCTCTCCCCAGTACTCTAACACCCCCTCAGGAGCACACAGGACTGCTTATGCTGACCGAGTTAGTGATTGATACAGACTGTGATCTGCTCATCAAATAAATCAAATCGGCAATGATATTTGGAAGACAGATTTATGCAAAACAACAGCAAAATCTATGAAAACTCACCAGACAATAAAGCTGTTATTATTATTTTTTTTTCTTCCTGTGTTTTTGAGACAAGGTCTCACTCTGCAGACCAGGTTGGTGTGAAACTCACAGAGACCCGACTGCTCTGCCTTCTGAGTCCTGGGATCACAGGTGTGTGCCACTGCACCTGAGTATTTTCTTCCTTTTTCTTAAAGATTTACTTTATTTTTAAAATTCTGTACATTGTGTGTGTGTGTGTGTGTGTGTGTGTGTGTGTGTGTGTGTGTGTGAGAGAGAGAGAGAGAGAGAGAGAGAGAGAGAGAGAGAGAGAGAGAGAGAGAGAGAGAGAATACATGAGTGTTGGTGCCCATGGTTTTGAGCCTCCTTGTAGGAGCTAAAAACGGAACCTGGATCTCTAGCAGAGGAATCCATGCTCTTAACGTTAAGACATCTCTTTAGCCTTGGTTGCTATTTTCTTATGTTTGAAATGAGGAAGTTAATGTTCTCTCTGTTTTTAAATCTAAAATTTGATGACCTTGCTTATTTCTAGTTTATTTTTGTGTTCAGGAAGGAAGATGCCTTTAATCCCATCACTCAGGAATTTGTGACAGCCTGGTCTACACAGTAAATTCCAGGCCAGCCAGGACTACATAGTAAGATGAGCCTCAGTCTCAAAAAGGGAGAGTCTCAAAACATAAAAAAGATCAGTCATCTTAGTCAAGCACTGTGCTACAAACCTATAACAATCCCAGCAAGTAGTAGAGGGCGGGAGAGTGGGGTTGTCTCAAATCTAAGACCAGTAAGGTTTAAAACATGGGGAGGGGCAGTGAGCTAGCTTATCAGGTAAAGGCATTTGCTAAACCTGTTATGTGAGTTCATCCCCCACCTCCATGGTTGAAGAAGAGAACTGATTCCTGAAAGTTGTCCTCTGACCTCTGACTTCCACCCACATGCCCAGGGGTGTAAATGTCATTTTAATTTTTCAGGAAAAAGGGGAAGGGGCTGGTGAGCTAGCTCAGATGGTAAAGGTGCTTGCCACCAAGGCTGATAGCCTGCCTTCAATCTCCCTAAACCACAGGCAGAAAGATCAATGCCCTTCACACACACACACACACACACACACACACACACACACACACACACACACACACACACACACTCACACAGGAGGGAGGGAGGCTGTTTTGGAAAACAATGTTCTCTAGCAACCCCTTATCTCTGATAAAGCGAGCATGATAAGAAAAGCACACCTGAGAAGAGATAAAAAGAGAAAAGTTAATGACAGGTCGGAAGGCACTACTTATAAATGATCAAAGGAAGAGCTCAGAGAACCTACTGCAGGCTGAGTGGAGTGGATTTGTTTGTGGTTTGTGCTGGTTAATTCGGGGCTTCCTACTTTGCGCTCTACCACTGAGAGCTCTACACTTTTTTTTTTCTGAGACAGGGTCTTGCTAAATTGCGTAGGCTGGACTTGAACTCCCTCTGTAACAGCCTAGGCAAGCCAGGAGCTCACAATGCCCCTGCTTCACATCTGTGTCACTGAGCCCAGCAATTTCACTTTTTCCTTTTTGTTTAAATTCATACTATTCTTAAAGCCTTAAAGACACAGTTTACAGAAGGATGTAAAGAAATGGGGCTTTTTCTGCTCTACTGTGACCCAGAAGCATCCAGACTGAGGGGCTGCTACAAAAAAAAAAAAAAAAAGACAGAAGGGGAGAAGAGCAGGTCAGTTTCCTCAGCTGGGATTGTACTGACCCACAAGCCTGAGATGGGCACCCTTCCTCTATACAGGCTAGGTATCCCCGAACTCAGAGTTAAAAGTGTGAGCTACCACACCTGACTTCCCAGCCAGCATCTTTGACTGAGTAACTTCTCCCTTTGAAACTGCTTCCCTTCTTCCCCACCCCCTCTCCTGTGCTTATTCACACCCTTGGTGTCCCACACTGGGAGATCTCTTATTCGGGTTCTCTAAGCCCACAGTTGGTACACCGTTAAGACTGAAGAAAGATGGCAGTTAAAGGAAGCAGAGACAGCCAGAAAAGTGCTTGCCAAGAGAGCAATAGGATCGGAGTTCCATCCCCCAGAACACACATCAAAAGCCAAGTGCTACAGTATATGCCTCTAAAGTCAGCGCTGGGGAGGTGGAGATAGGAGCCACTGGGGCTTTTCACTTGCCAGCTTAGCCTAATTAGAAAGTTCTAGGCCAGCGAGAGATACAAAAAATAAGGCAGAGCCCCTAAGGCAGAGCACCTAAGGCTGACCTTTGGCCTCCGCACACATGTTGCTACACACTAGATGAACACCGGGAGTGTGGTCCCTCCTCTTCTTTGGGCTGCCTCTAGGCTAGGGAGGACACTTGGAAAGGGGATCCAACTGTATGGTTAACTTTATTAGCCCCTGGCTGCCAGGAGACCTGGGAATGAAGGAGAGAAAGGTGAAAGTCCTCAGTAGAGGAAGAGTCTGTTCTGAAGACAGTGCTGACTGGGGTGAGGGAGACCAGAAACAGGAAGTCTGGGAGCACGGGGACACCAGATATATTTATCCATTTCTTGCGTGTGTGCAACACATGTGTGCAGGTGCCTGTGAAGGCTAGAAGAGACTTCAGACACCCCGGGAACTGGAGTTACAGTGTGAGCTGCCCAAGTCAGGCTTAGGAATGATCAATTATTGCTTTTGCTCACCAAATCTCAGACATTATGTGGTCCCTCTTTATGTGTGAACACAGCGTCAGTACAGTGGACACAGCAGAGCAGTATGTAAAGAGTGTAAGGACATGGATCCAGATTTGAACTCCAGCCCTACAACTCACTGTAGAGACTGGGAAAACCTGGCTCTCTCATCTGTCAGTCATGGGCAGTTTAGAGGACTAGGTAATTATATGAAAGTACCTTGAAACTGTTTTAAAAGTGGTAAGAACAGTTAGATATGATTATCTATGATTATTATCTCTCAGTTTCTATATAATCAGACAGCAACCCGATAATGAGAAGGCTCAGCTCTTATTAGATCTTTCTTCTTACCTATACCTTCTGTGTATTCAATTCATTGTAGGCAATATCCCCACTAAAGGGCATGGCTTTACACGGCATCTCTGTGCTGCTATAACTCTACAGCAGGCTTTGGACTTACAATCCTCCTGCCTCAGGCTCCTGTGTGGCTGACATTATAGGTCTGCGTCAGGAGACCCAGCAATGTCTCCTCTGCTCATACCTCCCAGTCACATCTCCAGCCTTAACCAGAGCCTTGAACTCTGGCTTTTACCTCACATCACGTAATCAATACTTTAACCTGGGTGTCTTATAAATCCAGCCCAAACTGAGCCCCTGACCTCTGTCTCTTCCTGTTATAGCCCAGAAACCTAAGTGCACGTGGGAAGAGGGAATCTCAACTCAGGGACTGCCTCAGTGGGGCTGGTCTGTGGGCATTTGTGGGGCTTTTTCTTAACCCTTAGTTGATACAGGAGGACCCAGGCCAGGGTGAGCAGGGCCACACCTTGGCAGGTGAGACTTCAATGTTGTGTGAGAACAGGAGGTAGCACAGCCAAGGGGAGCAAGCCAGTAAGCAGGGCTCCTCCACATCTCTGCTTCAGTCTTGCCTTAGCTTCCCTCATGATGGACTGGGACCTGTAAACTCACTCTTTACTTCACTGTTTGGTTACAGTGTTTACCACAGCACCAGGAAGAGGGCTGGACACCTCTCTCCCCCTCCAGCTCAGACTCTGGAGTCATCCCGCTCTTCACATTCTTCTTCCCCTCATGCCCAGTTCACCAGCAAGTCCCATTGGCTCAGATTCAAAATATCCCAGGACTGACTCTTCTCATCCCTGCACCAGCCAGCCTGCCTCACCCCTGCTGCTGCCACCCCCCCCACCAGCCTGCCTCACCCCTGCTACTGCCACCCCCCCCCCCCACCAGCCTGCCTCACCCCTGCTGCTGCCACACACACCCCACCAGCCTGCCTCACCCCTGCTGCTGCCACCCCCCCCCACCAACCTGCCTCACCCCTGCTGCTGCCACCCAGCCAGCCTGCATCACCCCTGCTGCTGCCACCCCCCCCAGCCTGCCTCACCCCTGCTGCTGCCACCCCCCCCACCAGCCTGCCTCACCCCTGCTGCTGCCACCCCCCCCCCCACCAACCTGCCTCACCCCTGCTGCTGCCACCCCACCAACCTGCTGGCATTTCTTCTCTGGATCAGAGCAGCGACCTCATAACTGGTCTCTGTCTAGTGTCTCTGACTCTAAGTTAAGTCAAGCCATATTATCCTCTGTCCAAAATACAATGGTTTCCCTTGCTCTGGATGATGAACTGCCAAACCTGCTCCGACCTGAGCCAAAGTCGACCTGAGTCTTCCTGCTGTCTCACCTGTCTCAACCTCATCTCCCAAACCAGCCTTGCTGGCTCCCAGCCTGACATGCAACTATTGTGGGCCAGGACGCTCTCTGCTTCCTTTCTCCCTAGGCTCCCTTTCCTTCTGAAAAACTATATATTTACTTACTTATATAATACATGAGCAACCATCAGGGAGGGAGGTGACTGCTGTCACTTCAGACACAACCTTGAATATCATAGGAACTCAGTGGTTGAAGAAAGGCTCTCCTGTCTTTTAGGGCCTGTGACATTTAGTAAATAGTAAAGGAGACAGTGGGAGTGATGGAATGGCTGGTGTCTCCCATCCTGCAAAGCCTCGGTAAACTCTGAGGTGCCCGTCTATTGCAGTTTCCCACCCTGTGCCTGGCCTTGAGCATGAGGAAATGAACATCTGCAAAGTCATCCTGCAAACTGCAAAGAACCATGACTCACGGATCAATCGTGACTAAGTAAACAGTTCCAAACAGCATTAAACCATCAGCCCTGAAAGGAAAAAGTAGTCACCATTCACAATTAACAGACTGTTCATGGGTTCAGACTACGGTTGTTGCTTTGTACCAGCATAAACCCCAAAAGAATTAACTGGGGTAATCTGTACTAAGCCAGCACCCTGAAGTGGATGTCACATGGTTAAGGAAATTTGCTCTTTCCCTATTTGTTGACAAACTAGAAAAAGGGAAAGATTATTGTTGTCTTACATTAAGTCCTTGGTGTGTAGGGGATGCTGGGATTGAGTGACAGGCTTTATACAGCCTGAGCACACACTTTCTTCCACTGAAGTAAACCTGAGCTAGACACAAACTTTCATTACCTTAAAAAAAACAAAACAAAACAAAACCCCCAAAACCCCACAAATTGGTCTGACTTTCATTTTGTTGAGGCATGGTCTTAGTATGTAGCCCTGGCTAGCCTGGAACTCATTCTGTGGACCAGGCTGGCCTCAGACTCAGAGATCTGCCTGCCTCTACCTCTTGGTACTGGAATTCTCTCAGGGTCTCACTCTGTAACCCTGGCCAGCCTGGGATTCACAGAGACCCACTGCCTCTGCCTCCCGAATGCTGAGATTCTGTGTGCCCCACGGCTGGACCAGGTCTGGCTATTTTACTCCATATTCTATGAACTGAAGAAAGAACTCTTATACCAGAGACATTTCAAGGAGTTTTCAGAATGAGAAACTCTTTTTAGAGAGAGAGAAACTGTATTTAATATTTTGATGATCTGTCTAGATTATAGATCTATAGAGAGAGAATATTATAGTGTAATACTACTGTCCCTCATCAGCACTCCCTCACTGGTTAATCTGTTGGTTTTCTTCAGTGACGCTTAGATCCTACCCAATGTTTTGTTGAAAATATTACTTTCCTTAAAAACATATTGTGATCTCATGTGTAAGTTATTAAAGACTGCTCTGAGAAATGGGTGTGGCAGTGTACTTGCCAGCTATCCTAGCAAACAGGGAGGCTAGGGCAGGAGCTAGGGAGCTGGCTCACTAGGTAAGACCACTTGCTGTGCAAACATAAGGTCATGAGTTCGAGTCTTCAACACCCATGTTAATTAAACAAATGAACTTGGAATAGTCACACGGGCCTTTAATCCTGGTACAGCATGTTTGTGTATATGTGTGACTGGGACTTGGGTGGGGAGTAGACAGAGGTAGGAGGACTGATGGGGCTTGCTAGCCAGCTGGCCTAGCCAAGCAACAGTAAGCTCCAGGGGCAGTGGGAAGTCCCGGCTCAACAGAATAAAACAGAAAGTGGTAGAGACCCCAGATAGCCTCCTTTAATGTTAACATGCATGTGCCTGGGAACCACATGTGCATACATACATACATACTACACACACACGCACCACACACATACAAACACACAAACACATGCACCACACACACAAACATATGCAACACATACACACACACACACACAACACACACACACACACACCTTCAAAGCCAGCATAGATGATATAGTAAGACTCTATCTCAAATAAAAACTGAGTGCCTTTTGTTGACCCTTTCCTGACCTGTCAGAAGCCAGGAGGCTGACTCACTGTATCAAGGGTGAATGTGGGGTTCTGGTGCTGACCCACACTGAGAGTAACTCTGAAGGTGTGATTTAAAGGCTGCAGGACAGAAAGTATGATTAACTAGAGGCCAGTGTCAGTAGGCTTACTAGAGTTTCAGTCATGCACCTGTGAGTGACCCCATGCGTGTGCCTTTCTTACTGACTAGTGAGAGCCCATGCTTGGCTCCTACGGAATCATTTGATGGATGAGGAATTCATGTGCACCGAGAGTATGTGTCAAATTCAGATACTCGAGCCTCACTTAGAGATAGAAAAGAACCATGAGAGAAGCCTCTCCCAGGGCAGCACTCAGTGGCTTTGACTGGAGCTTCAGAACTAACAAGTACTAAGAGACCTCAAGGTCTGAGGACTGACCTGTGTGTCTACTGCCTAGGGAGCCAACACATTCAAAGGCACAGTGCTTGAGATTCGCCCTCTAACTCGCTGACCTCAAACATTAGACTGGAAACTCCGTGAGGTAAAACAGCGCGTGAGAATGTTCATCACTCTAAACCATCTCTCAGCTAAAATAAAGAAGTTTTCTAAATAACATTGGCTTGACCTGAGCCTGTAACAAATGACACAGCCCTTCTGGGACGCGTGACAATCTGTAAATACCTTCTGGCATTCTACCTCAGCTCCATATGATAATTTGAAGTTAAAATTCCCATTTCTCAGTCAGAACCAAACACTGGTTATCTAACCAATGTATTTCCTATAATGAAGTATAGGGGAAAACCAGGAAATTTCACCTTGACCTTTGGGCATGGCTTTTGGCCATCATAGACCTGGAGCACATAGGCCTATAGTCTCTGAGTACCAGTATTTAGGGTGTGGCCAGAAGGCCAGATTAAGATTCAGTGTGCACTTTGGAACCTCTGCCCCCCCCCCCCAGTGTAGCCTTCCAGGACGACTGTGTCCACCCTTTTGTATCAGTGAGAGCTCTCCTTTAAACCCCTTAATAAATAAATAATTTGTCTTTCTCAGTCACTGGTGATTTTTTTCCCAATGATAAAGTCTAAGTTATTTGGGCCCTTTTGGGAAAAAAGAAGCTAAAAAACATCTTTAAAACTATGAAATTGTTGAGATAAGGATGTAAAATTATAGGTCATCAGAGAACAACTCAGGCAGGAGAGACACTCAGCAGCTAGGATATATTCTGCTCTTGGAGA
Source organism: Phyllotis vaccarum (assembly GCA_033318265.1). Lineage (NCBI taxonomy): Eukaryota > Metazoa > Chordata > Mammalia > Rodentia > Cricetidae > Phyllotis > Phyllotis vaccarum. The sequence goes on along the minus strand of JARWLC010000004.1, from coordinate 17,757,940 downwards.
AGCCCCGAGTTTGCTTCCCAGCACCACTTAGAGGACTCACAAGTACCTGAATCTTCAGCTTCAAGGCATCTCAGATACAAACACATAGTTAAAAATAAAAATAAAATCTAAAAAAACAAAACAAAAACAAAGGAAAGCTAGAATCATAAAAGCATCATGTGACGGTATTTGCCAGTGTCCCCCAACCTTGCGTCTGAACTTTGTCAACGACCTTCTAAAGAAAAGGAGCCAGAAATACAAACACAATTAATAAATAAATGCAATAAAAGCCCGCCCCAATCGTGTAAGACATCTAGAAAATCAGAGGAAAGACTAGAATTCTCCTGTGAGAATTTAAAGTTGTGGGCTTGCAGGAGTCCACCAGCATCAAGGTAAAACAAGAGAGGGGGTACTCCTCCACTGAGGAAGAGATGCTGTGGACACCTCCAACCCCAGAGGAGTGGTCAGGACAGTAAGACGTGGGTAGGACCCAAGCTCTGCTCAGAGTGGCTTTTCAAGTGTAAGTTTGTGAGAACGTATGCTCATAGCCCTGTATATGTATACCCGCGCTCAGTATAGCAGCTCACACTTACAGATAAAACACATATCAGTAGCTTATTTACACTCTATGATCATGCCAGCTTTGTAACTGGCAGCTTACAACTGCCGCGTGTGGTGGCACATGCCTATAGTCTCAGCACGGGGGAAGTAGAGACAGGTGAAGCTCACTGGCCAGCCAGCCTAGTCTAATTGGCAAGTTCTAAACCAGTGGTTCTTATATCAGATATTTACATTACAATTCATAATAGCAGCAAAATACAGTTATGAAGCAGGAACAAAAGTGTTATGGTTGGGGGTCACCACAACATGAGGACCTGCATTAAAGGGTCGCAGCATTGGGAAGGTTGAGAACCACTGCTCTAGGCCAATGAGAGATCCTGTCTCAAAGAACAAGGTGACAGCAGTTGACCTTTATAAAGTGGCCACCTGAAAGATGTATATATGTACTCCTGTGAGGAGTCTGTAAACGACTGATAACAATAAATGTTAGCAAGTAAGAAATCTGGGATATTACTGCTGAAATATGGCGCCTGATCACAAAGACACAAGGTTTCATTTTCATAGGTAGCTTGGAAGACTTCAGTCTAGAAGGTCCCTCAGGGACATCCTATCTGTAATGCAGAATTGATGCTGGATACTATGTCAAAAATACACGTCTCTGAGGCTTGGCTTCTCTATTTGAGCAGTAAATGAAGTCAGAGGACACAGCAGTCATGGATATGCCACAGCAGCAACCCAAATAGGTGAATGGAATGAGGAGCCGGGAAAGGGGACTGTAAATTGCTCTGTGTTGAGCAGGCTGTTCCCACCTAGCGAGGCCCTCCTTGAACCTCAGTGAAGGAACCAGGGTCCCACTGTTTCCTGTTACTTACCTCTCAGCTGCTGGAGCTCCAGGGTCAGACTCTCAATGGTGTTATCGTAGAACCTGAGGCTCTCCAGAGTCTCTGCCCTCGATGATTCATCCTGCTTGTCCCCTAACATCAAGCTCAGCTCTTCCTGAGCCTTGGTGTACATGTCCAACTCATGCTCCATGTCCTGAATCCTCACCAGCACAGAGGGGCATGGAGACATCTGGGCTGGGCTCTGCTCTACATGCTCAGGGCACTCCTTCTCTGGGACCTCCCAACGGGGATGGGCACAGGAGGTGAGCTTGGGGGAGGTTGCATTCATCCTCTGTTGTGTAGAAGGAGGAAGGGGAGCTGGGCGGGAGGGCCGCACAGCCAAGGGGGGTGTCGGTTTGGGACTCTGTTCAATCAGCAAATGGGCAGAAATGGGTGTTGGGGTACAGGGTCTGGGTGGCGGTGGTCTCAGGGCCTTTCTCCTCTCGGGGAGATCCTGTGAGGGTACTGACTTTGAGGCTCCTCTGACAATGTCCTTCTCAGAGTTAAAGTCTGTGATTGAAAAGGAGCGTGCCATTTTATCTGGCTCCGGGCTGGGCCCTGACAGGCTCTTTTCAAACTCTATCAGCTGTTGTGTTAGCTTGGAATCCAGGTCGATGCTGTCCCCCTGTGATGCTGTGGGTACTTCCGTGGTGGGCCCTTTTTCTGGTGGACAAGGCATCCTCTCTGATCTCTCTGGTGCAGAATAGAGGCTGGAGGCATTTTCTGCAGGTGTTTTGTGCTTCTGAACATAGCTGGCCACAGCTGGGGGGCAAAAATAGCTAGGTTTGGCTATCTTTGAGGCAGTGAGGGAGGAGGCCCTGTGAAGAGAGAATGCTGGCTTCTGGAGGGACCTGCACTGGGCATATGTTCTTTTGGGAGGCAGGCTGGAATAGTCTCTAGTCCTGGTTTCTAGAGAGGCAAACTCGGAGAATGGCTCTAAGCTTGGATGACTCCCTCCTACTGTTGAAGTGAACTGGGTCCTCTGCACTTTGGGATGAAAAGGTATCCAAGGTTGGGAAGAAATACCATTGACTCTCTCCGAGGGGCCATGTGTGGAAGGATCTTTAACAAGAGGCCTTTCAAGATCCACACCTGGGGAGCTTCCTGAGGTGTCTTCACCCTGACCAGAGTTCTCATGTACAACACACTCAGAAACTCTTTGATCTAGGGGGACAGGAATTTGTCCAGACAGACCCCAGTCAGGCCTTTCTGCTTCACATGCTGGTGGTTCGAGTCTTGCTTCCTCCACCACCGAGTTCCCCAACCCATCCACAGAGCTTTCATGGTTCTTTGAAAGACTGTCTTCCTGGGGCAGAAGCACGGTTTCCACAGTCCTGGTGCTAGGACATAACTTCACAAAGCGGTGGGGAAAGATACCCGTCTTGCCCTTCAAACGTCCTTCCAGCCAGCCATCCTCCAAGGTCCCCAGAATTCGGATTTTATCTCCTACGTCAAAATCCAACTCATTGGGCTCCAGGGCTTGGAATCTGTAGAGGGCAAGCCCATAGGTCCCTGATGAGTGGTCATCCTTGTCAACCCCACTTTCTATTTCTTCCCTAGAGATGTCTACTTCACCATTAGCAATGCCATCACCTCCACTTCCAGAAGTTACCGACTCATCCACAGTCCTCAGGGGCCCCAAAAGCTCTACAAAGCCTTCTGGGAAAATCCCTCTTCGACCCTCTATTTCCCCTTCAAACCAGCCTGGCTCGGGAACTCCGATGATGGTAATCATGTCACCCTCCCTAAAGTCCAGTTCTTCATCCAACTGGGCAGACAGCCCCATGAGGGCCCGAGCTTGTCCCATGGAATACTCTGGAATCTGAAGCAAGGCGCTCTGTGAGTGCCACTGTCGGCTTTGGGAGGAGAGGCAGAGCTCACGAACACAAGAAGATGGGAAGAAGCCCCGGGCACCCCAACAGCTTCGGCCCTGCAGCCATCCTGCAGTGGGTGTGCTGTCAAGAATTACCAGGTCTCCTGAAGAGAGAACCAAAAGTAAGAACCTCGTCAGAACCCCAGGGAATAACAGTACAGCCAACAGTGCAATTGCCTTTCCTGTGGTCACTGAGACACGACTGTTTTGTGTAGCCCAGGCTGTCCCCACAGAGCCTCAGCCTCCTAAGTGCTAGGCTTACCTAGATATTCATAAAGATTCTCTCCTTCTACCACATGGGGCCTGAAAATAGAGCTCAGGTTGTTGGATTTGGCAGCAAGTATCTTTACCTGCTGAGCCATTTCCCTGGCCCTACAATAAGATCTTTAAAATTAATTCTAGTGGCCACACGGTGGTGGTGCACGCCTTTGATCTCAGCACTCGGGGAGGCAGAGGCAGGTGGATCTCTGTAAGTCTGAGGCCAGCCTGGTCCACAAAGCTAGTTCCAGGACAGCCAGGGCTGTTACACAGAGAAACCCTGTCTCAAAAAACAAGAACAAACAAGCAAACAATTCTAGTGACCTGCTCCTTTGTTGCTGCCAATGATCAGCATTTCAGGTTATCATCACAAAATACAAACCAAAAAGCTACACTTACTTGTCTTAGGGTCTAGATTCAGCACAGCTTTAAAAACACATTCCATAGTTCTATAACCAATTGCTTTATACAAAGTGCTTTATTATGTAATTATGGGCGTTCATTTTGTGGATCACTAATTTAAATCTTACCTTCCCCCTGGTCAGTGCATGGGTCAACTCTCCTGGGCACAGTGGCTTGAAGGATGTAAAGAGCATAAAGGAAAGACAGCAGGGCATGGTGCCCAGTCAGACACATCAGAGAGGAGGCTGCCATGCTCTTGACTCTCTTATGCTCCTGGGCATTTAGGAGAGAGTGCTTTTATTTTATATGTATTGGTATTTGCCTGTGCGTATGTCTATGCACCCGGTGCACGCAGTGCCCAAGAAGGACAGAGGAGGGAGTCAGATCCCTTGGAACTAGAATTCTAGGTGTTTGTGAGTCACTGTGTTGGAGCTAAGAACAGAGCCTGTGTCCTCTGCAGGAGCAGTCTGTTCTCTTCTCAGCTGGTTTCTGATTCTTAAAAAGGTTGTGTTGTCCTACCTTCCCAAGTGCATGTGAGTGACTTAGTGATGGGTACACTTCTCTTTTGTATCTTGAATCTGAAATGTTGCCTTTTTGCATAACGAACACTCAATATCCACTTGTTAATAATGATTATTCATATTCTTCTACATCTAAAATGGGCTCCCATTGCTGACTCCCCTGTTCCCTCTAATTTCTCCCATTTATTAATTCTCTTTGCTAATACCCTAGCCTACTTTAACTCTCACTGCCTTCCCTTTTAAATTTTACCTCAAACATTTTTCCTCCCAGCCCATCGAAGGATAATAAATGTACCAATTTTACTGCATCCTTTTGCTTAAACATGAGACATAACAGCCTACGGCTCACCTAATAACGCTTTCCTAATAACACTTCCAGAGCACAGGCTGGCCTGAGATTTGTTCCAATTCTCCTGCCTCGGACTCCCATGTGCTGGGAAAAATTCTATTCTTTGTTTGGTTTTTTTTTTTTTTTTTTTTTGGATCCCATCCTGGAACTCACTCTGTAGACCAGGCTGCTGGAACTCACTGAGACCCACCTGCCTCTGCCTCCCAAGTTCTGGGATTAAAGGTGCACACCACTACTGCCGGGCCCAACAAGCCTATTCTTAGAGCCTGAATTATTCAATAAAACATGTTTGTTCCGTATACACTCTGAAGCACCTCTTTACCAGGATGCCAACAGGCTATTCCGTTTTCGCCCCGTTGGAGTTTGTGCTCAGGTTTCATCCAGTCACAGCCTCTCTCTTCCCACCATCCATTCATCCATCATGATCTCGCCTGGAAAACCTCACACTAGGGGAGTTTTACTTTGCTTTTGAGACAGGGTCTCATGATGGTCCCCATGCTGGCTTCAAACTTGCAACCCTCCTGCCTCAGCTTTCCAAGTGCTTGGATTAAGAGCATGTACGTCACCTGCCTAACTCTAAATCTTTACTATTGCTATTCTCTTCCTTTGAAACCTTAGCAGGCTTCCTTAAAAAAAAAAAAAAAAAAAAAAAAATCTTAGGAGCTCACATCTGCTTGGCCATCTGTAGTCTACCAAAAGACCCCACTTATCTCTTTATTCCTGGCATTTGTATGGCGGCATAATGAATGACACATACGTTTTAGACTCAGTTGCACAGTCACCCTGTAGATTTCCTGACTTCATTTTATTGTGCTTGGAGCTTTATTTATAGACACATAAATAGTGTATTGCTCCCATTTTCCTGTAGTCCTTAATTTCGAACCCACATCCACTGGCCAAAGCTTTGGGTCCTGAGAATTACAAAGGCTCTCCTCCCCCATGCAGGCCAGAGGGAAGTCATGGTGACCTGACTGCTCAGACACAATAGGTCTCTTGGTGAATAGGAAAATCAAAGCACGCCACAACTCCCACTCTGCTGGCTTTCAGATGCCTGGCTTGCTTCAAGCTGCACAATGACAGTGTTCTCTGTCTGGCCAGATCTCCATGAACTTGGACAATAGGGCCTGTTTTCCTGTCTATTCCAACAGTGGTTTTGATTAGCTTTGTTTCCGGGCAGACTGTAGCTCCACTGCTTACTCCCAGATAATAAAGGAGGGCTCTCAAAGAAAACAAGATGACACCCCTCTCCCACCGGCACACCAGGTTTGGGAACAGGAAAGTAGAAACTCTGGTGACCCTTGGGGTCAAATATGACTACTCCCAGCCATACTGCCTGTTTCTCTGGTTGGAATTTTTCTTTGAACAGGAAGTGGACTGGAAGTCAGATTATAGGAAGGAATGTAGGTCTTGTTAGAGTCTGATACAGCAGTTTGGCTCTGCAGGGCTAGCTTCCTCCTTGACAGCACTCATGGAGCTAACTGCCCTGGGGACTGGGGGCTTCGAGCAGAACACAGATTTTCTTCAGGTTCCCATGGGATCCAAACTAGAGTTTATCCTAACACGTAGGATATTGTGGCATCAAAATTTAAGGTTCTTGTGCTTCGACAATAAAGATCAGTCAGCAACTTATTTATAAATCATCAGTTCATTTCATTGGCCTTTTGAGAAGAGGCTGCCTAGAAGTTCGAGGTGTAGGCAGCCAAAGCATTCTGAGTTCTATGAGGGAGCAATTGTTGGTATCCCATAATATGCAGTCCTTCCTTGTTCTTAATCTCCTGATCTTTCTTTCCCTGGACATATTCTTTTTCCTTTTTTTCCCTTCACCTTTGGTTTTATATTCTTTATTTTTTGGACATTTGGTGACTCTAGCCATGCATACTGACTCTTCTAGAAGACAGTTATGTTTCTGAACCACAAACACATAGAATAGTCCAAAACAACTGAAATAGTCTAAAACAATTGAGTAGATTCAGGATGGGGAAGGGTGACACCTGATGGAAGAATGACTAATTCCAATTCCATCTGGGGAAACATCCCATACACACCGAAGTCACAGAATGAGGACGCAACAGGCCTCAGGAGCCACAGGGAGCTTCTCTGCCTGGTCTACACTATGACCTCATTGGTCCTACCAGCTACCCTGAGGTAACTGTTGGATCCTCAGCTTTTACAAAAGGCTAGCCAAGAGCTAGCCCAACATCACAGCTATTATGTGACAAAGACGGATGATAACCTAGGGCCATTAGAATTCCTATCCTATAAGCTATATTTTAACATTCTAGTCATGACACAAATACAAAATGCTCACACACACACAATTTTTCTATTTGGGCGATGTTGTGTTTTTGTTTTGTGTGTATGGGTGTATTGCTTGCATAAATGTCTGTGCATCATGTGTGTGAAGTCCCGAAGAGGCCAGAACAGAGTGCTGGAACCTCTGGTACTGGAGATGGTTGTGAGCCTCCACATGGATGCTGAAAAATGAACCTGGGTCCTCTGCAAAAAGCTGAATGTTCTTGGCCATTAAAGCCTCTGGCTGCTGTTATTAACCTTAATGATACTTCTTATGTGTAATTTAGTAACAACTAAAAAGGCAGTAAGTGTGATAAAACACAGCAGGGCTCTCATGTAGCCAAGGCTGGCAGTGTCCGGGAAGATGACTAAATTTCAGGTCATTCTGCCTCTACATCCTGAATGCCAGGGATTACTAACATACACCTCTACAGAGGTTGATCCAGCATAAGACTGGACCCAGGCCTTTGTGGATAATAGCCAAGCACTCTACCAGCTGAACAGCACTCAGAACTCTGATACTCTTATGTCTCCAGGTTTCCTTCTGGTCTATTTGTCACTCAAGTTTTGTGTGCACATCAGAGAAACTGCCCACTGCTGTGCTGACCAGTCTTATGTCAACTTGTCACAAGCTAGAGTTGCCTGAAAGAGGGGAATCAATGAAGAAAATGCCTTCATAAGATCCTGCTGTAAACCGTGTGGTGATGGTGGTGCACTTAGGAGGAAGAGGCAGGTGGATCTCTGTGAGCATGAGACCAACCTGGGCAGCCTGGTCTACAGAATGAGTTCCAGGACAGCCAGGGCTACATTAAAACAAAACCAACCAAACAAACAAATGATCTGGTTGTAGGGCATTTTCTTAGTGATTGATGGGATCTGGTTCCCGGCACACAACATCTGTAAGTCTAGTCCAAGGAATCCTATGCCCTCTTTAGGCTTCTGCAGGCACCAGGCATACACACTGTGTGCAGATATATACACAGGAAAAAACACCTACACTTAATTTTTTTAATTTTTAAATTATGATCTCTAGATTCAGGGCTGGAGCAATAGCTTAGTGGTTAAGAAGACTTGCTGTTCATGCAGAGGACCAGAGTTCAGTCGCCAGTATCCACAGTAGCTCACACCGCCTGTAACCTCCGTGTCCAGGTTCTGACCTTCAGAGGCACCTGTTCACATGTGCACAGACACAGGCACATAAATGGAAGCAAGCAGAGCCTGCTGACCCGAGTCCAGCCCAACCCTGACTTACTCATTCTTGGTTCAGGTGACTCTGGCTAAAGGTCATTGCCTGGGTCTTCCAGAGAACCTTTGAGAGGGCCCTGGGTTCCTTAGGCAGATTTTAATTTCAGAGCCAGCTCAGATCACAGCAGATGAGTCTTATCAGTGCTGGATTTAGCAGAAAATGTGCTCCAAAAGTTAAAAAAAATTTGGCTCCTAAACCTTGACCAGAAACATACAATGTTAAAGCAAAACTAACTCTAGTTGCCATTCCCTCAAATTCTTCATAATCTTACCTCCCAGGTGCCTGTACTCATGTGAATATATTCATACCCCCAACACATAATTAAAAATAAAAACAGATTGGCATGGTGGCTTATGCCTTTAATCTCAGCACTCAGGAGGCAGAAGCAAGTAGATCTCTGTGAATTTAAGGCCAGTCTGGTCTACATATGAAGTTCCAAGCCAGCCAGGGATGTTTAGCAAGATCCTGTCTCTAAATAAATAAATAATCTAAAACACTAAAAGAATATCTTCTGAGAAAATCCTATGAAAATTATCAAGCATCACTAGCAAAGGCCTCACTCTTGGCCACATTACAACAGTGCTGTAGACTGCAAAAATCAACTAACCAGTGTAAACATCTCTAAGAGACCCTGTTCTCAAGATTCTGCAGGTCTCTGATGCTCTTACCCCGGTGAAGGGAGAGACTACTCAGCTCCTGAGATGTGAATTCACAGGTGCAGACAAACAGACTCTCTCCCTCTTTCAGGCTGGGGATGGTCACAATCTCCACAAAACTGCTGGGAAACTGTCCTGAAAAACAGAAGCACACATGTTAAACACTGAGCATTCTTTTAATATTCAATTTTCTTTGTCAGTATACAAGGACATTTTTTTTTCCTGAGTCCATTTATAAATTCTGAATTGAAAACTGACCTAATGCTAATAATTAGAGATAAAGTGCAGAACCAGATGTATGAAGGGCGGAGAACACAACTCAAAAGCATTAATTGGGCCAGTGAGATGGTTTAGTGGGTAAAGGTACGTGTCTAAGTTGACTTTACAGGTCCCCAAGGTATACGGAGAAAAATGAATCCTACAACTCTGTGCTTTTCACATGTCCACTTGCACATGTGCACACTCACATGCATATACACATACTACCTAAATAAGCATTAACCTCTGGTACTCTAGCAGCTTCACTGAAGAGGGATATGGGAGTTGAGAATCTACTTAGCCAAAGAGACAGTGGAATCCTGAAGCTCAAGTCACAGCAGCTACACACATAATCATGGAGGTTCAGAGAAGGCTGAGGGTGGAGGAACAGGTTTTTTATAAAGCACAGCAGCTCAGTCTGAAGATAGGTAGGGTTTTATAGGTGCTGTAGAAAGACAGAACCTGGAGAGCAAAGAACAGGAGATGTTTCCTGAATCTGCCCACATATCCCCAGACTCACTACCTTGGCATACATCATCATCCCTACCTCTCACGTGACAATAAATCTCCTGGAACTCACCCTGTAGGCCAGGCTGGCCTTGAACTCACAGAGATCCCCAGTGCTGGAATTAAAGGTGTGCATCACCACTGCCCCATCTATTGGGCTTTTTTTTTTTTTAAGTTATTGCTTTATTTTATGTGTAAATGTGTTTCTCTGCATACCAGGTTCAGGTCAGGAGAGGGCATCCGCTCCTCTGAGACTGGAATTAGATTGTTGTGAGCTGTCATGTAGATGTTGAGAATAGAACTCAGGTCCTCTGGAAGGGCAGACAGTACTTTTAACCACTCAGCTAGTTCTCTAGTCTGTCATCCCATCATTTTTAAAATAACAACAGCAGCATTTGTAAGACACAGGTCTGATGATGCTGGGATCACCACTGTTTCTGGCCTCCTCAACTTCTTACCTTGCACAGCTTTGTCCTCTAGACTCCTCAACTGCTTGGTGTTGTATTAGGTTTCTGACCTGACGTTCTAGCCTAGCCTTGTAGATTGGACTTTCTGGACTAGCCTTGTGGCCCGGACCTGCAGACCCACAGTTCCATAATCCCAGACACTTGTATTAAATGTAAGCTGATTGACCTGGGGCCCAGGCATATAACTTGCTAGCTCTTGCTCTTAAACTAACCCATGATTTTTATCCTGTTCAGCCATGCGACTCAGTACCTTTTCTCAGAGCAGCATAGTTGTCCTCTGCATCTGCTTCTCTGGCGTCTCTGTGGTATCTCTGCTCTGTACTTCCTGTTCCCAGAGTTTTCTTAGTCTGGTAGCCCCGCCCACAAGTCCTGTCTACCTTTGGCCAATCAGTGTTTTTATTAAACCAGTAGGTGGGACAGTTATTTACAATGTAAGAACATAATTCCACTACGGCTTGGTGCCCTGCTAATGTTTCGTCAGTGCTCCTGTGTTCATGTCCATGTTGGGGCCACTGAGCAAGCGATTCTCTCTGTCTTGCTAACACCTACTCATTTTTTTATCTGAAGAGAAACATCACTTCTACTAGAAAATGACCCGTGTGTGTCCCCAAAGCGGTAAGTGTTCACAGCACCTACTCTCAGAATCCCATACTCCAACCCAGATGCACACAAACCCGTAAAGTAAGGGCTACATTCGTGTAACTGTGTGACTCGTAATGAAAGGTCTGCCCTTCCCTAGGGCAGTTAATGAAAGAAATCCATGTTAATATGAATCTCAAAAATAAAAAAGACAGCCAGAAATACAAATGTGGAAGATGGGAGCATTCAAGGCAGATTAATTAAAGGTGGCTTTAATTAATTTTTGCCAACATAGATCTAAGAAGGACTGAATAGAACAAGTCTGCCTTCCCTGGAAAGAATGGAAGAAACAAAGAAACAGGAACACTCACTGTCAGAGGAGTGAGGTGGGGCAGACTTACATCCCTCTCACGGAGGCATGCCCGCCCCCTGGCCCGCCTGCCTGCAAAGAGTTCTGAAGACAGAATTTTGAGGAGGGAAATAAGAGTGCTGGACATGGAAGACAGAGCGTTGGAGAGGGAAAGAAAAAGACAGACAGAAAACTAGGCTAGGGCAGCAGAAGTCTGTCTACCCATCTGGCCTCCACAAGGAATCAGTACGGAGAGATAGGGCAATGGCAGAAACTCTCCTCACAGGCCAGAGCCATGAGTGAGCACAGAGAGAAGAGACGCATGGAAAAAGTGAAATACTCACTTGGCAAAGAGGAGAAGGGCTGTGTGAGCAGGCTGTGTGAGCAGGAGTGACTCTTACCTGTAACATCTTCCTTCTTCCCTAAAAGCCAGAATTCATCCACCACAGCCAACACCTCAATAACATCTCCCACAAAGAGTGGCAGCTCTTCTGAGACGCTAGGGCAGAAGTCAAAGATGGCGCGGACCACAGAGCCAGCCTCCATGCTTTACAACCTGGAAAGCCCAAAGTATTGCACAAACTCTAGTTAGTATATAATGAAAACCCAGAGCCAAATATTGGGGAAAAGCTGGAATATCAGAGAGAGGAAACAGACCATGGTCAATTCTCATCCCCCCAACCTCTCAGGGCAAACAGGGTAAATGCTGTCTTCACGGGTCCTCAGCTGACATCCAGCTGTTTCACCTACAATTCTGTATCATAATCCCAGAGTTAGGATTAAAGGTGTGAGCTACTACTGCTTGGCTGTTAGGCCTTGAACTCAACAGAAATCCAGAAAGATCTCTGTCTCCGAGTGATGGTATTAAAGGCGTGGGTCATCACTCTCTGACCTTCAGGGCTTGTCTGTGGGTGATTCTGTTCTCTGATATTCCAGACTGATTTTGTTAAATATACAATACATCACCACAAAAAAGCATGAAAAAATATAGATATTTAAGATATACAATATATGTTTCTTAAAAACCTAAAACTTAAAATATGAAGATAATATAAATGCAAGAGAAAACATATAAAATATAAAAATATAGTTGTTTCCTTAAAAATAATAATTTCTTCATGTATTTTCATTGGCCTCTCAACGAAAGCCTAGAATTGGGAACAAGCAACAAAAAACTAAACTAATTCAAACTGTAGAGATAAAAGACTCAAGCTGGGGAAGCAGGCTTCCGAGTGCCAGAGAGGGAGGTAAAGATAGTAATTTTACCATCCTTAAAGTTTTAAGCAACATAGTGATTTTGAAACACAATATTTAAAACTTAAAGACTTTAAGTTACATATAGCATTTCATCCATTTCCCACGACGATCATTAGATTAGGGACGATGACAAGGCTGCTTGGATCATCTCATTTGTCCAAGGGCACACAGCAGCAGGGTAAGGCCTTGAACACCGTGACTTAAAATCCACAGAAAACGGAAGCCCGTGAGAAGAATAGGAAAGGCCAGAGGTGGTGTCTCTAAGGGACATTTACCAGCAGATCAAGTATTTGTTTCTGGTTTAAAGATGCCTGTGGCCCAACCTGCACTGTTGCAGGTCTGTACTGCAATGCCTGATGGGCTCATTACCCTGATGTGTAGGGCTGAAGCGCTAAGGATGTCTATACACTAGAAAGTAAGGGCACCGAGAGGCATGACTGGCCCAGCCTTCTCAGAATGCCTTCCCAGGGGCTGCACAGAGGGCAGCTCAAGCTCTCCAGGATGGCCAGGGTCCAGTGTTTCTTTATTCAACTCAAAGACTCATTTACTGTTGCTGAAGGTGGAGAATTTTTTAATCTCACATAAGACTAACCTCATAAAAAGCACCAAGACAGGCCAGTGAGATGGTTCAGCTGATTAAGGTCTCCAAGCCTGGCAACCTGAGTTTGATTCTCAGGACCTATGACAGGGGAGAGAAGCAGGGGCTGAGCGGAGAGCTAGGCAGTTAAGAGTTCTTCTAGGGGACATATGCTTGATTCTCAGCATCCATGTCAGGTGACTCACAACTGCCTATAAATCTAGTTTATGGGAACTGAAAACCCTCTTCTGGCCTCTTGGGGTACCATCTACACATGGTCCACACACACACACACACACACACACACACACACACACACACACACACACACACACACACACACACGCACACACGCACACACGCACACACGCACACACGCACAGAGTAAGTAAGTGTATATAAATATTTTAAAAGAACTAACTGCCTAATGGGAAGAAAATAATAGACAGCAGCAATAACTGTTGCTTGTGACTCTCACTGGCATGAAAAAAATATAGAAAGCATCAGCATATTGATATTTTAACCATGATCCATAACTAAATATTACACATTTGATTTGTAGTGTTGGGTCAAGGTAACTTATTTTTGTATTACTGGGATTATTTTTTTCACTAATGAGCTGACTGGGGACACAGAGAGGAAAAAAAAAAAGAAAGAAAGAAGTGGCCACTTCACCCTCCCCATCCCTACCATGGGCTTTCTGCTTTCATAGTGCTTTGCAGAGAACCCAGGACCTCATACATCCTAGACAAGTGTTCTACTACTGAGCATCTCTTAAAAACATCTGATTAGCTGTGCCTGGGTACACAGCTTTAATTGCAGTCCTCAAGGGGCAGAGAGGCAAGCAGATCTCTGTGAGTTGGAGGCCAGACTCGTCAATAGAATGAGCTCCAGGTAAACCAGGGGCCACATAGTGAGAACCAAAACAGACAAAAAAAAAACCCCAAATATAATATTTATCTTACATATTCTGAAGTAATAGCATAGCATGCATGTAAAACACAGGTTTCTGAAGCAACAAAGAGCAAAATCCAAATTCCAGCCCTACTATTCTTTAACTTATTCACCCTGGACACATCTTCATTTCCATGGCCTGAGAAATGAAGATATCAATACTTTTACAGTAACATCGTGAGAATGACTATGGTGATAAACATCAGTGACCAACAGTGCTTCCTCATGCCACACCCTGTACTGTATACCACATCAGTGAGTCCTCACAATGATTTGCCTGTTTGTTGCTGGTTCCCATTGGGCAGATGAGAACACAGGTTCAAAGAAGTGACAAACTCTAAGGTTACATAGTACGTCAGAGACAGAATGGGAATCCAAATATGTATGTATGACTGTATGGACGACTGAAGACATGCGTGGCTTAGTAGTTTCTCAATAAACATTAGTGCCTATTATAAATCACTTCCATAATTATATGTTCAAATCTCTGTCACTGATCACCAAAGAATATACTGTCTTCAACTAGATAAATACTTTAATACTTCCTATTTCAACATGGTTAATATCATTTTGTTCATGTTTAAAAATAAGCACATGAGGTCAAGTGTGATGGCACATGTCCGTAAATCCCAGAACTCAAAAAGCTGATACAGGAGAGCTCTGAGACCTAGACCAATCTGGGCTATGTAGTCAGATCCTGTAAAAAAAAAAAAAAAAAAAAAAGCAAAACAAGGCACTTCTTGTGGCTTTCTGACCTCTCCCAAAGAAGACACAGAATGAACATGGTTTACTCAGGCTTCTAAAAGCAAGTTCACCACTGCAGCCTTACAGAACTGTGCTGCATTTAACCAGTCTCAGTCCTACACAAGCCTCCAGGCCTTCCTCCCATGATGCTCGCCTGCATCTGCTTTCAGCTGATCTCCTTTATTGGCTCCATTTTTCGTTTCACAGATTCACCTGTTTTTATTTTACTCATATGAATGTTTTGCCTGCATGTCTATCCCTGCACCACATGTGTGCCTGGTGCCTGCCAGAAGAGGATGTCACATCCCCTGGAACTGGAGTTAACAGAAGGTTAAAAGCTGCCATGTGGGTGCTGGGAACTGAACCTGGGTCCTCCTGAAGAGCAGCCAGCGCTCTTAACCACTAAATTATCTTTCCAGCCACCTCTACCTCCAATCAGCTTTCCATCCTTTTTTAAATTTTTATTTGTTTCAAGAAAGAGTCTTACTGTGTAGCCCTGGTTGTAGCTTGCTAGGTAGACAAGGCTGGCCTTGAACTTATATTCACCTGCTTCTGCCTTCCAAATGTTGGGACTAAGGGTGTGCACCACCATATCCAATTCAACCTACTTTCTAGTTTGCTGTTTACAATCCATAGCATCAACATTAAAAGCTCCCAGGTAAAGTAACCAACTCTAGATGGCAGGTTGACACTTCCTCAGAGGTAAAGGACACGCTTTGGCACTGGAGGTTTTCAGCAGTTTTCATGTGCTCTGAGGCCCCTTTCTTATTTTCTGGCTGTCTTCCAGGCATCCAGATGTTATATTTCTGTAGAAGGGTAGAGTCTAAGAATTTTTTAAAACAGAAAACTAAGCATAATATTTGACAGATCTCTCAGCCATCTATGTTATTAAAACAAGCCCTTGGGGTTAAATCCAGATGGGCATAATTCTCCGGTCCCTTTTCTCAAAGTTCTCACTGTCTGGCTGAAGGTATGGCTCATTCTCTGGACTATTGAGAAGCAGCCTCAGACCCACTGATTTCCTGCACTTTAGTCCTGTAAGCTGAGAGAGTTAAGCATTCTTCTTGGCACCTTTTCCAACTACCAGAAAATGACTCATGTGCAGAGAGAATCTGATTCAATAAAGTCTTTTACTCACTGACGTCCTGCTCTGCTGGAATGAGGGTGAAACCCCAAGAAACACACCCTGGAAGGGCACAGAAGTCACAGCCTCTATCATTCATGGGGCTTGACGCCTCTCACTTTACGTGGGTGATGGACTTTTCCAGAGTTCTCCTTGTCCTGTACATACTCTAAGAAGCAAATTGTCACTCAGGCTGGGACAATTTTAGAAGTCTGAGGATATGTTTCAACACTTAATCATTAGTGGATCCTGTATGCTCTTCCAACTCCAGATGGGAGTTTCCAAAAGAAACTACAGGATAGATGGGCTGAAGCAAAGCTGGGAAAGTTACTGGGGAAGTTAATGCCCAGTAGAGCATGGTGTCAGGGACATGGAAAAGATGCAGAACCCCACTTTCCTATGAGCACCTGTTTTCTCCTCTGAAGAGGTGCATCCTTAGAAAGATGATTCTCCAAACCCTTTTGGAAGGCGAACTCTGTAAAGGAAGCTGTTTTGTCTCTTTGAGAGTCGGAAGCAATGCCAGCATGGGAAACTTAAGTGACTGACAGAAATATCTGAAACCACTCACATCTGAGCCCATAGTTCTGTTCACCTAAAGGTAAACAAGCATCTTGGCTTTAGTCTCCAGTTTGTCAAGGTTTGACTGGGGGAACGGTGTGAGCCCACCAGGTCAAGCCTAGGTAACCCAGACTTTTTGGCCCTGAACAGCCAGCCCAAAGGACACTACGAACAGCTACCATTTGAGTGTCCACCATGCCACATGTGCCAGATGGATCATGCACCATCCACTGCACTGTGGGCAGCAAGGTTCAAATCCCAGCACCACCCTGTGGCAGTTCACCCAAATTCGACAGCTAGAAAACAGCTAATGTAGAACCAGAGCTCAAGCCTGGGGGCTGCTAAGCTCATGTTCTTTTTATTAAAAACATTGTTTTTCTTAAACCACAGCAGCCTTTCCTTCAAAACCCAACGAACCATCTCTTTGTTGTGTTTCTTCGACATCTTGTTAGGAAAACTGTCAAGCATTGAGGTAGAAAGGATTTTACTGGCAGAGCCATAGCTGTAACACAGCATCTGACCACAGGAGCTTTGCCATGCACTCTTTAGCCCCTCATCCACTTATCATTTGTTATTTTTATGTATTGCAAAAGAAAAATATCAAAGAAAATGCCCACCAAATTTGGGCATACATGGCTTTCTTTTTATGTATATGAGTGACCTGTGTTATCTTCAAGCACACCAGAAGAAGGCACCAGATCCCATTACAGATGGTTGTGAACTGCCATGTGGGTGCTGGGAACTGAACTCAGGACCTCTGGAAGAGCAGTCAGTGCTCTTAACCTGAGCCATCGCTCCAGCCCCAGACATACATGTCTTCCAGAATTCTTTCCTGTTGTTGTTACTTTTAATTTTTAAAATTATTATATTTTTTAGATATACCAAGTTCTTACTTGGTAATTTAGGCTGGTCTTAAACTCATGGTAATCCAGTTGTCTCAACTTCCCCAGTTACAGATATAGACTTGTTTATCTTCTTAAATTAAGTACTTCTTCCTCTCAGCCAAAATTACAATTCTTTTCTGTTCATTAAAATGTCAGTGGCTAGTCTTTTCTTAAATATCAATTTTTACATTAGTTGTTTAGAATGAAAAATCTCCCCATTTTCTATAATTTATTAACACAATCAACAGATATTTATCTAGCCAAACAGAGTTAATCAAATCAATTCCTAGGCAAGATAAAAATTTAGCTCCAGTGGGCAGACCAGTTATCAGGCAGCCTTTTAACACAATTCTTGAAATCTCTCTGAGGGAGGAG
This sequence comes from Phyllotis vaccarum, assembly GCA_033318265.1. Classification (NCBI taxonomy): domain Eukaryota; kingdom Metazoa; phylum Chordata; class Mammalia; order Rodentia; family Cricetidae; genus Phyllotis; species Phyllotis vaccarum. The sequence goes on along the minus strand of JARWLC010000004.1, from coordinate 17,740,290 downwards.
TAAGGGCTGACAGTACCCTTGAGACTTCTCCCTGCTTCAGGAAGCAACCTAACCCCTAACCCGGAGTAGCTTCCCTGCTGAGAACATTAAACCCTCTGTAACCTAAGCACCAGACTCATAAGGAAATAGCCCTATCCATCAAGGGGAAGGGTATGTCTTAGGTCTGCAGTGATTGTACGTGTGTGTGTGTGTGTGTGTGTGTGTGTGTGTGTGTGTGTGTGTGTGTGTGTGTGTACACATGTGTGTTCATGTGTGTATGTCTGTCCATGTGTGTGTCCCTGTGTACGTGTGTGCAAATGCACGTGTGTGTGTGTGTGTGTGTGTGTGTGTGTGTGTGTGTGTGTGTGTGTGTGTGTGTACATGTGCCGGAGATAAGAGGTCAAAGTCAAGTGTCCTACTTTTTAGTGTTTTTTTATATGTATGTATGTGTGGTGTGTGTGTGTGCACACCACAAACACACTGGAGGTCAGAGGACAGCTTGTGGGAATCACCTCTCTCCTCTCATCATGTGGGTTCTGGGGATCAAACTCAAGCCATCAGGCTTGAAGACGCACAGCCTTCCCCACTGAGCCATCTTGCTGACCCTCTCCACCTTATGTTTTGAGACAAAGTTTCTCGATGGACCTGGAGCTCATTGATTAGGCTAGACTAGCTGGCCTTCTCCCCAGGTGCTGGGATTACAGGTGCACATCACCACCCTGGTTCTCTTTGTGGTCACTGAGGATAGAAACTCAGGTCCTCATGCTTGTAGAAGAAGCTCTTCTTGACTGAGCTATTCCTCCGACTGATATTTTAACGTTCTTTTGGGTCAGTGCCTCCTAATTCAGTTTTGCTCAAATAGCACTCAAAGTGTATAGGATGGGCTAGTCTGGGGACCCCAAACACTGTTTGGCTCCTCCCACAGCCACGCCTTTCCAAACATGCTCTATGGATGCTAATCTTGTTGATTCAAAATACAGTGCATTGCAGTTATTATGAATTCAAGGAAAGCTATGAACCATGTTCCCCTCTTGAAGGGGTCCATGACAGTCAGGTGAGAAGCTCCTTTAATTATGTCTTTATACCTGTCTGGGGGCTGGAGAAATGACTCAGCTGTTGAGACCAACTGCTGCTTTTACAGAGGACCAAAGTTAGAATCCCAGCACCCCTGTCAGGTGCTTTACAGCCCCCAGTAATTCCAGATCCAGGGGATTCAATATGCTCTTCAGGCCTCTACAGACATTTAGGAGAATGCACGCATGTGTGCATGTATACACATATACACACACATACACACAAATAAATTTGGGCCAAGTGTGGTGGCACATGCCTTTAAACCCAGTCCTAATCTACATAATGAGTTCCAGGACAGCCAGGGATACATAGAAGAGAACTTGTCTCAGAAATGAGCAAACAAACACAACAGGACCTTTGTTTGGCCACATTTAATTTTTTTAAAACTTTGTTCTACCTTGCTCAAGGTGTTTAGAAGTCCTATCCAATCCAAATAGTCCAACTAGGGACAGGAATGTGCTTCAACAAAAGATGTAGGGCCCCAGGTTAGGTTCTCCTGCCTAGATTCATTTCCTTATTTACAGTTACATCTTTCCACATACTTAACTACTTCCCATAACTATTTCCTCCAAATGGTCCCTATCTCTCCTACATAAGACCACCTCCATCTCTTATTTAGTCCCACAGACTTTGTAGGTTGGGCATGTAAGCCATTTTTTAACTCTTTGTTTTCCATGTGTGGGTGTTTTGTTTGCATGTATGTCTCTACACCACATGTATTCCTGGTGGCTGCAGAGCCCAGAAGATAGTGAATTCCCTAAGAGACTGGAGTCACAAATGGTTGTGAGCCGCCAAGTGAGTGCTGGGAAATGAACATGGGCCCTCTGGAAGAGCAGCCAGTGCTTTTAACCACTGAGCCATCTCTCCAGCCCTGGACATGTGAAATTTACAGCTATAAAAATAATTAAAATAGTCAGAAATAAGATTTTATAACATGTCATGCAATCCAAGTGTCCGTCAGAAGATGAATAAATGAAATGTTGGCTGGAGAGTAAGGGGTGGAGCCTAGTATGAAGGAGCGACAGGTCAGTGAGGGAGGGAGCTTTTAGCCCATACACTGAGTGTAGGCTCTCAAAGTTAAACACTTTGTTTTTTTGTTTTTTAACAGTGTTTAAAACATAAATGGACTCTCTATGCCTGTAGGCAGAGGTCCCACGTTAGGCAGCCAGACTATTACTACATGTGCTACTATCCATACAAACTATTCAACCTTCTTAAAAAGGAAAAAAAAAGGAACACATACCACAGCATGGATGAAACTTGAAGACATTATACTAAGTGAAATAAGCAGGCATAGGAACAAACACTGCAGGATTCCACTTAGATGAAGTACTCAGAGCAGCCAGAGTCATAGAGACTCTGAATGAATGGCAGTGTCCAGGGCCAGGAGAAGAGGGAGTGGCCAGAGAGCTAGAGTTAAGTGGGTATATCTGTTCAGTTTGGGGAAATGAGCATGTTCCAGAGGCGGATGATAGTGAATTAGTCATGTAAAACTGTACACATAACAGGTTCAAAATAGTACAGTTTATGCTATATTATTTTACCACAATTTTAAAAAACCAACATGTTTAACATGTTATAATACATGACTGAATTCAAAAGAAAGCTTGGGAAATTCTGATTACTTTTAATAAACAGTATATTCACAAGCTTAGACACACTGTTAAAAATCTGAGATCATGAGCTGTAAACTTTTACCCTGATAGATACTGATATCAACCAGCTTAATGAGTAATTTCCAGCATGGCCTCTGGGGTAAAGGTCTGAACTTGGTACACACCACGGATATAGAACACCAACCCTTTCAGGTCTGTCCTCCAGTCTGCAGTATGCCCAAAGGCAACCTCAAGCACCAAATCCAGGTGCTTGCCTTTGGATTCTTGATGGCTTCAACCATTGGGTTAGTAGGGATCTAAAGGCAGAGGCAGAAACTGGGGTTTCCTGCTGCTGGGCTGAGGTGGTGATGTTGCCCCATCAAAGGCTACAACCAGATGCCTTCTCCAAATAGCACTTCTGCCCAGCCAAGAACTATTCCAGCCCCCTGCCCTGGAGCAGGGTGGCTCCCCTGTTAGCCTTGGTGTAAATATAATCCTTTACTATTTTCCCTAAGCCTGTCCATTCTAGGTTGAACTCCTCAGATTCTCAAAATGGGGTAACCTGCTGTGGAACAATCTTTTGTACACTGTAAATATGTATGGACGGCTTGGCAGATTTTCAGGGTAGTCTCGAGTAGACCACAGATGACGTGGGAGATGAACATGCCATACCGAGATAAGGTTCGAGCCATGTGGTAGAGCATAGATAAAATATGGGTTAATTTAAGATGTAAATGCTAGTTAGTAACAAGCCCAAGCTATCAGCTGAACATTGATAAATAATAAGTCCCTGTGTGGTTATTTGTGAGTGGCTAGAGAGACAGAGCTGACCAGCAGTCTCTGTCTACAGTAAACTGTCTGCTTCTGCTGGGCCCCAGGGTGATACTGGCCCAAACATTTCCTAGAGCTCTATGCATTGGGGAAAGGAGAGAGAGACAGAGAGAGAGAGGGAGGGAGGGAGGGAGGGAGGGAGGGAGGGAGGGAGGGAGGGAGGAAACCAAGAGTATAGGAAAGCATGAGGAAATTTCACAATTCTATCGCTGTAAATCAATAGAGAGACACAGAGGACATCAATTTTGAAGGTTTAAAAACACGTTAGGGAGCTGGAGAGATGGCTCAACAGTTAAGAGCACTTGCTGCCCTAGCAGAGGACTCAGATTTGGTTCCTAGTACCCACATGGTGGTTCACAGCTGTATGTAACTCTAGTCCCAGGAGCGCTAGTACCTTCTTCTGGCCTCCATGGGTGTCACGCATGCGCATGGTGTGTAACTACATATAAACCAACAAAACACTCAAACACACAAAATATAAAACAATTTTTTTTTTAAAAAAAAAAAAATTAGTGTCTGGGCCCTTCCTCACTGTCCACTCAAAGCTTAGCCAGGATATTCTCTCAGAAAGCATGGTGATACTGTCTACCTGCAGAACAAATTCCCTGCAGAGGTTTCCCTGACTAAAAGGCAGCAGCCTGCTGTTCCCCCTCCCTGTCTGGGAAGACTTTATTGAGATCTTGAGATTTCCCAAGTTTTATAACTGATTTCTCCATCTTAAGAGGTCAGTGCCCACCGTGAGAAGTGTTCCACTTGACAAGCCGCGGAGCCTCTCTTTCTGACAACACAGACAATCTGCAGTTTCCCTGTGTGGAAGGATTGGAAGTGTCAGAACATGGAGCCCAAAGCAGCTCCAGGAAGGAAGGAAATGAGAGAGAAGCTGGGAAGCAGCATTTCCTCCCTTGCTTTGTATATCTGCTGGATGACTTTGGACGGGAGGCCACCAATCGCTGCCAGGCGATTTTTCAAGGAAAGTACCAAAGGATGAATGGGAAATACATAAACACTTCACACTGTGAGGACCCCACCGGCTGGGGGAGGGAGTGTCATAGGGCGTTTCCTCAGCAACCAGGCCTCCTCCAGTGAACTCTGGCTCTGCAGCCTATGGAAGTTGGAACAAAGGAAGCACACTCCCGGCTTGGAGAGGACAGTTAAAGACAGTAAGGTAGAAAAATGAAGGAGTTCTCAGCAACAACAACCTGCCCCAACATTTCGCCTGCAACCGTTGTTACAGCTCAAACCTGTCCCAAGAACAAAGGCAGAATTCTCAGCCATGGGATGGAGTGTGTGGCGGAGCTCCCCCCCAATCATCCCACTCAGTCCTCAGATTTGAATATCACCATGCTGGTGGACACCAAGCTCCTCCTGAAAACTGTCCCAGCACAGGCTGGGACTAAAACCCCACCCCCAGTGAGCTGACACTCCCTCTCTTTATCATTTTAATCTCTTTAAAAAAAAAAAGAAAAGAAAAAGGAAACTGCCCACGGATCTTTACCTCGATTTTCACTTTCAAATAAAAATGTGTTAATAGAAGCAGGCCCCATGATTAATGTTTTGAGATCTACAATATTTTCAGGTATTTATGGGGCATTTTTTTTCCCCAAAAGACTTAACCTAGGAGTTCCTTAAAGTATGCTCTCAGACTGACATTTCTTAAATCGTGCATGAATCTCATTTATGAGTGGAAATTTAAAAACCACTGACTCATAACTACATAAATGGGACGTGTCTGAGCTGGGCAGCTTAAGGACACATTAAAATCAATAGGTCCACCACGATGCAGATGTAACACACACAGAATCTGTCCCATTGCGGTTGCACAAGTCAAGATTAATGTGAAACTGTAAAGTGAAACTTGAGGGTGTGGTTCTAGATAACAGCACAGAGGACAAGTGAGAACAGGCATCCTGGAGACATTTTTGAGAGAGGTTTGGAATATCTTCCCACAGCGTTCCAAGCAAGGAGACAGCTACTGCGGAGATCTGGGACACAGGCATTGTGTTTCTTTTTTTATCAATTGGTCCGAGTAGCAGCTACCCTTTCAGCCTAAGAAGAGTTAAACAGGCACAGAAATTCTTTTGTCTACCAGTGTTAGCCTGCAAAGTGTTTTTGATGTTTTGGATGAAGTAATCAAGAAAGGAATTAAGAACACTTAAGATTCAGAGAAAGAACTAAGAAAAAGCTATCTGACTGGAGGATGAGCTGCCAAGCCTGCCTCTGACTGCAAAACAAGAAAGTAGGGATAGGCATAGTGGCATGTGCCTTGTGAGTTCAAAGACAGCCTGGTCTACATAGTGAGTTCCAGACCAGCTAAGGCTCCATAGTGAGACCCTGTCTCAACCCGCTCACCCTCCAGCCTCTCCCAATATGAAGACTAATCTAACCCTGCTGGGGGGATGAGGGGATTTAAAAGTGGGAGGGGTCAGGGTCACTTCACACACATGGAAATTAGAAAGTGAGCATCAATATACAAGAAACACTGAATCTGTGTGTGGCATTATTTTTAAAATCTTTATTTTTTATTTCATGTGTTTGGCTCTCTAGTTTGCACATAGGTCTATGCATCGCATGCATGAAGAGCCTGTAGAGGCCAGGAGAGGGTGTTAGATTCCTTGGAACTGGATTTACAGTCTGTTGTGAACCACCCTGTTGGTGCTGGGAATCTGACCCAGATGGACTGGGAGGGAAGGGCACACAGTCCTCAACAGCGGAGTCATCTTCCCAGGTAGTACATTATTTTAATAACAGTTGGGATAAGATCAAGCTAGAAAGAAATAGGGGAAGATTTATATCACAGGCTGTCATGTGCTTTAATTATGATATAGATACTAATGGTAATGTCTGGCAGTTGGTATAAGCTGGAAAGCTAATTGACTTACAAATAGCAAAAACATATAACCACTGGCCAACTAATTAACCATGTCCTAGAGGGCCGCTTCTCAACCTTCCTAACGCAGCGACCCTTTATTACAGGTTCTCATGCTGAAGTAACTCCCAATCATAAAGCTATTTTTGTTGCTACTTAATAACTGTAATTTTGCTACTTTTATGAATTGTAACGTAAATATCTATATTTTCTGGGTCTTAGGTGACCCTGTGGAAGGGTCATTCGACCCCCAGGTTGAGAAGCACTGACCTACAGATTCCACAGTCCTGTTTTGGGCCAGCTGACCCTATGGTTCTTGCTCAGACACAGGGGTCAGAATTCATTGTTTTGTTCTTTGTCTAGTTCTATATACCATTTTGTTTTGCTTTTACAAGGGGGATGGGGAGATGGCTCAGAGGTTAACAGCACCAGCTGCTCTTGCGGAGGACCAAGGTTCAGTTCCCGGCACCCACATGGCAGCTCACAACAGTTCTTAACTCAATTCCAAGGGTCTATCACCAGCTTCTGACCTCCAAAGGCACAGGCATGCGTGCAATGCACATACATGCATGAAAGCAAAACTCTCATACACATAAAATAATAACAAATAAATCTCTAAAGAAAACTTTAAAAGACAAACATGAATAAATGATTGAAACTTAGCAAATGTTTTTCTGTATCCATTGAGATGAGCACATACTCTCCTTTGATCTGATAATGTGGCAATCACATTTTCAAGCATTAAACATTTCGAATTCTTGGGTTGGATGCTAACCCTTTTTGAAGTGAAAGTTTTGAGTTGAACATAATGATGGTTATAACCCCAACTCCCCGCTTTATCTCCCACCAGACTAGGTTCAAACCTAGTCTATACAAGACCAGTACCAACCACCAAGCCATATCCCCAGTCTGTACCTCTTCTCTTGTAAAAGACCTTCAGACCTAATGTGTAAGAGTCTGCCTAGCCTCGTAAAATGAACGGGAACTGAATCCCTCTCTTCTCTTTTCCCTTCCTCCTCCTCTGCAGGCCCTCTGCCCCTCCCCCTCCCCCTCTGCAGGCTTTCTCCCCCTCCCCTCCCCCTCTGCAGGCCCTCCCCCCCCTTCCCCCTCTGCAGGCCCTCTCCTGTAGGGGGATTATGTTGTTCCATTGTAAATAATTGTCCCCGCTTATGGTTTTAATAAAAAGCGCTGATTGGCCAAAGGCAGACAGGAAGTGTAGGCAGGGCTACCAGACTAGGAAGACTCTAGGAACAGGCAGAACAGAGCAGAATGCCAGAGAGAAGCCAGAAGCAGAGGATAACTATGCTGCTCTGAGAAAAGGTACCGAGCCCCACGGCTGAACAAATTAAGAATCATGGATTAGTTTAAGGGTAAAGAGTTAGCAAGTGATATGCCTGGGTCTTAGGCCAATCAGCCTAAAACTATTGTAACCTCTGTGTGTCTCTGCAGGTCTGTGGGTCTGCGGGTTTAAACCTTGAGGCTAGGTTGGAAAGTCCGGGCCAGAAACCTCCTACTACACTCTCCCCTCTTCCCCCTCCCCCTCTGCAGGCCTTCTCCCCTCTCCTCCTGCCCCTCTGCAGGCCTTCTCCCCACCTCTGCAAGCCCTCTCCCCTCTCTCCCTCCCCCTTCTGCACGCCTTCTCCCCTCTGGCCTTTCTCCCCCTCCCCCTCTGCAGGCCCTCTCCCCCTCCCCCTCTGCAGGTCCTCTCCCCTCTGACCCCTGGCAAACACTATTCTGGTTTCTGTACAGATTTGTCTCTTCTGGACATTTCAAATTCGACTGACCTCATTCAGTATGTGGTCTTGGTGTCAGTCTCTCAGTGCGGTGTTTTCAAGGTTGTCATGTTATTTTCAAATAGAACTATCAGTTTAAGGCACATGGAACCATTATGCACAGACTACAGAGCTAGGCCAGTTCAACACACATCCCAGCTCCATTCCTCACTAGAGTTTTAGGGTTTAAAACAAACCACTCACGTTTTCTGTGTCCTGACTTTTACACATGACCAGTTCACTAGAATCGGGCTCCCAGTTGTGGAGACATTTAAGTGAATTAATATATGTGAAGCACTCAGACCACTACCTATATAGATACAATTATCTGAGCGAAGAGTCAATTCTGGGGTGATAGTCTCAAATCTTTTCCTTTGGGGCTAGAGAGATGACTCAATGGTTAAGAGCATTGACTACTTTTCCAAAAGACCCTGGTTCAAATCCCAGCACCCACACGGCAGCTCCTAACTGTCTGTAACTCCAGTTCCAGGGGATCTGGCACTCTCACATAGATATACATGCAGGCAAACCACCAACACATATACAAATAAATAAATCTTAAAAAAAAATCTTTTCTTTAAAATACAAGGTCTTACCATGTGGCATTGCTATATAGACCAGGCTGGTCTCCAAGTCCACCTGCTTCTGCCTCCTTAGTGCTGGGATTGAAGGTATGTGCCACCACACCTGGACCTCAAACTCTCTTCTCGCAGCACTAAGGTGTTACAAGGTTTTAAAACGGAAGGTTCTGGGGCTGAAGAGGCAGCTCACTCACGGATAAGAGCACGTATGCTGTGAATATCGATCTTTAAATAAAAGAGCTGTTTTGGCCCATGACAGGCACCATAAAAAAAATAAGAGAAAAAAAATCACAACATAAATAAATAAAAAAAAAAAGCAAAGTCAGACAGACTGAGCCAGCTGCCAATACATACACACACACACACACACACACACACACACACACACACAGATAAGCCACAGGCCACATGACAGATTAATAAAAATAAGTTAATTTAAAATATAAAAACAAACTAACAATATGCCTAAGCCATAGACCAAACAACATAAACATAATATAAGCCTCTAAATCATTTCTAGAGGCCTGGTCAACTACAGGCGGCTAAAGAGTCTAGCGCGACAACTCTGTGAGTCTAGACCTCTGGCCGCCCAGGGCCAAAAACCTCATTGCTTACACCGGCTTCTCTTGCAAAGGACCTGGGTTCAAGTCCCAGCACCCATACGGCAAGCAACTCACAACCCATTAGTTATAACCTCCTCTTCTGGCCTTCTTGGGCACTGCAGCCACATGAAGTAAAAATAAAGAAAAAAAAAAAAGACGAATCTTTAAAGTAAAATTAGAGACCTCCAGGAGGAGATGTGGGGAAATGAGCTAATAAGTTCTCTGGGGAATGAAAATGTTCTGGAATCAGTGGTGACAGGGCTAGAAACACACTGGAAAGCACTGACTCATATACTCACTGATACTTTTTTTATGATATATGATTATTTTAATTTTTAAAAATTAGTGTCTTTCTATTTCAGAAATTTCAGTACTTTACTCAAAATGGCAAAGGCTTACACGAATCCTCTGCCTTGAGAAGCAGCAGAGATTTATAGAGCTTACTCTGTGCCCTCTTTGAAGCTTTTCCTGAACTTCACATTTTAGTAAGTATTTTATTCACACAACTTCTTCCTGCTCTAGGGTGAACCAGGCCGGCACAGTGTCTGGTTACTTTTGTGTTCACTGTATGGGAAAAAAAAAAAAAAAGTCAAAGAATAATTTGTTGGGCCAGTGACATATCTCAGCAGGCAAAGGCACTCAGTGGGTGACCTGAGTTCAATCCTGGAACCCACACGGGAGAGAACCGACTCCTCCAAGTTTTCTTCTGATCTCTGCACATGTGCTGCAGCACACACACACACACACACACACACACACACACACACACACACACACGCACGTGTGCACACACATGCCTCACAAACACACATCTTCATACACATGTAAATAAGTATTTTAAAAAGAACAATCTGTGTATGTGTGTTTCTGAGTGCCGATCCCAGAGCCTTAGGTGTTGTGGAATAGCCCTTCTGCACACAGTGACTATGTATTACTCTCATTGGTTAATAAAGCAGCTGATTGGTCTTTAGCAAGGCAGGATAAAGTTAGGCAGCACAACCCACTGAGAAAACTGGGATAAAGAAGGGCGGAGTCAGAGGAAATACCAGGAGACACAAGGACAGGTGAAGCCATGAGCCACATGGCAGAGCGTACATTAATAGAAATGGGTTAATTTAAGTTGTATGAGCTAGTTAATAATAAGCCTGAGCTAAGGGCCAAGCATTTATAATTCATCTTGAGCCTGAGTCAGTTATTTGGGATCAAGAGGTCAGTAGATAAAACTCCACCTACGTTATACATTCTGTGCACATACTCCACCCATAAAATGAGAAAATTTAAAATGGGAAATCATATTTACTACTAGATTTAATTAATAACTATATAAATAACAGGATCTGACCCTTAAGTGAGAGAGTATGAGTTTCAATTTCCTCCTCTTTTTTCTTGTGTGTGTGTGTATGTGTGTATGTATTTTAGACTAGTCTTTTGTATTCCAAGTTGGCCTTGAACTCACTATACAGCTAGAGATGGCCTTGAGCACCAGATCCACCTGCCTCCATCTCTGAAGTGCTGAGATAATTGGCATAAATCTGCCAGTATCTACACCTGGTATATGTGAGGTGATCCAAACCAGGGCTCCACTTGAGCTAGGCAAACTCATGTCTAATGAGCCACATCCCCAGCCCTAGTTTCAATTCCTGACTCCACCTGTCTAACTCTGTGACTGGAAACTCCTTGGAATGTTAGTTTCTTTGTCTATAAATTAAGATAACAGTTATCTACTTCACAGGGTACAACAAGGATTAAACATCTGGAACACCTTCTGACAAAAGGCGGGCACCTGAAGAATGCTGGCTGTGATGATGACAGTCATGGGGTGGGAGTGGGGGACAAAGGGAGATAGACTGTCATCACCTGGACTAATTCTAGCACAAATACAGTCCGGGCAGCATTTCTGGGCGGAGCTAACTTCTCTAAACTGGAACTATGTTCTTGAGAAGAGGGAGAAATGTGACTCTGTGGTTACTGGTCACGGGTAAGAACAACGGACATCCCTTTCTACTAAGCTGTACAGGAGCTGTGTCTGCATAACAGACCCACACGGGTGTGGTACTCACAAAGGAGATCTCTACATATGGGTCCAAGAAAATCTTTGCCAAATACCTTCTGGGGATAAAAAGAGGATGTGAAATTAATTTATTTACTTTTATTAAAAATACCCTGTACATCTAGGAAAGAACATTGGCACTGCCTTTAATCATTAAACACATCTGGCTCACCTGCAGGATTCCTGCATGCTGCCCATAAATTTCCCTCTGCCTTGTTTCTCACAGTTGGCTAGGAAAAAGCAAACCCCCACACTTCTCAGTGCCTGGCGTGTTCTTCCACCTACCACTTGTGGTAAAACTTGTCCTTGTTAAGACATGGTCCCCACCACAGGCTTGGTTTCATGTCCTGCCAGCCTCCTCCTAACCATGCACCCCAAGGTCTAGCCAAATCTAGTACCACTCTCTGCAAGGCCACAGTACCTGTGCACCTGCTTGCCCCTCTGCCCAAGTGAAAACACCACAAATACATAAGTGAAACACAGCAAATCAACTAACTGTCTTCTGCTGCTGCCTATCAAGAATGCAATGCAGCATGATGGATCACACCGCCAGCCTACACTATTGTTTCTCTTGGCTAGGTATGAATAATAAGTATTTTTTAATTTTTAAGTTTTGATTTTAGGGTTTGTTTTGTTTTGTTTTGTTTTTTAAGAAAGAGTTTCATGGTGTACCTGATGCTAGCCAGGAACTCACTGTGCAGCCCAAGCTGGCACCAAACTTGGGGCAATCCTCCTGCATCAGTCTCTCAAGTCTTAGGATCACACAAATGTACCACCATGCCTACCAGAAGTGATTTTTAGTTTTCTCATCACTGCAAGGGGAAACCACAGTAAGTCAGCAGCTTATCCCTGGTTAGCATTTGACTTGCAAATAATTAATTTTAATTTTAAGCATTTCAAGTCATAACAAGAGACAACTGACCCAATTTGAATTTCCTCTATAGGCTCTAAAAATAAACTTTAGGCATATTGGTCAAATTCACTTAGAAGCTTTTCAGTGATTTACTGTTAATTAATACTTCAGTCAAAGCTACCTATTACTAACATGACCAGCCTCCTTGGGGCTATAATATTCACTGAATGTCTTCCTCTATGTCTTAATTTATTAACTATTTGGCTTTAAAACTAGATGACAATAGTGACCCTGAGATATTTTCTTAGAACCTTTGAATCAGTAACAGAGCAAACAGCTGATGGGACAGGCAAATACAACCCCCAAAAATAAAGAAAGCAAGGAAGTGAGCCTGGATTTTTTTGTGTTCACAATGATCCAGATACTGGAATTACTGAACCCAAACACTGGCAGGAAGAACCTGGGATACTGAAAACTGTGGGTTACAGTGGCAGGCACCTAGTTCTGCCCAACTCCAGGACCACAGCAGGTACTTGGAGTCCACTTCCAAAGCAAACTCACTCTCCCTACCTTTCAGTAAAAGACCAGTTCTGTTAGATGACAACAACCCAAGGAGGTTCTGCCACTGAGCTCTGGGAATCCTTAAAGGCAACGCACAGTGCCCAAAGAAGAAAGCTACAGGCCTCCAACTCCCCACCCCACCCCAGGTTAGGTAATGTGGAAATTGCCTTGTCAGATAGTTACAAAATCCTTTCAAGGCACAAAGTGTTTAAATGGAAATGGTTGTCTGTAGATAATGTCACTCCCTGTCACCTGGAACACTCTAGAAGACTCCTCAGAAATGGCCTCAGGGCAAAACCAAACTATATGGGCCAGTGAGTTCCATTTACAGAGACTGAGCAATTTGGAACCTAACTCACTATAGAAACAAGGGTGAAATTGTGCCAACCAAGTTCTTAAAAAAAAAATCCATACTGTAGGAAACCTTAGGACAAATGACCAGTTTCTTCAACAAATACATTAGAAACAAAATATTTAAATTTAAACTCAGAACAAATTAAAGACTTTAAGAAATGGATAAACTGAAAACTTTGTAATTTCCTTGGATCTATTTTTAAACGAATTACTTAAGAAAATAATGTGGCTAGGGAAATGGCTGTTAGGCTGCACAAGACTGATGAACCTCGGAACCCACACAAAAGCTGGACTCGGCAGTACACACATCTGTATCCCAGTATGTCCCAACAGAGAGGCAGTAGTACACACACCTGCATTAGGGCATGTTCCATCAGGGAGGCAGTAATAACACACATAGCCCCATCCCAGCGTATCCCACCCAACAGCCTGTCCCATTAGGAGGCAGCAGTACACACAGCTGCATCCCAGCGTGTCCCATCAGGAGGCAGCAGCACACAGCTGCATCCCAGCATGTCCCATCAGGAGGCAGCAGCACACAGCTGCATCCCAGCCTGTCCCATCAGGAGGCAGCAGCACACAGCTGCATCCCAGCCTGTCCCATCAGGAGGTAGAGGGCAGAGACAGGACAATCTCCAGAGCTGGCAGCACAGTGAGCCTGGTTTATGCAGTGGGAAGAGGCTCTGCCTTGAGCAAGACAGAAAGGTAAGGACTAAAACCTAAAGGCTGTCACCAGACCTCCACAAGTGCACCATGGTACATGTGAGCCCACAAGAGACACACATATGCGAATAAATAATTTAATACAAAAATACATTAATTTAGAAAATGCTGTGTGTCTAAACCTAGCACTTGGGAAGCCGAGACAGGACCACGTGAGTTGCAGGCTAGCCCTTGTTGGCCTTGGTGTACTACAGCAAACAGCAGGCGCTCTTCAGAGAAACAAATCCAAGTCTTAGGGGCAGAACCTTACAGAAGGTCCCTTACAACATTCATGGAGCGTCTCTACATTAGACAGAGGGAGAAAGCATCACCTTCCACATAATCTTTCTGAAGAGTAAGTGAGCTGGCTATTTATGGAACTGGCTAACAATCTCACTGCTGCCATAGTATATTAATTATATTATCATATCATCTTGGAGATAAGGTCTCCCCACATAAACCAGGCTGGCCTTGAACTTGCAATGCTCGTTACAGGTGTGTGCCACCATCAGCTCTGGCTTCCTTTCATTTGAATTTGGACAGGTAATGAAACTACCAAAAACTAGAATTCTTATTGCGATATTTACTACTGCAGGGAGAAAGGAAGACATAGAAAGAGGTGAGTGTACAGGAGCAGCTTTGGATCAGACCACCATACCCGAACTGGCCTTGGGACAGCATTATCACGTCCTTGTAGCAGCTCCCTGTAAATGTGAGCTCTGGCCTATGAGGCACAAGAGCCCAGAGTGAAATCCAGAACAATACTTATTGTTAGAAACAACAGAAAGGCTTAAAAAAAAAAAAAAAAAAAAGGTGTCTACTTTACTTTACCAGGGCTGGGAGTAGAGAACAAACTGGAAAGCAGAGGTCATGGGGTGTGAGGCTAGGGAGTAAAGTACAGCTCGGCACATCCATTGCAACTTTTTCTGCTGATGGGGCAGGCTCATTTATGCTAAAAGAATCAAGTCATGAGAACAATGCCCAGTGTGCATGCGGCCCAGGACCCATGGCTGGAACGTCAGCAGCAGCCATTCTCTCCTGGTTCCTCTCCATCCTGTCTGTCAGCATCACAAATCCTTACTGGGCTTTCAGGAAAAGGCAGCATGCCCTCCCTGCCCCCAGGGTCTCCCTGGGTGGACAGTGTGCTTGGCTCTGCTCACACTGTCAAGGAGCAATGAGATTCCACTACATCACCCCACCCTCACCTTAGAATGAGGCTGAGAACTGTTTTCTCTCATCTCCCATCCCTGTGGGTTTTCTGGCTCTAGGTTACAAGATAGATTCATTTGTAGGGGCACAGTGATGGAGGTGCCTGGGATAATGTCA
Source organism: Phyllotis vaccarum (assembly GCA_033318265.1). Lineage (NCBI taxonomy): Eukaryota > Metazoa > Chordata > Mammalia > Rodentia > Cricetidae > Phyllotis > Phyllotis vaccarum. Next base: position 17,725,144 of record JARWLC010000004.1, on the reverse strand, counting down.
GAAAAAAAAATCTTGTCATTGTAGATCTCTCTGTCTCTCTCTCTGTCTGTGTCTCTCTGTCTCTGTCTCTGTCTGTCTGTCTGTCTGTCTGTCTCTCTCTCTCTCTCTCTAAGACATCTGCTGAATTCCAGAGAGAGGAAAGGATGAACACAAATGGAGAAACAATCATACCAGCAAATCGGGATAAAGGGATGGACATGAAGAGGAAGTAGCTTGTGTGGAATTGAACTTGCTGATGACAGGTTAAGTTAGGAATCTGCTCACTTCCTGCTATTTATATGGTCACGTGTCCATATAGGACAGATTAGGAATGTGGGGGGTTATTTTAGAGTCAAAAGAAAACAAAAAGCCAGGTACAGTAATGCTGCATACAGTAATTCAGCACTTGGAAGGCTGAGGCAGGAGGATCCTTGCAAGTTCCAGGCCGGCTGGTCTATATTGCAAGCCCAGCCCAGAGCAGCCCAGGACTACACACTGAGATCTTGACTTTAAAAAAAAAAAAAAAAAAAAAAAAAAAAAAAAGTCTATTTTCTTCATTCCATTTATTTTGTGAAGGGAAAAAATATGATCTGGGGAAGAATGAGGGTCCAAATTGATATTAAAGGGTCAAATCATCCAACAGGTACTCGTGTTTCCAGGTTTGGGACCGTTCTGTTGGGATCTAGATGACAGATGCTTCATGTTCAGCTAAGATGCTGTGCTTGGTGCACAGTGTGTGCTATCTCCCTCGGGCTCAGCCAGGTCCAAGTGACCAGCAGGCTTCTCCCCATACCTCCCCAAAGCTAATCACAGCCCTGTGACCCTCCCTGATCCTTCCCAGAGGATCTAGATAAAATCGAGGTGAGCTCAGCTTAGCCCTGAAAAAGGAGGAAGGCTCCAAAACCCTGGTTTTTAGTGTATCCCCTACTCCACAGGAAAAAGGGAGAAAAATAATCATAACAGGTTGGCACTAAATTTGGGATTATAGGTTTGCTTTCCTATACCTTACAATCTTTTTGTGTTTAATAATATGGATTTTATAATGGGGGGGATAATGGTCTAAAGTGGGAGAGAATGAACAATGATAACTAATTGCCCAGCAATTCACCAACCAGCATAACTGTCACCTACATCTCTGTTAAATAACTGTAGTTTTTTTGTTTGTTTGTTTGTTTTTGAAATATCCATAAGATTCACACCTGGAGTAGAAACTGACCCAGAGCAAGGGAACTAGTTTTTCATGTCTTAATATTGATGATCACACTGACCACTAACTACAGCTGTAATGCTGAACATAACTTTCTCCTTCGCACAGCTATTTAAAATTTGACTCTCAATAGCAGAAGGAAAAATATGACCTCATTGTGAAGCAAGCTTGTGCTGGACTCTTGAGATCTGGCCATACACTAATGGATGTAGCGCAGAAATCTCAAGGGCTCTTATTTATGTTCTGTTAGTAACAACTCACCATAAGGCTTAGGATTTGGGCTTGCAGCGGGGTGAAGCCATCTTATTTCCTGGAGGAAAAATCCAGCAAAGTTTTCCATGAGGTTTAACATCTATCCAGCTGTCCATCATAGGAAAGCTCAATAAATTGCAAGCAGGAGGAAACACCTGCCCCTGTTAAAGGGTACAATACAAACCCACTTGCCTTTATCCCAGCATTGGGAGGCAGAAGAAGGTGGATATCTGGGAGCTGGAGGCCAGCTGGTCCCCACAGAGTACTAGATCAGCCAAGACTACATAGCAAGACTCCATCTAAAACAAAACAAAACCTACCAAGTGTTAAACAAATAAACAAATGTTGCAAATAATGAAAACAAATTAGACTCATTCTTTCATTTCTTCAAGGATGCGCCTGGAGGGACATTTTGACGTGGTCCTAGAAGCCCTGGCCAACTCTATAAGAAAAGAAAAAGAAATGAGACACAGGATAGCAACGAAGCTGCAAAACCACCACTGTTTTAAGGATATAACTAACTACTTACAGAAAAAGGCTAGAAGAAAAGCTGAAGGAGACAGGGAAGCCAGGTCGTTAGTCACAGGTCTGTTCAGAACAATCAGGAACCTCACGGTTCCATGACATCAGCCCACTTCTTCTAAGAGCCCTTTATGACCTTTACTATTAATAGGTTTGAAAAGTTGTTGGTAGACTTGGTCAGGCAGCCATTTCACTTTGCTCATGGGGTCCCTGCCCAGAGGCTTCCTGGCACATAGTGGGCATTTGAAGACACTTCTTCATTGATCAGGATTGCCCCAAGCCTGACTATGACTATATTCACAATATTAATAGACAATTTGCACCGATTCAAATACATAAATAACTCTAGTTTTGATGAAATCCTTTAAATTTCTCTTCACAAAAGATTGGTAATGCAGAGTGTATGGAACACTACAAATTTTTTTTTTTCCAGAAAATACAGAATCGTCTACAGCAGCAGCTTTCTAAATGTGCCTCAACTCATCTGATTGGGGAAGCTAAGCAGGGTTGGGTTGGGGTCGATTAGTACTTGAATGGGAGACCTCCTGAGTACTGTTGCTTTAAAAAAGAAAGACAATACAGAACTGAGAAATACCAATTTCCTAATGTGTAGCACCACAAAGTAGGCCAAAATTCAATATTAACAAAAAAATAGATATTGTTCCTAATAAAAATGCTCACAAGTTTTCCTACAGAAATACATTGATGGGATTTTGTGCTCTGTCTCAGAACAGCAGAGGGTCAGCATTAATAGCAGCACAGAAGATGAGAGAGAAAGTGTTAAGCCCCTGAAAGTGCTGATAACCATCTAGAAAACAATGAGAAGAAATATGGTTCTCTATAGGATCAGAACATGAAGTGTCAAGAATGCCCTTCTAGGGTTTCGTGAAAGAACTTAAGGCCTATAAAAAGGGTCTGAGGATGGCTCAGTGGCAGAGTACTTGCCTAGCTGCCTAGCATGTGCAAGGCCTTGAGTGTGACCCCTCGTGGCCTGGGGGATAAAGGACTTAAAATATGAGGTGATGAAGTGCCTAGAAATAAAAATCACTGGAGTCTGCAGCCAACTCAAAAGGACCAGGCAAACATGTGGACATGCACAGAGGCCATCATAAAGCAACGATGGCTGGATGCTAACATTTGGTTATTCCTTGGAAGAAACATACAGGAGCTCTTTGTACTACTCTTGGACCTCTTCTGTTAGTTTTAAATTATGTCCAAGCTCAAAAAAAACATGCTAGAAAATAAAGTGAGTAAGTGGAAAGACATCTTATGAGCTTTCTGGTAAACACGTTACCATTAAAAAGATATCAAGCCTACTCAAAATAATTTACAAATTTAATATAATCCCAACTAAAATCTCTCAAAATATAATTTCTTAGAAACTTAATGAAGTTACTCTAAATTTTATAAGGAAAAGTAAACTTTGGTCCAGGAACAGTTACATAAACTTTAAAATGAATGAGACGCTGTTTTTCACAAGACTGTGATGTCACCATAATAAAACCAGAGCAAGAGCTACAGGCCAGTGGGACAAAACATGTGTGGGACTGCAGACCAATGGGATAGGCGTGGAGCTTAAGGACAGTGTGCCACGGAGCTATAGAACAGTGTGCCACAGAAGCCACAGAGAAGGGGAAAGATGATGTGGCTAATAAAGAAAAGCATGGAATGTTCTTCTGCTCTCTCTCCCTCCCCCTTCCTTTCTTCCTCCCCCTGTCCTACCTACCCCTCTGAGATGTTATTAGAAAACCTGGCTCATCAAATGACATGGCTGGATACAATGCAGATAAAATGTCTATAAGAATTAAAGTCACAGAAGTGGCCCGGAGGTGGAATTTTTAAATTTTTAAATTTAACTTGTAGTTTTAATTTGCTTCTCTCTCTCTCTCTCTCTCTCTCTCTCTCTCTCTCTCTCTCTCTCTCTCTCTCTCTCTCTCTCTCTCTGTATGTGTGTATGTGTGTGTATGATTTGTGCATGTCAGGATACTGCTTTGGAGGCCAGAAAAGGCATCAGATCCTCTGGGGTTCAGGAGCTGCCTGATGTGGGTCCTGGGGTCCCAGCTTGGGTCCTCTGGTAGAACAACAGTGCTCTTAACTACTGAGCCATCTTTCCAGCCCCAGAACCAAGTTTTCTTAAAACACAATTTTAAATGTATAAACCTAGGTTAAATAACTTATTTGATGATATAAAATTAAAGATTTTTCTTGACCTAAGAAAAGTGATGGAAACAGAAGAGACCGGATGAGAAGATAATGTCAAAGCATAAATGTGCCAAGGGATAACTCCACCGCAATCACTTCTGCACACCAATGACACCACAGACATCGACTCAAACAGAATGATACAGAAAGAGCTGGCATTTACAAGAAACTGTGTCTAAGAGATGCTCAAAATGACTGGGAAAGCAGAAATGCAAACTAAAATAACAACCAGTCACTTTGAAAAATGTGCACAAAGCTGAAGACCAGAGAAACACAAGGACGCAGACACTTCTGGCAAGACGGAGGGGAGAAGAGCCGCTGTAGGAAAGATGCTTTACACAATCTCAGCCCATGAAAGTTCATATGCAATAGTGTCTCCTACATCCGCATCCCACAGAAAGGTTACAGGGCTCCATAGGCAGACATGTAGGAGAAGGTGTTTATGGCTGTAATTTTTGAGACAGGGTTTATTTAACATAGCCCTGGCCAGCCTGGAACTCACTACATAGACCAGGCTGGCCCCAAACTCATAGATCTACCCACCCCTCTCTGCCTCTCCAGCACTGGAATTAAAGGCAGGCAGTGCCACCACCACCAAGCTCTGATTTCCAGTCTTATAGCCTGCCTGACTGCAAAGACCTGGCCCAGCCTCAGTGGATCTGGGGTGATTCAGCTCCTGGTGGGCTGGTGAACTTCATTCTGGATGCTCTTCTTACCTCCCTGAAGAAGTATTCCACATGACCCGAAATATTAAAACTCCTGAGCTTGGGGGACCCAATTACTCCGCAGATGAGGAAATAAGAGTCCAAAGAAGAATTCTGCTTCAGGGCCACACAACTAATGACCTATACTGAGACGCCCAGCACCTCTTAGTTTGTTGGTTCCCCACATCCGCCCTGCCAGGCTTCAGTGACCTTGTCACCCCTCCCATCTACCCAGAAGGCTCCTGTTCCAGTGCACCTGGGAGGTTTTCCACCTCTGCATCCAACTCTCTCAGTAAAGTCAAGAGATCAGGAGACATCTCAGTAGAGGTCTTCTTCCGTTGCTCTGTGTAAAGAATACATACACACACACACACACTCTTTCCTATCTACACCAATTAGAATTTTCCATGTATTCTGAGGACTGCTATGCTTGCTTATACCCATGGTCTCTCAAGGCCTCTCTAAGGGTCTGTACCTCACAAGGCCTTTGCACCTTTGCTAACACATCCTCCCTGACACCTATGGTGATGTCCAGCTCATGCTAATGCTTAAAAAATATTTGCAGAATGAATAAATGAACCACTCAGGATGAGAACACAACCCTCAGACTCAAACTCTGCATAACCCCTTACTGTTCTGTCAGTTCTTGGTGGTCACATATCTACAGATGGCAGAAAAAACTTGCAAACCCAAAGATGAAAAACTCTGCCTACTTTTGTTCTTGTGGCTATTTATTTATTTATTTTTTAAACATAGGGTGTCATTGTGTAGCTTTGGCTGGTCTGAAACTCACTATGTAGAGGGTGGCCTTGAACTCACAGAAACCCACTTGAGGACTAAAGTCATGAGCCATCATACACCTCACCAGGGACATGGCTTTTTTTTTTTTTTTTTTTTTTAGCACCAAGGATTAATCATCTAAACAAAAGTTAACACCTGGTGTATATAATCATTCCTTCATGGGAGTGGGGTGGGGGATGCTGGCTATAGTTGGAACTTTCCATCTCCCTGTTTGCTCCCTAGGGGAGAGGAAACCTCATAATGGCCTCCCAACAGCAAGACTGAGTTAGCCAGTCTTGAAATTATTTGGTTAAAATGCTCTCATAACTCAGTCTAATGAAACTATTCCACATTCATGGAGCTTTTGAGAAGTATTCTGAATGAATTTTAAGAAGGCTTTAACAAAAAAAAATTGCTTGAGAATTTCATAGATGATCCCGTAACGGTGAGAAGTTGTAGGTAAGACATTAGCTGACTTATATTCTGCTCCCAAAGGACAGAATAATAAGCCTGGAAAAATAGGCCAAGCTGTGTATCTGCCAACAGGTAGCAAGCCTCCACTTGTACTCTTTGAATCATTTTTTAAAATCCACCTTCAAATTTAAGATTAAGCAATCTGTAGCTTAAAATATTACTTTGTGTTTTATTTTAGCCCAGTACAGATCAAAGTGGCCCAGAGGAGTGGTGAATATGAAGCTCTGGAATACACCATTCAGAAAGGGTTTCCTTCTAAGGCAGAGGAAGGGGTTCTGCTCTGAGACATTCCTCATGATTAAATATGGGAACGTAGTTTGCTGGGCCCTTTGTCAGGGGCAGAGCTGTCTATGCTAATAATGAACAGCTCTTATTAGTTTTTAGATCTTAAACGGTATCTTGGGACCCAGGACTTCCCCTGTCTCAGTGAACACTCTGGGTGAGGCCCTGCCCTACCCTGCCACGTGAGTAAAGGAGGAATGTGAAGAGGGTCTTTGCAGGCAGAGGGGGTGCTCAGAGAACAGGGCCAGTAAGGAGGTGAGGGGGAATGGGGTTGGGAGAGGCCCTACTTTGTGCATCATACTTGAATGGCATCTATAAAGATTACTGTCAGATGCCAGCCAAAAACATACACAATGTGAATGTGGTACAAAGTTATCAGGGTGAGTCAGAACATTCTTGGCTTATTGGAAAAAAATCACCTGTGACAACATGTCCCACATCAGACTTAGCAAGTTCTGTACCACATACACATTAAACACTCTCTTCTAGACACACGCAGAAATATGAATAATGTGAAAAAATAGGTTTCACTTATTTTAGCCCAATACTCACAACGTGAGTGGGGGAATTGGGAGTTATAATGAAATGGAAGGTCTGCTATTCAATATGTAGAATTAATTTTTCTCCCCCCCCCCCAAACTGTATTTGTTGTTACCCGGAGTGGATCTGTTTCATGTTAATGAAAAAATTAAAGACTTTAGCAGCGGGTGAGGGCCTGAGAGATCACATCATTAAGTATTTTAGAGGGATGAATCCTGGTGGATACACTAATTTGCACATTATAGCTTGGCTCTGCTTGATTGTTTTACAGCACTAACTGAGAAATTAGGTTTGTGTGTTGCAAAATTCGACTGTGGATTCATCAGCTCTACTGAAATCGTGCAACTCGACTAAGCACAGTGGAGTCGAAGCTATGCTCCAACCTGAGTATCAGTGTTATACTGGCTTGTCACATACCACACCATTACTAATTAGGAAGTTTCACGAGGTGCTCCGGTGACTACAAGAATTACTGTAAAGCAGACGTAAAGGCAGGTTACAGATCACGAGAATGCAGAAACATTTACCATCCATTACTGTACACACGACGTTGCCTCTCAGGTTGGTTTTTACGTTCAACCCTATGCCCCAAACACTCTTCGCGGTTCTTAATATACATCAGATGCCAGCCTAAATATCCCTTTATGCGAGTGACAGACAGCACCCCTTCCTTGGACACACGGATGCCTGGCGTCCTGAGTACCTAAAAAGTTCACTAAAGCAAAGCTGAATCTCCAACTAAATAGTCCCATAGCTTGCTAGGGAAACGGTCCCTGCCCGCCTGTCACGGAATCCCGGCCTCGCATGCCCACCGCCAACAGCAGCGACAAGGGCAGGACTGGGGCTGCGTTCTTCAGCTCAAGCCTAGAGGCAGGGCGGTGCAGTGACAGCGTCTCGGCTGGACCCCTGGTCCCCGAGCCCGCGCCCGGAGACGGCTTCTAGGGCTGCGGGAGCCCCCGACACCCTGCGACCGTGCGCGAGGACAGCGAGGGCCGTGGCGTCCCAAGCTCACGTCCCGCTGAGCGCAGCGCCACCCGGAGCAGCGCAGCAAGCCCCGCAGGCGACCGTCCCCGCCACCCCGACAGCGCCCGGCCCCGCACCGACCTGCTCTCTACGCCCGGTGTTCCCTCCGCGCACGGCCGCTGGTGGCCCGGACCGACCACGGTCACCTCCCCTCCGCGGTGGCGGCGGCGGCGGCGGCGGCGGGCGGGACGATCCGGGTGACTCCGCACCGCCCCGCCTCCCTCCGCGCCGCTTCCGCCCCGAGGCTCCGGGCTCCGCTTCCCGCGCTCGCGCCCCCTGGCGGCCGCCCAGCCCTCCGCCCCGCCACGTCAGGACCTTCTCCGGGAAACTGAGGCACGGGGCGGCGCGTTTCTCGAGCTGGGATCCACACCGCCTCACACACACACACCGGCGCACCCGAGCCATGGCTAACCTAGAAAACTCAAATCCCTCGCTGCGCGATGAACTTAATCCGCGGCGGAGGCTCGAGGCTGGTTTCGAACCTTTGATCAGGTCTTATCTCCCCCTCCCCCCGCCATCCAAGAGCAAAGTCTCAGAACAATTTTGAGAATTTAAAAACAAGGAATCACGGAATACAGGAACCAGATGCCTCAGTTTCTCAGAATCGCCGCAGGATTTCTTAAAGATGGTCAGACGGAACTGACTCACCTTTGGATTCCCTGCCCTCCTTGAGGAATGGATGGGGAGATGGGGTGGGATGGGGCTGAGGGGGGGACTGGGAGGAGGGGAGGGCAGTGGTAGATATGAGAAACTTAAAAAAATATATATATCTCAAGTGCTTGGATCTGCTCCTGCCAGGCTTCATGGTCAAGGGAGCCAGCTATCCAGCAGATTAGAAGAACGCAGGCATCTTCTATCACTAGGCACACATAGCAAAGATAAGCTTTTATTTCAAAATTTTCATAGGCTATATTGTTTCTCAATTCTTCTACTCTTAAAAGATCGTAACAACCTAGGCATACCATAAAGTATCGTTTGAATCCTTTTTAAGCATGTAGTTCTTCCACAGTAGGTACATATCTACATTGCTATGCAACCATCATCCTGTCCATCACCAGGACCTTTTAATCTTTCCAAACGGAAGCTGCTGTCATCACAGAGGGACTCCCCACTCCTAACCCCAGCGATCTCTCTTCTCTCGAGTCCGTAAGAATTCCTCCACGCTGGGCACCCTTATAAATGGAATCCACAATACTTGTCCTTTTGGGGTCTGGCTTATTTCAGATATACTAACGCCCTAAATTTCATCTGTGTTGTACTATGCATCAGAATCTCCTTCCTTTTTAGTGCTGAATAGATCCCATCATCTAAATATACTCCGTTCTGTTTATGCATTTGTCCTTCAGTGGAGGCTACTGTGAATAAGGCTATGACCAACCCTGTACACATATCTATTGGAGTCATTTTGTCTAATTTTTGAGACATGTATCTAGAAGTGAAACTTCTGGGTCACCTATCATATTCACCCCTTTGCCGTTTGAACACTGAGGGAAGATATTTTTGTAGCAAAACATAAGTATTTCAGATTTTTGTTTTTAAGAAAATTAGCAAATGCTTCAGTTGCCTATGAAACAGTGGGCTTTCCTACCTCTTTTCAAGTAACATAGGAAATCTATTTCCTAGAGAGATAATAATAGCTATTCTTTCTTTCTTTCTTTTTTTTTTTTTTTTTGAAACAGGGTCTCTCTCTATTTTGTGACTCTGGCTGTCCTAGAATTTACTATGTAGACCAGGCTGGCCTCTGCCAGAGATCCACCTGCCTCTGCCTCCTCTGCTGAGTACTGAGGTTAAAGGTATGTGGCACATGCCTGGTTGATAATGATTCTTATTATTAACTAACCACAAATTTGTTTTCCGTGTATATGCTTTTCTAATGTGGTTTAGAGCCAACTATTCCTTGTGAAAACAAGTTGAATTAAAAGCAAAGGTTTTACTTTGAAATTAAAACACTGGGATGTCTTAATTCAGCTCTATCTAAACTTTTCTCTTTTAAAACATTTATTTATTTACTGGAATAGGGGGAATTTGAAGCAGGGGTCTCATAAGGAGGTCGGGGACAACTGAGTCAGTTCCTCCTACCATTTGGCTATCAGGCTGGACATCAAGTGTCCTCCCTCTGATCCATCTCTCCAGCCACTAATCTGAACATTTCCCTCTCACCTGAGAGTCAGTTCCTGATAACCAGGCTATTGACTCTCAGAGATCTGGTCTTTGGTTGGTGCACTGATGCACTGAAATTTGAGATTAATTGCCTGAGAGCATCACCAAGATCTCCACTGTGAATGATATAACACTCTTCTGAGGCAGGCAAATGTAAGACCAGTTAGTGCCTGAGACTCCCTTTTAGTTAGGGGCTCCACATCACCCTCTTGTGATAATGCACACCTTCTCCCATCTCTCAACAAGAGTGTAAATTTACAGACCTGGAACTGGTAACAATCACCTAGTTTCTATTCAAGTATATTCCCAACATGTCCACATATAAAGAAGAACAAAAGGGGGGGGGTGATCTGGTCTGAACTGGTTTTGTATGTATTTCCAGTAAGGGAAAGCAATGTTCTTTCTTTTAGAGTGAATTTACTATCTTGTGCCTATGTATAATTGGGTGTGAATATGATTAAAATCAGATGCATCCCAGGAAGAGACAGAGAAGCACAGTAAGAAAAATGAATACATGACTTAATCTATCAGTTAAAACAGAGAAACGCCCCAAACACACCCTTTGGTGATCAGCCCCTCCTTCCTTTAGACCATGTGGAGGGCTCAGCTGCTGCCTGGGGCCTTGGGTACTTTCTGTCCTGGCGCCACTGACAACCTTGGCAGTGCACCCCTCTCTGATCCCTACTCTTCCTTGGCTCTGAATGGAGTTATCTTGGCTTCTTTTGCCAAGCTGTGTGAGCCCTTGATGTCAGTCCTTTGGAGCGGAGGTTGAGAACAGAGAAACATCTACTCCTCGGTAACTTCCCCTCTCCTCAAGGGAAACTCATGCACTCTTGACACAGAAGCTATGCTGGGCCTGTCCAACTGACAGCAGGCGGCTTGCCATCGTGGAAGTCATATTCCACAATGGTGTGACAGGAAATAAGTTATTTGCCAGATCATCGGGGAGTGGAGAGCACTGTAAAAATAAATAAACCAAAAACAAGCCAGGAACACAACAAATTAACCCCTGACGCCCTGGGCACCCATTGCATATAAGAATTAACTTTTTCCAGCTACAGCAGACCTTGAAGGAATGGAAAAGCCGTTACTCGACATATTTCTTTTCCCTATTTGGTGGCTGAGATGAGGGATCCAGCTAAAATAAAGAGAGGGTCTCTTTGACTATAAAGATGGTGGGAAAGTCTCTCTCAGAATGTGATATTTGTGAGGCCAGCATGAGGAGGAAGCATCCGCCTTGCAAAGAAGTAAGGTCGTACCTTTCCGATAGAAGAGGCTGCAAAGCCTTTGATCCAAGAGCAACTTGGCAAGTTTAAGAACCACAAGAGGATCTTGTGGGAGCAAACTGCCAGAGAATAATGACATGAGACCAGGAAACACAGAGGGGCCAGCAAGATGGCTCAGGGGTAAAGGTGCTTGCTGCCACCAAGCCTGAGGACCTGAGTTGCCCCCAGAAAGTCACCCTCTGACCTTTACATATGCACACAAACATTAAGTAAATAAATAGCAAATAAAAAGTAAACAGGAGTGAGGGTCACCCTGAGTCTAGGACAGGCCATGACAGACTGGAGTTTTACGGTCAGTGCCCTTAGTTCAGAGGACTGGAATAAAACTAATCAGAAAAGGTTTCTGTGAGGTTCTGGGATATAGCTCAGTTTTTAGAGGGCTTGCCCAGCACACATGAGGCCTTGGGTCCAAACCCTAGCACCATATCATGGCCACGGTGGCATACACCTGTAATCTCAGCACCTTGGAGGTAGAGGCTGAAGGATCAGAAGTTCAAGATCACATAATGAATTCAAAGCCAGACTCTAGCCTGAAAGGTTGTGGTCAGACTGCCTTCTAAGACATAAGGTTAGGATGGAATATTAGAACTTATAAACAGAAACTAGAGAGATGGTTCATCGGGTAAGAGCACTGGCTGCTCTTCCAGAGGACCTGGGTTTGATTCCCAGCAACCACATGGTGGCTCACAATCATCTGTAACTCCATTTCCAGAGGATCAGATATGTCCTTCTGGCCTCTCCTCAAACTCGGCATGTATATAGAGCACAGACATACATACAGGAAAAACACACATACTCATAAAAATAAAAATACATATTTAAAAAATGTTATAAATATGTGCTTTCTTCCTCCACCAGTAATTTTCAACACAGCAAAACACAGAGTTCTTGTTAGCTTTGGTGACTCCTATCTGTCAGGATGCACTGGGTCTGAATTTCCACTGTCATCACAAGGAACATCACAGAACAGCTTCTGGTCAATGGGTTGGCCCCATGGCAGAGCCTTTTTTTGAGTGTACTATGTCACAGCCATAAGCTGATTAGAGTAGCAGGCTGCTGAAGCTGCCTCTCACAGGATATCAGGCAGGCAGGCACTAATCCTGGACAACCGACAACCAGGGGCCCAGCTAAACAGACATTCTTCCCCCAGTTCCTAAGAAAAAAAAAAATGGCCTAGAACTTACGGCATAATACAGTAAACACAAGATTGCAACTTCAAATGCCATGAAGGAAGAAGCATCATGTATAGATTTTTGTGAACTATTCAGAAAAGGGGGGGTCGGAACATCTGGGGGGTCCCAGGACCAACATGGTGGAAGATGAGCCTGTGAGGAGGATGGGAAGGGAAAGCAGTGGTCCCTCAGAGGATGGAGCAGTCTAGGATGGTTTTGACACAGCCACATCTGTTCGGAGGACCAGCTCTTAACAGGAGTTCTCAATCTGTGGGTCGTGACCCTAACAGCAACCCTCTGTCTCAAAAAATATTCGCATTACCATTCATAACAGTAGCAAAATTACAGTTATGAAGTAACAACAAAAATACTCTTATGGTTGGGGTCACCATAAGGAACTGAACTAAAGGGTCGCAGCATCCTGAAGGTTGAGAGCTCCTGCTGCAGAGAAACATACCAGGCCACCCAGGAGCCTAGATGCCAAGTCCTCTCTTGTTCTTAAAAAAGTTTCCTGCAAGGAAGTTTTTAAAGTTGTAATGACAAACCAAACCAAAATTGTACCCGGTTTCTTTTTAGGGTCTCCTGGTGCTGTGCAGAAGGCCTGCTGCTCTTCTCACCTGCCTGTGGAAACTTCAACTGCCTTCATATTTTACCAAAAATAAAAACCAAGCCAGGTGTGGTGACACACATATACAATCCCAGTCCTCGAAAGGTAGAGGCAGATAGAATCTCTGTGGGTCTGAGTGCAGCCTAGTCAGCATGGAAGGTTCCAGGTTCTCAGCTACATACTGAAAAAACAAAGAAAGTAAAAAAAAAAAAAAAAAAAAAAAAAAAAAAAGGCAAACAAACACATCTCCCTTAATACAAATTCTCACCACAACACTCCAAGCCTGTCTGAACATATAAATGTTGAACTCAAGTAATATTTATTTTTATTTTTCATTTCATTTTATTTTTATGTATATGGATGTTTTGCTGAATGTCTCTCTGGGCACCAAATATGTTCCCGATGCCTGTGGAGGCCAACAGAGGGCATCAGATTCCTTGAAACTGAAGTTATATAGTTGTGAGTTGCCATGTGGGTGCTGTGAATGGAACCCCGGTCCTCTGGAAGAGCAGCCAATGCTCTTAACTACTAAGCTCTCTCTCCAGTCCCAGTCCAGTCCCAGAAGCAATATTTCTTTTAAAAACAATTCATCTTATTGGTGTGGGATGTCTTCCTGTATGCTGTGAATATCACTGGAGAATAAAAGAACTGTTTTGGCCTATGGCAAGCATCTTAGAAGTAGGCGGGAAATAGAGCATAGATAGGGGAAGGAGGGTGGAATCACAGGAGACACCATCCAGCTGCCCAAGAATCAACATTTAAAAGTAACACAGGTAAACCACCGACCGCATGGCAAGACAGATTAATGGAAATGGGTTGAATTAAGATGCGATAGCTAGCTAGCAATGTGCCAGAGCCATAGGCCAAGCAGAATGTAATTAATATAGATGTCTGAGTCATTTTGGGGGCCTAAGTAGCAGCGGGCAGGTCTGGACCTTGGGGCTAGGCTGGGCCAAAAACTTCCTATTACATCTTATGTACCTACCAAAGAAAGGCATATCACTTCCTAATTAGCAATGTAGAAGCTAAAATACTACAATGCTTTTTATTTTAAGTGTATGTGTGTTTTTTTTTTTTCTGTAGGTATGTCTGTGCACCACTTGTGTGCCTTCTGTCTAAGGTTGTCCAGTCCCTTAGGACTGGAGTTACAAATGTCTATGAGCTGCCATGTAGGAAATGGTAATTGAAAGCAATTTTGAGTTCATGAAGATGGATGGTGGATGGTATATTTCTTCTAATTGTCCTTACTAGAAAATTCATGTTACTCCAAAATTGTTAGTGGATCCTTTTTAACTCGCCATTAAAAATTTTTTATTAGTCTGTGAACTAATAAAGTAATTTTATTGGTTAACTATAAACTACAGTGTGCATAAACATTTAAATATTTGGGGAAAGGAATAGAATTGTCCTGTAACTTCTTAGCTTATTTTGCTTGATCTGATTTCAGAAAGGATTTAAGAAGGCTCACCGACTCTTTTGAACTTATGCTCAGCATGGAGTCTCCAGGCCCAAGGCCTGGCTGGAACAATCTATAGGAAGTCAAAAAGGCTTTTTCCCTCCCCGTGAGGGAAACATGGAGCCAAGAAAGGGTTTTATTTGTCTGTTCCCAGGACTCTGTGGAGAAGATCAGCAGAGTGTGAGCAGAAACAAGCAACAGCCTACCCTGAAGCTGCTTCCTGAGGACCTTGTCATATATTTATACCTTTAGTTTTTGTCTGTCTCTAGCCGCTGCATCTTCTGTATCTAAGGTACTTGCGTGTACACATGCATGTATCTGGTGTGTGAGGGGTATGTGCTCTCAAGTCTCCCCACAGACCATATGCTGGAGCTCTAATTCAGCATGGGACAGAATAGCATCCAAACCTGCTTCCTGGGCCTCAGCAGCCTCTCCATGCATCCCTGCCAAGGAGAACTTAGCTAGTGTGTGAGGAACAGATAAGTAGGAAGGGGGCACGGTGAGGGGGAGTCTCTCTAAATGGTGGAATTTAACTTTTAGGAGGAGAAAGAGGACACATGCTTGCTTAGACATCTGTCCAGTTACGTTCCTAAAGGTTTCAGAGTCTGAAAGAAACCAGTGTTTCAGGAACCCTGAAGTCAGACTCCAGGGGGGAGAGGGTAGGATGCATGCAGGAAGCCGGGACAGCTGGTGGTTCTTGGGTGGAAGATGATCCTTTCTCCACGGGGACTTCAGCTTCTCCTAGATTGAGGCCAGATTTGTAGAACCTCATTTCAGGGATGGTCAGGCTTGCTGCTGTTTTCTGTTGCTGTGGAAAAAGGGAGTTTTACTAGCTCACTCCTGACCAGACTCTGTGATTTGGATGCCATTCTGTCCCATGCTGAATTAGAGCTCCAGCAATGTTGATATGGTCGGTGGGGAGACTTGAGAGCACATACCCCTCACACACCAGGTACACGCATGTATACACACAAGTACCTTAGATCCAGAAGATGCAGCTGCTAGAGACAGACAGGCCGATCCCTGCTGCGGGATCCTTGGGCTTCTGACTCCTTTGGTCTGGGACTCTTACTGCTCTGCTCTTGGTAAGCCTCCCTGTTCTCGAGATCAGTCATCTGCTCAGATGAGTCTTCCTGCTGCCATACTTCCCTGGCTTTTCATCTCTGAGCTTCCCATTTCAGGTGCAAATTCTTTTCACATTTTATGAGTAAAGTGCATCCGTACTCATCTCCCCCTCCAAATTTGTCCAACTCCAAAAAGGCAGAAACCGTGTCTCTCCCATTAGTCCACTATCTCCCCTCCACACAAACAGGATCTGACTCAGGTTGTGAGGCACAATATAACCAGCAGATGATCAGGTACATTAATAGTTCTATCTCTGTCCCGGGAGTCAGATGAGAAGCAGGTTGCAGACTCACAGACTCATTTACTGTGGATATAGGGCAAACCTATATATACCCTGATTTGCCATCTGCAGCCAGGGACCCCCCCCTAGCTGTGTTATCTCTCTCACTGGCATCGGTATCTCAATGATCATGCATTACCAATCACCAGGCACAGCAGCAGACTCCAAGCTGGCTCAGCAGGAAGCAGTTAGTGCACATGCCTAGGCAATTACCCAGAACAGGGCAACCAAGGTTTCATCTGGCTAACTGGCTGAGTTCCTCCTACACATGTCTACCCATAGAACAGTTTTTTTAAAAAAGATTTATTATTTATTTGTATGTGTATGGGTATATTTTGGCCATGTGTATGGCTGAACAGCACATGCATGTTGTGCCCACGGAGACCAGAAGAGGGCATTAGATGACCTGGAACTAGAGTTACAGATGGTTGTGAGCCACCATCGGGTGCTGGGCTCCAAACCCAGGTCCTCTACAAGAGCAATAAGGGCTCCTTAACCTCAGAATGATCTCTTCACCCCTCCCACTTTGGACATCAATTTTTCCCCCCACACTAACAGCCGGTTCTTCAACCCTATGTACACTAACTGGGTCCCCAAAAGTTTGATTCTGTTCTGATACTAATAAACTTGCCAGGAGATGAACTTGTGTTCCCTGGAAGAGCAGCAATCTCTCTGAACCACTCAGCCGTCTTTCTAACTGGTCTTGGATTGAATGAAAAGGGGGAAGTGAGTTGAACATACACATTCGCTGTTCTCTGCTCCTTGGCTATTGATTGAGTGACCTTCTCCAGCACTGGCCGCTGTGGCTGTAAGTCAAATCAGCCCCTTTCTCCCCTGAGTTGCATGTGTGAAAGGTTTTTGTTCATTTTGCTTAAAGCCCAGCAAAAGGTCAAAGGAGCACACTCAAGGGACTGGAAAGATGACTCAGCATGTCAGAGCGCACACCTGTAACCAGAGTTCGGTTCACGGTCCCATGCCCCCCTCTTTCCAGCAGGGAAAGCCGCATGAGTGGCTGTGGGCTGAGCTACAGTACTGGCCTTTCAAGCAGTAGGCACAAGATGGCCCAATGGTGGCCCGAGCCTCCTGGTGGCCTGAGGACCGGAAGCCACTATCCCCTCCCTATCACCACTGTTACATCTCTTGCCATTTGCCTAACACATTCATCTACTAAAGTGTGTTCAATCTGCTGTGTGCCACATGGTGTATTATTCTGTTCAAACAGATTTACATACAGTTTATTGCAAGGAGTCACTGATCTGGTTCAAGGTTTCTGAAGCACCATAAATAGCAGGATATCCCTGAGACTCATCTGGGGTATCCTGTTGTTGCCCAGAGTCAGGATGAGCAGTGCTGGGCAGTGTGTGTGTGTTCCGAGTGAGCTCCTGATGGTTCCTGAGGAATCTGCTAAATCTATTTTGAAGGCAGGAGCCATTATGCTGTATTGTTAGAAATAAGTTTATAT
This sequence comes from Phyllotis vaccarum, assembly GCA_033318265.1. Lineage (NCBI taxonomy): Eukaryota > Metazoa > Chordata > Mammalia > Rodentia > Cricetidae > Phyllotis > Phyllotis vaccarum. The sequence continues at coordinate 17,707,631 of JARWLC010000004.1, read as the reverse complement.
TTACCATAAGAGTAAGTTGCTCTCTGTTTCCTGCAACCTGACCTGCCCTAACCCATGGCCTTGACTTGTGTTTGAGAATAGCCTGACCCTCTCTGATCCACGGCGACCACATGATGCTGAGATTTTTCTATATTTCCTTATTGTCTTATGTGTCACTTCCGTAAACTTGCTTTGCAGTTACTCGGTCTTATTTCTTATAAGGGGCCTGAGAAATGGATTCAGGGCTGTTCTCTTTAACCCAACTTAGGAGGCAGTTGCTGACTGGCTCTTCGGTGTACCCCAATAAAATGAAACTTGCTTCAAATTTGGCTCAAATGTGCTAGTGGTCTTATTCTTGCCAGGTGGAATTAACACTCCTCAGGCAGCCCACTGTGCTTGTGGCCGTTGGGCAGCACCAGGGTCCCACACTCTTCTTCCCCAGCAGTAAGGAAAGCACCACGTGACAGCAGCTAATGCTGCAGGCTGAGCAGTAGTTCTGGCCTAGTGGGCAACTGGGTGAGGTGAGCAGGTGGTGGCCCAAGTCTCCCAGCAGCCAGAGGACAGGCCCTACTGGGTGAAGACAAGCTCCTTTGTTTGCTGAGGTGCTCCCATACTCACCACCGCTGAGACTCCTAGTTCTGAATCTCTGCCACAAACACAGCCTCTTTTTTTTTTTTTTTTCTTTTCCAGTTTCATGAAATCTCACTTTTTAAAAGAATCTTCCCTTCCCGTAAGATCTGCCGTTCTTTTAGTTGTTCCAGAGATACTGTATGCTCTCCAGGTCCATCCTACACTGCTGAGTCTCCTCCTGAAGCCCTCATGAATCTCTCAGGCTCCTCTGAGTGGCCCCACAGCCTCATGGGTGCCACGTCTGCCTGCCCTCTTTCGGTGTATGGTGTATTTGTTTGCTTCTTTTTTGGTTTTTAAATGGTCACATAGCAAATAACAATTGGAGCTACAATTAAAACTCAGGTCTGTCAGAGTTCAGAACCCATGGCATTAACTATGATGTTCTACAGCATCAGGAGACACCAGGCATTCAGGCTGCCATTCTGTAGAAGACTTTCTTTTTAAAACTCTAGTTATAAAACAGAAGGGTGGTGGCGGCACATATTTTTAATTCCAGCACTCATGAGGCAGAGACAGGTGGATGTCTGTGTTCAAGGCCAGCTTGGTGTACAGAGAGAGTTCTAGGACAGGCCATGGCTACACAGAGAATCCCAGGCTTGGGTGGGGTGTATAAGTAAAGAAAATTCGAGGTCAAAGTCAGGGGACCTTCTTTCTTATTAATGTCAACTCTGTCCACCCCTACCCTCATGATTTCACATCAGTATTTGTTTCACATTGTTGTAACACGATCCTTGAGGCTGGATAACTTACGAAGTAAAGAGGTTTATTTGACTTATGGTTCCAGTGGCTAGAGAGTCCTAACAGGCACTTGCATTGTGGCAAAGGCCTTATGTCAGCTCCCTTCATGGAGAAATGGAAAGGAATTACCAGAAGCAGAAGGTGATAGTGAATGGGGTGGATTTGCTTGGAAACAACCCACTCAAGCCCATTACTCCAGGAGATCAGCACTGATTTATTTGGAAGGAAGGAACTTAAGACCTAATTATCTTGTGTTACGGTTTCCATTACCTCATAGTGCCACCCCACCCTCCATGGACCAAGCTTCCAGTGCATGAATCTGTAGGGATATACATTCTACTGGATACAAGCCACAATTTTCCTTCAGGATACATGGAGTTTTTTGTGCCATTGCTAGAGCCTGGGCATATTGTATATAATATCATGGTTCAGTCTCACAACTTTGTACTTGAGTGGGGTGTACTTAGGCCTTATAGTTGGGGTGAAATGTTACAACAAGGAGGCTGCAGAAGAGATCTGAGTCAGGAGACCAGAAGGCTCTAGGACATAACGAAGTCACAAGGAGCCAATGCGAAGTGCTCTAAGCTTGCCAGACGCCCCGCCCTCTCTCTCTCACTGCCTGCCACACCCCTCTAAGGCTGAGGCCATCTTCCCAGCTGGCTCCCTGTAGGTTCCTGTCTGCTAACTCTCTGGGCAGCAGCCCTGGCTACCAATCAAGTCCAGCCCAACCCTTGGCAAAACCTTTCAGTGGCTCCTGAGTCTTCTGGGAATAAAGCCCAAATTACTCCATGTACTAGTCCTTCCCAGACACCTAGCCTCGCCTCTCAGTACTCACTGAGCCCCACATTCTGTGTTCCTTGTAGCCTGCCCCCTCCAGGGCCCCCAAGAGGACCATGACCTTCCAAGAAGCTCCAGGCATCTGGACTTGTTACCTTCTGAGAGGAACCATACGCCCTCACTCCCTTGCTCCGTCTGACTACATTATATCTTACCTCAGGCTACACTATTGCTGGGACAGGCTTTTCTCATGGGATCGCCAGACCAGCCTCAGGGTTATGGGGTCACAGCAACTATGACAATGTATTGTAATATTCATGGGTCTTCTGAGCTACATTGCCACACTGAGACCATGGGCCATGCTTCCTTCCTCTTTGTATTCTCCACATCCTCTGTGGGCAAGGACTCGATAAAGAACCTTGGTATAAATGAATGAAGGAAAATCGGGGGCAGTGCCCGCAAGCATTCTGTGTCCCCAATGTATTGTGTCAAACGACTTAGTATCGGGGACCCCGAAGACAGAGTGATATTCAGACAAGACAACCTAGAAAAAAATGTAGCGTACATGGCAAAGGAAGGTATCACGTGTCACTGAGCTGAGTGGTGTCTTTTCAAAGCTGTGCCGTTAGAAGGCAGGATCCAAGAAAATAAAACTGGAAAGGACAAAGAAAGCACTAACCCTTTAGCCTGAGGAGAGAGAGACATCTCTAAGAGGGAGTATAAACATCGTTGTCTCTTTCCCTTCTAACCACAGACTGAGATGGCCCAAGCATAGATCAACAAAGAATGTGTCTAGCTCACAGAAAAAACAAAAACAAAAACAAAAAACCCCACATCTTTATAGCTGCTGATATGTGTGAGGCTGTACCCCAAGAGGTGAGAAGGAAACCATTCATCGTAGGAAAAAGCTAGGTTTGTTAGTGGAGCAGCTGTGGAAACGCAGGTTGATCCTTAACACTCAGCACTGGGGACAGAGGACTCAGGACATCACCCAACGAGGGTTCATCAGGACGGAAGATGACACAAAGTTTTAGTTTGCCCAATGAACTCAGGACCAGTGAGTTCAGCTGGGATTCAGCAAAGCCCAGAGCATTGCCCTGCAGAACATGCTGCCAGCACACACAAGCTATGTGCTCTACACAATCAGAAAACATTGCAAAAGGTGTAAGTTTTTAGCGGCATTCACAGGCAAGGGACAGGGAACTGGACTTTAATAGGAAACCACTGACTGTTTTGGAAATGGTCCCGGTAACTGCAGTCAGCGGGACAGCTTCGTACAGCACCAAGGTATCATCAGCTCCATGCCAGACTCTGGAGACAGTTGGACAACCAGCTGGAACCTATCTCAGCAGTGTACACTGGCATGGGGCCCAAACCAGACCTCCAGGAAGAAGGTCTCCAGAACCCTGCTGGAGACATGTACAGTGGGCACCAGTTTCTGGAAGGTTCTGACTCCTTTAATGCTGACCTAGGGAAGGCTTACTTGGGGACAGGCAGAAACACTTGGGACTGGTCTGTATGCACCTATGTCTGAATATGTCCCAGATAATAAGAGAGAAGTGTGATCACGGGAGTCAAGAGCAGGGGCCTGGTTTTGCTGCGTGTGGCCCTGGGTGCTGGGCTCAGGCAGGGCCTCGATGCCGCTTTGTTTCCAGATCTTTCTTTCTGGGTTCCCGGGTCTGCTTTGTCTTGCTTCCCTGTCCTCGGCCAGGAGCTTTCTGCACAGGGTACACTTGAGACTTGCTTCGATTGAGTTGGAAGTTAACCTGCAAGAGCAAAGCAGAGGAAGCTAAGCACCTGTTTTGGACTTTCCCCCATCATGCCAGGCTCTACTGGCAGGTGAACTACAGACTTGGAGATTATTTTCCAAAAGAGTGGTACAGAAGTAACCACGGATGACATAGAGCGTGTGGCTGAATGGACTAAATATTAACCAAAAAATCCAATTACATTTTTGTTTATACCCTGCTGAGTGAAGAGCTCTTCATCTCCCAGTGGCTGTGACGGTCATGGGTTCTGTGCCTACACATGCCGATGAGTGTCTCAACTCTCTGCCACACCGCTTGGCAACAGGGATAGAACAGATGACAGAGATTGCCTGGCTAGATTTTTTTCTCTCTCTTTCTGAGTCACGGTCTCGCTACATAGGCCCAGCTGCTTAGAACCTGATTTGTAGCCCAAGCTGGCCTTGAACTCACAGAAATCCACCTGCCTCTGTCTCCAGAGTGCTAAAATCAAAGCACATCCTCCCGGAATCTTAAGCCCAAGATAACACGGGCATTGGTGTGATCTAAAGGCTGAGTACAACAGTATTCTAGTCATGGAGCATAAATGAAAAGATGCTGTGGACTGGGTGTGTGACACTGGGTGTGGGCACTGGTAGAGCATCACAAGCAGCAGAAGAGGAGAGAGTGACACCAAGCTTTAGCTACACTCCCCTGGGGCTTCCCTGGCAATCCCTTCCTGTAATAGTTTGAACTACTGAAACATCAGGAAGTTAAACACACCCTGTGCTTCCTGCCTCTTCCATTAAAATCCATGGCCAGATTTCTGCTAGTTCTGTAAGAGGGAAGGGGGTCACACACAGCTGTAGGAGACCATTTCCTACTTTCCATTTCATAAATGTGTAAACCCAGGAGGGAAGGGCTGAGGAAAAAGTGTGGCTCCAACATCTGCGGGGAGGCAGGGACAGCAGAGAGAGCTTACTCCTCTTAATTGCAAGATGAAAACAATGAACATCTTTTTTCTTTCCTCGGGGAAAGTGGCTAACTGCTCTAAGACTAAATGGATGTGAGGCAGGCAGTACTGCAACTGATAAACAGCCTGGTAGCTGCTACGGTCTCTGAATATTACATCCAAATGACAGATTGTGCCTCTGGGTTATACCTGACACAATGGACGGGTAATGCTAGTTTATTTAAAGGATATGGGAGGAGGAAATATCTCAAAAAAGGCACAACTTATGAGACTGTGGAGCTGCTTACATTAGGCAGGGAACAGGCTTGCCTACAGTGCATGGTTTATGTATGTGACTGCTGCTGGACATTTGATTTTAGGGTGGAATTGGGGAACAAAAGGGAAATAGGATTTTGTGTGAGGGGAGGCTGTCCTCTTGTTCCTGTATGTCAGTATAAGTGCCATACCGTGTGAAGACCCAAGTTTGAAACCCTACAAGCCACTTAGAGCAAGACACCCAGTGGACCTGCAGAGAGATTAGAGGCAGGGATAGAGCATCCCTGGTAGCTCCCAGGCTAGCTGGCCTTGAGCGCACACACTATGCAAGTGGACAATGAAGAGACACGGCCTCAGATAAGGCGGCAGGTAAGGGCTGACACCCAAGATCTCAGACTTCATGTCCACACCTATCCTCCCAACACATGCTCACACATATCATATACATCACACACATACAGACACACAGAGAAAATATGGAGGAGGTGTTGGGGGAGGACAATGAGCATTAAGTTTCAGAGAAATTTTTGAAAGACCTGAAGTTCTCTTTGCTCTGTTGACTAACAGTTCTGTGCACAGGCAGGGAGCAAAATGTGAGTTCCACATTCATTATACAACCCACTGTGTGATCCTGTAAGTTACTCACAGGTAGTTGTGAAGATAAAAATGTGAAATTCTGGGAAGCCCTCATACAGTATCTGATGTTCAGTAGCTACTACTCAAAAGGATCTGACTGAGTATTGTATTCAAAACTATGAGCTGCTTGAGTGCATGGAGGGCTGACATCCAAGGCCCCTTGATGCTCTGAGATTCTCATGTAACATGATACACAGTGAAAAGTTCCAGGTGTAAATGAATGGTTCTTTCTTCTTGTTTTATCTACAAAGGAGAGCTGTAGAGAGTTGGGCATTGGAGGTAGATGGTCCTTGGTGGCAAAGGGAAGTGAGCCTGAGAGCATAGCTTGCAGAGCACCACCTAGTGGTGATCCCTGTTCATGACCTTGAAGAATGCAACCAGGGCTGCCTGGGAATCTGCGGGGGGCCCAGGGCTTACTAACCAGCCCTGTTGTGCACCTTTATGGACCTGTGCTTTGTCTTTGCAATCCTTGATTAGAAAGTGTTAGCATCAATTTACAGAGGAGAAGCAGGGCTCTGTCAAAAAGACAAAACAGGAGAAGTCTAGGGGAACCCAGCAAGGGGGCTGTGAAAGATGCTGCGTGACATTTACAGAGCGGGTTAAGGCTCAGCCAGACTCACCACTGTTGGTCCTGCAGGCCCAACGGTCACAATCACTGTTTTTGGGTCATACCCTGGTGCCTTGGCGGTGACAGTGTAAGTACCCGGAAGCAGCAGACGGAAGTAATCCCCGTGTTCACCTAAACATCAAGGGGATGTAACTCAGACAGCTGACTTCAAACCTACTTCAGACAGAGCCTGGCTATGAAAGTGATCTGGGGTTTGAACTGACCACAAGGCTGTTTTTTGCTTTTGTTTCCTCAAAGCACGATGAACCCCACAAATAGCCAAACCCAGCCAAACCCTTCAGAAGTAAGATCCTCGGCAGGATTCAGTCCTGGGAAACTTTCACTGTTCTCTGCCTCAAACTACAGTCTGTTCTAGATCCTGGGTCTAATACACACTCATGCCCAGTAAAAAGTTGCTAGGAAAGGGAGGTGGGAATTCTGTTACTATTTTGCCCGATAAGGAAACTTTGAGCCCTTTGACAATTGAAAAGCCAGGATAAAGGAACAACCTCTGTTTGAAGAGATAGTTCCCAAGTCTAAGGTTATATGGAGGCAGATTTCAGCAGAGAGAAGCAGAGACTACTGAGGTAAATAGCTGAGAGAGAAAGAAATGGACTGTTGTGTAGAGTTGTGGGCACTCAAGATGCTGAATCCAGGCCCTGGAGAAGCTTCACAGCTGAGCAGTGCACCCACCATCTATACTAACCATCCTGGGATCCCGGTTGGACAACCAACACCCAGGAGTGTTAACACATGTGAGAATAAGACTAAATGGCCACTAACAGTCTGCTTTTCTCTTCTCCCTCACCTTTGTTTTGAGACAACAGAGTCTCATGTGACCCCAAGCTAGCAATAAAATTTGTCCTCAAATTCATGATTTTCCTACCTCAGCCTTCTGAGTGTGGGCATTACATGGCTGTGCCACCATGCTGGCCAGAGAATAATATTTTTAATATATTTTTAAACAATAGCCTTATATAGTCTCAAGCTTGTTATATTGCCTGAGGATGACCTCAAATGAATGAGGTCAGCCTTCTCAGTTTGGGGATTACAGGTATGCATTACCATGCCTATTTTGTGTGGTGCTGGACCTCATGTATTCCAGTGTAGTCTTAACTCCATGATGTAGCCAAGGATGACCTTGAATGCTTCTGGATGCTAGGATTAGGGGTGTGTACCCCCATGCCCAGCTCTTTCAGTGCCGGGATAGAGCCCAAAGCTTCCTGTGCATTTGGCAAATACTTTACCAAACTACACCCCAGCACTGTAGTTTACTTTAGAATACTTTAACAACGCAGTGTGTTATGACGTGTATATTGAACAGTTTGGGTTATATCCAGAAACAGTTATTATCTTAACTGGGGACTCACACTCAGGGGTAATTAGCAATTGTGTTACAAGAGCTCCATTCTAGATGTTTCTTCAAAGAGGCTGTCTCCACCTGTAACCAACACCAGGTGCTTTGCTAAGTAGCACATCAATGTCACTCATGAGAGGAGTAGTTTCTATTTCACATAATGGCTATTCAAAATGGGGCCTATCTGTGCTCATCATGGCTCCGGCATTTTAGAGACCTTCCTACCCTTGCCGACATGGGTGAGAAACCCAGAAGCTTGCGCTCTTGGGGAAGGTGCTGAAGGCTGATCCCTACATGGTCCTGTGTGTAGCTGGTGGGTTGGAAGATTCCCAGTTGTTGGCCAGAACATCACTTTTACCTTAATTAAACAAGCCGGATGGGGGATGTCTTTCTGTACATTGTTTATTGCCATTTGTTAGTACAGAGGTTGTTTTAACCTATGGCAAGGTAGCTTAGAGGCAGGTGGGAAATTCAAGTACAGATAAAAGACCAAGAAGGGCGGATGGCAATCACAGATGAATGAAAATTGCCATATAGTGATATACAGATTAATGAAAATGGGTTAAGTTGTAAGAGCTAGTTGGTGATAAGTCTTGAGCCATAGGCTAAACAGTTTGTAATTAATATAAGCCTTTGTGTGATTATTTAGGACTAAACTGCTGAGGGACTGCAGGTCCAGACCTTGAGGCAAGGCCAGGCCAGAAACTTCTGGGTCTACAAGCCTGCAACTAAGGAGACTCTGAAACCACCTTCAAGGACATGAAGCACAGACTTCATCCAGCCTAGACAGACAGCCTGAGTTGAGATGCCTGCTTGGTAGCAAAGAAGGTTGTTTGGGGAGATGGGTTGCTGTAGGGGGATTATGTTGTTCCCTTGTAAATAGTTGTCCCACCCACTGATTTTATAAAAAGTGCTAATTGGCCAAAGGCAGACAGGAAGTGTGGGCAGGGCTACCAGACCAGGAAGACTCTAGGAACAGGAAGAACAGAGCAGAACGCCAGAGAGAAGCCAGAAGAAGCAGAGGACATCTACGCTGCTCTGGGAAAAGATACCGAGCCCCATGGCTGAACAGGATAAGAGTCATGGGTTAGTTTAAGGGTAAAGAGTTAGCAAGTTATATGCTTGGGCCTTAGGCCAATCAGCCTAAAATTAATGTAAGCGTCTGTGTGTCTCTGTGGGTCTGTGGGTCTGTGGGCCTAAACCTTGAGGCTAGGCCCAAAAGTCTGGGCCAGAAACCTCGCACTGCAGGTTGCTACCAACATCCATGAAAAACCAACATAGAGAAACTCCCACAAGTGGTGAGTGGTTGACTCAGCTGGAGCACTTTGCTACACTATTCTTCCACGAGACGATTCTGTACCTGTTGGTGTTCACTGTCCCTTGACAGAATCTAGAGTCTAGGATGAACTTCTGAGCATGCTTGGGAGGGATTACCCTGACTGTGCTAACTGGAGTGAATCTTCTCACACACTGTGGATGACATCATTCCCTGGCTGGGATCCTGGGCTGTGCAAGTGAAGAAAAGGAGCTGAGTCCCATTGTGAACACACTCATCAGTCTGTTTCCTAATGTGTACTCACTCACCAATCTGATTTCTGATTATGCATGTGAGTGGGCCAGATGCTTCAAGTGTAGCCACTGTGACCCTGACTGTGAAGGTCTAGACCCAAGAAGTGTGAGTCAGAACAAGCCTTTTCTCCTGAGTCGCTTTTTACCATAGCAACACCAAAAGAAACCAAGACAGTACTTCCAGCAAGTTCAGAGCAGTTCCAAGATTACCTTCCACTGTTGACCTTGCCTCAAATCAAGACTATGGGGGGAATCTATCAGCTTTTCCTGAACGGACACGTGGGAAATGCCTGAGCCAGAAAGACTGAACATGAGTGTTATAGTCCTTCTTGGCCCTATTCCAAGACACTGTTATTAATTAATATCGCCAAGCCTAGAAATACTCCCTATAAGACTCTATCCATAGTGACCTCTGACCTCGGATTAGGAGTTCCGTTTGCATTGATGCCCTCTGATCTCAGAGCCTGCTCACTTCAGACAGACAGAAGAGAGAGAATTTCCTCATCTTTGGCTGCTTGAGGCGCACTTCCTCTTTGCTCCCGCATCCGGCACCCTTCTTTCCTTTAGGGTCTCAACTCCAGCACCTTTTCTGGCCTAAAACTGGTCCCCAGTTCTACGAAGAAGACAAGGAGGAGCAACTCCCTTCCAACCTACCTGAAGTGACATCGTGATTGATCCCAGCGACAGAAATGACAGTCCCTGTGAGGTTGTTAGAGTTTTCATCAAGTACCATTCCTTTGATGCCCTGATGAACCTGCAGGAGACAGTTGTCAACACGAAGTTAGAATCATTAGAATAGCTGTGCTGCAGGAGAGGCTCTGGCCTTTCTCGTAGGTCCTCACAGATCATCTTCACTAACGTGATGGCAGCAGCCTGTAAGTCAGGGCTTCACTGCTCTCTCAACCCCAAATTCCCTTCTCAGCAGATGGAGTGAACCTATTAAAGACTCAGTCAAATCATACCGCCTTCCTTCTCAAAGCCCAACTCAGCAAGGCCTTGGGCTCCTATGCAGGTCTATAAAGCTGCAGTCTCCCTCAGTAGCACAGCCTCATGACAGCCACCCTCTGCCTAGTTCCTCAGATCCACTTCCATCCCAGTCACGCTGCTAATCTAATCTTTTAAATGTTTGTTCATTGTATGCGTTTGGTATTTTGCCTACACGTCTGTCTCTGCAGCTTGTACATGTTGGGTGCCCAAAGAGGGTCTCAAATTCCCTGAGATTAGAGTCACCAATGATTGTCAGCCACCATGAGGGTGCTGGAAATCAAAACCAGGTTTTCTGAAAGAACAGCCAGCACTCTCAACTGCCGAGCCTTCCCTCCAGACAATGATGGTCTAATCCTGAATTTTGCTTAAATTAAAAAACTTTAAGTTGTGATACGGGCTGTCAAGATGGCCTAGTGGATAAAGGTACTTACTGTTGAGCTTGGTGACCTGAATCTGATCCCAGAACCCAAATGGCAGAAAGAGAGAACAGACTCCCACCCACAAGTTGTTTTCTGATTTCTAAACAAACACCACAACATGGATGCACCTATCCCTACACACACACACACAAACACACATACATACATATACATACACACAAACACATATGCACATACATACACAAACACATATACACATATATACATACACAGATACACACACATACACAAACATGTACACATACACACACATACTACACACACACACTTTAAAGTACATTGTCATAAAATACTCATACTGTAATTGTACAGTCCAGTTTATCAAACACATTTGTAATGTGTGCCCAGCATAATTTCTAGAACTCTCTTCATCTGCCGTCACTGTAACTGCTTTCCTTGAATAGTAACTCTGTACCACTCACTTCTGGGTTTTAAAAACCCACCAATCTCAGGGCTTACCCCAAGCTCATTCTTGAAATTCCTCCCATCTCAACCCTAGAAATCTCCATCCTGAAAAGCTCCACCTGCAAGAAACCCTATATAACTCTGCCTTTTACTCTGCCCTTGCTGCTTCTCACCTGAGCAGAAGTAGCCTCCTTCTTGGATCTTTCCCGATAAATCTCTTATGTGAGGTGTGACTTTGTGGTATTCCTTGGCTCCAACTGCCAAAATATCTTACCCCTCAGAGCTACAACACTTATACCTCCAGCTCTCTACCCCACTCTCTACCTGCTCCTCCAGACCCAGCCATCATTCTGCATTCTGTCTCTACTATATCTAAACAAATGGAGTCACATAATATATGTCTGCTTGGAACTGGTTTATTTCACTTAGCATAATGTCCTCAAGGTCCATCCATGCTAAGATATGTTCCAGAGTGTACTTTGTTTTGAAGGCTGAATAGTATTCCTCCCTCCCTCCCTCCCTCCCTCCCTCCCTCCCTCCCTCCCTCCCTCCCTCCCTCCCTCCCTTCCTGTCTATCTGATTCCACTTCTTTGGGATATATCAGTGCTGAATAATCACCACAACCCCAGTCCCTCCAGAGCTGCTCTAGGGAAAGGCTGACTAATATGATAATTTTCTTTTAATTGTTGTTTCTTTTATGGCTCTGAAGACCCGACTTTGGGTCCTTCTCATGCTAAGCACGTACTTTATCATCGAGCTAAACTTCAGGCTGGTTTTTAATTTTTCAGAAGTGCTATCACACTGTTTTCCACAGAAGTGATGCCACTTTCCACTACCAGAAACAATGCCATGGAGCCCAGTTTCTCCACCTCCTCCTAAGCCTTGCCATTCCTGTTTTTGACAGAAGCCACTCCAGTACATGTGAGGTGGCAGCTCCCTGTGGTCGGTGTTGCTGGGCATGCTTACAGATGTGCAGTTTGGGTTTTTTGCTTTTTGTTTTTAATGTATCTATTTTGGAGGGCCCTACCCCTGCTCTAGACACCTGTGTCCCTCTGCTTTTTGGACTCCTTAAGTCACTGTCACCATAAGGCTTTCTTCATAGCATTTCTCTCTTAAACCCTTTACAGAATTTACTTTCTTATTTTATTTTCTGTCATCATTAGGACGGCAGTCCCATATAGACAGAGATATATACTTGTTTACCCAGAATCCTCAGCTTATAGCAAAGCTCTTGACAGATAGCAGTGCTCCAGGACATGGATGGAAAAAAAAAATCCATAAGTAGAATGTTCTGTGCACTGAGTGAGAGCCAGAGCCAGGCCCGAGACCACAAGAACCCCAGTGACCATTGGAAGCGCAACCAGGAGAGTGGAACTATGAGATCGAGATCGTACCTGTTCCAAGAACTGGATTAAGGCTTCCTGGTTACCCAGCCACTCCCGCTGAAGCTCCTCTTGGCGGGGAAACTTGTTGCAACTCAGCTCCAGTGTGATCTCAAAGCAGTTGGTGTGGAGATAATTGAAGTCTTGCATTCCTAAGGAAAGGCAGCAGCAGATCTTCACGCTGAGCACCCACCCTCGCCCCAACCCAGCATTTCTCCACTATGTCTCCATCACCTTCTCCTCTACCTCTTGACATCTGTTAACTTTTATCAAAGCTAGCAAAGTTGTTCCCCCAGTCTCAGGTCATGTGACTTCCTCTCTCTCGATTTTTCTTCCCTTGTTAATGCTCATATTGTCACCTACATCATTTATGCTTCTTCCATTTCATGATTTAGTTCCCCTTCTCTCTCTCTCTCTCTCTCTCTCTCTCTCTGTATGTGTATGTGCATGTGTATGTGTGTGTGTATGTGTGTTGTGAACCTTAAAGGGTTCAGTGAGATTCTGGAGGGACACATTGATGGAGAGGAGGTCTGTGGTAGTGCAATCCTCACATACTGAGACTGGAGAACAGATCAGCTGAGGACATCTCCTGGACTTGTTGAGTTATAGATCTGTCAAGAGTGAGCAAGGAACCTCAGGGTCCCAAGAATCATCTAGAAGTGGCCAGAAAGTAAACTAGATGCTTGCCAACCTAACAGAAAGAATCAACTATGGTGCACAATGAAAGCCATCGAATGGAAATCATTGTGTCCCTTGTTAAAAGGATCTAACTGAAGGTCCTTACAGTGTTGCCCCAAGCGTAGGCAGAATGCACCCTGGTTGGGGTACACATGACCCTCAACCATCATCCTCTGCTGGGACTCTGTGCTGTCCAGGGAACTCCTGCTCTGATCCAAGCCAGACTATAATTGGGTTGCATGCAAGGGCTGGCGTGGGGAGTTTGCATAAAGGAGACATAAAAATGCTCTGTCAGGAATGTGGCCAAACTGTCACAGAGGATTGCATCAGCTCCATGAATAATCACCACAGCCCAGTCCCACCAGCTGTGTCAGTGACGCCCTCAAGCACTTCCCAAGACAGAGGACTCTCCCTGGGGCCTCTATGTCATCTAGCCTGGCCCTCCCCTATTGGGAGCCACACTTCATCTAGGCAGTTGCAAGCCCCTTGCTTCTGGCTTAGAGCCTGGATCTGAATAAAAAGCATGGTGAGCAGCCATATGACTCTGTCCTTGGGGATGATGGCGACATGGACCCCTGGCTCCCCACCACCTAGTAACTGCAAATGAGGCCCTGCAGACTTACTTCCCTTCTGCAGAGCATCCTTGGCTACAGCCTGGGTGGCAGTCCCTGCCCGGGCCCCCAACAAGGCTCTCAAATGGCCATGTTCCCACCAGACATTTTCCAGGTCTCTTCTCTCAGGGGCCCCCTAAAGGATCCTTGCATCTAGATAGAGCAACAAGAATGAGCTGCTTATTCCATGGCAGCCCCACCACAGTGGAGACTTTAGAGAGAGAGAAAAGGGGGGTGGGGTGGGGAGAAGATCCGGGAAAAGTCTATAAGCTATGAAGTCTGCTACAAACTTTAGAACTGAGGAATGGGGGGGGGGGGTATTGCATCCTTCCACCCTATCTGTTTCCTCTACCACAGAAAAGTCTGGAATCTGAAGATGAAGGATCCCAAGTCTAGGTGAGGAGTGGTATTTTAGAGGGCCGACATGGGTATGGCATGAAGTACTTACCTCCTCCTCCCCTCCTCCCCCTTTTTCCCCTGAGCTCCCTCATCCCCATTTAAACCCCCCACCCATAATTCCTTGTCTTCCAGGCTGAACAGCCTGACAAAAAAGAATTCCTTCTGGATACATCGAGTTGACTGCCTGGGACAGAGCCTCATTTGGCCAAGTGCCAAGTACAGGTGGCTCCGGGAAGGGGCAAGCTTCGGCCAGCCTGTCCAGGTGGCATGCACGCTGTGGTCAGCTGTGTGGCAGGGCCCCACTTCCAGCCACAGAAGCCAAAGCCCAGGCGCAAGGAGTCCCGTGCAGAGGTAGGCCCCAGGGTGCTCCTGACCAGCCTGAAGCTGGAGTCCCTCTCAGCAGTGCCCCATGGGTACAGGAGACAGGAACCATACTGGCAAGAGGAGCCAGGCTCACAGAAGGAAAGAACCTTAGGATTTTTTTTTAAAGGAGATTATTTATCATCCCACCATAGATGGAAAGTTGATATCACTTGCCATGGCTAGATGGCAACTATGAAAATGGTAATTAAATTTTAGCTGTAGCCCATTGAGGACGAAGGTATTGAACCTGAGCTTGGCCCTTTGTTAAAAAAAGCAGGTGAGAGCCAGGCAGTGGTGGTGCACATCATTAATCCCAGCACTCAAGAGGCAGAGGCAGGCAGAGCTCTGAGTTCGAGAACAGCCAAAGCTACACAGACAAACTCTCTTAAAAAGATCAAGTAGGGATGTCCCCTCCCCCATGTCACCGAATCACAGAGGTTGAGACAAGCATGGCTGTGGGAAGTCGAAGGCAGGGTTAGAAACTGGGCCTTGGCTCCGGCCTTGACGCTTGCAGTCAGTGCCTCAGGCTGCCCTTCCTCATGCCAGCTTTCTCTTCTTTAGCAGGAGCTGAAGGTGCGCCTGCGCTCTGGGGCTCAGGTGGGCGAGGGCCGTGTGGAAGTGCTCATGAACCGCCAGTGGGGCACAGTCTGTGACCACAGGTGGAACCTCCTCTCAGCCAGCGTTGTGTGTCGGCAGCTTGGCTTTGGCTCTGCCCGGGAGGCCCTTTTTGGGGCTCAGCTGGGCCAAGGTGAGCGAGGAGGCATGGGGTGTGTAGGAAGATCCAGATGTGCCCAGAGGAGCCTCACACTGTCCACGCTTCCCTCCAGGGTTAGGACCCATCCACCTGAGTGAGGTACGCTGCAGGGGGTACGAGCGGACCCTCAGTGACTGCCTTGCCCTGGAAGGGTCACAGAATGGTTGTCAACACGCAAATGACGCTGCTGTCAGGTGCAACATCCCTGACATGGGCTTCCAAAAGCAGGTGGGTTTAAGTCTGAGTATGTCCTCAGGCAAGGTCTGGGGAGCCCCCAGGGCACAACTCAGCCAGGGGGAGGGGTACAGAACAGCGACTGCTTCTGCCTTGGTGGTCCAGGTGCCCTTGGGGCTGGCCTGAACAACTTTCTTCTGTCACCTGGCCCCACATTAGTCCCACAGATGGCGGCTGTCCTGACTCAATTTGATATCTGTTCAGATGCTTCCCAGTCTTCTATCCTCAACAGCCATATCTACTTGGCAGAACATCTAGGATTTATGTGACCTTGATCATGGCTATATGTATTAACCAAAATAATTGATAACTGAAGAATATATAAGTAAAAAATAATTGTCATGTTATATCTAAAATGACTACTTCATTCTACCAAAAGCAAATGTTGCAAGGTTACTCTGAGCCTTATCTAACAGTGAAGCAATTGTGAGTTTTGTCTTTAAAAATGCTGTACCCCTGAGCTTTGGCGCTGAAAGACATTGAGGTATGCACCAGCTCTCAGTCATTGGCCAAAATTAAAGGATTCTTATTCTTCTAATTGGCTTAATCAGTGTGGCTGCCTGTATCTTTCTCACATGGAATTATTACACAATATAATCTTAAAATGATATGAAATTACAAAGGACCCACCTCCTTCAAAGCCAAAATAACCCTAGGGGTTGGGGAGAGAAAACAGCTAGAGATTTTACTTCTGATATCAAAGTTACACCAATCAAAACACTTAGTAAAAATAAAGTTAGATCCATGTATCATAGTACGCATAGATATGCGCATAGATATGGCTGTGGTGGTGCAAACCTGTGGTCCCAGCATTCAGGAGGCTGGAAGATGAGGCAGGAGGATTATAAGTTCCAGGTCAGCCTTGGCTATAGAGCAAGACTCAAGTATGAAAAAAATAAATAAGTGTCTAGCAAGGTAGTATATAACTTTAACCCTAGTACCTGGGAGGCAGAAGCAGGTGGATCTCTATGGATTCAAGACCAGCCTGGTCTACAGAGTGAAGTCTTATTTCAAAATAAATGCATAAATGAGTGTAAGAATGAGCAAATAATTGAAGACTTCTGCAGATGTTGGTCTAAAGAAGATATACAAATAAATGGTGGATGAGAATATCTAAAGATATTCAACATCATTAAACTTTAGAGAAATGTAAATCAAGCTTCTGTATGATGCCAGCTTGCACCCACTACCTGACTAGTACAGAAAGAGAAATAAGGAGCAAAAATAAATGGGTGTTAATTAAGATGTAAAAAAAAAAAACAACAAAAAACTGGAGTCTATGTGCTGTTGACAAGACTATAAAATAGTGCAGCTACCACAGAAAAAAATTACCACATAATCCAACAATTACAGCTCTAGATATGTATCCAAGGCACTGAACTCAAATCTCAAAGAGATGTTTTCACATCCATGCTCATAAGAGCCTTATTCTCAATAATCAGAAGGCGGACAGAACCCATGTTCCATTGGTGGGTAATGTACAAACAGAACATGGTGTATGAATTCATTGGGATTCTTCCTTCCAAAGTAAATGACTTGGTGAGCTGCGAGAACGCCACAGTAAGTGCAATAAACTAGCCCAGAATCAAAAGACAAATACTGCATGATTCTAATGTGAAATATCAAGAATATTAGTCAAAATCATAGAAAAGCATGGGGCATGATGGGAAGAGTCTAGAAATAGGGGCAGTGCTAACTTCAAAGTTAAAAGTGTAATCAACAAGCCTGATGTAGTGGTGCATGCCTGGAATCTCTATCCTCTAGAGTCAGGGACTGGAGGGTTTGATATGAGTTCAAGACCAGCCTGAATGGATGTTGGCCAGCCAGGGTTACACAAAGAGACTCTGTCTCATTAGAACAAAGTGGTGAAAGAGCATGTATTTATCACTGAATACCTCCACACTTGCATTGTGGCGTACATTGCTCACTTTTGTACATACAAGCTCACACACACACATATACCATGCAATACATAAATAAATAATTATAAATGGTTAAGATGGAGCTGGGAGCTGAGTGGCTGGGATGCTCCTGTAGTCCCAGTTTTTCTGAGGGGGATCCCTTGAGCCCACAGGTTCAAGATCAGCTTGAGAAATAGTGAGAATTAACTACAAAAACAAAGGATGGTAAGTTCTGTAGTGCATATATTTTACCACAATAGAAACTGAAAAATAATTTCCCACTTAGCTAACTTTCACTTGTTCTTTGGGCTGATGAAAGCAAGCAGCTCTTATAAAATGAATGTAGGGGGCTGGAGAGATGGCCCAATGGTTCAGAGCATTGTGCACTCCACCAGAGGACCTGAGTTAGACTTCCAGCATCCATGAGGTGGCTCATAACTATCTGTAACTCCAGTTCTAGGGGATCGGAAACCCTCTTCTAGCCTCCTTGGGCATCAGGCTCTTAAGGGTGGACAGAGACACATGCAGGCAAAACACATGTACACATAAAATAGGAGTGGAGGAAGTTGGATCTTGGGTGTTAGCTCTACTGGACCTGGCTTCAACTAAGACTACTACGCTGCTGGGCACAACTATGGGGGACTTTCAGCCATCTGAAGTGGGAAGGCCCTCCCTAAAGTTACACCCTCCAGCAGAAACCCAGATAAAAGTCAGTTCAAGGGAAAGCTTTGCATGCTGCCTGTTTGCCCATCTACCCTGTTCCTGAGTTCATCTCCTCTGTTGCTGCCATCTACCCCTGACACTTGAACCTAGCTTCTTTGGTCTTACAACATGGGCCAAAGACCACCAACTCTTTAGAAATTCTCTAGACCTTCAGCATCAGACTGGACACAGCTTTGTGAGCTGAGTGGGTGCCAGGTCATTGATATCTTTAGTGTGAAGACAGCCACTGTTGGATTACCCAGACTCCATCCTGTGAGTGATTCTAATAAATTTCCCTTTTAACATATATTCATTCTGTGGCTTCTGTTCTTGTAGAGAATCCTGACTAATCCAGAGACCAATAGCCATAACTCCATAGATGATTTCCCCCCATGCACTAGCGTTCCCTGGAAGGCTGGTCCACCCAGCTAAAAACAGATAAACTCTAGGCCTTTCTCCTGGAGCATTGCCTGGACCCAGGCAAAGGGTAAGGGCCCCAAGTTTATATGTCTAACTTCCCAAAGGGTCCTATTGCTGTCAGAGATGACACACACTGAGATAATCATTGTGACTGACCTAATTAGCCAAGTAATCTTGAGATTGTGCCAGCTTGCTTCAGAGTGGAGAATTTCTGAGGAGGCATGGGCCATGCCTTCTCAAAGGACAGGGATGGTAGGGAAGGAGAGAAAGAACAGAGCAAGAAAGAACATATCTAACAACGAGGAGGCTGGATTCCTAACACAAAGGTAAAGACATTAGATTCTAACTGAATCTTCCTGCTTGTGGTCAAGTGGACTTGGGGCCCCAAGTCTTAGCTTCTTAGTTCATGGTGACTACAACTACATGACTTTTTCCTCCATCTTCCTAGGGCCAAACATCAGCTCAGCCCTTATCAATGTGGGTGGCTCAGATGGAAGAGTATGGGGAAAAGATGGATGTGAACAGCTCCTGAATGACCCCTGCTCTGCACTCTAGCCTCTTCCCAGTCCTTACAGAGGAAGGCATAACACACGTTTATCCTTAGCCTCTCCAGGGTGGAAATGGGGCCCAGCTTTGAGGGAAAGGGGGTGGAGTGCACCTATTCTATAGTTTCCTGACCTTTTGTTATGAATCCCTGCTCTGGGAAGTTGGTAGCCTCAGAACAGAGAGCAGCCATCCAGGGGGCCAGCCCCTCTGCTCACCTGCTGCAGTCTGAAGCTCCCCTCTGTGCTGCTCTGGAAAACAGAGCATTCAGAAGCCTGGTGGTTCAACTGCTTTACTTAAAGCATCAAAATTATAGGATGAGTGTGTTATTGGGCTTAGTTAGAGATGGGAAAAGCAAAGCATAGAGGGACCATGCAATTAGCCTGAAGCCACACAGCTGGTTCACAAGTAAGACGAACTCCAAACTGATTTAACCTCAGAGACCACACCTTTCACCTTGGTCTCATGATTTTCCTCCTGTGCCCCAGCAGATCAGGGTATAAAACACTAGTTTTACAAGACCACACATTATCCCCTTCTTGATCTTTTAGGATCACAAATAAGCTACTAAATGCCATCTTGGGGGAGCTCTCCATTTCTCCACCCCCCAGGTGCAAGTTTCTATAGTACTCCCTGTGAATCTCCAAGAAGCTGAAAAAGTGGCTGTTCCCAGGACTCTGCTTACCCTTGCTGAGAGAGTACCAGGATGCCCCATTGGTGATACCGTCTGGGAAGTAATCACCGCAGTTCCAACCTTGGTGCATCCATCCGTGTGCATAGGAGTAGACCTTGGCCAGCTAGGAGAAAAGCAGAAAATGAGTGAGAGCATCCCACCTCCCACAGGAGCAGCTCAGACTCCAAACTAGGGGGGCATCAAGGGACCACACACACGGTGCATTATATGCTTCAGTGCAAGGGAATGTGACCAGATAGAGGAGGTGATGATGGTGTGTGTGTGAGTGAGTGTGCATGTGTTTATGTAAGCAAGCATGATTCAGACTGCCGTTGGGAACTCTGGATTCATTCTTGGCCTTTGTCTTTCTCTGTTGGGTTTTTTGAGACAGGGGCTCTGTTATCCAGGCTGACTTTAACTCAGTTCTGCCTCAGCTTCCCAGATGCTGTAATTGCTGCTAGAAGCTCTGCATTCTGGTGTTTCCACTTTCTCAGGGATAACTCTGTCATGTGTGAAGAAAGGAATGTCCACAGATCACACAGAAGATCCTTTTCACCCAGGCCATTTCTAGCTAAATTTAATAAAGAAAATCACAGAATGGATAAAGTAGAAAATGTGCTTTGTCAGATGAAAGATGTGTATTAGGAAAAGAGGCACATGCTTAGACTCTATGATACCCACTACTTTTTAACAGTATTTTAATTTGGGGGTTATTTTGAGACATCTTTCTCTGATTGGTCTGAAAATGGCCCTATAGAGCAGCTGGCCTCAAACTCACAGAGATCCGCCTGCCTCTGCCTTCCAAGTACTGGAATTAAAGGCCTGCACCACTTTTCAGCAAGTCCCAAAAAACAGGACGTTTTAGAATTGACCTTTGGTCCAGGAAGAGCCATTAACTCATTGACACTAAGAGATCACCAAATGCCTGGTCATTATGGTCATTATTATTTTTTATAATAGTAGGCAAAATGTTATTACTGGAGAAAAACACATTAATTTATTGTCTTTGCAAAGTAAATTTGTGTCATTCTCTGTAATCCATTAATAAATTTTAATGAATATTACTAATGTTTTATTATCTATATACATTTTATAATTTAGGTAATAAATTTTATTACAAAAGATTAGGAGCTTGCAAATATATATTATAAATATATAACTCTCTAAATTCATCTTTTTTACAAAAAAGATTTATATGTGTGTGTGTGTGCATATGAGTATATTTTTATGTGTATGTGAGTGCAGTTGCCCTTGGAGACCAGAAGAGTCAGATCTCCTGGAAGTGGTTTTAATCTAACAAAAAAGGATTCTGGGAACAGAACTGGGGTCCTCTACAAGAGCAGCAAAAATTCTTTTCTGCAGACTCCTCTCTCCAGCCCTCTTCTACAGCTTTCTATCATTATTTATTATTTATGTTATTATTTAAATCTTAATTTGCATGGTGTATTTTCATTAAGATAGACACATTATCTTAAAAATATAAATTAGATTCTCTCAAAATTCACATTTCGTTCTAGTAACTCATGAACTGTGTAAGTCTTCAAGCATATTCTCATTTGTCACCTGCTTAAGTGTCCTTTACATTACAGCAGTTATAAAATGTTTTCCTTTAGGTTTAATTATTCCTGGATTTATGGCCTGTTACCTGAAATAAAATGTAACTTACCTGTCAGACAGTCCCTCCCAAGCAGACCTTGCTTTCTGTAACTGTCTGTGGACTTGTCACTATGGGTCCTGTGTCTCTGACATTCATGTCTCTGACATGAGTACTCTCTCCTAATGTCCAACCCCCCTCACACCCCCTCCCCAGAGATGAGCTGCCATTCTGCATACCGTCTGGAAGAGCTTGTCATCTGGTGTGGGGGAATTGGAGGTGCGGTGGTGGGGGCTCCGGAACCGATGCTCAAGTGACTTGTCATATGGGTAATTGGCCACCACAGCCCCGCCATGCAGATTGGCCGAGAGAACAAAGTTTAAGGAGCGAATCCACTGGATCACAGCCCGGGTCTCGGGTTCCACCTGTGAAGACATGAGATGCTAGCAGTCAAGATGTGGCTGAGCTGTCAAGGAAGAGGCAGAGAGTCTCCAGGACAGGAAGACTCTTCTCTAGGTATGACAGTGGTGAACACTTCCAGCATGTGCGCCCATACCCAGGGAAGCTGTAACACCAAGGGCAGTCACTAGTGGGACTGGACATTTTAGATCCAGAGTGTTGTCAGGTCAGTTGTAGATAGTGCACCACTCTGGGATACGATGTGGAAGGTGGAGTCAGTGTGGGGACAGGAAGCATGTGGCAACTCCTTGTATATTTTTACTCAATTTTCACAGAGGAGGTGAAGGAGAAGGGAGGGAAAGAGGAGGGGGAGAGGAGGAGAGAGAGGGGGAGAGGGGGAGAGGAGGGAGGAGGAGAGGAGGGAGAGAGAAGGAGAGGGAGGGGGAGAGGAGGAGGGGAAGAGGAGGGAGGAGGAGAGGAGGGAGATGGGAGGGGAGAGGAGAGGGAGGGAGAGAGAAGGAGAGGGAGGGGGAGAGGAGAGGGAGAGGGAGGGGGAGAGGAGAGGGAGGGGGAGAAGAGGAGAGGGAGATGGGAGGGGAGAGGAGAGGGAGGGAGAGAGAAGGAGAGGGAGGGGGAGAGGAGAGGGAGGGGGAGAAGAGGAGAGGGAGATGGGAGGGGAGAGGAGAGGGAGGGAGAGAGGAGAGGGAGGGGGAGAGGAGAGGGAGAGAGAGAGGAGAGGGAGAGGGGGAGAGGAGGAGAAGGAGGGAGGAGGAGAGGAGGGAGATGGGAGGGGAGAGGAGAGGGAGGGAGAGAGAAGGAGAGGGAGGGGGAGGAGGAGGGGGAGAAGAGGAGAAGAGAACGGAAGAGCAAAAGGTTTCCTAGTTTATCCAGTGCAGCAGGGGCTGAGCTTCTAAGGTATCTTTGTAAAAATTTAGGGTCCTAATAATATGAACCACTTGTTGAAGTCATGATTTTGGCCTTCTCCTTCCAATACATCTGCTGCACCATTTTAAGGACACTGTGGTTATATCTATGCTTAGAAACACTGATTTCTACTGAGTATTTGCTAGTGGCTGGCGGTATTAAGAACACCTTGAATCCACTGGACTTGCAGTGTAAACAGCCGAGTTGCCAGGGCTTTTTTTCCTCACAGATGGCTCTGTTTGGTGATCTCTTAGTGTCAATGAGTTAATGGCTCTTCCGGGACCAAAGGTCAATTCTAAAACGTCCTGTTTTTTCAGCCCCCCAAGGGGGACTTGCTGAAGAGAGTTAGATCTCACACAATCAGAATGGATACACTATGTGTTAACAAGTACGTTCTGAGCAACGCTTGGCAATTTTATCATTGTGCAAAGTCACAGAGTGAACTTACACAAAGATTTCACTGCTCTACACATGGTCTATGTTGGAGAAATTGTCATTTTGTGGCATGTGACTGTAGGACCCACAGTTCAGGCCCTTCAAGGCACCCTGTCTCCACGGTCCAAAAAGTCAGCTTCTCGGGACTCCTTTCCCTCAGCACTCTTCTGAGAGTTTCCATAGTGATTTTCCCTCTTCAGAGTTAGGTGGAGGACTGAGTAGGAGGTTCATTATCTTGTCTTATGTGGAGAAACAGGTTTAATATTCAAAACACGGGGCTGCAGAGACAGCTCAGCAGTTACAAGCACTTGCTGCTAGCACAGAGGACTTAGCATCCATGTCAGGTCACAACCACCTGTAACTCCAGCTCAAGGGGATCCAAGACCCTCTTTTGGACTCTGAGACAGCTGCAGCTACCATGTACACACCCCACATAACTACAAAAGTACAAATAAAATAAACCTTTTAAAAATTCAGAGCATGGCCCATGACAATAGTTCCAGCACTCTGGAAGCGGAGCAGAAGGACCAGAAGTTCAATATAATTCTCAGAAGTAAGCTTGAGGCCTGCCTAGGCTACATGATACCTTGCCTCAGGAAATAAAAAAAAAAAAAAGTGATATTCTTCTGGCTAAATACTCTAAGGAGGACCGTGTTATTTTTTACTTATTTAAAACTGAGCAAAAGGAGAACTATAACCAGAAATCCAGCATGTCAATATGACTTTTACATCATTTTCTTTAAAAAGATTACATTTTATTTTATTTTAAATTATGTGTGGGTATGTGTGTCAGATATTCCTAGTACCGGAATTACAGGCAATTGTGAGCTATAAGAATGTGAGTTCCCTGTAAGAACGGTAGGCTTTTAAGCACTGAGCCGTCTCT
Organism: Phyllotis vaccarum; assembly: GCA_033318265.1. Classification (NCBI taxonomy): domain Eukaryota; kingdom Metazoa; phylum Chordata; class Mammalia; order Rodentia; family Cricetidae; genus Phyllotis; species Phyllotis vaccarum. The sequence continues at coordinate 17,683,656 of JARWLC010000004.1, read as the reverse complement.
CCAGTCCCCATAATTTTCAAGGGGAAAACACTGACCCTATCCACCCAGGAATATCCAGTGTAGAGGTTTTCCCTGCTTTGTGTTGGATATTCACAAATGGAGCATTGGGGCCATCCCACCCAGAAGAAAACCAGGGCTGACAGGGATGCTCTGAGAATGGTGGTACTTATTCCCACCCAGCAGCTGGTCCACACAGGGTGGACCATTCACATTACCTAGGGCTTCCAAATGCTGGCTCCCATTGAGAACATGGGATTCAAATTCAAAGGGTCACGTAGGAGGGAAGAGGGGAAACCATGAGATAGACACCATGAACCTCACCTTATGGCTAATATGGTCAACATTTCACTCATGTTAGAGAGTCAAGTGGGAGAAAGTTGTCTATAGAATGCTGGAGCTTCTGCTAACAGTCCGGTGTCAGCAGAAAGACTATTGGAATATGAGTCAGAAGGTCTGTGTGTGTTTGTGCAGATGAGTGTATACATGTTGGTGTATGTGCGTGTGTAGAGAGGTCAGAGGTTAAAGTTGGGTGTCTTTCTTGCTCATCACAATTTACATTACATTGTTTAAATTGCACTTATTTTGTGTGTACATGCATGTGTGCATGAACACATGTCCTTGACAGCCTGATGTCAAAGTCAGATGTAGTATTAAGTTTCTGGCCTGTGGTCCCACAGTCTTGCAGTCCTGCAGTCCCAAGAGACACACAGACACTTACTTTAATTTTAAGCTGATTGACCTGGGGCCCAGGCATATAACTTGCTAACTCTTGCTCTTATCTAACCCATGAGTATAATCCTGTTCAGCCATGCAGCTGGGTACCTTTTCTCAGAGCAGCATAGTTGTCCTCTGCATCTTCTGGCTTCTCTCTGGCATTTCTGCTCTGTTCTTCCTGTTCCCAGAGTTTTCTTAGTCTCGTAGCCCCACCCACACTTCCTGTCTGTCTTTGGTCAATCAGCGCTTTTATTAAACTAATAGGCGGGACAATTATTTACAATGGAACATAAATCCACTACAGTCAGAGGAGAACTTACAGGAGCCAATTCTTCTTCTACCATGTGGGTCCTGGGAATCAGACTCAGGTCCTCAGACTTGGCTGCAAGTAACTTAGCCCACAGGGCCATCTCACTGGCCCTATACCTAGCTTTTTGTCATGGGTTCTGGGATTCAAACTCAGGTTCCCATGCTTGTAGGAGAAAAACTTCACCAACTGAGCCAACGCCCCAGCCCATGTATAGGTTTTAATATTGATTCTTTCAATTATTAGCTATGTAAATCTTATTTGACCTATAAATGTAGTAACTGTCAAGTGGGGCTAATACTGGCTACTGTTGCTAGTAACACTCACCAACCAGTGCTACAGTGACTGAAACAGGCTTGGATGGAGCTTTGAGAAATCGCCATCTATCTGCCTTTTCCCTTCTTCACCGCCATGATCACCAACCTGGACAGTCAGTGAGGACTTGCTGCCTGGAGGGCTCGATTACAGAAGCCTGACAGCTCTTATTCTCTGAGGTAAATTAATGAGGAAGGAATTGATGTTCAACTCTTGTTAGTTCTGTTGATGTGACCAACACTTAGCATCCTGCAAGAAACTCCGGGTGCTGATTTACTACTTCCTGTTGCCAGCTCTCATTTCCTACCTGACTCTTCCAGTTGTCCGGGAGGGGTAAGTGGTGGTTGGGACCACCATACTTCTCATTGTAGTAAAAATAGGTGTTGAGATCGGGGAAGTTTCGGTTCAGGTCCACTCCGTTTGCGTTGTTCCTACCAACTAGATACCCGGATGTGTCTGGGCCCTGGGGGAAATGACCAGAGGAAAGATGAGCATTTAAGACACAATCTTTTGTTTCAAGAGTGTGGCATAACTTTTAAAGATACTAACTACATTAGTTACATTTCTGTTTCTGTGATAAAATATCATGACCCACATCAAATGAAGCAAAGAAACAAAGTAAGGTAGAGAAAAAAGGTTTTATTTTAGCTCACTATTCCAGAAAGAAAGAGACAGGGAGCGGGGAGGAGAGAAGGTGAGTTTATACTGTCCCAGAAATCAGGGCATGAGTGGCACGCTATCACAATACAGGCGTGGTAGCAGGAGCAGGTTGTTGGCTGATAAGGTTCAATCATACATAGGGAGCAGGGGGAGGGGGAGAACAGAAAACAGAGCGAGGTTATAAATCCTTAGAGCACACTGACAGTACTATACTTCCTCTAGCAAGGCTCAACCTCCTAAAGGTTCCAATCCCCTCTGCCCAAAGCACCACCAATGGTGGTGGGGGGGGGCTATGGAGCATATGTCTTATTCAAACCAACACACTAGCTTAATTTATGAAATGATGGAGCATCATTGCCTTCCATGTATCCAGTGTCCCTAACAGGTGATTCAGATGAAGGACTAAGGGATCCCAGGAGAGAGCCAACAGGAGTGACTTCTAAGATGGCTTTACAGAATGTCTTGTTTTAAGTTTAAGTCAGTGTGTTTTAGTATGCCCATAGAGTGGGAAAGACATCTCCACAATTTTAAAGTCATAATTTTAGAGCATTTCTCTCCCTGTAAAAATAAACCACATCCCCACCCACAGTTGCTTCTTATTTTCACCCCAGTGTTAAAAAGCCATATTCTGTTTTTGTGGATTTGCCTTTCTCTGTGCATGTTATATGTAAGTGGATCATACATCATATGTTCTGTCTTTGGGATTCCCCCACATAGCATTTATTAGGACTTCCTTCTCTTTAGTTTGAGAATGTGGATTCACTGCACTTTGTTTATCCATCCAGTATATGTCAGTTTCTTAGGACTATTGTAACCAATTGCTTAAACTCAGAGGCTGCTGATGGCATTAATTCTCTCCCAGACCTGAAGGGTTAAGTTTAAAGCCCAGGCATCAGTATGGTCATACTTTGAAGGCTTTGTCTTTTCTAGTTTCTGGTGGACATAGGCAGTCTTTGACTTTAAATTTTATTTATTACTGAGGAGGCATGCATGGCACAGTATGGATGTGGAGGTCAGAGGACAACTTTGCAGAGTCAGTTCTCACCTTCCACCTTCTATCGGCTCTAGGGATTGAACTCAGATCCCCACTCTTTCACAGCAAGTGGCATTTCTTGCTGAGCCACTTTGTTGGCCCTAGGCTTAGCTGTTAGATGTATGACAACACCGTGGAACAATCTCTGTATACTGTAAATATGTGTTACTCACATTGGTTAATAAGGAAATGACTGGCCTATAGCAGTGCAGAAAGACTAGGAGGATCCTGGGAAGAAGAAGGGCAGAGTCTCAGGAGTCACCAGTCAGACAAAAAAGAAAAAGGATGTGTACAAAATAAGGTAACAAGCCATGACCCATGTGGCAGCAAGTAAAGGAATAGAAATGGGTTAATTTAAACCGCTCTGTTTTCTGTTCTCCCCCTCCCCCTGCTTCCTATGTATGATTGAACCTTATCAGCCAACGACCTGCTCCTGCTACCACGCCTGTATTGTGATAGCGTGCCACTCAATAAGCCTAAGTTATCTGCTGAGCATTTATAATTAAGTCTCAGTGTGGTTATTGGGAGCTGGCAGGCCAGAGTTGATTGGCAGTCCAGACAAAAAATTCTACCTACATGATATATACCAGAAAGTTGTGTTCCAGCTTTCCTGGCCTCTCCAGTGTCTGTTTCTGTGTATCTTTCTTTTCTTATTTCTTCTCTTTGTGATGGTTGGAATGATCTTGTCTCTGGCCTTTGAATACTTGGTCCACAGTGGTTTGGCTGTTTTAGGAGCTGTGGACTTGTTGGAGTGAGTATATCACTAGGGGTGAGTTCTGAGGTTTCAAAAGACCCATACCATTCCCATGTCTCTCTGTCTTCTTCTCTCAGATCAAGATGTGAACTGAGGTCTCAGCTACTCCTGCCACTAAGCCTTTGCTCTGCCATCTAATTCTAAGGCTCTGAAACTGCAAACCCAATTAAATGCTTTCTTCTATAAGTTGCCTTGGTAGTGGTGTTTTGTTTTAATAACAGAAAGGTAACTAATATATCTATCCCCAATCCTTCCCTCCTTCCCTCCCTCATGAGACAAGGTCTCATGTATTCTAGGCTGGTCTTAAACTAGTTATATAGCAAGAATGACCACAAATTTTTGATCCTCCTGCCTCCATTTCCTGAATGCTGGGACCACAGTTATGCAGCACTATGCCTGATTTTGTTCTTATAAGGGCATCAATAATACTGTATTTTGGTTATTATTGTCTGTAGAGTCTTCTATGGTCAGGGAAGTATCGTTTACCAGGCCATAACTACAGAGGCTCATAACCATTCAAAGAGTTAAGATAAGTGACTGTTGACCTTAACTTTAGATGAGACATCTGTCACCTTTCCAAGGCTCCAGGAACACCGTGGAGGAGGCAGTGATGGAATGTGAGAGTGCTGTGGAAGGCTATCTCCCCTCCCAGGCATGGCACAGCTGTGGAATTAATGAACATGCAGCAGCTGAGATTATCTGTGAATGACCTGCAAAGATTGGCCTCCTCAAAATTCCCTAGATGCCACACCTCTCTGAGGATTTACAGGCAGTTAATGGTTGCTAGGGAGAATGGACTCCCAAGGCTCCACCCCTCCCTAAAGAGCTAATGGATACTGGGGAGGGGGTTCTTCAGTCCTGTAGCCATAAGTAAAAAGCTCATGTTCCAATAACTGACCCTTCACACGCAGGAGGTAGAGAGAATGGCTTTATATACATGTATGAAAATGTCACCAAGAAACCCTTGTGTATAATTAGCATATGCTAATGAAGCCAAATTATGAAATATTAGGATTCTTATTTTCTGACTGTTTTAAATGTCTAGATCCTTTAATTTCTCTCCTCATAGTTCAGATTTTATTTTCATTTGCTCATGTATTCACTCACCTATTCACTCATCCATTTAGTACCATTCACTTACATATTGTCTATTCAGACCCTCAGACACTGGGGAAAGAGCTAAGTGAGATACTATTCTAGCCTTTTAGGAATTCATAGTGTACTCGGGGAGCTAGACATATACATAAATAGATATAAAGTGGATAACAGAAATATGTTAAGATTCCCATTAGGGCTGGGGCCTAGCATTCACAAAGTCCACTGTTCAAGCCCTGGCACAGGTAAATTCCAGACATGGTGGTAGATAGTTCACAAGTTCAAGGTCATGTTTCACTGCGTGGCAAGTTCAAGATCAGCCTGGGCTGCAAGAGATCCTGCTTCAGAATGTGGGGTAGGGCAGGTCCCCCCCCCCTTTCTGTGTGTGTGTCGGGGTGGGGTCTGGAGAAGGGGGATTGTTGCACGAATGAAGGAAACTCAGCCAGATCTCAGGGAAAGGCTGAGATATCAGAGAGGAAACACCACAGTCAGATCTCACTTCTGTCTTCCAGCTTCCTCAGCCTCCCTCCTCCTGGCTTCTTCTGCCTGCCCTGTCTTTCTATGCCTGCCTTAAAGACTTTCTTCCACTCAGTTAAGGTGTGGCCCCGCCACTGCCTGCCTAGGAGCCTGGAACTGCTTCTGTAAACTAAAATGACCTTGAACTCAGATTGGATTAAGGGTGTAGGCACCACTCCCAGGATATTCTCTGTGCTGGGATTAAAGGTGTGAGTTACCACTGTCTGATCCTCCTAGACTGACTGTGGGTAGATCCCTCTGATATCTCAGACTGGTTTTTATTAAATTTGAAACATATCCCCACAGGGAATAGTTTCTACTCCAACCCTACTGACTAAGTGAACAAAATTAAATTCTTGGCTCTTCCCGGAAGTGAGGTGAATAAACCTCACTTCCTATTGGAAGCTCAAAGATGTCATTCAAATTTTCCCTAAGAATCCTTAACTTGCTCAGTGTTTCCCTTTTTACATGGGCATCCCACTCACATTTTATTCTTAGATAGCACTGAAAACATGATGTTTTAAAAAATTCTCTTAAATTACCTACATCATTTCTGTTCTGGTGCAAGCATTTAGCCGACGGTTGAGTTTGGTGAGCGAGCACCTCTACAGCTGAGGCTTCCTCACTACTTCCTGTCCTTAGCAACGTAGGGCTTAAGCGCCAGTATTAAGAGCAAGAGTCCTCGGTGGTTGGTTTGTACATGACTGGTCATTAGTCAGGCTGACAAGGAAGGGCCTTCTGGGCTGCAGTTGTGCCTTCCTGTCAGGGTGTTTACTGAGTATGTATGAAACTTCTGGATTTCATCTCCAGCATCACCCCACCCCCCAATAAAAAGAGGCGGGGACAGGAGGAATGGGGGGGGGAGCATCATTTACCTGAAGGTTCCCATAGACAGAACAAATGGTGCAATAGATTGCTATTGCTAAACCGGATAGTGGTGGTACACATCTTTAATCTCAGCACTCAGGAGGCAGAGGCAGAGGGATCTCTTTGAATTTGAAGCCAGTCTGGTCTATAGAGCTAGTTCCAGGACAGCCAGGGTCACACAGAGAAATCATGTCTCGAAAACCAACCAACCTACCAACCTACCAACCAACCAACCTACCAACCAACCAGCCAGCCAGCCAGCCAGCCAACCAACCATCCAACCAACCATCCAACCAACCAACCAACCAACCAACCAACCAGCCAGCCAGCCAGCCAGCCAGCCAGCCAGCCAACCAACCAACCAACCAACCAAAAACCCAATGGCAGCTTTTTATCTGGAGCTCGGAAGCCTGAACTGGGTGTCACAGTGAGGTGCCAGCAAAACTCCTCAAAGGGAGCCCTGACTTCCACGGCTTCTGGAAACCATTCAATTTCCTAGGTTTATAGTTCCCTGTTTCATCTTCAGACTTAGTGGCATAACACTGAAGTGTTTCTCTGCTTCTGAACCTTGTAGGCAGAAGTTTTTCTCTGGCCTGCCCGGCTTTTCTAGGTCCTGCCCGAGTCCTGCAGCCACTCATAAAATAAATGACTTGGAGGTTTCTATTAATTACTAACTGTTTGGTCTATGGCACAGGCTTCTTACTTGTTAGCTCTTGCATCTTAAGTCAGCCCATTTCTATGAATCTATGTATCACCACATGGGCAATGGCTTACCGATACTTTCACATTTTGCTTCTCAGGCAGCTGGACCACATCTCCCTGAGCCAGCCTTTCTCCCTCCTCTATCTCCCTTGGATTCCCTGCCTGGCTGTCCCCTGTCTTGCCATAGGCCAGAACGGCTTCCCTATTAACTAATGGGAGCAACACATATTCACAGTGTACAGAAAGACATCCTACAGCAGACCCCTGTGCCTGAGCTCCCTCAAGGGCTCCCTCAGTTTTGGAAATTATGTAGGTAATTTTGGATTAGTGACCTCAGTTCTATCTGTAACCTTTAATTCTCTCTACCTAAGCAATATAACGTTTTTATAGGTTTGGAGATTAGGATGTGAATCACCGGGGAACCATTATTCTGCATGTGGCTTTAAAGTCTGGCTAGGCATCTCAGGGGCAGCCATAGAGACAGCTTTTCTTTGGGCAGTAGAGTCTGAGAACATACTGGTCCTCTCTCAGATTCAAGCAAGTTCAAGATGGGCTCCTTCTGAGTAAGAACACATCAGGGGAGCAGAGAAGGGGCCACAGGGAATTTCTGCTCTTCTTCCTTGGCTTGTCTGTTGCAAAGGATGTGGGCAGCACTGATTTCTTCTCCAGCTTCCCTACTGTGTACACAGAAAGCTAATGAAAAACACAGGCGCCCTGCTGGAGTCCTCCCTCTCCCTCCTCCCTAGATTTTTTCCTCTTCAAGGCCAGAGGCCTGGCTGGTGGTGCTTCCCATCAGTTTCCTTCCGCTTTGTGCTGGGTCAGCACCCTGGTTCAGGCACCCTATCTGCCTCCACTCCTCCTGCTTCCAGTAGGTTTAAAATACACTTTAATTTAACCTTTCTTCTGTAAAGATATTTAATTACAGCTTTTAAAAGAATGCATGTGTGTATATATGTCCAGCGGTTAGGTGTATAGGCCTTTCTGTGACAGTACGGAGACTGAACTGCCCCTGCTATCCAAAACAGCTACAAAGCAGGACCAGGGCTCTCAAGGCATGTTGCATTTATGTTAGAAAATGAAAGGCAAAGCCGGTAAGCACGTTTCTGTGTCTCACTGTAAAAAAAAAAAAAAAAAAAAAAAAAAAACAACTCCAGAAAAAGAGCTGGAGTTGGGCCCCGAACTATCAGGCCGGCGCTGACTGTAGAGAAAGAGATGCTGAGCTTGAGGCGTAGCCTTGAAGCCATCCATCCGAAGCTTGAGACCCGGCTTTGTGAGGCTGGGGAGTGGAGTACAGGCTAGCATGTTTGGTTTAGTGGGGCAGAGGGAGGAGGATTAATTAATCCTCCACCCCAATAATTGGGGAAAGTACTGTTCTGTTAAAAGTACAGGAAGTGGGTATTTGTTAACACCCTCCGCAGTATTTTACAGGTTAGCTGGACTGGTGTAGAATCCACAGCTGGCGGCGGGGGTGGGGGGGGTGGGGTGTTGGTGGTGGTGTGTGCTTCCACCTCTCCTCCTCCCCCCTGCTGCTTTACCTGTCTTTCCCCTTTACTGTTATTTACAAAGGGACAGGGGACACGCTGTCTACTGATTCATTTCATAAGCTAGCTTTAATCAATCTTTCGTAAGATTGCGCCTCCCTTGCACTGCATACCTGCGCAGCAGCCACCTCGTAACCATCAGGGTTCATGGAAGGCAGGATGTGGATGCGCGTGTCCTGGATGAGGCGCAGGATTCGCGGGTTCTGGATCCGGAACTCCTCGCAGAGAAACTCTGACAGCTGCAGCAGCAGCTCACGGCCCAGCACCTCGTTCCCGTGCATGTTCCCCACGTACTTGACTTCCGGTTCCACTGGAAACAGAAACACAACCCACCTCTTGTAGGGGCTGGCAGGTAAACCACAAGTTCAAGGCCAGTTTTAGCTACATAGTGAGTTCCGGACTAACCTGGGATTCACAAGACTGTCTCACCCCACTCCATCATCTCTCCCCCCTCCCAAAAAGAAGAAAAAAATCTCAGGATTTCATTAGGCCTTTCCCAGAAACCCCTGAGCCCCTTTCTAATAAATTGCAATTGGAAAAAACTATAGAAATCCATGTCTGGGATAATAATGACCACCATTTATTGAGCCCCAAGTGTAGCAGCTGTTCATGCTCGTTCTTGCTAACCTTCACAGAAAACTTATGGAGTAGGTCCCATAGCCTCAGCATGAAGGAGAGTGAATGGTGGAAACGCTAAGTGACTTGGCTGAGGCTGCCTGTAATAGAGGGCAAAACCCAGCCAGCACTCAGTGCCATTCGGAGGAGCATAAAACACCCAGCACACTGTTCAGACACCAACGTTTCTGGGCAGTGGCATCCCCCAAAACCTCTCATAAAGTGTGCTCTTGGTCCTAGAATAATCTTCCCAATTGACGATCTAAGTTGTTTGGCTTTTGGGGCTATGGAATCTCTCCTTAGAGACAGAAAGGCATGAGAGAGGAATCCACCTCTGCCGTTCCTACTCTTCCCTTTGGCCACAGCAGCTGATAACGAAGGTCAGAAGTGAGGGTCTGAAAAAACCGTCACAGAGATCTTCCTGCTTCTGCCTCCTCCGAGTGTGGGAGTTAAGACGTGAAGTGCCACTCCAGTGTTTTCTTTCTTTCTTTCTTTCTTTCTTTCTTTCTTTCTTTCTTTCTTTCTTTCTTTCTTTCTTTCTTTCTTTCTTTCTTTCTTTCTTTCTTTCTTTCTTTCTTTCTTTCTTTCTTTTCTTTCTTTCTCTCTCTCTCTCTCTTTCTTTCTTTCTTTTTTCTTTTTTTCTTTCTTTCTTTCTTTCTCTCTCTCTCTCTTTCTCTCTCTCTCTTCTCTCTCTCTCTCTCTCTCTCTCTCTCTCTCTCTCTCTCTCTCTCCCTCCCTCCCTCCCTTCCTTCCTTCCTTTCTTTTTAAAGGAAATGTCTGTGATAGTAAATAGTAGGTATTTGTCTTCAGTAAAATACAATTTGAAAAATTTATTAGTCTCCTCTATTCCCTTAGTCACCCAAAGCAATGTGAGACTGAGGCATAGGATTTGCTGGTCAGGTTCGCACAGCCTTGTGCTGCACCTCAGAGGGCGCTCACTAGCAAGCCCTCTGCTCCTAATTTCAATAGAGACAGCATGCAATCATCTCCCATAATAAGCACCACCTGCGATTATTTTGGCTCGAGCTCTCACGCCTTCACACCTGTGACCTTGTAACTCATCTCCCATTTGGTCTTCCTGAATCTCTGTGTATTCACTAGCATCCATGTTCCCCATCAGGAACTAACAAAACTTTTCTGTAAAGGGCAAGGAGGGGCCTGACTTGGAATCTTTGGGCTTTGGGAACAATGTTACAGTATCATAGCTACTCAAGCCTTTCAACAGAAGCCAGCACAGATAACTCAAGAACTAGTGAGTGTTATGGTGTTCCGTGAGGCTTCATTCACCCAGACAGGGAGATAAGTGGGATTGGAACATGGAACATGAGGTGAAATCCACAGAGTCAATAAAAATTAAACAAACAAACAATAAAACAAAACAAAACAAAAATAAACCTTCATTCACCAGGGCAGGCGGCTGGTCCTGGAGCTGAGGTTGCTGACCTCCATCCCAAGTCATCTTTAAACATTTTTAAGCCAGAGTGCGTTACTCCTCTGTTTAAAACTTTCCAGGAGCATCTTGCTTTGCCCAAAGTAAAGGCCAAAAATGTGCCCATCTGCTTTTAAGCCTCAGAGAGGCTCCTTGGGGCCCAGTGCTCTTAACTACCTGGCTTTGACCCCAGTGCCAAATGCCAAGAGCTGCATTGTCGTTTTTCCATAGCCAGCCATGCCCTTTCCCTCAGAGACCTTCAGATCTCTGCTTAACACCACCTCAGCCAGAGAAGCCTTTGGGCATCAGTGACCTCCTCTGCTTCCCTCTCAATTGCCCCACAGCGTGCCCATCTCTCTTTCTGTTTAAGCTCTTACTAAAGAATTTACTCCGACTGACATGCCAAGCATTTACCCAGTGCCCCATTTATTGCTGGGCTTAGTCTGCTATAATTCAAGCCCATTAGGGAAAAATCTGTATTATTCTTTGTTGTGTTTCTAAAGCCTACGAAAATGCGAGCACATCTGCCTGAAAGTTCTTTTTTTATAAAGACCCTCATCTCTTTCATTATGGTTTATTATTTAATCATGTGTGTGTGCATGTGTGTGTGTGTTTCATAGAGCCCAGAAGAGGGTATCAGATCTCCTAGAACTGGAGTTGGAGGTGGCTGTGAGCTTCTGGGTGCTTGGAACTGAACTTGGGGCTTCTATAATAACAAGTACTCTCTTGACTACTGAGCCATCTCTATAGCTCCAACAAAAGTTCTGTCTAGTAGGCAATGGGTAAATATTTGTACAATGAAGGAATGTAAGGAGCAAATTAAAGAACTGCTAACTCAGAGGAAAAGACGGACCAGGGAGAGGCAGCATTGTCTGCAACAGTCTCAAGGAAGTCCTTGAGTGCTTGAAGTGTAGGGACACCAAGAAGGGCCATGGCCTAAAGAGATTAACAGCATAAAGTCCATCTACAGCCTTAAGTTTCCACAACATGCTTGCAATCTGAGTGAAAGCAGGTGCTTGTTAGGCAAGACCTTGGTCCTGGGGAACCACATTGTTTGTGAGCTTCCTCTGTAAAAGCTTTTGAAATTCTCACGGTCAGTATCCACGGTACCTCTAAAGAAGGAATGCAAAAAGACCTTATTAGTAATGAAAGAGATGATTCTGGCATCTCCCAGGCAAGCTGGGAGTAGATGGGTTCAGAGAATGGTCATCTTTGGATGAGAGACCCATTGGGAGTGTCGTGCAATGATTTAAAGCAAATTATAATGGAGGATAGAGCAGGGCTGGGGTGTGGAGGGAGAAAGAAAGAAATTTGCTGTTGATGGTCTGAAGGGGCAACTGACTCGTGACTTAGCTCAAATGTCACCATGGCTGTCAACAAAGCGACAAAGAGACCAGAGACTATGTGAGAAGTTAATGAAACCAGGCAATAGCATATTACACAACCACGAACATTGCCATAGAGCTGCACGGATAGACTCGGGGAAAGGACACGTGCTTTTGAGAGGTAGGATTGAATAATCTGTCTGGAAGGAGCGATATCTATCTATGTAAATAACGGTAATCCTTGAATGTTAGGATTGTGCTTCAGTTTGTTATTTTTTCCTTATCTAATTTCTAATTTTTTCAGTTGGTTGTTTTGGGATGGGGATTTTTTTTTTTTTTTTTTTTTTTTTTTTTTTTTTTTTTTTTTTTTTGCTTTTGGCCTGGCTGGTCATGAACTATTTTCAAAGCAAACATGGATTGCACTGATAACAGAAGCAAACTAACAAAAATTAAACGGAATATCCCAACCCCCAACACTCTCTAGGACACCATGTAGATTGCTGCTGTTTCTGGTGGAGATCTGCCTGGCCCCTCGGGAGAAATAGCCAACCATTCCTGCTATGCGCCCAAGCCATTGGATCCTGATAGAAGAAATAAGAGAAAGACTAGGGATTTGAGGGAAGGGAGGTGAGGGTGGAGGGAACAGGAGGAAGACACCATTTACCCCTGAAGTCTTGAGCAAACCGCTCAAGAAGAAGGAACTCACTTGAGCTCTTGGGACTAAGGGAAGTTTGAGAGCCAAGTAGGATGGATCGTCTGCCTTCTCCGATGGAGAAGAAGTGATGCATGGTATATGAAGGTCCCACTGTGCAGCAGCCACTGTCTCTGGGTTTGTAGAAGGTGTTAAGTTTCCCAACACACCCCAGAACTACTCAAGACTTACAGGGCTCATGGATCCCCGGATGATCGCTGAATTCCAGCACATAGAGGTACCTCCCCTTCACGCTGCGCCCGATGTTGTAGAGACGTGTGATGTCTGGGCATTGGTTGTGCACCTTGTATAGCGTCCGCACGAGGTCATCGTACCGGTGGTGACGAAAGGTCACAGGGGCAACTAACTTGGAGAGAAGGAGGAGGAGGAAGGCTGAAGGTAAGTCTGGCATCTCGCTGAGCTTTCCAGAGATTCTGAAATGTGCCTCCTTCTCTCCAAGCAATCTTCTACAGGTCAGGATCCAGAGCCAAGAGTGGCCACGCCTGGCCTTGCACCTGCCACACCTGCGGGAGACTGGGGACCTGCCTCTGCGATGCTGGAAATTATTTCTGTGACCCTGGGATAGCCACGATGCCCCCCGAGCTCATTTCTCTTCCTCTCTTAAGCCTAGAAAACCTTTTGGGTTTTTTGCATCCCCACTTTGGGATTTTAGCTTACTGATTAACTAGACTGTAAACAGGCCTCAAGAAACAGCTGCTTATAACCCTTTGATTCCCAGAGGCTTTTAAGAGACTAGGCATGTGCTTGTTACAACTTACAAACGGAACTATCTGTCCCCTTTGACTCCACTCCCTGAACCCCATTCTAAAGCACTGTTCTGTTTTGTCTTCCCTACTCAAAGATCTTAAAGGTAAACCAGAGAGAGAGAGAGAGAGAGAGAGAGAGAGAGAGAGAGAGAGAGAGAGAGAGAGAGAGAGAACAAGGCACCTGCTTGGAGAAAACAAGTGGAAATCACATATTTAATAAATGATTTATTACAAAGCAATAGGAAGATGATCCTCTTTCAACATGGGCAAAGAATTATGGCTTTCTAAATAGGACCTTGAATGCTCAGAAAATTAGAATAATAATTGGTAGATGTGGTTGCATCAAACTAAAAAGTTTCTGCATAGCAAAGAGTATAGCCTATAGAAAAGGAGAAAATGTTTGCCAGATATTAGTCCAATAGAGAATTAATAACCAGAATTTAAAGAACTTAGAAAGTTAAATGCAGCAACACACGTCTATAAATCTAGTACGCAGAGGCTGGACGTTTGAAGCTGGTCTGGTCTATGTAGTGACTTCCAGGCCCAGGGCTATGTGATCAGATCTTGTCTCAAACAAAACAAAACTCAAAATGCCTACATAGGAGAGATAGGTTAGCAGTTAAGAGCAAAGGTTTCTTTCCAGAGGCTCCAGGTTCAAGTCCTGTCCAACATAGTAGTTCATAACTGCCTATAGCTCCAGTTCCAGGGAACATGAGTCTTCTAGACACCACAAGCATCAGCCAAATATATGGTAAAGAGACAGACATGTGGGTAAAACACCCACATACATAAAAATTAAACAATAGTGTCTTAGAGTTTTATTGCTGTGAAGAAACACCCAGACCACAGCAACTTTTATAAAGAAAACATTTAGTTGGGGGTGAATTATATTTTCATAGGTTTAGTCCATCATCATCACGGTGCAACATGGTGGCATGCAGGCAGACATGGTGCTGGAGAAGGAGCTGAGAGTTCTACATCTTGACTCAATGCAACAGGAAGTGGTCTCTTACACTGGCATGGCTTGAGCATATGAGACCTCAAAGTCGGCCTCCACAGTGACACACTTCCTCCAACAAAGTCACACCTTCTAATACTGCCACTCCCTACGAGCTTATATGAGCCAATTACATTCAGACTTCCACAGATAGCAGCAGCAAAATTTAACAAAAGAGCAAACAGTTCAACCAGTGAATAAAGGAGCTGAATAGAGATTTTTCAAATCAAGACGGTAACGTCTTTAATGGTCAGGAAAATGCAAATGAAAATAAGACTGAAAGTCTGTTTCACTGCAGTCAGACGAATATCAAGAAAACAGTAAATGCTGGTGACGGCACAGAAATAGAAATACGTTTCCAACCATTACAGAAACAAGTATGTGTTTTTCTTCTTTTTTTTAAAATTAAAAATATGCCATATGACCCAGTTATCACACTCTTGGGTGAGTGTCCCAAGGAATCTAAGTCAGCAGAACATGGTGAAATCTAAACACACCTGTGTTTGCTGTGGCTCTGCTCACAGAGTCATGTTGTGGGGTTATCAAGGTATTCAGCAGCAGATGGAGAGATGAAATTGGACAATACATACACATAGTGGGACGTCATTTGGTCATGAAGAATAAAACTGCTGCTTCTAAGAGCAAGGGATGGGACAGGGGCTCATACGATGTTAAGTGAAATAAGCCAGATCCAGAAAGTCAGTTATATATTTTTAATCATGTGTAGAATCTTATTTTAAAAAGACATTAAGCTGTGCAGTGGTGGCACATGCTTTTAATCCCAGTACTAGGGAGGCAGAGGCAGGTGGGTCTCTGTGAGTCCAGCCTGCTCTATAGAGTGAGTTCCAAGATGGGCTCCAAAGCAACATAGAGAAAACCTGTCTCTAAAATCCAACAAACAAAAACATATTAAATAGAAGGAGTTATTAGAGAATTGAAATAGACATTTTACCAAAGTATGAATGGTCAGCTTTTAAATACTCAATATTATTAGTTATTAAAATTCAAGTTAAGGCCAGATGAGATATCACTTCACCCACCCTAGAACGACCCCAATATAGAGGAACGCTAATGGCAACTGGCTAGGATGGAAATAGCAGGGCCCTCAGACAGTGCTCATGGGGAAATCAGGTAGCACAGCTTCTTGAAGATTAAATATGCATTTCCCATATAACCCAACAATTCTATTCTTAGGTATTTACCCGAGAGAAATGCGCCCTGCATATCCATAAAAAACTCGAGCATGGATGTCATCTGCAGCCCTACTCACATCAGGGGATGTTGTTGCCTGACAGAGAGGAAAAAGATGCTGACACCATGTGCAGCATAGGTGTGTGTTAGATGCTATGACCCACAGGAGAAGCCTCCGTTGTATATCATTCTTTGATATGAGATGTTTACAATAGGCAGATATCAATGTAGAGAGATTGGCTGTGGATTGGAGATTACCCACTGCTGGGCATAAGCACGAGGAGCAACTGTAACTAGACACAGGTTTCTTTCTGGGTCACAAAAGTTCTAAAACCAGACAGCAATGATGGTGGTTGTGTGTGTACTACTAAAAATGTATTAATTTGTAGCTTTTAAGATTTAGATGTATTTATCTACTTAGTAGGGGGTGGGATGCTTGCATGCCATGGCTCACATGATGAGGTCACAGGTCAACCTGTGGGAGTTGGTTCTCTCTTTGTACCATTGGATTTTAGTTTCAAACTCAGGTCATCAGTCTTGGTAGTAAGTACCTTCAGCCACTGAGCCATCTCACTGAGCCTACACACACACACACACACACACACACACACACACACACACACACACACACACACATACACAAACACACACATACGACACACATCCCACACATATCCACCACACACACACAAACACCCCCCTCCACACACTACACACAAATATACACTACACATACACACATGAGATATGGTCTCACTGTATAGTCCTGGCTGCCCTCAAGTGCACAGAGATCCACCTGCCTCTCTATCTGGTGAACGTTGGCATTAAAGGCATGTACCTCCATGCCTGGTTGCACTAAAATTTGAATTATCTACTCAAATCAAATGAATGTTGTGACATGTAAGTTATGTCTGGTGCTTGCACTCAAGAATGTGTATGCCAGAATCATTTATAATAGCTCATACGTGGAGAGGATGGGAAGGGGGAGACTAAAGGCTGACTGGGAGGGATTAGGAGGAGGGAAGGGAAGGGAAGCAGGGGGGGTAATATGGATAAGAAAGACATATTTTTACAAAAAAATAATAAAATGAAGAAAAAATTAATTCATAAGTGAAAACTTCACAAATGTCCACTAGTTGGAGAACAGACATGGAAAATGTTAGCTAGACATGCACACTCAATCTCAGCACTTGGGAAGTTAAAGCAAGGAATTTTAGAGTTCAAGGCCAGCCTGGGCCATATAGCAAAAACCCACCAGACGAGTTTGGGAACATGGGAAGCAGCCTCCTATCTGCAATGCTCATGCCTTAGCCTGCTGTATGCACCTTATCCTGTAGCTGGGAGGTGCTAGGACCGAGCACAAGCCCACCCGGCTCACTGTTTCTGACAGCAGCGCTGTCTCCAGCTCCATCCTGGTGACTGTTGAAGATGGTATCTGTTGAGATAATGGACAAACAGGTCACTTATTGACTTCCTTTACATCTCCACGTTCTGCCCTTAGCTAATACTCCCCCATGTTCTTAAACCCACCAGAAAGGTAACTCTTTCCTCTTGGATATTCTGTGCGAACAGCATATAGTCTGACCAGCGTGACTCACAGATGGCCCCGAGGGTAGACCCAAGGTCAGTGCTAAGTTTTATCCGTGGACATTGCCTTCCACCTGCTGATAAAGTGTCATAATTTTCCAGTGTGATTTTGTCACCATGCCCAGAGGAAAGCTGAAGGCCAGGCATTGCGGTCACACACTAGCTCCTGATCTATGACGGTATTCACTGTCACTGGAGAGGGTGTGCTTGGTGGACTCCTTAGAACTCACATTGTTCCTCGGTAGGAAGACTCCGCCTCCCTGGCAAGTGTGCTGATAGGTTCTTTATGCAGACTTCAATCATGTCAAATAGATGGCCCCTGTTCTCTAGGAAGGGGAACCCCACACACGCCATTTTCTTTAGGAAACATTCTTTGCTATTGGATCACTAGAGCTGAATTTGGGATACATTTCCCTGAATCCCACAGAATTCTAGAGCATCCACCCTGAATCCTTGAAGCTCCAGGGCCCTATAATGTCCCTCAAATCTGCTAGTAAGAGGAGTATGAACTTTGAGGGTCAAAGGTTAGATTTGAAATCTAACTCCAGTTCCTTTCTGTGGTCATTTGACCTTGAGGAAAACTACTCTGAATTCCAGTTTCCTCTGGCCTTGCAGGGAAATACAGCTCCTCCCTCATGGACCTTTGTGTCAATCAACTAAGATGATGGATGTAAGGCCCTTTCCAGAGCCTGGCACATATCAAGTGCTCAGTAAACATAAACGGCAGGAAGAGAAATGGCCAGAGCAGCAACATCATTAAGCATCTGACAGATTCTGGATCCTGTACAGCAGGCAGGTCACCATGCATTCCACAGCTGTACATGGAGAATACTGCTGAACCAAAGGCTACATGTGATGTCATTTTCCACCAAGGACAAAACCAACTGAGAACCCTGTGTGTGTGGTACTTGTAAAGAAGCGTGTTGAAGAGATGGGCACAGTCAAGTGTGGACAAACCACTCTAGCCTCCCAGGTGGGCAAGCAGGTTCACAGCATCTAGTCTTTTTTGGGGGGAGGGGCGGTAAAAGAAAGATTGCTGGAGGATGTGTAGGAGTTATGATTTTCTAGAGTTGTCCCCCTTTTTGTGATGGGCATGGGGCATAATAAAGGTGTCCATGACCTAATTCCTGACATGTGTGGATGCCATGTTTCATGGCAGGGGAATAAAGCTTTCAGATGAAAACAAATTGCTGACCAGTTATCTTCAGATGGGGAGACTGTCCTTGGTCATCCAGATGGAGGCCTGTGTACTTACAAGTGTCCTTAAAAGTGGGACAGGGAATCACTGTGTTTGTGGTTATTTTTTGTAATCAGAGCAGTAGGAAATGAATACTTTCATCAAATATTTTAAGCCAGAGCTAGAATTTGGGCTCTTAATGGAAAGGTTAAGTACAGAGCTCAGTTGTCTAACATCCTCTCTGGACCTTGACTTGGCCTTGGGAAGCAAGCTTTGTGGATGATTGTTGTATGAGGTTTCTGGCCCAGACTTTCAGACCCACAGTGCCACAGTCCCACTGAAACACACAGATGCTTATATTAATTAATTGTACACTGATTGACCTGGGGCCCAGGCATATAACTTGCTAACTCTTTACCCTTAAACTAACCCATGATTCTTATCCTGTTCAGCCATGCTGCTCGGTACCTTTTCTCAGCAGCATAGTTGTCCTCTGCTTCTGCCTTCTCTGTGGCATTTCTGCTTCTCTGCTCTGTTCTTCCTGTTCCCAGAGTTTTCTTAGTCTAGTAGCCTCACCCATACTTCCTGTCTGCCTTCAGCCAATCAGCATTTTTATTAAACTAGTAGGTGGGACAATTATTTACAATATAACAACATAATCCCCCTACAGATGGTTGTGCTCCAAAACCAAATAGCCCTGTTAGAGTTTTCCCCTCTCTTCATCCCAATTTCAGTCATGTCCCTCTTCCTGGCTCTCAGTGTTCCCGAGGCTGTCCCTATCTAGACCTCTGGATCTCCAGCCAACCTTAGACACGTTTCACACACTGCCTTACAGGTTGCTAAACACTTCCACACATATCCCTCACAACAGTCTGGCCAAGAAGACATTGCATTTCCCACTTTAAAGAAGGAATTGCTCAGAGTTAAATAAATAACAAATAGGAGAAAAATGACTGAGGCTCATTGCTTTCCAGCACAGTTAGAAAAATAATAATATCCTAATTCAACTGATCCCAGTGAACACCAGTGTGGAGCAGAGAGGATACTTACCCTCAAGGAGAGAAGCCAGAGACAATTACTAGACAGAGCAGGTGGAACGTAGGGAGAACTCATAAGTGGAAATGGATGATTGGTTCTTCATTGTCTCCCTTACCATTTGGAATCAGCCCTTGAATCACCCCACCCCACGCTCCCCAGCCCCTATCTATTGGTTTCATCTAAAGGCCTCTCCAGCTTCTCTGAACTCAGAACTGCACTTCCAACCGCCCACTTCACATCCCACTAGAATTTGCCAATGGCACCTATGACTAACTGCCACCCCACTCCAATCCCCAGACAGAGTGGAACCTCATAGGCCTGCCTGGCTCTTTTAGGAGACCATTAGATCCCATTTTTTTCTGTGTGTGTCAGGCAGTTCCCTGGGTGCGGGTTCTGAACTATATGAAAGAGGAAGTGAGCTGAGCTTGGGAACATCCATGCACTGATGTCTCTTTGTTCTTGACCATGAATACAATGTCACTGGCTTTTGAGGTTCCTGCAGTCCTGACTTCCTGTGAGACTCCAACCTGGAATTGTTGCCAAACTAAATCTTTTCCTCCTCAAGGTACTTTTTGTCCAGGCATTTTATAGCAGCAGAAATGAAGCTGGGATCCATTCACATGTATTTAATCGTGTTTTTGGATTTTATTACATTTAATTTATAGTGTGTATGAAGTAGTGTGCGTGTTCCATGGTGTGTGTGTGTGTGTGTGTGTGTGTGTGTGTGTGTGTGTGTGTGTGTGTGTGGACAACTTGTGTAAGCTGTTCTTTCCTTCTGTGGAGGCTCCAGGGATTGAACTCAGGTCATCAAGCTTGGTGGCAAGTGATTTTACCCAGTGAGCCACCACCCTCTCCTCACCATTAAAGCCTAAATAATTTACTTAGATAATTTTAATCAGCAAATATGAAGATAGTTGACCTTCTGGTTCCAAGTCCTAGAGCTTTCTACTGTCTTTCCAGGATACTGACTCAAACACCACATCATCTATACGTATGTACAATTGTTGCTTGTCAATGAGAGATTTTGCTGCAGCCTCAGGGCTGCTTACATTACTTTGTCATGATTTTATTTTTCTGGTTTTTGGCTCAGCTCTACTAACTCAACAGAATTTGAGTGACATTTGTCTGAGCTCATTTCTGTTTTCTGGAATAATTTCTCTCCTGCTGTATTTTTCTCTAATAGTCTCCACATGCACCCCGTTCTGGCCATTACTCATGTTCCAACAGACAGGGTTATTTTAAGATAGAGTAGATACAGTTAGGGAATGTGAGAAAGCATTGTTCCAACTTCAGTTCTCACTTATGTCAAACTGTCCCCTTCAGATGTCTGGTGTATTGTTCCATCATTTCTTGGAGCTTGGGATGACAACGTGGCTCCAGATGACAGTTACTCACTACTCAGTATTATAATCCGGTGAATCCAAACTCCTTCTCATTGGCCAGCTTCACAAAGACAGACCTTTTAGGAAGATATCTGTGTTATCTGTGATAGGATGGATGACCCCAGGGCACAGTACAGATGACATCCACATTGTCTTTTTACCAGCTCCTCCATTGGCTCCCCATTTCTGAGCAGCTTTCTGTACTGTTCTGTGGTTCTATACATGTGTCACCAAGCCCACGACACCCATATACATTGGGATTAGATTCCACTGCAAGTGACAGGAAACTCTAATGAAGTCTGGAGCTTTTGTTTTCCTGGCCCCAGAGAGCCTCCTGTTCCTCCAGGCTTAATGTGAATTTCTTGCCAAAGACAGTTCCAAACTTGTCTTTTGTTCACGTTTGGCCACCAGGAAGGAGGATGCACTCTCTCTCTAAGAAGGAAGCACCCAGCCTTGCACAATAAGCACATTGAAAGGAATGGGGGTAGCTGTGGTACACATTTCTGAGACTTCCCCAGACTCCACCATGGAGCCATATCATAACCTTACCAACTAGCAGGTTTACTCTGGGATATCCACCCAAGACTTGTGGGAATGTGTTCTCCCAAAGACTTGTACATGAACACAGCTGCATTGTTCGAAATAGCATCAAAGCAGAATCAAGACAAATGTCCATCAAGTAGTGCTTGCATAAATAGTGTGTCTATCCAAACACCACATCATAAGTCAACCACCGAAGAAACTAAGCTTAGGCACCAACACAGATGACCCTCAGGGCAAAGGAGTCAGCCACAGGAGAGAGAGCACTTAGTGCATGACTTTATTTACCAGAAATGATCAACCTAAGCAAGTCCATGAATCCAGAGGGTAGACCAGTTGTTAATGAGGACTGAGAGTGTTGGGGGCTAGGGAATGGTAGGTAAAGGGTACAGCGTTTCTTTGGGAGGTAAGAGAAATGATCTAAGATTGCGTTGGTAGTTGTCTGACTGTGAATACAATAAAAGCATAATTTGTTTGTTTTGAGACTTTCTCTGGGAACTTATAGGCCTCATCTTCCCAAGTGCTAGGACGTTAGGCATATGCTACCATGTCTGGTAGGCTTCCCTAAAACTATGCTTAAGTGGCTGAATTGTGTGGAAATTATATTTCAATGAACTTTTAAAAAGAGTAAACCTCAGAGTTTCCATTTATAATCTATAAGCTTGAGCTTGGTCACAGGGTCATGCCTAGATGTAGTCACAAGTCCCAGACAACCATGTACCCAGTTAAAAATCACAGATCATGAGTGAGAGAGCAGACAGTGAGAACTCTCAGCATATCCCCCATCCTTGGTTGGATCCAATGCCATATCCATCTACCCATCCACCCACAGAGGACCACTCCGTGAAATCATCAGGAACTTGACACTGTTGGGAAAGTTGGACCTATCCTCCAGTGTCTGTATTTGGATGGGTTGCCTCCGTGTCCTCACATATCTTGACCTAAACCTACTTCCTTTGGTTGACAGTTGTTTTCTTGGTTTTGTTTAATAATAGTTTTTTTTTTAATTTTATAGAAGGCAGAAGCTTCTTTTTATGCTTCTATTTTGCTTTCAATTGGTTTCAAAATTATTCTATATATATGACATATATATGTGACAAGCATTTAGAGAATACGTGTGTGCGCGCACGCATATTTATATTATCCTTAACACAAATTCTCTAAAATACCCTTGTACACTTTTTCTATTAAATGCTCGCTGTTGCTAGTCTCAATGTATGACGCCTCTTTTTTCTGCGTCCAGTCTAGCCTCTGAGATGTGGTTCTCAAAGCTCTCTCTAAATAGCGTGCTCCTCTCCAGATAACAGTCCCTAACACTCCGCCCCCGCACCACCTGTGTCAGTTTCAACAGAAGCTTTGTATAAACTGTGGGATGCTGCGTACATGTCAGTTCTGCTTCTTAACGTGGGGCCGAGAGATCTTTTCTCTTTCGCTTCTTCTTCAGGGACCTCAGCTGGGACCGGCTCGATCCTGAAGGTGGCCTTTCTGCTCCTCTGGGGAAATGGCACCACCTGTTGCCCGAGTCGAAAACACTGGAGCCATTGCAGTCCCCAAACCCTCTGTGTATTCTGTCTGGAAGTATTCACCAGCAACCCTGTCTTTCCGCTCAAGGGCATCCTGTCTAGATTGCAATGGCAGCCTTCCACCTACCTTGTGCCCAGGGTTCACTCACAACTACTGTTCCATGCTCCCTCTACATTTTCCCGCTGTTCAAACCCTTGTCTTTTCACTGTCCCAAGTTAAATCCAGAATTCTTTACTTGGGAGAGGCCTTCCAGGACCGAAACTGTATTGTATTGCCTTCTCACCACCAGACTGTCTGACGCCCCTGCAATATCCAGCGTCTTCTAAGCCTTTAAGATCCCCCTGAGCTCTTCTCTGTCTCCTTGGAAGTTGGCTGACACCTATTTGTGTTAAATAATAATAATAATAATAATAATAATAATAATAATAATAATAATAATAATAAATAATTCAGGCATTATTTTCTGAAAACTTGCCCTGTTGCTTCCCTGGTCTGATTTTGGTGTCCTTTCCTGGCATTTCCATAGGACTCTGTGCATCTGTCACTAATCCTGGCTTTTGCTGGCTTGTTGGTCTTTCTCAATCACAACATAAGGTCTTAAGAACTTTGCTTCTGGATCCCTAGTTCTTAGTCTACATCAATGTGTCACAAGTATTTATGTTGAAAAGTAGTCAAAAGCAATGAATGCATCTCTGCTTTTACATTTCTTGGCTTTAGAGCAAGGTAAGAAATGACTGTGTGAAAATTTACAATCCAAGGAACTTGCAGTTGCCTCCACTAACCCTACTTCCAAACTGTGACAATTGGTTCAGTGACACGTTGCCTCAGACTGCTCTCTAGCCAGTGGGAAGCTTGTGTGGTGTGGACTCTGAATCTGTTCTGTGTACCCGGCTTGCCTAATTTGTAAACAGTCTGCACTGTAGGAATCATCTTTGTCACGAGTAAAGGGCTTCTTTCTACTTTAGAAAAACAAATGTGATGTATGTTTACTGATTTGTCCTCAGTGAGGCTATCAGGGTATCAGGCAGAA
Organism: Phyllotis vaccarum; assembly: GCA_033318265.1. Classification (NCBI taxonomy): domain Eukaryota; kingdom Metazoa; phylum Chordata; class Mammalia; order Rodentia; family Cricetidae; genus Phyllotis; species Phyllotis vaccarum. The sequence continues at coordinate 17,659,859 of JARWLC010000004.1, read as the reverse complement.
GGTTAATTGGAAACCAGGACCACTGGGCTAAAGGGTCGTCTGGTCATTAGAGAGGAAGGATCCATTGCATGCCAGACTTTGAGTCTTCCTTTTAACTAGAGCAGGTAAATGGGTCTCATGGATCTGCGATAATGTTTTTATTTCTGTTGCTCTTGTTGTTTGAGATTTTAATGTGTCTTTAAATAGTTGCCTCCCTCAGCCCATAGAAATACAGTATTCTATTTATCATACTTAGCGTTCTGCATGCACGTGTGCCTTCACGCCAGAAGAGGGCGCCAGATCTGATTACAGATGGATGAGAGCCACCATGAGGTTACTGAGGATTGGACTTAGGACCTTTAGAAGAGCAGCTACCCCTCCAGCCTTGAAATACAGTATGCTAATAGGAAAGTAAAACAAATGAAAATTGTCTAGAAGTCTCTATGGTTGAGGGATAGATTAAAAAGCTATATAGAGAGAATATTAGCAATTTTCTGAAGAGTTCTGACCCTGAAGGCAGGACATCCCCTACAAGCTATGTTGGACTTGATTCACAAGCTTAGATCTAGAGTATTTGGATTCCAAGGAAACTAAGGTTTCATGAACCTTACATCGTCTTTGAAGGAGACGCCAGACATCGTCTCTAAAGGAGAGCTGGAGGTGACATGTCACTTCCAACCAACCTAACACAACAGAGCCCGGTTCAGGTCATATTGCTATTCAGTCCTTTAAAATTAAAGAACAAATGTCAGTTGGATGTGGTGACACATGTCTTTAGTCACAACATCCAAAAAGCTGATGAAGTCCAAGTTGGACTTCCTATTATGACACCCCCTTCCCCCAGAAGAAAGACCAGTATCTCCTGACTTAATTGAGATCTGTAGAATGGATCTCAGGAAGTTCACTGAATGGCTCAGAACTGAAGTCCTCTTGGCTCTATAGATGAAATTATTTCCTCTCTAGTGGGCTGGATAGCAGAGTGGGAAAACCTTGGGCTTTGTGTCAGCAGCTGGACTTTATGCCTGAGATCTGGGCAAACCTAGTCACACTCCTTACCCTCTGAGCATCAAAGTGTTTTTTTTTTCTTTTTTAACCTTGTCTATCTCATAGCGTTTGGGGGGGGGTGAAGTAGGATTAGCAGCTACCTGTTTAATGAGCAGAAGATGCTATTTTGATAGATCCAATCTTCCCTATGGGAGAATGCTTTCAGAATGTCCTGAGGATGTTCTGCTGTGTCACAAGACATTCTTTGGATCAGAGAGATACTGTAAGTTTATATAATAGAAGTAACTGTGTATAACTTTATAATTATCCCTGACTCACACTTAGAGAACGCACTGTTGTTATTGCTTTGCCATGCTTCTCTGTTCTGCTGAGATGTTTTTCATGGGTAATTGGGATGAATGGAAACTAAGAAACCAAACTACCCAACCTGAAGGAAAGGGGAAAACCAGGAGATAACATCAGCTTGGAAATAGGGAACTGGATGGGGGAATGGTTCAAGTCAGAAATGAAAATTGTCTAGAAGTCTCTATGGTTGAGGGATAAATGTCAGAAAAAGAAAAGAGAGAGTGTGAGGCTGAAGGGTGACTACGGGGATTTTTATAGAAGTTTAGCTTTGCGATGTGTGCGGTTATCCCTCCCTTCTGTACACCCAAGAAATCTACAGAGTAGGTCTGACCCCAAACTAACATAGACTAGGCTGCTGGCCAGCAAGTTTGAGGGATCTCCATGACTCTGCCTCCCCAGGACAGATATTGCAATCCCATCACCACATCTGGCTTCTTTAGATGGCTTTTGAGTTCAAACTCAGGTCCTCATGCTTGCATTTCTAGCTAGCACATTAGCTGGCCGCACAGCCTAACTCATATTTTGAAACAAATTTTCCGCTTTAGAAAAAAAATGTATTAAAAAATCATGTATATATTATAAATATAAGTAATATTTTAAAAAAAAATCTGTTGATTTAAAGATTGATTAGTCAAAAGAAGGAGGAAGAGAAGTAGTTTTGTGTTTTTTTTTGTTTTGAGGCAGGGTCTCTCTATAGAGCCCTGGCTGAGCTGCAACTCACTGTGTAGACCAGGCTGGCCTCAAATTCATAGAGATCTGCCTGCCTCTGTCTCCTGAGTGCTGGCATTAAAGTCGTGCACCACCACACCCAGGTGGAAAAGTATTTTTTAATCACAGTGATGCTGAAGTCCATTTAAAAGCAAAATGAAGTACTTGATCACAGAACTTAGTGGTCTGATTGCAAATGTTCCAGTGCATTGGGAAGAAAAGAATCTAGGGAAAGAGGCAAAATTCCCAGTAGCTGGGAAAAGAAAAACAAAAAACAAAAAACCCAAACAAAAACAAACAATACGGAAAAATGGAGTGTGTGAGGAAGGTAGGGGACATTTACATGTTAACCACTGTTAACAGCCTGGCTGTGCCTACAATCCCAAATCCCAGCCTTTGGTGGTGGTGGGAACAGGAGGGGATGAGTTCAAGGTCATCATCCACCACATCCTCTGCCAGTCTGAAGCCTAGCTGAGCTCTGTGAGACCCTATCTTAACAAACAAAACAAATTCACGTGAAACCACAATAGTCATTAGATTCAAAGTGTGCTGTTTCAAAATCTTCAGCTTCATAACCATAGCACCTCAGCTATACCTTCTTATACGTCTAAGTTCCATACCACATAGCATTTACTACCTTCACCACTGGGAAGCAACATTTCCCAGTGACAATGTGTACCTTTGCACCATTGGGCAACTGTCACTCGGAACATTTTTATTTTCCTCTGAAACTCCATTCCCCTCTTCCCGCCTGGTAACCACTAGCCTAGTTTGTCTATTGCCTAAGTACCTGTCATGAGTGTAATCATACCTTTGTCCTTTTGCAACTGGCTTATTCCTTTTAATGTCCTGGAGGTTCCGCTGTATTGTTGCGTGTGTCAGAACTTGTTCCCTTTTAAAGACGGAATGTAACAAATTGCATATATGTGACACATTGTGTCCATATGCATTTTGTGCAGCTTCTACCATTTGCTAATGGGGACAATGAATGGACCTGTGAACATGAGTGTCCTAGAATCTCTCCAAGCCCTTAGGTTCAACTCCTTTGGTATATATGCCTAAGAACTCAGCTCTACTTTTAAAAACAGGCTACAAGATAAGGCCTAATGTTATTTTCTTTGTAAATATTTGGTTTCTTTTTAGATTTGTTAAAATTTTATGTGAATGTTTGAGTGCCTGCATGTATGTAGCTATTCCATGCACATGCCTGGTACCCACAGAGGCCAGAAGAAGGCATCAGATTCACTGAGACTGAAGCTACAGGCAACTGTGAGTTGCCTTGTGGATGCTGGGACTGAGCATGGCTCCTCTGAAGAGTAGACGGTGCTCTTAACCACCAACCCATCTCTTCAGCTCCAGATTTAGTCTTTTTCAGAGGGCTCTTAGGTTCACCGTAAAATTGAGCAGAAGGTAGAGCATCTTTCTATATGCTACCTGCTCCTCCGCACCAGCATTGCTCACCAGAGAAGCACACATGACAAACCTTCACTGAGGTGTCATCATCACCCATAGCCAGCAGTTTTCTTTAGGGCTCACTGTGGTTTTGCACATTCCATAGTTCTGGGTAGACCTGTAAAGTTATAGATCTATCTCTATGTGTCTCACAGAACATCCTCAGTGCCTTAAAAGTTCTCGTGCTCCCTCTACCCATAACCTCTGACCTTTCCACTGTCTCCAAGGTACTGTCATTTTGTTTCTTGTAGGCACCAAACTATCCTTTTCTTGGGATGTATCAAAATTGACTTATCCATTCATGTGCTAAAGAACAGCTTGGTTGATCTCAAGTTTTCACAACTACAAAGTTGCTGTAAACATGCACAAGTAGGTATTTATAATTATGTTGTGTGTCCACAGAGGCCAGAAGGGGGCATCAGATTCCCTGCAGCTGTGGTTACAGGTGGTTATGAGCTGCCTCATGTGGATGCTGGGAACCGAACTCTGCAAGACCAATGTGTGCTCTTCACCACTAGGCTAGTTCTCAGGCCCCACACATGTGGGTTTGATAGTTAATAGCTTCAAGTTTTGGGGGTAATAGCAAGGAAAACATGCTTGGGTCTTATGCTGGGCATATGCTTAGCTTTGTAAAAAACAAACTAACTAACTTAACTAACCAAAAACCAGCTGGTCTTCCAAGGTGGCTGTACGATTTTGCATTCCAATCAGAAGGGTCGATGCTCCTGGTTCTTGTCTCATTTGGTGTCTGTGTCCCAGACGTCAACATTTCTAAGTGCTGTGACCTGGGACTCATCTTGACTTGATTTATTTGAAGAGGTATAATGTGGCACAACCCCTTGCTGGCTAATTTGCCAGCTGTGTATCTTTAGGGGTGAGGCATCCATCTGTTCAGCTCCTGTGCCCCATTTTTAATTGTCTGTTTCAATTTCAAATTGAGTTTCAGGAGTATTTGGGGTAATCACCCTTCCCGAGCTGCATCCTTTGAGAACGTTTTCTCTGGTCTGTGGTTTGTCTTTTTACTCTCTCACCTCCGCTTTATCGTTTAGTCTTCTCTCATTTCCAGTGTCCCCAGATTTTCTGGCTGTCGGCTTTTGACCCCATCGGTGGTAGCTGCTGCTCCCTAGACTGTGCCAGTCTATTTCTGAGGCAGCTGTCATTGCTGGCCTCCTGTGTGGCCACTGTTCTCTTGGCAAGGTGTAGGCTTTCTGCAACTTCCCCTCTTGCCCTTTGGCCCATCCCAGCCCAGTAACTGTGAAGGGGGCCCAGACATAAATCCTAGTACTAGATGTAGTTTAACTTCTTAAGGATGCTCTTTGAGCCACATGCAAACCAATGGGCACAAACAGATGTCGAGGAGCAGGGAGAGCCTTATAACAGATTACCTCCTTGTCTCCTCCTTCCGGTGGATTATCTACAGGACAAGGAGAGGGATTTTGTTTTTTGAGAGGAGATTAAAGTCAAATATAATCAGAAACTCTATTGTTTGGGTGAAAATTTTATTTTGTGAATGTGCTATAAACCATGTATATGCTTTTAAGTGAGAATGTGAAAGTGTATGTAGGCCATTAAATTAATTTCTCTACTGTAAAGGTGACAGAAAATTACTTTATTGCCAAGGTCATACACGAAGCTCTGCTACTTGTTGATGGTATCTGATGAAGGCCTTCTGGGGCCAGCTGTCAGTTCTGTGGAGATGAGGGACACAGACACATTATTTGTGTCCCTGAAGCTTTCAGGACCAGACCTTTGTGTCAAGGAATTTGTAGACTGAAACAAATGCCTGTGGTCTTAATGAATAATGGTCTGGCCTAGACAGTAATTGTAATAAAGAGACTGTAGACAAGGGACCAATTCTTTCAATTTGAACGATTAAGAGGACAAACCCTTATCTGGGAATGAGAGACAGCTTATAAGGTGGTGGCAGATTGATGAGCCCAGTAGCAACAGGTTTAATATCTATGTCCCTTGGCTCTACCAGAGACTTTAGGGAAAACTTTTGCAGAATGGTCGTGAAGAACAGGAACAGCTCCATACGGGCCAAACTCTCGCCGGCACAGGACCGCTTCCCTGGAAGGAGAAACCACCACACTAGCTCTCTTCGTGCTCAAGTGAGACTTGAAAGCCATTGAAAGTGCCCACCAGAATGTCTGGAGCACAGTCAGTCAGCACTTATCTAGGCATCCGAGGGGCTGGAGGATGGCTCAGTGGTTAAGAACACACATACACATACAACTTGAAAAATAAAAATTTTGTAGAACGCTCTAAAGGAATCTACATGTTCAGTGTGGTAACACTTGCAAGGGGTTATCTGTAGGAGCTAGTAAGGCTTCAAAGTCAGCACTATGTTATTATTTATGATGTGATGAGACTGAATGACACGCAGACCTGGCTCTATAAAGTACTGGTTAAGCAAATCCTTGTGGATCTATTATACAATGCCACCAGAGAGCACTTTTGTGAGAGATTATTTAGTATCTCTTATCACTTTGTGCTATGTGAAAGCAGATTATTACAAACTGAACAGAATAGACCAGGTTTAATGTGTGTGTGTGTGTGTGTGTGTGTGTGTGTAAAACCAACCCCACTTATTACATACACATGATACATGACACTGTTCAAATGCCTGTAGTAAGACAGCATGATTATCTCTGGAATGGGAAATTGCAGGTAGTTTTTACTTCCTTGTCTGGTTTATTCTGGTTTCCTGAATTTTTATGTTGAACACTTATTGTTTTAATTAGAAACAATACATGTACTAATATATCAATTGATTGATTTTTGCAGGCCTAAACATCAAACCTTGAGACTTACGTATTATAGACAACTGGTTTACCACTATAATCCCAAGATCCTCAAACTATTTTTTTTTTAATGCTAATCAAACAAATGTACGGATTAATGAGAAAGAAGAGCTTCTGAAAATCTCAAGTTGTTTTCATAACTGAACAGTAAATTTAACTGGACAAATTTTGAAGAAAGATGGAGGTGACTGAGACCTTTTGATGGCCTCTGGCTCCGAGAATCAGAAATTAGTAATAGTTCACAGTTAAAATGAAGACATCTGTATCTGTGTTTTCAGAAAAGTTAATATTACAAAAGGAAATAAATAGATAAAATTTACAACAGTAAGTTACTTTATCACCAGGCAATAGGTGACATCTGAATTTGAGCAATGTTTGTTTTGCTAAAAAAAATAAAAAAACCAAACAAACAAAAAACAGAAAACCCTTGTCTTACCAGCCCACAAAATAGTTCCTGGAAGACTTACCTCATGTATCTGGAAAATAGACTTAAATGTCCCTCTAGACTTGGGAAATTATGACAGTTTGATTGATTTGGTATCAATGGGTCACTTGCTTATGTCATAATTCTATGAAGCTAAAAAAAAAAATTGCCTGAACTGTGTACTTACCAAGGGAGAAAGGAACAAAGTAGTCTGTCTTCTTGAAGCAGCCATTTTCATCCTGAAAGTGGGCTGGGTCAAATGTCTCTGGGTTGGGAAACTCCTTATGATCCCACAAAATGGAAGCCAGTACTGGGAATATGGCAGTACCCTGGAACCAAAGGTGGAGGGCATGGTGGTGCTTTGTTAGCACACACAAGTCAGACACCCCTATCAAAGCACATCTAGTAGGGCAACACTCCCATGCTTCCCAGCTCAGGTTAGAGCTACTACACACACTTATCTATCTACAGGGCAGTTCTTTGTGGCAAGAGTGACTCAGTAACACTTGCTCAGATCTGAGGCTTGCAGCTTGTGGGGTCTATACAGGTGCTTTACTGGGGCTTCGACCTTCCCCTGAAAGAATTACTTTTTATGTTTACTTTCTTTTTCTTTCTGGATTCAGATGCAAGTGAAAGAAAGTTAGATCCTGAGCCTTGGATCTATACAAACTCCATTTTCCTCACTTGTAAAATGGGGTAATGAAAACAGGCTTCCCTCCTGGCCCAGCAAGCTTTTGTGAATCTTAGATTTTGGTTCCAGTTTCTTCTTCTTGTCTTATAACAGGATTTCTCTGTGTAGCCTTGGCTGTCCTTGAACTCATTCTGTAGACCACGCTGGCCCTGAACTCTGCCTGCCTCTGCCTTCTGAGTGCTGGGATTAAAGGTGTATGTCACCACAATCTGACAGACTCCAGCTTCTTAGACTGTGAGTCTTGGTCCCATGTGGGTGTCCTGGATAGTCTTTAGTTAGCTTGATACAAGCTTTGGCCATCTGAGAAGAGAGCTCAGCTGAGAAAATACTCTCATCAGACGGCCTGAGGGTAAGCCTATGGGTGTTATCCTGATGAATGACTGATGTGGAAGTGCCCAGTCCACTGTGATGGTGCCACCCTGGGGCAGATAGTCCTGGGCGAATAAGAAAACAAATTGGGCAAGTCAGGAAGAGTGAGCCACTAAGCAGGGTTCCTTCATGGCTTCAGTTCCTGCCTTGAGTTCTTGCCTTAGCATCCCTCGGTGGACTGTGACTTGGTATACATAAGTTAAATATGAATAAACCCTTTCCTCTCCAAACTGCTCTTGGTCATAGTGCTTATCACAGCAACATAAAGCAAATTATGAGAGTGGGGACTGTACACGATCTGGCAAAAATAAAAGGATCTGAATATACAAGCACCAAAAGTATAATCAAAATCAAATATGCAAAGAATCTGAGGCATTTAAGGAAGTACTTACGTGCTGTGGAACAATCCTTTTCTACACTATGAATATGTAATGCTCTCATTGGTTAATAAAAAGCTGACAGGCTGGTAGCTGGGAGGAAGTTAGGCAGGAAAGCCATACTGAGAATGATGGAAAGGATGGTGGAGTAGAGAGAGAGGCCAGCCAGCTGCCCAAGAAGCAAGACCTGATAGAGGACAGGTAAAGCATGAGCCATGTAGCAATACATAGATTAATAGAAATTAAATATAATTAAATTATATTATTATTATTATATTAATTTAAATATAATAGCTAGTAACAAGACTGAGTTATCCGCCAAGCATTCATAATTCAGATTAGGCCTCTGAGTTGGTTATTTGGGACCAGGTTGTTGGGACAGGAATCGTCCATTTATACTTATGTGTGTTGCATCCTGTGGCTTCACTGCAGCCTTGTTCTGAACACAGCAGGTTCCCTGAGCTGAGCACATTGTCAAACCACACAACACCAAAGAGCCCGGCTGGAGACACCGTGGCTGATACTCAAGACTACTGTATGCTATGGATTGCAATATTCTTCCCATACACACAGGATTTCCTGCTCTTATAGAAATATAGTATGAAAAGCAAAGACTTTTCAGTTTTTTTTCTTTTGTCCCCCTTAAGCCTGCAAATCTTGTATTGTATATGAAGGAATGTTTGGCTTTAAAAATTGTTATTTGAATCACTGACTTGAATGACATTAAGAAATTTAAAGTAAGGCTTGTTACACAGAGAAACCCTATCTTGAAAAATCCAAAAAGAAAAAAGAAAAAGAAAGCAGCTTTGGTTTGGGATTGGGGCAGGATTTTTCAATAACTTCTGAAATGGCAGTAAATATCTTGCTGCTTTTTATGCTGTCAATTTATGCAAAGTAGTTTCCTCAGCACTAACAATTATAAAATTATCACTTAATTCCAAGAATCATTAGAGATGCTCTATTTCCAAAGTATCTAATAGTCAATCTATATTTCAGTTTTCATCTAAAAATAAACAAACACATCCATCTCATTAGTGTACAAATTTGGTCGTCTCTCATACATTGCAGAATTTTATATTTAGCAAAAATGTTTTGAAATAATTTTCTTTATGGTTTATGACTGGGAAACGTTTTATGTACGTGTACCTATTTTGTACACCTATATACAAAGGACAGAGTTTCTCTGGTAGAAAGAGGGTGTGAGGGAGGAATGTTCAAGAAGGTCCAGCTTAGATGATAGGATGCTGATGGTGACCACCTTTTATACTGGAGGCCTCACATTTACCCGACACTGGGCTGAGACATTTACAAATACATTAACTCTCATGCCAGCTGAGTACAGTGGATGCTTTCTGGCTCCATTATGTAAACCATGAAGCTGTGGTTCATAAAAAGAGATGCTTGCTGTAGGCTGTACTGGCAAGCAGCACAGCTGGATCCCGAATCCAGCTCTACCCCATCACAGAGCACCCCAACTTAGCCAAAAGCTCGCTCTTTCTACTGTTACCTTGAGTGCAAGAATCAGAAATGATAATGCAATACCAAAACACGCACTGGAGTGTAGAATAAAAATGTCTCTCTCCTGTTCTCTTAAATTACATTTTGACATTTATCTGTCAGCTTCTATCCACATGCCTCTGTGCGCAGGTGGAGCCCAGAGGAAGTTCCCCTCTTCCTCCAGGTGGGTTCCAGGATTGAACTCAGCTCATCCCTTGGCAGTCAGCACATTCACCCGCTGGGCCACCCCTGTGGCCTCTCCTTCCTTCCTGTACTGACTTGTCACTGGCTTCTATCTTGATGTAATCAGTGTCACCAGATTAGACTGTCCTCTGAAAGATATCTTACGAAGTGAAAAAAGACACAGGTCTTGTGATGTTCTTTAGTTTGAATGAGAAATAGCAGAATGTTTAATCTTCAAACATAAAACGAATTCTTTTTAGTTAGTTCTTTGAGCCAGAGTCTCAAACTCACAACACATCAGAGACTGACCTTGGACTCCTGATCCTCTGCCTCCATTCACCAAATACTGATATTTCAAGTATGTGCCTTGGCATCTAACTTTTAAATATATAAAAAACAAATTCTTATTTTGAGGAAAAGCTACACAAAAGGTAAGTTCTTAGCAGTGGGAATACAGACCAAGTGTTTTAAAGTATATAGCTGTTTTCACACTTTCTTTTGCAGAGGTTACCTTGGTTACTACTGCCAGCAAGAATCCTATCCCTTAGGCAGAAGTGAGGTCAGCCTGGTCTGTAAGAACATTCCAGGCCAGCCAAAGCTACACAGTAAAACCCTATCTCAAAAAAGAGTTTTCTTGGGCTGAAGGGATAGCCCACAAGTTAAAAGCACTGGCTACTATTCCAGAAGTTCTGAATTTAATTCCCAGCACCACATGGTGGCTCACAAGCATCTATAACAAAACCTGGTACCCTCTTCTAGAATGCAGGAATACATACAGACAGAACACTGTACACACAATAAATAAATTAAAATAAAAAGTTTTCTTAAACATCTTGCCAATATACTATGATAAGTTGAAACATGAATCTTTATTATTTTTATTTTCAATCTATTCCATTCTGTGGATATATTTTTATATGCTAATTAAGCATTCATAATTAATGCATACAAAATGTGTGATAAAAGAATTATGGTTTTCTGTTTTATCGTTTTATAGCACTTATCTTGTTGGTTGGTTTATTCTGTCTTTTGAGACAAGGTTTCTCTGTGTATCCCTGGCTGTCCTAAAACTTGCTCTGTAGACCAGGCTGTCTTTAAAATAAGAGATCTGACAGCTTCTGCCTCCCAAGTGCTGGATTAAAGGTGTGAGCCACTATTGCCTAGTTCCTAGCAGTTTTAAAAATTATATATCGAAATTGAAATCTGTTAGTTTGATTCATATATATATATATGTGATATGTTACATATTTAATAAAAACCAGTCTGAAATATCAGAGAAGAGATCTACCCACAGTCAATCCAGGAGGATCAGACAGTGGTAACTCACACCTTTAATCCCAGCACAGGGAAAGACCAGGAGTGGTGACCTACATCCTTAATCCTAGCACGTCTGAGTTTGAGCCCAGCTTGGTTTACAGAAGGAGTTCCAGGCTCCCAGGCAGGCAGTGGTGTTGCCAGGCCTTTAATTCCATAACTCCAGAGACAGAGATCTTTCTGTGTTTCTGTGAGTTCAAGGCTAACTACCAAATAATAGTAGCCCATGACTTTAATCTTAACCTGGATATGAAACAATTGGGTGGAGAGGGTATTTAAGGCAGGCATAGAAAGACAGAGCAGGCAGTAGGAGCCATGAGGATGAGGCTGAGGAAGCTGGAAGACAGCTGGGTGAGATCTGACTGTGGTGTTTCCTCTCTTTGATATCTCAGCCTTTCCCCAATATCTGGTTCTGAGTTTCCTTTAATACAACCAGAATTTGTGCTACATATATATTTGATTATTTTTGCACATGTGATATAAATACATTTTATATAGGTGATGTAAACATGTAATTTTATTTGGGGACAACTTTTTTCCTAGTCTAATATATAATGCATCTTTTAATTTATTCAAAATAAAATATATAACAGCATTCTAAACTTAAAAAATTATTTCATGGCAGATGGAGGAGAGAACAGGAGGAGAGGAGGAAACTGCAGTCAGGATGTAAAATAAATGAGTAAATTTAATTAAAAAAAGTTTTCCCACCAGACAGTCATGGTGGTGAGCTCTACAAAGTAAGTTCTAGGACAGCCAGGGCTGTTACACAGAGAAACTTCTCAATAAACAAACAAACAAATAGATAGATAGATAGATAGATAGATAGATAGATAGATAGATAGATAGATAAATAAATAAATAAATCTTTCATTACTGAAAATATCTTTACCTCTTTAAAATATTGCAAACTTTCTGCTTAACCTTGAGTACCTTTTCCTTGAAATATTTGTTATTAATGTAAGCTTTTTCTTAGCTGGTCTGACGGTGTGCACCTGCCATCTCAGCACAGCAGTGATCAAGTTAGAAGGACTGAAACACAGAGGCCAACTTGGGCAGTATATCACGTGGGAATTTAATAAAGCTCCAGAAGTTTCGGAGATATCAGAGGGAATCTACCCACAAGTCTATGTGGGGATTTAATAAAGGCTCCAGAAGTTTCAGAGATCGGAGATCTAACCACAGTCAGTCTAGGAGGATCAGTGAGTGGTAATTCACACCTTTAATCCCAGCACAGGGAGTATCCTGGGAGTGGTGACCTATGCCCTTAATCCCAACTGAGTTAGGCCATTTTAGATTACAGAAGGAATTTCAGGCTCCCAAGCAGGCAGTGGTGGGCCCACGCCTTAATTTACCAAGAGAATATTTAAGGCGACCATAGAAAGACAGAGGAAGAGGAAGCCAAGAGAAGCCAGGCTAAGGAAGCTGGAAGACAGCTGGGTAAGATCTGACTGTGGTGTTTATTCTCTCTAATATCTCCAACTTTCTCAGAGATCTATCCCGGAGTCTCATTTATTCGTGCAACAATATCAAGAGCTTGTTCTATTAAAATGGAAGGAAATGCCCAGTGATCATGCTGCCTCTACCCACCACAGGGCTGGGTTACATGCATGCCATGCCTAGCTTTTTACATGGGTGCTGGGATCTGAACTCGGGTCCTTCTGCTTGCACAGTAAGTCATCTCAATCCACCGAGCTCTGTGGTGTTTCTTATGATGTGTATTTTGGTTCTAGATTACTGCAGGGCTCCTATTTATAGTCCCATGTTAGCTATGTGGCACTACGCAGACTCACAGTTTAACAGACTTTGGGACTCATCTTTTGAAGGCTGCGGACTGGTTTGGGCTTTGTAGTGTTTTGGTCACATCTGATATATCGTCTCCAGATTATGTGCTAGAGAGCCATTAAGTGTAGATTCAGAAGGCTTGCTGCTTCCCCAGCAAGCACACACTAGCTGTCAGCCACAGCAATAGCTCAAATGTTTGAGTAACTGAAAAATCAAAATTAAAGAGAGTGACGTGACTCTGTGTCGGAACAGCTGCACCTTTACTCTGTTAAAAAATCAGCTGAGCTTCGAATTCATCAAAGCCACTCCCATCTAATATAAGTGACAGGAAGACAGGAAGGGGCCTGGGAGGCTTCAGGCCAGCCCCCCACATTCTAAGTAGTCAGAGACAGGGCTCAGGATGTGACAGTGTCGGTGACTCTCCCCCAACAGCAGCGGGTGCCATGGTGCCCCTTCCTTCCCAATCATCTTCTGCAAACACATCTAACCTTGGGGATGACGTAGTGTCTGAACTTTGTGTCCTTGATCACAGCATGAGGCAGGCTAGAAGGAAGGAGTGTGATGTATCTTTGAATCTCATGCACCACAGCATCGGTGTAGGGCATCTTCACTTTGTCCTTCATGCTGGGGGGTTGGTCGCGACCAAGAACACGATCAATTTCTTCATGAACTTTGGCTGCAGAGACATTATAAGGGCTACTCAGGCCTATACTCCCAGGAGATCTGGAAATACTTCCATAGTGTGATAGAAAGTGTAAAGAGAAGGGTTTTGGGAGTCAAAGGTGTGTTGCTAGGCAGCCCTGCTTTGCTGCAAATTCCAAAATCTTGGCTGTTGGAAACAAAGTTGCACTGTGGTTAGGAAAAGACCTAGGCATTCCCAACTGATCACATGATTCCCAGAAAACCAGCCATAGCAGAAATTCTTTATTCAACTGGGAGCACCTTCACCAACTTCTCTCACTTTCTGGTATCTCCTGTGGAAATGGCAACTACATTTTGAGCAGTAAATACTGACTTCCTACAGTTTGTACTCTGAGAGCAGGCATGAGATTATCCAGCTTCCCTACAAACTATAACCTAATTTTCACATTTCACTTTAAAATCATGGTTGAGACCTACCTGATGATCTATAAGTCAATGGTTGCTGTAGAAGGGAGAATGTCTCAATGGTGCAGCTCCTGATAGGCTGCCCATTGTCCTGTCAGAAACCTCTTACCCATCTCCTGTAAGCAGCCCTAACTGAACTCACTGGAACACACACACACACACACACACACACACACACACACACACAGAGAGAGAGAGAGAGAGAGAGAGAGAGAGAGAGAGAGAGAGAGAGAGAGAGAGAGAGAAATGGGGGAGCTAGAGTCTATCCAGGAAAAGGAGGGAAGGGGTCAGCAGGAGTGGGATGTGGGAGAAATGAATGGGATCTAAATACATTATGTACATGCATATAAGAGTTATAACAAGCCCCATCTATTGAGCCCACCCAGGGATGCCAGCTATTGTAGTAATTTTTATTTGTAATACAGTATATATAGGGTTAATGTTTATTAGAGGGTATTTAACACTCACGGATATAAACTAAACCCTAGTGCAGTTCTTGATGTTAGGATTGTTTTGCATGGATGTTGACCTCACCTTTAAGAATGTAGGAACCAAACAGACCACTCAGGATCTCAGCAGCCTTTTTTTAACAGGGCTGGCCACACTCCGTTCAAGCTCTCAGAACTCTAGAGACACGCTTCCCAACCTTGTCAGCTAACACTTGAATTTTACCACTCCCATCATTATAAGTAATTACCATATACTAATAAAAAAGAAATATAAAAATTATATCAGAGCTTAGAATCCCCCTTGGGGAGTTTGGTGTTCTTTAAGGTAGGAAAACAGAAGCTTGCAAGATGAAGGACCTCAGGTGAGGTCATCCAACCAGGTATTACAGATCCAAGCGTGATTTCAGCATGGAGCCCATTACATCTTTTGCTCATTATGGCTCCATTGTTTGGGGGTTTTTGTTTTGTTTTATCTATCTATCTATCTATCTATCTATCTATCTATCTATCTATCTATCTATCTATCTATCTATCTATCTATCTATCTATCTATCTATCATAGGAGTTTGAAATCCCTAAGTCCTATTTTTGAACTTAAATGAAAGTCTTTAGTTGCTAAATTCTTCTCTTCCTTTATCCACACCAGGGGATGTAATTCTGTTCCTGATAACCAAAGCCCTTCCCAGGAAGCATTGCAGCTCCACCCTCTTTCCAACACCCTGGACTTATCCAGGTACCTTGCACCTCTGGGTGCTTCACAAGGAGCAGAATCCCGAATCTCAGGGTGATACTGGTTGTCTCGGTGCCTGCTGAAAACAAGTTGGACCCACAGGTTGCCAAGTTCTCCAGATCAAATTCCGATTGTGGGTTGTGCTTCTCCTGTGGGTGATAGAGTTATGGGCTCTGTGAGCTAAAGAGGAGGTAATGACTTCTTAAAATCCCCACGCATAAGATCTACTTTTCACAAGATTCCTTTTGTATGTGGCACTATTGTGAATTGGGCATCAGTCATGAAGTTGAATCTCCTGGGCTTGAATCTTGGAATTAGCCAGGACGCAGATGTGGACCCCTGGTGTGTTACTTGATCTGGTCCCTGAGTTTCATAAGGCTTTAACAGAGATTGGAGCCTTGAAGACGGGAGTGCTCGGAACAATGCCTAATGCACAAATACCTGGCGGATGATAAATTCTTGTGCTGTATTTAATGAAAGAGACTAGTTGATAAACTCTGTTAGAGCCCAGTGTAGGAAGGTCACGGGTGCATGCCTGGCCAGCTTCCCTTTTTCTACTCAGCTCTACTGCTTTTCTCTAACTTGTTTGCTCTGTAGACCAGGCTGCCCTCAACACAGACATTTACCTGCCTTTGCCTCCTGAGTGCTGGAGTTAAAGGTATGTGCCACCACACCTTGATAGCTATCTTTCTCCCAGAGAAACACATGGTCCCCCTAACATTCACCAGAATGAATAGGCTGTTACAATGGGCCTCTTTAGTAACTGGAATTAAGTGTAAATACCTCAACGAACTCAAACAACTCTGTGAGCAGTGGAAGGGATGTCGGTACCCTTCTCTCAGACATCATTTCTAGGGAGTCTAGCTATATAAGTCAGCCATCCCCAAAGGTAAAGTTGATTATTGTGGAAATATGTATACTTGAAACACAGTTGAGTGGTGTTTTCCTCTCATCTATACAGCCGGGGACTCTTACATGGACAGTACTAACTCAGAACTGGTTTCTGGATCTGGAGCTCTAGATGGGATCTTCGAATCATATCGTCTCCTGCAGTTACACCGTGTCTCCTGCTCAGTGGCATGCTGAGGACCGACCGGTGCTATACAACAGCTGTTACTAAGCATGCCTGACATCACTTACACCTCATTTGTGGCATATTTGTTTCAAATCCTTTATCCAGCAAGCCTTAAAGCACCAGAATTATAACAACTACCTTCATATGTGACTTCTTTTCTGTATATCATAGGGGCTAAAATACATATAGGAAAGCAGTGTGTGTCGTGTGTCCCCCCTCCCCTCCCCGGTTCCAAACCTCCTCTATCTTGCTGAGGAAACAGTCAATGTAGTCCCGAGGGTTAGCAGGATCCAGGGACTCTTGATGGTCCTTCACTTTTTCCAGAATGAAATGTTTAATATCATCAAGTCTTCTTAAGAATTCTTTATGTTTTCCAGGGATGTGCTTCATTAATTTTGGCCACAGATTGTACATCTAAAAATGAAAGTGAGCAAACAGGAAAACTGTCAAAAATTCAACAGAAGGGGAGGTAAACAGAGAGGATTATCCCTTGGACCTATGGCTTGTCTTACCTTTGCTCCACCGAGTCAGTGAGAAGAGATGGGCCTTTCAATGAAGATGGCTGGGAATGCCCTTCCTCAGCTCATCCTTCCTTCCTTCCCTCTTTAGTTTGTAGCACTGAGCCACACAAACATTAGACAAGTGTTCTATGACTGAGCCACACTCCCAAATTACACATCCTTCTGAATAGACAAGTTGGAGCAGGCAGAGGACAAGTTTCCCTAGATACTGGGCTAAAGTCGGCATACACAGAGGGAAGCGCACTGTGCTCACAGGTCAAGGGAACCCAGAGCCTCTGACTCTGTAATAGCCTTGGAGTAGATCAAGAAGGACAGTGAGAAATGCGGGCGGAAGCTGGGTCTTACCTGACACCATATAGAGTTCACTTGGTGAAAATTTTTATTTAGAAGGTCCATGAGGGTGATGAGTGTCCTGTCCTTATAGTGGAAACGTTCGTTGAAGAGGATGGAGCAGATCACATTGCAGGGAGCACAGGCCAGGATGAAGGTGGGATCACAGGGCTGAGCTGTAGTGGGATTATGTTGTTACATTGTATATAATTGTCCCACCTACTGGTTTAATAAAAATGCTGATTGGCCAAAGGCAGACAGGAAGTGTGGGTGGGGCTACAAAACTAAGAAAACTCTGGGAACAGGAAGAGCAGAGCAGAGAAGCCTCAGAGACGCTAGAGATGCCACAGATGCAGAGGACAATTATGCTGCTCTGAGAAAAGGTACCGAGCCACATGGCTGAACAGGATGAGAATCCTGGGTTAGTTTAAAAGTAAAGAATTAGCAAGTTATATGCCTGGGCCCCAGGCCAATCAGCGCTGAGTTACTGGGAAAGAATCTCAGTACTGTGATTTGTTGTTTGCAATGCTCAGCAGTGAGCTCAGGCCTTTACCCATGCCAGACACACCCTCTCCCATTTATGATCCCAGTGCAGTGCTCACATTCTAGTCATCCTGCATTAGGATTTCAAGAACTGGCCTCTCTTTCAGAGTTAGACATATGGTTTATTCCTCTAAAGTTCCTTTATTAGGATACAAACATCTTCAAAACATTAATTACACATGTATATATTAGCATATACAGTGCATATTCCATCCATTAGTATGTTCAATTGTTCTTATTATAGCATAAGATACTGTATGCTCTACATAGTATTACACTATAATGATAGCACATTTTGTTATTATATGTATAATAATAGCAATGAGTAATAATATGGAACATTTCTAATATTTTGGATATTATGCAAGTGTTTTTAAAACCGTATCATTAAATCTTTCTATTAGTTTTGATTTGTAGCCTGCTTTTTCCAAATTAATGAAAATGTATTTTAGAAAAGTTTAGTGACTTGTCCAAACGTACCTTTGGTAAAGCACTACAGTTAGAAACTGAATCCAGCTGCAAACATCACAGAGCCCTAACTTTGGGGATGGTGTTCCTGTTCTGGCTCATGTCTTCACAGACAGAGCAGACCTCAGGCCAAGGGTCTCCTAAAGGAGAGGAAAGGACGAGAAGAACACACCTGACATTTGCTGTAATTCCTCCACAAGGCACTGGGCTTCCTCCTGCACCCTCTCTTCCAGGCT
The DNA here is from genome assembly GCA_033318265.1 of Phyllotis vaccarum. Lineage (NCBI taxonomy): Eukaryota > Metazoa > Chordata > Mammalia > Rodentia > Cricetidae > Phyllotis > Phyllotis vaccarum. Next base: position 17,641,467 of record JARWLC010000004.1, on the reverse strand, counting down.
TCTCTTCCCCATCCCAAAGTTCTTCAGTGTCATGAGGGAGAAGCGTCTCATGACCTTCCACCTCTCTCCGTTATTGAAAAGGATTCCTGGGAGAGAAGCAGAACAGTGTCCTGTATCACAGAGGCCAACTTCCCTACTGTTCTTTCTTGTCTACCTTGACTGTGTTGATATTCCTTTCCTGGATTCAGAGCTGGAAGTTCAAGCCACATTGGAGTACAGTTCAACGGAAATGTCTCTCATGGGAAATGCAAGACTAGGTTATGCTCAAAAGGAGAGACAAATGAATAAAGAAGGTTGTTGGTGCATGAAGAACAGTCCCAACTGTGGAGGGGACTTTGTCTGACTCTGTTAAAAAAAAAAATCAAAACCATCAGGTTATCTCATGGAGTTTTGTTTTCATACTTAATCTGTCTCTAACTTGTGCATGCTCTATGTGTGGTTTTCTGTATTAGACAATAATTCAAAGTAGATCAACGTAGGAATTATGCTTCTGGCCTCAGAATTTACAATATTCAAATGTTAGCCTTACTTAAGTAAGTTGCAAACAAGCTGAGAAATGGCTAGTGGTTAAGAGTGCCTGCTGCTCTTTCAGAGGACCTGGGGTTCAGTTACCAGCATCTACATTGGCTAGCTAATCCTCTGTACCTCCAGTTCCAGGAGATCTTGGGCCCTCCTTTTGACTTCTGCAGGCATGCTGGTGATACCCAAAAGCTCACACAAGTATACACACACATAACAACAAACAAATAAATCTTTTGAAAAAATAAGAAATAAGGAGCTTGAATTCAGCATGGTCCATAATAGGGTTTTTTCCCTTAATTTCTCCCTCTGTATAAAGACAGATATATATCCTGATTTCCTTCCTCTTCCAATGCACCATCAGTTTAGGGCTGTCCAATCCAAATCTCAGGGGCATCCTTACATCCTCTCTGCCCTTTGCCACACTTGCCTTTGTTAAGCCCTGCGGATTCCAGCTCCAAAATATTTCCCTTCTTGCCAAATCATACTACACTATCACACTTCAGGTTTAGTATTTTAGGAAATGTAAGTTTCTATCAATTGTGATTAGTTTATTTAGTGTTACTATAAAGAGATACTAAAGGAGTGGCCGGGGTGTAGGTCAGTGTCTTAACTTTCCTATTGCCGTGCCAAGATATCATGACTAAGGCAAATTACAGAAAATAACATTTCTTAAGGGCTTACAGTTTCAGAGGGTGAGTACCATGATCAGCAGGCACTGGAGCAGGAGCTGACAGCTCACCTATTGAGATAATAACCATAAAGCAAAGAGGGGCCTAACTAGGAACAGTTTTTGAAACCTCAAAGCCTACAGTCATATCTTCTCCAACAAGGCCACACCTGCTAATCCTTCCCAAACAGTTCCACCAGACGGTGACCAAGTATTCAACCATATGTCTACTGATTGAGGATGTTCTCATTCAAACCAGAATGTGTAAAGCCCTGACTTGGCTCTCCTTGTTGCATAAACCTGGACACAGAAGCACATACCTATAATCCCAGCCTGCAGAAGGAAGAAGTGGGAAGAACTAGAGTATAAAGGCATTCTTTATTACAAGCCAAAGATGGAGACTCTGAGGAGAGACAAGAGTAAGATGTATGTGGGAAAACACAGCCTTAAGAAAAGGCTGTTCCATAGGAATATGAGGTTTATTTAGCTCCTGGCTCTGGAGGTTCAAGGGCTTGGTGCCAACATCAGCCCATTTCTGGGATGGCCTTGAAAAGGATCCCAGAGATAATGGAAAGAATGTTAGAGAGTGTCTTAGGATTTCCATTGCTGTGAAGAGGCACCATGACCATGAAAACTCTTATAAAGGAAAACATTTAATTAAGGTGCCTGGCTTACAATTTCTGAGGTTCAGTGTAAGGATTTCGGGCCCATGATAGCTACCTGGCAAATGTGCTGTTCTAACATGGTGCCTCCAGAGCATGCTGCACTCATAGAGCATGCCCCTTTCATCAATATGCATGACCAGGCATGGCCACATACCCCCCAACACACACACCTGGTCACACCCCTTTCATCTATATGCATGATCAGGCGGGGCTATATAAACCTGTACATGCCCACACCCTTATAATGGTGGCCTGGCTTCATCTCCTCTTCTGGGGAGTTTCTTAAATAAACTCTAGTGAGGGTTACTGGTAGTGTGGTTTGTTTCCTGTAGTGGGATCATGTTCAGGTACTTTGTCCCTCCTATTGGTTCAATAAAAAGCTGATTGGCCAGAAGGCAGACAGGAAGTGTGGGTGTGGCTACCAGACTAAGAAAACTCTGGGAACAGGAAGAGCAGAGCAGAGCTGGAAGAGAGACACCAGGAGAGATGTGGGCAGATGCAGAGGAAAGAAGAGAACCATGCTGCTCTGAGAAAAGGTAACAAGCCACATGGCTAAACAGATCAATGGAAATGGGCTCTTAAGATAAGAGCTGCTAGCAATATGTCTGAGCCATAGGTCAATCAGCATGAAATTAATATAAACCTTTGTGTAATTATTTGGGGCTAAACAGCAGCTGGGCTGTGAGAGGGTTTGAACCTTGGGGCTAGGCCGGAAAGTCTGGGCCAGAAATTTAATACTACAAATGAGCTATGTGAAGGACACTTGGATTCAGGGTACTGTGTAATAAAATTTAAGGTCAAGGCTATGATAACACTCAGATAAGAAATCTTCTATTACCCTATCCCCAGATTGAATGTTATCTATGATAAAATCCATGCTTTGAATGAGCAGTTGATGACCAAAGGGACTGGAAATTTTCATACTACATGTCTATATAAGAAAACATGTTTATACACAAGGGGTACATAGATACACATGCAGGCAAAGCATGTATACACATAAAATTTAAATTGTAAAGATTTAAGATTTTTTAAATTACCAGAATATGCAATAGCAGTTGGATTTGCTGAGGGAAGAGGGGGCAGGAGGAGCATAAGTTCAAGGCCAGCCTGGACTTCATATAAAGGAACATTAGAATATGATCTATCACTGGGAAATCTCTAATCCTCTAAGAAGACAGTCATTTATTTTAAACTGTGAATTTATTTTTATTCTTGCTGTATTTATGTGTGTGAGAGTTCAGATACATGCATACCGTGGAAAGTATATGGGGAGATGTGTGTGTGAGTACAGGCGCATGCATGCTGTGGCATGTATATGGGGAGATGTGTGTGTGAGTACAGACGCATGCATGCTGTGGCATGTATATGGGGAGATGTGTGTGTGAGTACAGACGCATGCATGCTGTGGCATGTATGTGGGGAAAGGATAACTCCCAGCATCTGCTCCTTCCTTTGGCCACAGGTTCCATGATCAAACACAGCTCGTCAGACTAGGGTGGCACTCTTACCCCATGAACCTTCTCACTGGCCCTTAACTATACATTTTAGTGAATAAACATAACACCTAATTCCAGGAATCAAATGAATAAACTAAGAGTTTGAATGGTTGCCACTAGCAATGATATGAATGTTTAAAGATCAAAGATGTAGGCAAAACCCTGAGTAGATAAATACCAGGAACTATTTCAACAGCTTGATTGCAGCAATCTACAGCAGTATTTTAGTTGTTCAAAGGCATGAGAAAGCTCGGTAGCATTTTAGCAGATATTCCATTTAGCAAAATATTATTCACTGGATTGTTCCCCTCCCCCACAAATACTTTGGTAAGCTGACACCCAGTATCTGTGAACATGGCCTGACTCAGACAGGGTCTTTACAGAAGTAGTCAAGTTGAATTGAGGTCATTGGATAGACCCTAACACAGTGTGACTATCCTTATAAAATGGGGAGGGACATTTGCATGTGTGCATGCACATATGCACACACACATGATGCCATATTAACATGAATGCAGAGATTAATGTGATGTAACTATAAGCCAAGGTGTATCAAAGAGTGCCAGAAAACCATCAGGAGTGGAGGGTAGGGATGAAACAGAGTCTGCACAGCTCACGAAGGAATCAACTTTCCAGCACGGATTTCATACTCCTAATTTCTACCATGGGACAAGGTTCTTTGTTTGTTTTGACTTTTTTCCTTTTGTTTTTTGTGACAGGGTCTCTGAGTAGCTCTGGCTATCCTGGAACTCACTCTGTAGACCAGGCTGGCCTTGAACTCACAGAGATCCCAGTGCTGGCATTAAAGGCATGCACTATTACCATCCCAGTGGTTCTTTGAAGCCACTCTAACGTGGTGCTTTGCTGTGGCAGCAGTAGGGAACTGGGGCATAAGGAAAAGGAAAACATTAATGTGGGAGACAGAAGAGTTCATTGATTCCTTCCCGCTGTATGCAGTAAGGGGCAGTAAGAGAAGTTTATAAACTGTTCTTCTCAAAGTTGTAAAAACCACACATTTTAGACCAGTAACTTTCCCCCACCTCAGCTCAATCTAGCCCAGAAGCTTCTACATCCAGTCATAAATTAACAGAGAAACCCAGAAGGCCCCGAGCTGGAACTGATCTGAAGTTTCTTCCCTGAGGATTAGCTTTCACGGTACATAAAGTACTATGCAGGCTTCCAAGGGATGGAACCAATCAGCAGTCCTACCCATCTGTGATGCCTACGGACCACAACAATGGCCAGCATGGGACCATTACCCTATGGATGCAGTAGTGGCACACAAACCTTAGCAGCGGCAACCAACAGCCCTCTAATTGGATGTAAGTCTATTCAACAAGAGAGAAAGCACATCTGATACTGGAAACCTAGCCAACCACTCAGGGCTGAAGAAATCTGGGTGTTGTAAGAGAAAGTACAGCTAGCATTTCACTAAGTCAGCATAATTCCCAACAATCTAAACACTTGTCCTTATATCTGCAGATAAGTATAGTCCTCACCTCTCATCAAGAAAACTTCTTTGCATCAGACAGAGGCCATTACAGAAAACCACAATTAAAAGACAGAGTTGCAGAGCTTAGTCCCAACTATAACACAATCCTGTACCTAAAGCTGAGGGAATATTTTGGAATGCCAGAAGCTACACCCACAGTTTCACCAACATGGCTGATTACACATGACCTGAACAAAGACAGCCCTAACAGAGGAGATAATATAAAGCAGGGAAGACCATGAGGCCTCAGCCCTGCATAGAGAACTATAGGCAACTAAGAATACAGAGAGCAGGGGAAGCAGTCTTCCCCAAAGAAGGGCGCACAGCAACTGGGTATCCAATACCACAGGGTCAGCTCTGAAAATATATACAAATGAGTAACATTATTCAAACTGAGCATGCTGGATTTATGTCTTTGGGCATGCATGCATGCGTACACACACCACAAATGTATTTAACAGCAATTGATGAGAAGAGAGGCCATGAATGTGAAGGAGAGAAGGAGAGGTATATGGACGACTTTGGAGGGGGGAAAGGGAAGGGGGAAATTATGTAATTATATTATAGCCTGGAAAAATTAAAAAAAAATATTAACAGAGAAGGTTACAACATCCAATACAATCAACTTGTTTTGCCCAAAGGAAGGCATGGCTGCTGCCTCAGTTAGACAAATGTGCTTTGATCTTGAGGCAGAATGGCCCCAAATCACCCCCCTTGCACAACTAGCATAGTATATTATATCTAGTTAGGATTCATACTTTGAAAATGGTCCTTTCTATTTACTTGGAATTAAAGTTTATAATTTTAAATGGCTCTAAAGAGACTCTTGGCTTTTTTTTATTGTGTAACATTTGACACAAATAAAGGAATGTGCAACACATGTATAAGTCTTGAACACAATAATAAGATGAATTCTCTGTGAATCTGTATCCAAACGAGAATGAGACTGACCAGGATGATCACGGTTACTCTAAGACTCCTCCCCTCCTCCCCCTTCCCCTTCCTCCTTTGCCTTCCAGTAGCTGCCATACCCAGTGTCTATCTGCTGTTGCTACCACTGTGTCACCTCTGTCCCACGCGAAGATGCACTCCACCGCCTCCCTCCAGTCCTAGACCTTTAAGTAATGACTCCTGTTAGAAATGCTTCTTGTTTGGTCTTAGCTTAATCCTCTTCACAGAATCAAGTTACAGGTAACTTCATCTGATGTGACATTCATCTCCAAAGAGATACAGAGACTGTTGTACAATGGAATGATGTTAAGATCTTCATCATTTTTCTTCTTTTTCTTTTTTGAGCTTCCAAACCACATGGGTGCCCTGAGGATAAGAAGCCTTTTTTTTTTTTTTTTAAATTCACTGTAGATTTTCTAGATTATGGTCAAGTTTTTACTAATGAACTGGTTCATAACAAGAATTGAATAATTCCAAGATGAGGGCTGGCTGTGCCAGAAGACAAGGTAACTAGATTGAAAAGGTTGAGTCACCTGACATTATCCTGAACTTTCAGCCTCAAGGTAATTTAGGAGGCCCTGGAAATAAGAGTCAAGTAATGTGACCAAAGATTTGTGAACTGGAAAGATGGCCCAGTTGGTGATGTGCTTACACCACAAGCATGAGAATTAAGAATCTGATCTTAGATTCCACAGGACATAAAAAGCTGGGTGTAGTGTGTACAACATAGGAGGGGGACAGAGACAGGAGGATTCCTGGGGCTTGTTGCCTTGTCAAATGGCAGCCTCCCTGTTCAGTGAAAGATGCTGCTTCATTAAATAAAGTGAAAAGCAAGGATGACACATGATTTGTGAGTTCTAAAAGTACACACACACACACACACACACACACACACACACACTCCTCCATCAGTCATGTTCATGTAATGTTAGGCTATACTATGGACATCAAGGCTAAGGTGAGCTTCCCAGATGGACTTCATTACAACCTCTCTGCATTTGGGATCCTCCAAGTCCTACACGTGTGCTCAGTATGTAATGAAATTACACCATTGAGTTTTGAGTTTTTATGCAAATGACTGAACCTAAAGTAGTAATGGATCCCCTAAATTTTAGTCACCTGAAATCTCTAAGTGCCTGTCTGTTATTTGTAGTGATGTCAATTTTGCTGGGAACTATGCCTATTACCTATGGAATCTTGGATAACTCTGGATCATTTGCATTGGAATCCCATTACAGCATTGCCGGCTTGTTGTTAGTGCTAAATGCAAAACAGACATGGAGTAACTCAGTAATCACATCTCTCTACCATTAACATACCATGTCCTTTCTGTTTATCTTCAATAATGGGAAGAGGTCCTCTCCCAAGGAACTCATCACCTTGATTGAGCAAAGCTTCCTTTACCACATCGTATCCGTGTAGGACCACAGTAGGCCTGGATCCAAAGTATAGAGTGTAAATAGGCCCATATTCTTTGGCCAGCTGGAAGGAGACAGAAGTTTCTGCGTAAATAATATTGTGAAATCTTTTATGGAATGTGTGTAAGTAACAGTTTTGCACAGGGCTTGGCCTTTGCTGCATCTCATTTTTGGACTTTAACCTTCAGTGTCCAGTCCTTTTATTCCTTCATTTGCACATTGAACCTTACTCAGCATCTGAACAGCTGTCCACCAAGGAGCCATTACAGAGTTTAACATCTAATGGACGTGAGAGGGGGGAAAAGCATCTGTATTTGAGGTAGGATATCTTCAACACACATTCTGTCCATGAATGAAAATGTCCTTATTTAACACAATATTATGTACAATGAATTTAAATGGTGAAAAGTTAAAAAACAAATAAATGACATTTGTAAATCCAAATGGTGCATAATTCAAGGACAGTGATAAGGAGTGTGGCATTGGATGCCAAATAAGAACTTAATAGAAAAGTGGGGAAAGATCTAGAAGGGGATACCATTTGTATTAAACTAAAGATGTGGTATATACACTCAATAGAATGGTTTTTTTCAGTCATAAAGAAGAATGGAGCTATAGCATTGCAGAAAAACCAATGAATTGGAGATTGGAGATAATCATTTTAAGTTAATTAGGACAACCTCAGGGGATGCTGAGAACCACATCTGGGGCCCTGAGCTACATCCCTATTCCCCAAAGAAATTTATAAACACACACACACAATGTGTGTGCATACATGTGGGGTGACAGAACATTCCATGGCATACATGGGGAGGTCAGAGGACAGTCTTGTGTATCAGTCTTTTGCCTACTACCTTGTTTGAGGTAGAATCTCTTGTTTACCATTGTACTGAATCTGCCAGACAAACTAAACCACAGCTTCTGGGAGTTTCTTGTCTCCCCCTTCCATGTCACTGTAGGAACATTGGGGTCACAGAAACACACCACGGTGCTCAGCATTAACTGGGTTCTGAGGATATGAACGCTGGTCCTTACATTTGCTTGGCAAGAGCTTTATCCACTAAGTATTCCCTCAGCTACAACAAATAGGTATTTACATGTAAATTTGTGTTTCAATAATTTGTTTAAAACTTGAGCATGTTTTCTCTCATTGGTGGGTTCTATATCTTATACAGATACAAAAAATCACATTTGCACAGAATGCATTAAAGTAGAAGTGACACTGTCTGGGGGACAAAGTGGGGCTAGGGAGGGGCGGGAGAGGTTAGTGAGGTATTGGAGGGTTGTCCAAAGCATATTATATACTTGCATAAAAATGGCCTTCTTTAACCCAAATAAGCACTAAAGATGAAGCCAGGGCACTGGCATGTGCCTGCCCATAATCTCAGCACTTGGTAGGTGGAGGCAGAAGGATTGGAGTTGAAGGTCATCCTTGGCTATCTAGTGAGTTCTAGGCTAGCCTAAGTAGCTACATGACACCCCGTTGTGTCAAAAAAAAAAAAAAAATGGAATAACACCAAACCACTCCCCAAAGTCTAAAGAGGCAGAGCAAGCAGCCAGGGGAAGGGCTTAGGGAAAAGTTTATTGTCAGGTAGAAATGAAGGACTATGTCCAGATACTGATTGATGGTAGCAATATTCCAAAGGGAGAATGGAGCACTAAGATCACCTGCCATTTAGGATGGTTTCCAAGCCCACTTTATTATATCCCTACAGCAGAGTCCAAAACAGCCACTTGAAATTACATGAAGCTCAAGTGCCAAACAAATTAGTGAGGAATAAAGTTATACTTAAAACACAGCTGACATATAGCTCGGGGCCCTAAGTTTGACCCCTGCCCCCAATTCCATCTGCATTTAAGAATTCCAGGTCTTTCTGGGGTTTTTGTTTTATTTGTTTGGTGATTTTTGTTTCTAAAAGGCATCGAAGGAGTTACCTGTGGGGATTTAATAAAGTTTCAGAAGTTTTGGAGATATCAGAGGGAATCTACCCACAGTCTATGTGGGGGGTTAGTAAAAGCTCCAGAAGTCCCAGAGCTCTAACCACAGTCAGTCTAGGAAAATCAGAGTGGTGATTCAAACCTTTAATCCCAGCACAGGGAGTATCCTGGGAGTGGTGACCTACACCCTTAATCCCAACTGAGTCAAGGTCACTTCAGATTATAGAAGGAATTCCAGGCTCCCAAGCAGGTGTGGTGGGGCCACGCCTTAATTACTGAAAGAATACTTAAGATGGGATTCAAACACAGAGGGAGCCATTCCAAGGGAAGCGAGGCTGAGGAAGCTGGAAGACAGCTAGGTAAGATCTGACTGTGGTGTTTATCTAGTATCTCCAAAACTTCTGAAACTTTATTAAATGCCCACAGTTACCCCTTGTTCATTGTTTTCTTCTGGCTCCCTGGGTTTTCTCTTTGGTTCATCTTCTTTCCTTTCTCCTTTATCCCCCCACTCACATCTCGCACTCGAACAGTGGAAAATTCTGTCATCTGACGTCACCCTTTTCCATCCCCAAGGATGAAGCATGCCACACAGAGAGTCCTACTGTCTTTTGGGGTACAGCCTGCCAGTCCTTCCTCTCCTGGCCCCTCTGAGCTGCTGTCTTCTTTGTCTCTCCCAGAGAGTCTCCACTAACACCCCAGTGTTACTTCCTCACCAGAGCCTGTGCCCATGTGCATAGCTTTGTTTCTACAAATGACTCTTGATGCTGGCAGTGGACAATTTCCCAGCTTGTGTGCTGGGTTCTAATTCCCTCAGGCTATAGTAAAAAGCACAGTTCCTCGTAGCTGTGAAAAGTTCTAAAAGCTGTGAAATCAGCTCTCTTTACTTCTCTCCCTATCCTTTCCTGTAACTTCAACACACGCCCTTAAGGACACCAGTGCACTGAAAGCTTCCTTGCCAAGGCACCTTTAAAAGTTCTACTTTGCTAAGTCTCTTGTTATTTTACTAGAAATTGGTGTCACACGATTAAAATAATTAATTTAGTGTAACCTTCCTTTTGGCTCCAGGACACCCACTCTTTGGAAGCACCTCTTAGCTCGCTGGTTTCTCTGCTTAGTTCTCTCGATGGCCCCTTTACTGGGGTACTCTTGAGATTATGCTTCAGTCTACCCATTCCAGTATGATCTCATCCTATTTCATGGCTTTAAGTACATTCTGACACCCAAACTTTAAAAATGTAAATCTGGGCTCAGTCCTTGAATTTCAGTTTCATGTATTAAATTACCTGCTCACATACTTACTCCAATTGTTAGGTCTTTGAAATAACATGTCAGACTAACCTTCTTGTCCACTCAACCTGACTAATATGAAATAAAGAAAACAACCTGCTTCCTTAGTCTCTCCCATCTGACTCTGTCGCAACCTGCTGAGCCAAAATTTAGTGACCATTCCTAATTCTTAATCTTGTACCTCTTATCACCTCTGTCAACAGATTCTGTTGCCTCTGTCTTTTGCAGGCACAGTTAGAACTTAGCCACCTTTCCTTATCTCCTCCATTCTTACACTAGACTGAGCCACCATCACCTCCCCCTGGGTTATTGTTGCATAGGTGGGATGTGAACAGGTGATGTTGTGCATGGGTGGGAGAAGCGAGACTCTTTGTATCTGGAGCTCAATTACACTTTAAAACTCCCTGTGTTCAAAAAGTAAAGTTGGGCCAATGAGATGGTTCAGCAGGTAACCAGTTTGAACCTGAATTCACCTTGGACCTACACTGGAAGGAGACAACCACATGTGTGCCATGCACTTGCTTTCAAGCACATAAACACATATATGCATACACACACAAACTAAATAAATGTCATAAAATAAAGTTTTAAAAGTAAAGTCTAAAATGATTGCTCCCACCTTTGTATTGTTGTTTTCTGTAGTGATGTACAAAGACATGAGTTGTTTTCATTCTGTCTGAGTCACTCTTGTTAGAATATGCTTGAGGATTTTTCTATTGTTATGCATCAATATTCTCAGATCTAAAAGACATCTTTTCATAAAGCATGAACCAATCTGTTTGTCTAGTAAATATTTAGTGCAAAGATTTATAATCAGAGAAATTTTTACAGAGTTCTTCTATCTTAAAGAATGTATTTTTGCACAGTAAATTTGGGGAGATATCATTTTTCCACCGGTAGCCAGGGCAGACAAGCTATAGCATTAAGGGAGGGAACAGGCCCTCTTTAGGAGAACCACAAAGCTTCCCATAGATAGTTTAGTATAAAATGATAATACACACTTTTATACCTGCCAAGCTTGACATTGGCATTATATGTTATTGGGGTCAGCCTTTCATTTAACGTATGTTCTGATCCCAGAATCCTATTCAGAAGCCAACCAGTATCTTCATGTTAAGGCCTCTTACTACCGCTCCATAGTGACCCAGCCCTGAAAAGGATGAGGATTATTTGTATTTCTATAACTCCCAAAAGGAACATCCCAAAGAGCCTATATGATAAGCATAACTAAGAAAGGACACTGTGAGAGAGCAGAGCATAGGATGAAAGTCCTTACCTTGGAAAGAGATGAAGGGAGGTCTTTGAGGTTTAACTGCAGTATATTTCCAATAATAGGAAGTGGAGTCGGGCCAGGGGGGAGTCTTCCCCCTGTGTGTGTTTTTGTCCACACTGAAAGGAAACTAAGGCAAGTCACACAAACCACAAGAATAAGGGTAGTGATTCCCAAAAGCTCCATTTCAGCTCTGGGATGTTAAGCAAGGTTGCTTGTTAAAAAGCAAAGCTTATGCAGGAGGTGTTCCCTGCTGGGCAAAGACTGTTCTGAATTTTGGACTTGGAAAGAAAAACAGTTGGGGTTGGGTTTGTTTGCTGAAGTCTGAGCTCAAGAAGGGCTGTTGTTTTATACTTTTACTCAGAAAATCTGTAACTTTTGGTTTTTGTATGTATGTATGTGAGGTTTGTGTGTCTTTGGGTGTGTGTGTGTCTGCACATCAGTGGACGTTCTAGGTTCTTGATGCCCACCATGTTTAAGATACATCCTTTATTGTTTGGATTTGCATTTGCCAAGCTATCTGGCTGTTGAACTTCCTGGGATCCCTCAGTCCCCATCTCCCATCTTGTCATTAGGATTACTGAGCTCTGCACAGGTGTGGGGATTTGAACTCAGGCTGTCTTGCTTGCAGAGAAAATGCTTTTCTCCCTGAGCCATCTCCCTAGCTCTTCTTTTTATTGTTGAAGACTTGTTACTGCATGTGTTTTTTTCTTAGCACTGAGAGTTCTCTACATACAAAGCTGCATTTTACTTTTCATAGTTTTTTAAGACTGTTAAGTATTATATTCACAAACTAGGGTTGGGGAGCTAGGTTAGGTTACATGCCCTGAGATGTTTGGAAGAGTTTCCTCAGATATCAGGTCTCTCATCAGGTTAAGTGGTTTTTTCCATCATCGAGTAACTGAGCAAACACAACACAGTATAGATAAAAGATAGTCCTTAAAAAGGGATGAATTCTGATATGTGCTATAAGGCAGATGGACCATGAAAACTCTGTGCCCAGGGAAAGGTGTAAATTTTTGTATGATTTCACCCATATGAGGTATCTCAAAAGGGCAAATTGATATGAAGGGAGCTATTGTGTAATAGGTACCGTTTCTGGGATGTTGGATAGGTACAGCTTCTGGAAATGCTGATCACAGTAACGGTTATACAATGCTATGTGTGAACTTAAAGCCACTTAATTACTTTAAACATGGCAAAGGGCTTTTTTCTTCAGATGAGGTTTGCTATGTGGCTTTGGCTGCTTGAACTCAGACTCCCGAGTGCTATGTGTAAATGCAACCATATCAGGCTAAAATTTATATTGTTGTGTATTTTGCAACAGTAAAATAAAAGGCAGTGTTGATAGCTGAAGTGTTATTTTGTTATCTAAAATAATAAATCTCTGTTGAGCCCGGGCTGGCCTTGTACTTATCCTTTATTTTAGCCTCCTGAACACTGGGATTACAAGCCTGTATCAATCTGAGCTTGGCTCTTTAAAATAATAAATCTTTTGATTATGTACAGCTGTTTCATAGTCTAATTTGCTGTTTATTTTTCTGAGGCAGGGTTTATGTATGTAGCATTTACTGTTCTGGGACTAGGTCTGTAGACCAGGCTGGCCTCAAATTCAGAGATCCACTTACCTCTACCTCTGCTTCCCAAGCGCAGGGAATAAAAGTGAGTGCCACCACTGCCCAGCCTGATTTACTATTTTTAAAGATCTAAAAACCAATGTCTGCAGTGAAAGTAAAAATCTACATGCACGTAGCCCTAGAATTCTTAAAGGTCTAGCTTCACCTATGCTCACCACACAGCCAGCCCTGTACTGCCCACAGCAGATCAGTGTGTACCTTTAGTATCAAGTTTGTTTTGTTTTTTATTCAGACAGGTGCATCAACAGGGTGATTCTTAGAAAAGGCTGTTCTAAAGCTCTCTAATCTATCAGGCCCTGATTATACTCTTGGAAAGCTTTGCTTCCAAATTTTCTTTCCAGTCTTTGGAGGAACTCAACAAGGTGTGGCAAGATTTAGGAGGCCTGCCATGATCTATGTCGCCCACCCTTTCCTCCGTGTTCCCATCCCCGCCTGGACTAGTGTTTGCATGGAATTGTTTTCAACTCCTGAAGGATTTGTACTGGGATTTTCATAGTATCAGCTTAAATTTCTTGTAAAAAAGGTTACAGCTCAAGATATACTTTGCACACCATCCAGTTTGTCCTATTATACAGACTAGCAATTTTTAGTACAGAAGTCATTAAATAAAAACTTAGAATGCCTTCATTACTCCTCAAGGAAATGTCACACTCATTTGAAACGTTTCTCTTCCCAGACTAAGGCAACCACCAACTTACTTTTATGTGTCTTTGTGTATAGACTAACCTGTTTGAATATTTTATATAATTGGAGTCTTACAGTACCTTGCCTTTGGTGTCTGCTTTCACTCAGCATGCTTTCAAGGTCCATCTGTGCTGCAGCATATGAGCGTACAGCCACATTTTTCATGACATGAAAATGTCTGCCCAGAGATAGGTGAATCAGTTGTAGGATACGCTTCAGTGTTCTTGGATAGGTATCCAGAACTGGGATGATTGGGGCATATTTTGACTATTGAACATTTCAAGAAATAGTCAAAATGTATTCCAAAGTAAATTACAACCCCACCAGCAATGGACATCATTTCTTATTGTCATTATAGGCAGCCTATAAAACATGAAGTGTTATCTTACTGTAATCCCCTAAAAACTAATGGCACTGTCTTACTTAGGGTTTCTATTGCTGTGATAATACACCATGACCAAAAGCAATCTGGGGAGGAAAGGGTTTGTGTCATCTTATAGCTTGTAATCCATCATCCAAGGAAGTCAGAGCAGGAGTCCGGAGGTAGAAGTCATGGAGCAATGCTGCTTACTGGCTTGCTTGCTGTGGCTTACTTAGCCTGCTTTCTAATAGTATTCAGGACTACTAGCCCAGGGTGGCATTGCCCTGGGCCCCTTCCACATCAATCAAAACTTATCACAGGCCAATTATTGGGGGCCTTTTCACAACTGAGGTTCCTAATTCCAAAATTACTCTATCCTGTGTCAAGTTGACATAAAACAAGCCAGTGCAGACACTCAACACTTAGAAAAAAAATGGCTTTATGTACATGAGTATTTGCCTGTATGCATGTTAAGTGCACACATGTTCAGTGTCCACAGAGGCCAGAAAAGCGTCAGGTCTCCTGGAACCGTAGTTATATACAGTTGTGAGCTGTCATTTGGGTATTGGGAAGAGCTGTACATGCTCCTAATCACAGAGCCATCTCTCCAGCCCCAACACGGAATACTTTACATGCTCTGTGTATGTCCTAGAGAAGCATGGATTGAGACAGATCACACATTTGAATATTAGGTTATTTATTTATTTTTGGTAACCTAAGGAGATTAACTTGAGCTTTTTTCACTCTTCCAGCATTGCATTCCGTTCTTTCCGTTTAGCTAGTCTTATCTTTAAAAGTAACCCTCCCATGAGACTGTTGAGTCTAAGAGAGCAGAGCCCGTCTCGTTAGCGATTAACTGTTGGTCTGTTAGCTTTACATTTAGGTTTCCTGACACACACCAGGTTATTCTCTTTTGTTGGAATTTAACTTTATGTTCAATCTCTTTTTTTCTGTTATATAAGGAGAGTTGCTTTCTCTATTTGGAAATGTTTTCTTGGGGTCTTCCCACAGAAATCATTTATGCTTATTTCTAACTGGCTGAAGGTTGTCCCTGGGGATATTAACTCATATAATTCATATGCATACCTGGGTTGAGCATATATATGGACTGACTACAGCTTATAGTCTTGGAGAACCTTGAGGTGCTTGCATGAGGTGAGAAAGTAAGGTGATATCACTGAACTGTCCAATACAAACATAACTTCAAATTCAAGAGGTGTGCCTGAACAGAGCTGATAGGCACAGGGGACTCATTGTGCAGTTTGTCTGAATTTCCCTTGTATGCCTGAATTCCAATTCAGCTTAACAGAGCTACTGAGATGCAAATCCTGACTGACTAGCAAATGGAGAGATTTGGAGGGCAAACTAGTTCACGCAATTCTTTCAGTCTATGTGTGCACCAAGACCTGGGAAGGGGACTTTTTCAGTCAAGGAGCGGAAGGGCCACCTACCTGAATACAGGTGCTATGCCACAGTATCCACAATGCTATTCAGTTCCATCTGGTCAATATAATGGAAAAATGCTGCTTGTCCAGGCTCTAAAAGGCTCATGTTTCTGCCACCAGCTATTATTTTGACCAGCTTCTCTAGAGAGAACACTTCTTCCCGGCCCTACAGAAGGCAGAAATAGCCAACCCATGGGTCACAACTTAACAGGTTAACCAATCACTCTTCCTTTTTCCTGGCCTGTTTAGACTATTAGACCCTCTCGAATCTTTCCTAAACTCAGAGCCTCCACTGTTCTAATTGCTTCAGTCAATACGGTTAGGACTGTGGTAAAGACCCTGGATCTATGGTATAGCTCAAAGTGTTGATATTTGCTTTTGGTTTTGAGACAGGGTTTCTCTGTGTAGATCCAGTTGTCCTAGAACTCATTCTGTAGACAAGGCTGGCCTCAAACTCACAAATATCCACCTGCCTCTGCGTCTTGAGTGCTGGGATTGAAGGTGTGTGCCACCACTGCTCTGAGCTTACTTTGCTACTTGTTATTCATGTGATTTTTGGGTCAAGTGACTCTTCTAATCCCCAGCTGTAAGATGATAGCAGAACCTCTTAAGGCCTGGAGGATTCAGAGAGAATGCCTGCAGATGAGGACCTGTGCCAATAAAGGGAAACTGTTAACGGCCCGAGGCTTGTAATGAGAAGGCTCCCACGCTTCCTGGTAATAATGAGGTAAGAGAAGTCAGGAAATTGTATTTTAAAATGTTACACATTACTTTCCCACTGCCTCAAACACATTGCATAATCACCATTCTCAGCTGGCCGCCTTCCATCCATCCTTTGAATCGGCTCATTTCACACATTGTTTCCTAGAAACCACCAGATTCGGTTGATCTTCACTGACCCTGCCATGGTCCTCTTCTCTATTATATTTGTGCCTGTTTACTTGAACTCACACGGCCACCGCCAAAACTACAGGCCTTTTTTGTTGCTTTAGCAGCACAGTAGCTTTCTAATACTTACATGAGAATGCATTTTTCAATGTTAAAAAAATATAAAGTAAAAAATGGATTAAAAGAAATGGCAATGACAGGTAATATTTCCAAAGAAATAGGTTATCATGGTCCCCTTTGTACTGTAATAGTATCTGAAACTGGGCAATTTATAGCCAGTATAAATTGGCTCTTGGCAATAGAGACCACGCCCCAAGACCAAGAGGATAGGAGTGGCTGTCTCCTACCAGTGCTTCAGCAAACATTGGTTTTCTTTTGTCATCCTTTACAGGAGCTAACATCCCATCTCTATCATTCTTGTCCTGGCATTTGGCTATCTGCAACTGGAAGAAGCTATGCAGCTGCTCCAAGGTCATACACTGAAATATTTCCCAATAGGGTGGGGAGTAGTTATTGCTCAAGTATTTACCCACATATGCCAGGATCTGCCTTCAATTCCCTGCACAACAAAGAAAGGAAATAATTTCTTCCACTAGGTACCTTAGAGAACAACCTTATAATACATCTTCTAGAACATGTTGCTACAGACACAATGGCCCTCTCTTCACCTTGGAACAACGATAACCTTTACTCCAACTCTCAACACTTAGTTCCTATTTCTGCTTCCTCAGAACAGTCTTCAGCATTCTATCTGTGATATCTCAAAACTCATTTTCCCTACAGCTCTCCTTGCTGAGTCCTCATGAGAACTTCCTTCGACATTCTGTTCACAGAATTCTAGACTGTTTCTAGTCTGCTTCTCCAAATTCTCTACTCATTACTCAATTCTAAAACTATGTCCACATTTTCAGAAATTTATTACAGCAACATTCCACTCCTCTGGAACCAATTTCTTCTTTGTTCATCTTGCATTGCTCTAAAAGAACACTGTAGACTGGGTAATTTATGACAAACAGCAATCTCTGACAGTTCTGGAGGCTGGAAATCCAAAATTGGGGACAATACTTGGTGAATGTCTTGCTCTCTCTCTCTCTCTCTCTCTCTCTCTCTCTCTCTCTCTCTCTCTCTCACACACACACACACACACATATACATGCATATATATACATGTATGTGTGCTTGTATTTTATTTATATATAAAATACTGAATGTGAGAAACAAGGTGAGAGGGGGGAAGGGAAAGGAGGAGGGAGGCAGCATACACATGGAGACAAAATTGCCCTCTTTAAAGATGAACTCATTCTTACTATTCATTCACGGTAGCCATTGCTTAGTCTCCTCTTGGGCTCTAACTGGCGACTGGAGGCTGTTCTTAACACATACTTTTTGAAGAACATATTCATACCATGGTACACAGTGAGGAAAACAAGTGTCATTATGAGTCATGGTCTGAGCAATGAAGGACTCTAGGAGTGAAAACCTGACAGTTTGTTCTCAATGTTGGCACAAAAAACATGATGAAGACAGGGCTCAGACACTAGTCTGGGTTACTGGAATGTCCCTGAAGGTTGTGGCTGATGTTTAAAACTAGCTATCTCACCTCAGCCCTGAAGATACATACCTATGTGGTTTATTTCAGTCACACTCATCAGGCACTGTGCTCATTCTCCGGTGTGGGAATTTCTGATCTACTCCGAGACAGAAATATACTCATGCCCTAGCAGTGACCATATGGAAATTACTATACTAGTTACAGCAACTTGTGTTGCTGAAGAGCTGCCTTGCAAAGGTGAGTACATAGTTTAGAAAGAGCTGATAATTTTCCATGGTTACTCCATAGGACTTCATTCGCATTCTAACTTAAGACTACTTATTTGACTATATTTTCCTCACTTTCTTTTGGTTTTTTACACAACAAAACGGAGCAAGTCTCAAGGACCAGGCACCATCTCAGGGGTTAGTAACAGATACAATCCCCAGGCAACAATACAGCCATAGTGCATGGATTTTTATGTGACAATACACTCTAAGCAGGGCACAAGGCAGGATTCATGTTCATGCAGGTTAAATGGAAAATGCTAACTCTGAGCACAGAGTTCAGGGTGAAATCTCTGAAGTGATGAAGACCATTAGTAGTTAGCATAGGAGAGTGGTGCTACCAGAGAGGAAAAGTAAGCCAGGACAGAACAAAGGTTAATAGAGGGAAGGCACATTCATGGACTTTAGAGGTGAGTGGCTGGAGAGGCCAGCAGGGCCAGATAATAAAGCCCCTCACCTGCATACACTGGGTTTAATCATTTAAGAGCAAGAAGTCACAATTGCTAATTCACACTTTCCTACAGGAAAGGGCAGAACTCATCTTAATGCCAGAGACTATAGGACAACAAATTCAATTTGGTAGCTATAGCTTTTTGGTCTGCGGCAGCTAATGTGCGATAAAATGGGGGTGGATCCCAAAAGTGGAACAAAGGGACTCCTTCCTGAGATCACCAACTATTTCCTGCTGGCCCAAAAGCGGTTAGAAATTGTCTCCACAAGAATGTTGGTCCAACCCCAACTCTGGTAACCTCTGACAGCAAACGTAAGCTGCCTCCTCCCTTTAATGTAAAACTGTTTTCCCCCAGAACAAGCTCTAAGGGTGTGTGTGAGGCCTGCCTTCCTTCTTCAATGCCCTGCTCCTGACTTATCCGGCAAACAGCAGCAACGCTTATCAAATTCCAGAGTTAGGAAAAGTGAAAATGTTATTTTAAGAAAATTATACCTGGTAGGCAATATTTTGGAAGAAGTATAGGCCTCTACAGTTAAACTCAATCAGCAAACAAACTTGCTCTCTAAGTTGAACCGGGCAAGATGGCCTTGATAGCAGATTAAAAGAATAGAAGAGCATGAAGATACAATGGGGAAAAGAAAATAAACACAGTCACTGATAGGAAAATAATTTTATTTAGGTTCTTATTTTTAAAAAGGTAGCTCTCACATATAAATTTAGACTTAAGATTACAGTGTATATTTACCAAAAGGAACATCCCTGAAGGATGGCCAGACTTAGTTCACTGAATGGGCACAGGGAAGCTCACTCCCTAGGGAGCTCAAGTGGAAGTGTTTTCTTTAATCTTTCACAATGGCACCTCCCTGATCCTCAACCTGGCCAACAGGACCTGTGGCTGATACAAAAACCCACAGCCATCACTTTGGGGCAACAGCATTTCACTAATGGGAAAAAGAAACATCTTTAGAAATGAAAGCATAAAGCTCAATGATCCAGATATCCCACAACAATCATTATTTATCCACAGCAACAATATGATAGGTGTATTTTTTATAGTTCAAAAATTCTTATAACAAGGGTTAAAGAAAACAAGATTCATTTAAGGGTATTTTATATAATTAAATGAGAAAAATTATTTTCTTCATATTACAAATGCCTCTAAACTATAAGGCCTAGGAAAAAAGACCCATTTAAATCTGGGCTTTTTTTTTTCCAATAAAATGTTTGGCACAACCTTTCAGCTGTTGTGAGATAAATAGCTAAGAGGTTTCAGGAAGTGGCCCTATTACTTTTCTGTCTGGCTTCAACATAATATACACAAGAGCTGTCAACAAGCTTGGCAGACTCAGGTTTACCTGTGCAGCTCAATGTTCCAGGAAAGCTAATGTGATGGGGAAAAAGGTCTGGATGAAGTACATCTCCTATAGTCACAGGTTAATGTGTCATCTTCTCATGAAAAATAAATCCAACAACTGCCCAGGATGTCAATAAAATTCTGAATTCTTAGAGGTGAAGTTTGGAAAAGCATCCCAGGGTCACAGGGGAAAGAGACAAAGATGACCAAGGATACTTTCTAGGTTACTTGGTTCCACACGCTGTGAACTACTTTAAGGAGAATCAGTGTGTTAGCAACCATGGCAGCCCTAGAACCTTGGCCTTTAGACCAAGTGCTGGGGCAAATCAATATACCCCAAATCCAGTTTTAAAAATACAAACTTCCTGCAAAATTATGCTATAATACTGTGCAGCAAATCAGGGATTGCACACTTCTGTCTGGTTAAAGCCTTGTCCCAGCTTTGGTCAGCCAAAAGGTGACATCTAAGCAGTTGTCAGTGGCTAAAACCAGGCACTTTAGTCACACATGGGCCGGGGCAGTAATGTTGACATCATCACCCAATGGAGGAAACACAGCTTTGGTGCAAGGTAGGTTTTAACACCCTTAAAAACAGCTGCTTTATCTCTGAGTTTACTAATGCAATAAACTAGTGATGAGGAATCTCAGTGAGAAACCTCTGGTTGGGTAGCAAAGTGCATGTCCCTGCAGGCCACCAGCCTGAATGTAGGAAAACAGAAAGGTACAATTTGAATCAAGTAAAGTTGCTCAACTGGAAGACTATTTCCTAGGAATCCAGAGGCCTGGCTGTTACTCACATGGAGGAATGCTGGGACTGGACTTTAATGAGAGGAGCCGGGTCCACAGGCGTCATCAGTCTTCTTTAACGTAACCATTTTCTGATCTCCTTGCTCTTGAAGGTCTGAGCATACATGTCCCCAGGGACCAATGTAAACATTATTCAATAGACCTCAGTTTTTTGTTTTTAAAAACACAGCTTGTTATAGAGTGTTGGACATTCCAGTGCAGGCAGTATCTTAGCATCACTTTCCCTCATTCATGAGTACCGGTTTACATAGGAACATATACAGGATACTTGATAAAACTGTGGTTGAAAGACCATTTGAGTACCAGACAGCTGGTTCTATCCTGCAGTCAGCTGGCAAACCAGGACTATGACAAGAGAGCCACAACAGAGCACAAATTCTCTTTGAATCTGAAGAGTTCATATAACCACTGTTCCCACTTAGCCCCTTGGGTCACATCTTGATATGGGAGAACATTTCCACCTCTTGCATCAACCTGTGTTCTCTTTGTTTTGGATGGGGCTTTCTCCAGAGGGTTCAAGAGCCTCCTCAGGGGGAAGGGAGCCTTCTCTTCCAGTCCTAACATCAGAATATTTCAAAGCGCAAGAGGAATCCACAAACATGTTAGGGATGTTGCTGCCAAAGTAGATCTTACTGTTAGAAGCAATAGCCTGGTACTTCTTGAGCTCCAGATACTCCGGGGTCAGTTTGTGCTGTGTGGGGTAAACAAGAGCAAAGGGTTAGAATAGTTGGTGCAACAGTCATCTCTATCTCCCTAAGACCATTTCTCTAGCTGCTCTCCTGAGTAATATGATTCAACTTGGAATGTTTGCTAGTGACTCTATTTCACTTAGGAGTATGGCTGTCCTCTGAACAGCTAAATTCTTAATATCCTTAAACAAGCTCATGCAGAATAAGCTGTATGTTTTTTTTAATAGATTGGGAATTAAATATTATTTCTTTTGTGGCTTAGTAAGTGGTTTTCATGCATTTTCTATTTCATGTAGCTTTCCTCAACCAGGAACTGACACAGAACTTCTACTGATTCTCTTGAGAGATGTACACAAGTCAACAGATCAGTGTTAGGGCTTCTAAGGAAAAGCCTAGGTTCACAACTGTATAACCAGATGTCTTAGTGACTCAACTTTTTTGACCAAATATGAGAACTGGAATATGTCAAGCCATCCACCTAATCTGGCATCTTGCCTTTACTCAGAAGTTGGCTGTTTAAATTATTTGTGATAAGACAGATGTTTGTCAACCACCCAAACTGCTTCTACAAATGTGTGATTTTTGAAACAGGACCTCACGTGTCTCAGACTGGTCTCAAACTTGCTAGGTAGCTGAGGATGACCTTGAATTTTTAATATCTTTGTTTTAACCACCAGATTACTGGGATTCCACACATCTGTCACCACACTCAGGGTTATGTGGTACTGGAGACCAAACCCAGAACCAGGTATGCTATCCAAGTACTCTACCAACTAAGCTACATTATCAGTCTCACTGTGTAAGTCACAGTGCCAAGATATATTCAACCAAACTTGCTTTTGGTTTAAAACTCTTTGTTGTTCCCCAGAATACATGCTCTTAATGTTCCCCAGGACCATCCTAGTAATTCCCTAAGTCGTTCTTGTCCTTTGGAGTGCCGGAACACCTCCATTGTTTCCTCTGATATTAAATGTTTCTAAATTTATACTGCTTTCCAAAGTCCTGACAATGTACACTCTGCCAACCCACTGTATCTTACCATTTCTTCTAAGTTATGTCTTTTCTTTCTAAATTGATTTGAACCCTTCAAACTGCATGATCTACTTAGCAATCTCACTATCACACACATGAGGAAATGTGTGTGTGTGGAGGGGGAGTTAAAATAAGTGCTATAGCTGTGCAGCAGGAAGGGCGAGGGATGCCAACTGTACCACAATACATCAGTCTTCAACATGAAAAAGGATTTGCATGCTGGGAAAATAGTGCTGGGCAGCAGGACAGAAAGGTGGACAAAGATGAATATGTGACGCTCTGGGAGAAGAGACCAACGGGAGAGAGAAAAGGATGGAAACCCAGTGCTGCCACTCAAGTGAGAGTTTTTGCAGCATGAGCCTGGGAAGGCAACTGTCATTGTCAAGACGATACCAGCCTGAAGTGGGAGGCTACTCCTGCCATGTCTGTGGCTGTGTCCTGACAGACTCCCATCACTTTCCAGAATCACATTAATGGAAAACCTGGGTATGTCTCTGTGTGTGGAACATTCTACTCTGGATCAGGTGAGGAACAAGAAGATGGAGAGAAGCAGAAAGACTTTGGGGGGGACAGTCAAAGAGCTCAGTGGAGGAAAAAGGACAAAGCATACAGAAAGAGAAACAGAGAAAAACAGGGCTGAGAGAGCTTGTCATTTGAGGACGACGATGACTTGGCAGCTGTGTTGGGCTTCTCTGGCTGTGGTTTCACCAAGAAGAGTTACTGAGGTGCTCACTCTCTTTGGCCTAACTTTGGCCTCTACTAAATCTAACTTTGAATTATGTGTTGAGTTGGAGGTGGGGTGTCATTTCTTTTTTGGGCACCAGAGAAAGTCTTTAAGAATGTTAATGGGCAGGGCTAGAGGGTGGGCCTTTGCGGTTTCCCTCTGCCTTAGGAGAAAGGCACAGGATGCAGAGGTGATGCTATGGCAGATTCTGTCAGCCTCAGTATATTACCTCAGAACCTCTGCCCAACTGTGTTCCTTCCCAATGGAGAAAGACCTCCCTCTTTGAGGAAGCTTTCCCCAAATTTTCTCGAATCTTTCTCTCTGCATCTCTCCAACCTCTCATCTGAACATCCTCCTTTTTCCTGTGTTCTGCTTCTGTTTTAATCTTCACTCCTGTTCAGCTTGCAACAGAAGGTTTATCTTAGTTTCCAGTACACAGGTGCTGGCACATCCTTGGCCAGCTCTTCCTCCCAGCCTGCCCGGTGGTTCTCTAGCCACCTATGCATGCATGTGATTTCTGCCTGGATCAGCGTGTGTGGGGGTATGTGAGCATGATTTGTTGCAAACAGGGGGCTTGAGCTAGAATCTCAGAGCATTGCTGCCCTGGGTTCTTCAGGGTATGTAACAGGAAATTAAATGGGATGAGTGTTTGGTGTGGCTTGTGTCTATTGAATTTTAAACCTTGTTTCTTCTGTTTTGCTTCACTGAGGATTTCTGTTTTTGTCTTCCTCAGAAATAGGTTCTTAGAAGAACCTGTTTGATAAAAAAAAAAAAAAAAAAAAAAAAAAGGACTATCCCTCTTTTCCTGTCATGAGCCTCTACTTACAGTACAAATGAACAGTTTCATGTCACTGACCTGTGCTTATGCTTCTACTTATCTTTATTCCAGCTCCTTACTTTTATAAGTAATAGATAGCATTCCCTCCCTAACCAATGGATCAATGTGTTTTGCAAAGTAACTGGTTGATGATGGATTGGCCACTACCTTTTTCTGACACTGAATACAGTTACTTCCTCTGCATTAGAATCCATGAAAAGTGAATGCAAACTAGCAACAGTCACTAGGGAAGTGGCATGCAAAGTAGTCACCTTGTTTGAGGTGGCATATTTGTGTGCAGCATAATACTCAGCATCTGCTTTCGCCTTCTCACGGGCCAGGAATGCAGCATCTAGCAAATAAAAGTGTCATGGAAACTTTAAAACAAAAGAAAACCGCCACTCTACTTCCTCACTGGGTAAGAATACCTTTTCTACTGATTCATATTTCAATTGTTTGCCTCACTTTCAGTTATAATATCAACATTTTTCAAAATCTCAATCCTCAGGACAGCTTCTTTTCAAGGAGAATATGTTCATCACTGTTGAACAACAACTTTTTGAATTCACTCATCTTCTGCTCTAGGTAGTTCCTTTTTCTTCTGTCCCTCTCCAGCTACCCATCACCCAAAGCCTTACACTACATCCAGGCAGGATTCAGGCAAAATAACCATGTCTAGACACAAAAGCTCCACTCTGTTTATTTCATTATTCCCATCCTTACCAAATTTGATGTAGAATCAGTTAACATAGAGGGATAAACAGCTGTGTATATAAGCGTTCTCAGGACTGTGATCTAAGAACATCAACATTAGCATATACAAGGACCTGGGTTCAAAGTCAAGCACATGACTATGTGATTACAGAGTTTCAGATTTTCTATTACTGGACCATATCTTTTCCCCAGCTAATTTGTTATTGCTGCTGACATGTGACAAACTGGTGGTGGTAAAGTTTATTATTTTGAACATTAAAAAATTATTTTAAATTTGTGTGTGTGTGTATACACCCATGAGAACAGTGCCCCTAGAAGCCTGAAGAAGGTGTCTGATCTCCTGGCCCTGCAGTTATAGACAATTGAGGACTACCTGACATGAATTCAGCTCCTCTGCAAAAGTAGTCTGTTTTCTTTAACCACTGAGCTATCTCTCTTCCTTTTACCTTGCATGTTCTTAAATATTTTCACTTTATTTTTTTTTATATGTGTGTGTGTGTGTGTGTGTGTGTGTGTGTGTGTGTGTGTGTGTGTGTGCATACACACATTATCTATATACAAGAGGATATTAAATCCCCTTAGGACTAGAATTATAAACGGTTTTGATCCACCACCTAGGTCTGG
This sequence comes from Phyllotis vaccarum, assembly GCA_033318265.1. Classification (NCBI taxonomy): domain Eukaryota; kingdom Metazoa; phylum Chordata; class Mammalia; order Rodentia; family Cricetidae; genus Phyllotis; species Phyllotis vaccarum. Next base: position 17,615,713 of record JARWLC010000004.1, on the reverse strand, counting down.
TGATTGAACCTGATCCTCTGGAAGAAAAGCCATTTCTGAGTAAAAAAGCCTCTTAACCACTGAGCCATCTTTGGATCCTTGTTTCATATATTCTTAACAAGAGATTTTGAGGAATTCTTATACTTCATCAGGGAATAAAAAAGAGCTAATAAACTCCATTGTAAGAAAGTAAATGAAAGACTGAGCTACTAGAGTCACAGCCTAGAGAAAGAGCAAGACTATAAAGTGATGTGAGCATGTCTTTCTGTAAGCTGTGAAATAAAGGAACTGTTTTGGCCCATGACAGGCACCGTAGCAGTAGACAGGAATCAGAACATAGGCTAAACAAACAAGCAAAGTTTAAAAAAAAAAGACGTGAGTCAACTGCCCAAGATTCAACATACAAGATAACACAGGTGAGCCACGGGCCATGTGGCAAGACAAATTAATAAAAGTTAAATTAATATAAAAAACTAACTAACAATATGCCTGAGCCATAGGCCAAACAACATAAAATTAACATAAGCATCTAAGTCATTTTTTAAGGAAAAAAAAATGGCCACAGACAGATCCAGACCGTAGGGCTAGTGAGGCCAAAACTCTCTTGTTACAATAAAGCGTATTTTGTCTAGAGTATAGGGCTAGCTACTTCCTCCAGACCAGAACACGATACCGAACTGGTCCTGAGCAGAGTCGGTCCAGAACTCAGACCCCAGCCTTACCTTCAATCTCAGAAATGCGCTTCTCCGTCTCTTTCTCCATCACCTTCTGCTGAAAGCGGATTTTTGCCACTTGTGCAACCTTCTCTGCTTCTACAACAGCACAGCAAAGGGGCAGCCTCAGAACCAGCAGGGCCTGGTCTAACTGACCACATATTGCTTATGGTAACTGCTTCCGAGGTTTATCTGTTCTAGAAATAACTCAGAGAGAAGGGGCATTCCTTTTCTTTCTCTATGGTCCTGTGCTGGTAGTGAAAGCTTTGCGGGATGGTCACAAAAGGCTAACAGTTTCAGTCTTTCATGAGACTATCTAGCAATGGTTCACAAACTAATGGTACTAAATGAACACAAACTCATGACAACAAAGGACAACTCAAAAGTGGCAAGAGAAAAACAGGACAAGGGAAATTAAACCAAGAAGATAGTCCGTAGGAAGTAATGGACATGACTTGGTAGGGATATGCCAGGAAGCATCAAAGAAGAAACATAGGTATAAATGGAAAAGCTACAGGGAGAGAACACAGAGCCAGACAAGAGAAGACAAGAAGGAAAGCCTGTGTTTTGAGTGACAGTCTAAACTGTTGTTTTATATATTCAGAATCTACTATTAAGTTGCCATAAAGAATATGATATAAAATATTAAAGAAGGAATAGGCTTGCTGCTATAAAGATAACACAAAAATTAGTTACTCAAGGAAACAGAAACAAATGTTCATAGTGAGCAAAGTAGCTACCACATCCTCGTACACACAGGAAAAACTCAACACTTTTTAGTAAACCTCTGTCCAAACCAAAGCCCCCAGGACCAAACAAGAAACACTAATATACTTGAGAGTCTATCACTGTAATTAAAAACAAAAACAAAAACACTTTCAATTCTCCTTTTTAGCCAAAGATAATGAAGACATGTGGTCACAGGTTTCTCATCTGAAGATTCAGCCAAATTTAGATTGGATATTCTCAGAAATTTTTAAAAAATGGGCATACTGAACATAAACATTTTTTTCTTGCCGTCATTCCCTGAATGGTATAACAACTGTTTACATAGTACTTTCATTTTAACAGGTATAAGTAACCTCTAGATGATGTAAAATATATGGGAGAATGTGACTAAGTTAGATGGAACACATTTCATTTTCTATAAGAGACTTAAATATAATAGACCATAGTGTGGAACCCTAAAGGCCCCAAGAGATACTTTAACATATCTTATATCTGGCTTCGGGGGGGGGGGCACGTAACAGAGAGAAAAATTGCAAATAGATTCCTTTTTTCAGAAGACAGTATCCTTCAAAATTATCCCAGAACTCAGAGTGAAATCAATCTGTATTATACTAACAAATAAACTACGGGCTGGACATTTAGCTATAGGCATAAGCTCAAGATAGACCACTCTCCATTTCACGGGAAGAAACCAACACAGCAGGACCAGAATTCGAGTTCTAGAAAAGCAGAAGTAGACAAATTAACTAACACCTTAACCTGTTATGCAAAACATATGAAAGACCTCAAGTGACACAGCAAAGAAGAGCTGAGGCTGTCGGTAGCAGCAATAAGGTGGTTATTTTACAAGAAACAATGCTCCAAACAGGACCAGATAAGGCTCTGCACATTCCAACTGACTCACAGACAGCTGGAGACTACGACTCTAGAGAAATGGGGTGAAAGAACTCTACCTGCTAGCTTCATGAGAGCTGGACAACAACTAACTACACAGAGTTATTTAAGAAGCAGGAGAAGAATGAGTACCCCAAACAGTAACTGGTTTGGTGGAATGCTTGTAATCACAAACAACAGGCCAAACAAAAATGCCACAGTACTGCCAAAATGATAAAAAGTAAATTTCGATGTTACAGAACTGTAGGCTCAAGTAGCATCTGGGGATGAAGTGGGGGGACTTGACCACGGACGACTGAACAAGCTCAGCCTTCACCAGAAAAACAAAACAAGAAAACAACCAACTAGCAGGAAAAAGTGAACTGTGTGACACAGAGGAGAAGGTTACTTCACCCTAAGAGCAGCGGAAAGTGCGAGGCTGGGGACAGGGACGACAGCTAGAGGAGCTCCAATCCAAGTACTGCCCAAGAGGATGGACAATGTCATCAACTTTAGGTTTGACCGACTCAGAGAGACTTAACAGTTCACAAGTGATGACTAGTTGTACATTCCAGAAACAGAATGTAAACCTTCTAGCCAAGTAAAATAAATAAAGACAAATTCACAATGGAAAAAGAGTAGAGAAAAGAAAACACATATGGTAAATAGCATATAATTGAGTGATAACATACAAATCTAAATACAGTAGTAACTACAATAAATATAAAAAGACTAAAACTCACCAGTTAAAAGACAGATTCTCACATTGGATAAGATAACAAAATCCAGCTATATGCTGTTTATAAGAGACACACCTAAAACATAATGACACAGAAAAGTTCAAAGTAAAAGAATGGGAAGATAAGTCAAGAAACAGCTAAGAGAAATCCAACATAACTATGTTATCATCAGACAGCATAAGTCTTATGCCACAAAATATGTTTAGGAATAAAGAGTGTTATTATAAACAGTAGGAAATCTCCAGAGAGATCAACAATCCTGAACGTAAATGCCCTTCATGATAGAGACTTAAAGAAAAAATGAGTCAACAAATATTATAACAGAAAATTTTAATACAATGTTCTCAGTAAACTGATAGTACCAGAAGACAAAAAATAACAAGAACACAGAAGATGAAATCAATCACCATAGAAACAACAAATAGAGACTATACAGTCAGCCCTTTCCAGCACAACTGGGGCATTTACAGAAAAGGGCTGCAGAGCAAATTTCAACACACAACTCAGTCACCCATACAACAGATGCTATTTTTTGACTGTAAATGACATTGAAAATCAATAAAATGGTAGACTTTCAAAACTCACTAAATCAAAAAGTGACAAATACATGTAACTCATGGATAATGATGGAATTATAATGGAAATATCTTCAAGAAAATTGGACACATATAAGCAAAACAACCACCACCAAACAAATCCCCCAAGACCAAAGCAGTACTCAGAAGAAAACTTATATCCTTACATGCTTCCACTAAAAACAAACAAAAAACAAATAAGGAAAAAACTGAGTCAATAAATTAGGTATCTAATTTTAGGATTTTTTTTTAAATGAGTAAATTCAAAGCAAGCAGAAAGAAAAAAATTATAGAAAAAACACTGAAATCATAAATCAAGCAAGCCAAAACTAAAAAGCAGTTCTCTTAAAAAAAATAAGTAAGTAAAAAAGATCAAAAGTGATCCAATAAAAAAGAACTAAGGGAAGGGAGACTATGGCGGATGTGTTCAGAGCTACAGTGCCTTCCATAAGTCCATTTCCTCATTTGAAGTATTATAGGAAATAGGCAGTTTTCAACAAAAATTTCTAAACCTTAAAAAGAAATTAATAATGGAATAAACATATGTAATAGAGAAATAAAATTAGGTTGGACGTTACCAAACTACAAACAAACAAAACAGCACAAACCATATCAAAAGCAAAATGCATTGTGGATTCTATGAAAGGAAACAATATATATCATAAAATGTTTCAGGAAATAAATGCTCTTCAGGTCTTTCTGAGATTGGAAGAAACAAGACACACAGCAAAAAGCAAACTCCTAACCCCCAAACAAAATACAATAAGCAAACATGACAGAGTCTACAAGGAAAACTGTAAGCTGATCTCATTTATAAAAAGCAAAAGTAAAAATATTTTAAAGATTATTAGTAAACCTTACAAGAGATTATGGTGAACCTTCCATATCATGACTGGGTGTGTTTAATAGAGTAATAAGAAAATCCAGTAATATGACATCAATTATACAATCCATTATATTAACAGCTTAAAATAATCATAGATTTAACTCAACAAATATACAAATAACTTAGTTTTAACAGTAATTCTTAATTAGGGCTCTTGGCAAGCAAAGAACAGAAGGAAACGTCATTAAGTAGAAAATGTTAAGGCAGCAATTGTTGGAGATAACTATTTAGAGATAGAAAATAAAAATGCCCGCTCCTGTGTATGCCGTATAAGAGGCCATAACTTAAAACAGTAAAATGAGAAGAAATGAAGGGTGTGATGTTTATATACAGGAAAACAGAATTATTAATATCTAAAGACAACATGATTGCTCACAGGAAAACCAAAGACACCATTAAGAAATACTAGCATTTCCAACAAGACTGCTAACTAAAAACCAATAGCTTATCTAAAAAAAATAAAAATAAAAAAAGACAGACGAGCTAGAAAAGGAGTCTACTTACTATTAAAAAACAAAAACTTTAAAAGGCTAAACAAAAATGGATTGCTTTCTTTCTTTTTTACCCCTCTGAAACAGGGTTTCTCTGTGTAGCTCTGGCTGTCCTGGAACCTCATACTCAGAGATCTGCCTGCCTCTGCCTCCCGAGTGAGTAATGAGACAAAGGACAGTGCCACCCAGTGCCACACCCAGCACCAAGGGAATGAATGTCTAATAAATCTCAGGAACTTTAAGAATAGTACACCCCTCCCCCTTTCCAGTTTTCATGTGTGTGGGTACACGTGTGTGAACACGTGAACGTCAGTGCACAGGAATATGGAGGCTGAGGCTGAGATCAGTCATCATCTTTGGCAACTCCTCCATTTGGTAGGTCTCTAAATGAACCCAGGGCCTGCCTGCCTATAAAGCTAGTCTTGCTAACTGGCTTGCTCTACGAATCTCTTGTCTCCACCTTGTGAGACTGGAATTAAAAGTGGGCCATAAAGCCCACTCCATATTTTCACGTGTTTCTGATATTCAGAATTACAGTCTTCATGCTTTCACACTTTACACTGAGTCATCTCACTAACCACAAATTATGATACTTTTAAAAAGACATTTCTAATAAATAGAAATGAGATTTGTAAGGCTCAGTATCAAATATTTCTATTTTCTCCAAATCAGTGTACACTCAATGCAATTCCAACAAAAATCCCAACAGAGTAGTTCCCAGAACTGCGCTGGTCCTTAAGTGTTATGGCTGAATACTAACTTCAGAAGCGGGTAAGAACAGTAAACAATTAAGCCAACAGGAACAGCTAAGAAAAAAAACTCCAGAAGCAAGAAGCTACAGAACAAGGAGTTAAAACAGAGATCTTATGATCAGATCAAATTATATGTGCCATCTTACTGCATAACATGAATGACATTCAAAGAGGAAACAATGAACTGCTCAATAGTCTGAGATAACTGGACTGCCATTTGGAAAAAGTAAAGCTGAATCTTGGTCACATTAAATATCAACATATATGGATTAAAGGGCCATATATTAAAAAGCAGAAATTCAAATATTTAGAATAAAACTGGTACCTGTGGAGGCAAAAGAACCTGTAGATAAGATAAGGCACAAACCACTGGATGTTGATGAACTCAACTATGCAAAAACCAAACTCATATACCTCAAAGATACCGCAGTTCAAAGATAAGCCACAAATCAAGAAAAGATAATTTTGCAATGTGTAAACATGAGAAAGGATCAGTACTAAACATTCAAACACCGTAAAGCAGCTCAAAAAAGCAGCCAAATAACTGGTTTAAGATACTAGAAGGTGATATACCTTAAAGGGAAAAAAACCCAATAAACAATTTAACCAATCATCAGGGGTATTAAATTGAAAGTCTGTGATACTCTGTCCATTATTGAACTGACACAAATGTTTGAAGTTTGGTAACTCCAAGAGGTGAGGAGGACATAGAGAAACAAGAATTCAATCCAGCAATATAGAAACCAGAACTCAGGGCTGAAGAAAGGCAAGACAGATGAACCAGGGAGAGACGGTTTGGCAGAAAGAGAAACCTGAACAAATGTACACACTGTGACTCAGCAATTCTGCTCTGAGGAATGTTCTCTACAACAACCTACCCTAAAGTACACTTTTTCCTTGAATTTCAATCTAGTAAAAACCAACAGATTACAAACAATAATAAAAATAAATTATTAGAAAAGTAAAATTAAAAAAACAAAATTATAAGCCCTAAAATTATTATATTCAACATACAAAGATGTGTGAAGATGCTTTAAGGACTTCTTAAATTATCTCAGCAGTTGGCCTGTTTCACTGTGGTCGGAAACTAAGTTGGTGATAGACACAGTCCCACACCCTCATGCTGAACCCTCTAGGTAAACGCCTGCACATGTGCACAGAGATACGATAAAAGACGGTCACACAGCGGTGCTATAGGAATAACAAACTGAAGGTAACTCTTCAGCAGAAGTTCCCCAGAATTATACTACAAACTCAAAATTAACTAGGCTATGCCTCACTACCTTACTGCCTTCATTGACTTTTAGAGGTTTAAGGACACCTAGATAAGCAATGAAGTTTCCGGAATTTTCCACTACACCTAATGCTGTCCCGAGTTCTTCATTTTCCAACATGAAATTGATAAGAAGAGGACAAAGTCACAGCACCTATGGTCAGAGACACTCATCACAAATACATTCAAGTACCTATAACCGCCCTTTTCCTTTCTGTCTCAGCTTCTTTCTCCACAACCTTCTGTTTCTGTGCAGCTATAAGAAGCTTTGTCTTCTCTGCCTCCCTGCAAAGTAAAACATTATACAATCAGAAGAAGCTCTGCATTTGCCTTCCCCCTTCTCTCTTTATGAAACTAGGGATAAAGCACAGGAATATGCAGTTCTGAGACTGTAGCTCAAGTTTCTTGTGTGTGACCCTTCTGAATAAGGACCAAGATGGGAGAGAAGGAGGAAAAGAGGAAAAGACACAGATGGGGCAGGGAGGGAGGGAGGGAGGGAGGGAGGGAGGGAGGGGGGGAAGAGGGAGGAAGGGAGGGAGGGAGGGGGGAGAGGGAGGGAAGGAAGGAGGGAGGGAGGGAGGGAGGGAGGGAAGGAGGGAAGGAGGGAAGGAGGGAGGGAGGGAAGGAAGGAGGGAGGGAGGGGGGAGAGGGAACCCATATAATTTATTTATTAGTAGAAGCAATCACATCTAAAGTTTAAGATGTCCTGATCCTGGAATAAACATTATTTCTATTAGTGGCTCAGACTCATAACCTATCTCCTAGCTTGAAACTTTATACTCTTAAAGTACAGCTCTACAATGAAACACCACACAGCAGAGAACTGACCAGGAACAAAAAGGGCTCAGGTTCACCATGCCATAAAGCAGCATTACTACTCCACTGGACCCCAGCCTATACACTTGCTATATTTTCTGTGTGTGCCCTGGGGACTCACTCAGCCTTGTGTATGTCACGTAAACAAGCACTCTGCCACAAATCACATCCCCAGCCCTCACTGATTTGTATTCCTGGTTTTTGTAGATATTTTTAATTTAACATCATTTTAATCTCTTCCCAATAGCCAAAATTTCTACACATGTTTGTTTATTCTTTTCATATATACTCTATGAGAACATTACTGCTTCAAATATTTTAAGTATTATCATAAGGGATCCTCTGAAACACTTAGAAACTAATCTTGTGTCAGGTAAATAACTTCTTTCTAGCCAGTTCTGGAGACAAAAAAGAAAGATACCCAGAAGTCAATTCATACTCAGGCAAGACATCCCTACAGGCAATGTGAAAAAACAAATAATAATTTTAAAACACTACTAAACTTTATACCAAGTAGGTATCTACTCACTGAAAAAAAATCCCTTTAAAAACATATTTATTGGTGTTTTGCTTGCCTGTGTACCAAGTCCTTGCAGTGCCCAGAAGTCAGAAGAGAGAATTGGATTCCCTGGGATCGGAGTTACAGAGGTTAGCCACCATCTGAGTGCTGGAATTCAACTCAGGGCCTCTAGAGAGGCAGCCAGTGCTCTTAACTGCTGAGTCATCTCTCCAGCCCCAAGGTCTTATCATTATAACAAGGCAACAAAAAAGGCATTCTTTTCAATATTAACAGGCTTCCCTGTTTTATTAGTATTTTATTCAAGGCTCTATTCATAGATTATAGTTCCTTATGTTCCAGCAATCATTTCACAGCAAACTGCAACTTTGGGTACTGTTCTGGAAATGTCATATATAAAGAGAAATGTAGTATCTACTGGGTAGTAAGATACAAAAGATAATATTACTAAAGTGTAGAAGACAGCTATTTATCCAATCCCAGACTGAACATTTTCCTTCCATATTTTCCCCAGACTGCTATATTAATATATAAATAGCTCTAAAGAAAAATATTAGGAGTCCATGAGTGTTACTCACATTAACTCAAAATTTCTTCTTATGGCTTCTGGGATTTTGGGCTTTGTAACACGCACAGCCTAAATAAATAAATAAAAATTAAGTCTGCAAACCTGGCATGGTAGCACTTACATATAATCCAACACTTAGAATATGAAGAAGGCAGGAGGATTAGGAGACAGTTTAAGGTCAGATTGGGCTACACAGGCAGGCAGACCTAACTTCAGAGGGAAGAATTAACCACACCTCCTAAAGACACTAGCTTAAATAACAGCTGGAGCACAGCTCCCCACTAATTTATGCAAATCTACTTGGTACACTGTCACACCAAGAGTCACAGATAAGTACCCGTTTATTTAAATTGGGTCTGATCTCAGGAGAAAACCATCTTACTCACGGAAGAAATAAACCAGTTAAGTTTTTCTTAGAAAATAGTTTACAAAGCTCTGTGGTTGGATAATTTTAATTCCATTTCAAACTTGAAAACCAAAGAGAAGTCAGTTAAAGGAACAAAGCTGAGAGGTAAATTACCTCAAAAGTTTACAAAAATCACAGTCAGTATGCACAACTAATTACTGTGTCAGGCAAGCAAATGATCACTTCTTAAAGTTGTAATTTGTTGGTATTAGGTATAAATGCAGTCCAAAGCTTTAGGACAACGGTTCTCCACTTGTGGGTTGTGATGTCTTTAAGGGTCACATATCAGATATTTGTGATTTATAACAGCAGCAAAGTTATGAAGGTACTGAAATAATTGTATCTTGGGGTCACCACAACATGAGGGACAGTATCAAGGGGTTGCAGCACTGTCACAGTTGAGAACCACTGCTTTAGGATAATAAATAGCAACTCTGGGTTTGCATTCTTTCTTTCTAGAGTCTCACTGAGAAGAAAGTATGCCAGAATTTGTAGACAATCTTTACTGATACTTTGTTGTTCTAATCAAAGTGAACTTTGGCTTAATTAAGAGTAACTACTTGGAATGTGTTGCTTTTAAAGGCTGACTTTCCTACACTGGGAACTTATCTTTGGAAGCTTTTGCACTTACTAACTAAACATCCTGCACCTACCACTGATACTGCACACATAGAAGTCATGATTTAATCTCCCTTTGAAAACTGGTTAAATATTTAAGCAATAAAGCACTTAGACACATGAATCTTTTTTTCTAACCTTTCAAGATTTTTTTATTTTTTAAAAGATATTTTTATATTTATTGCTGAGCCATTTCACCAGCCCTTAACTTTTAACAATCCTTTCTTTCCCAATTTGCTCAGGGTCAATTTTTTTTTTTTTTTTTAAACTCTGTCTAGAGTAAAAAACAAAACATTCCATCAGTAACTAAGCTGGTGGTACAGACCAAGTAAAGGATATTTAATTAAACAAACAAACAAACAAACCTGGGGGGACATGCCTAAGCATTTGCTTAAGTATTTTATAAAATGGAGGAATTTTCAAAAAAAAAAAAAAAATCACAAGGAGATTTTAGTCCCTAAGAAACAGCATCATCAACACCATAAAAACAGAAACAACCATTATTATACTTTGGATGACCTAAAAACCTCTACCTCTGAGGGCTGGAGAGATGTTCAATGCTTCAGAGAGCCAGAGGACCCAGGTTTTATTCCCAGCACACACATAGGGACTCAGAACTGGCTGTAACTTCAGTTCCAGGGCATCCATCCTTGTGGTGTATAGATATAGATGCTGGCAAAGCATCCAGACACATAAATAATTTAATTATAAAAACAAATAACCTAATTTTTGCACAGCCCTAAAAGAAAACCACTCACTTCCTCATTTAAAAACAAAACTAAAGGGGCTGGAGAGATGGCTCAGCAGTTAAGAGCACTGGCTGCTCTTCTGGAGGTCCTGGGTTCAATTCCGAGCTCTCACATGCCAGCTCACAACTGTCTGTAACTCCAGTTCCAGGGGATCTGACATTCTCACACCAACGCATATAAAATAAAGTTGTATTTAAAAAGCAAACAAACAACATCTCTCTCCTTTGCTCAACTTTCATCACTTACTGGTAGAAACACCTCAAAAAAAAAAAAAAAAACCCAAAAAAACCCAAAACAACAAAAAAAACAACAAAAAAACAAAAACCCCAAAAATACAAAAAAAAAAAAAAACAAACCCCAAACAACAACAACAACAAACAAACAGGATGAAGACAAACAACTTTTTCAGTCTGAGAAAACTCAAGTTCCCTAACCACTTTAACTGAAACACAAGAGATCACCAATTTCTGGGCATAACGACAGGAAAGAGAAACATGGGCTGTTACAGATAGAGCTAAATCAACAACAGAAATATTTACCAGCTCTACTCTGCACCAAGTGCTGTTGCTTCTAGACATTGTGAATATAGTAGTAGACAAGCAAGAACACTTTCATGGTACTAAAATTTTTAGAGAGACAGGAAACAGACCAAAAGAGCAAATAAATGGATGAGAGAATTTCAAGTAATTATGAGTACTTTATGTAGAGAACTTAACCAGGATGTCTGGGAAATCACTAAGTCCAGATGGAAAAATCAAGACTTTGACTTTGGTATAACCATATTAACTTAAAAACCCATAAACTATACCTTACAAATCAAACATAAATTTAGGTAACTGATAAGTTTGAAAATATTAATAATATAGTTAAACAGCAGAAACAGTAGATACTATTATTTCTGCAAACATGATATACCTTACCAGATTTTAAAATTCAATGAAACGTTGAATGAGCACAACCAAAAGACCTGAAGGTCTAAAACAGCATTCCAACTATTATTTTAGAAATATTTTTGATAAAGACAAAATTAAAATAGATATAAGTTAATTCAAAAGATCCTTGCAACTGGCAGAAAATAAAGTAGAAAGGGGTAAAAAAGAAATAGAGAGGGGAAGGAAAGAAGGGAGGGAGAGAGAGAGAGAGAAAACAGTACTGTTACACCCAATTAGGATCACAATTAATGCCAAAACAAATTTCATATGAGTCAAAGACTTCCATATTAAGAATATTAATGTAAAGCAATGGTTTCTTGATGTTATGTAAATTAGCCTTACACAGTGTAAGAAGCCACTAAAATGCTATAAGACTTCTCTTTGCAGCAGACAGAGACCATTACATAAAGCTACAGTTGGTCAAAGTGCAAAGAGCAACTTATAAAGGAGTGTCCAGGTCCAACTGACACTTTACAACATAATTCCTACACTTAAGGTTCAGTGAGCATTGCAGAAAAGGGGCAGAAAGACTGTATGAGCCAGAGGACCAGGAAGTTGGCTGTGAGATCAAGAATAGGCCAGTGTATCCAACTTCTTCATTCTCGGTAAGAGAAGGAAACGAATACACAGGAATGTAAGAAGTCACTGTAACTCCAGCTCCAAGGAATCTGACGCCCTCTTCCAGCCTCTGAGGACAGACACAAACATGGTGCACAGACAAACATGCAGACAAAACACCCATACATGTTAAAACAAAATAAAAAGCAAAACACAGCAAATCACCTAATTAACAACTGGGTTGAGTTTTCTTCTAAGATATCCATTCAATAAATACCGAAAATACACTGAGACAAGGGTACTTACTCTCTAAACCTTTACTCAATTCTTTTACTAATGTGTCATTCTTAATTAAAAAAAAAAAAAGATACCAACAAGAAAACAATCAAATAACCTACATTTGAAAGATTTTAAAGATTCCCAGAAACTCCTGGGTCTTATAAACATTTTAGCAAAGTAATAGGATACAAAATTGACAGATAAGAACCAGTATATTTTAATATATCAATAATGAACTTCTCAAAAAAGTGTGGGGGTGCATTTACAATCGAATAAAACAAATCCACCACCAACAAAAACGCCAAATCTAATTAAGTAGTGAAAACATAGGACACTAACAGACATTAGAAGGTGGAGCAACCTCCCCTGCTCATTGGAGAATTAACATTGTGGAAATGGCTGTGCCACTAAATCATCTACAGATTTAAATCAGTGCCTAATTTTCATATGGAAGAAATACCCACCAACCTCCCTTCCTGCAACCATCAACCAAAGGAATTATTAGTAGAAACAACAAAGCTGAATTTGTGTATAAAAATATCCAGAACTTATGCAGAACTACTACGTATCAGAAAAATAAATCCATCAGAAAAATGGGCAAAGGATATGAAGCAGCCACTAGCAGAAGATGACCATTAAAAAATATCAAAAGATGTTTAGCTTCATTAATAACCAAAGAGAAGCAAGTCAAAAAGAACTATGCATTTATCTACATGGGGAAAGCCTGCATGTTTCACTGAATCCAATGCTAGTAATGGTGTCACAGGAGCATTGCTGACAATGATGTGCATGTGCCCAGTCTCTTTGAAGGACAATTTGTACATAAGAAGAATGTGTCATGGCTCATTATACTAATGTTGATTAACAAAACACTGGGAAAAGAGAAATGGCTAAGTAATAATAGGATTATACATAGTCACTGAGACTTCAGCTGCATCTGAATAAAACCACTATACCTAGCATAAAATACTTTTCTCTTTTTTTTCATATAAATTTAATGAACATGTCCAAATTTACCAAGAATCTTAATTGAATTAAAGTCCTTAGGCATGCTCTCTTGAAATAGCCTCTTATTCTGATAGCACTCTTATAGCATTCATTGCCTAATGGATTACCTGTCAACTAACAATCTATTTTGCCTAGAACTGTTGTCTAATTCTTCCACTTGAACGTCTTTTTCATGATGTCATTGGAGGCAAGGTCTACTTTTATACTGGTTAATAACCATTACTGTGTTTAGAAAGAACTTGTATGTGGTAGAATTGTGAACTTAGTTCTTCACAAGAGTTTTGGATTATTCTCCTAAAAATTTACCAGAAAATATCACTCAGCATGCTTCTCATTTCCACAGGGATGTAAAGTCAAATTTATGCCATAAGTGCATAACCAATCGCATGAAAGTCTTCAACTGGGAGCTCTAGAAACTTCCCTGGAAGATCCCTAGAAATTCCTGAGCTTACCTGGATAGTGAGACCTGGGGCCATGATGTTTAAGTCCTTCTGCAGTGCCTGCTTCAGATTTTCATCTATTTGATCTGTTTTTGAAACCAAGAACCAATTTCATGATGTTCAGTTATTTTTAATTAACACCAAAACCTGTCAGGAGAGACTTTGATTCCATTCTTATTCTTTCATAGAGCTTAAACGACCAGATAAAGTACATATCAACTTTAAGTGAGATGAAGAAAAAGCATTTTTCTTTTTGAGAAATTACCTATTAAGGAAGAAATAAGACAAACAACCATTCTAAGTTTATCCCCCCGCCCCCAAGTTTATTCAGTAAGTTCAATTTAACTTTGAATCAATGCAGTATTGGATAACTTAACTTTTACTAGATTAATGATTATTTGTGGTGATATTTTGTTTGGGCTCTAACAAATAAAGCTTGCCTGAAGTTCAGAGGGCAGAGCTAGCCACTAGTTAACTATAGAGAACGGGCAGTGGTGGCACACATCTTTAATCCCAGCACTAGGAAGGTTGAGAAAGGATTGTAAGGCAGGATCTCACCCCCTTTCTGCTGTGGAGTAAGAAGTCTAATTATTGGTTAAAAGAAGTTTTTGAATAATTAAAGGAGCCGAGTCTTTAGTTTCTTAATGCATGTCTTATACCTTTTATAGTTCAGAATGGTCTAAATTTACAATCCCCTTAGTTTTCTAGATGATGGGATTATCGGTGTGCCACAACATCTGGCTTATGTATCTTGATTCTCATAATTTTTAAATAAATCTTTACCCAAATGCCTTAACAACTGTCTTTTTTGTTGATTGCCACTTTGCACTTAACAAAATGAGTTAAACCATAAAGCAGCTGTAACTTTACTTGATCTACAATGGATCAACTCTGAATCACCTCAATGGCAGTTTACCATTACTAAAGCAAAAAGTGATGTGAGGGGAGGGTCAGACACTGCATCAACTGTCAATCATCAAAAGGGAAGCTATTGATTTAATTACAGTTTATTTATTTTGTGTGTTGTTGGCTCTTTCCTTCCAATATGTAGAGCCCAGGGACTGACCTGAGGCCATCAGGTTTGATTGCAAGCCCCTTTACTCACTGAGCCATCTTGTCAATCCCCCAATTGGTAAACTTTACATGATTAATCATTTCCATACCTCACTCTGAGAAATAAATTAAGAATTCCAGAAGGTGAAAAACCCAACTCCCTGGTCAGAACTTTCACTATCTCAAGTGAAAACTTTTCCAGAAGAAAAGAAGTAACATAGCAGGTCTGGGACTGTAGCCCTTTGTACTTGGAAGTTTGGATCTGGACAGGACTTCCAACACCACGCCACAACTGGGAAAAGGTGCCACACTGTGCCTGTTTATACAAAGTGGCTTGTGTTAAACACTAGCTTTCCTTAGTGAACCTAGATGTTTGTTATGTGGTTGGCCGAGGGTGTCTATATGATCAACCCCCAGTGAAATTGCTAGGTGCTGAGTGGCTAAGGAGCTTGCCCAGCGGTCAACATTTCACAAGTGCTTGTACCTTGTTACTAGGGGAATTAAGCACACCCTGTGTGACTCCACTATGAGAGGATGCTACATGTGGCTTTCTTTTGATCTTACCATGATACCTTTTACTTTTGCTAGTTTTTATCTGTATCCATTATGTGTAATAAATTATGTGTAAAAAATGAATATAACTACATGCCAGGTCCTCTAACAAATCCTGAGTCCCAAATGCATTAAAGTGGATCTTAAGAAACAAGGGGGAGGGGCAGGAACAAAGGAATTATCACTAGATAAAAAAGTATTTTAAAGATGCTTCCTTTATTAAAAAATTCAGGAAAAAATACTCAAATGGCCCAAGGTTTACCAATATTACAGCATCAATACTTAATAAGAGTTCTAAACATTAATTATCTACTTATATATTTAAAAAATTAACACTTACCAAATAATTCTATGTAAACTTCTTGAAGTGTGTGGGCACTGCAAAACTGGTTCAGCTCATGGTGGATTTTATTGAAGATTAAAGTCTTGTCGTAATCTGCAGTGTAGTTCCTCACAATGTCAAACACTGAAGGAGAATACAAGCCATGTTTGTTTCACTCAGCAATGACCCACGTATCTTCAAATTCAGCAATGATAAAGTGATATATTACCCATGAGGAAAACTATCAACAAAATAGTGAAAACATAAAGTGCAACTCACAGACCTTACACCTCTTGGACTCAGTGTAACATTTTCTTAGTCATAACATTAATAGAAGACCTCAAATTCCATACCAAGGAAAGAATATTGTCCACACTAAGGAAGGAATGACACAGTCAGATGTGTCTTTGTGCAGCAGTGTGAGGATGAACTGAGTAGAGAAGTATAAGCAATTATTACAAAGCAAAACTTTAGTCAACTGAACAGCAGAGCAAAAAGAAGCTGCTGAAAATATAAACATATGTAGTTTAAAACATAAAATTTGTGTATAATTTTTAAATGATAATTTTTACTTGAGTGGACCTTATGGAAATCAATATGAAGATTTTTAACTAGCACAGAACTCAGTTATTCAACTCTTTAGGTATATTCCTGAAGGATTCCACTTCAACCTCCATGCTTATTGCTATACTATTCACAACAGTCAGAAAATGGATAGCCTACGTGCCCATCAACAGATACATGGAATTTTTAAAGTTAGTTGATATATACAATAGAATTTTATACAGTTATAAATTAAGATGAAATCATGACATTTTCATGATGGGTGGAACTGGAAACCACTATGTTAAGTTTAATAAACCAGATTCAGAAAGAAAAACACTGCAATTTTTCTCTCATAACTGGAACCTAGGCTAATATTGTACGTGAGTGTATCAAACAACTAGAAAGAAGATCATGAGAGGCGAAGGAGAGATTTAGGGAGGGGGAGAAGAAGTAATGAAATACACATAATACAAAGAGAGGAATAAAATTCCCTTATTCCTTATTATTATCTGGAATAAGGGAATCAGCTAAAAGAGAGGGGGACATGCAAAGAAAGCCATGGAGAAAGGAAGCTAATGAGAATAAAGTATGACATGTAAGGAAGTGCTGTAATGAAATCCACTACTTTACATGTTAACTTAGAAACTTTCAGACATAAGATTAAAGGCTTACACTAAAGTCTCTGGATACCAGGGAAGGAGCTAATGTTTACTAGGCTTTACATTAGGAGACCTATATACATTTGCAGTGATATTTTAACAAATAAAGCTTTCCTGAAGATCAGAGGGCAGAGCTAGCCACTAGCTAACCATGGAGACCAGGCACTGGAGGCTCACACCTTTAATCCCAGCACTTGGGATGCAGGTCTTTGATCCCAGTACTTAGAAAGCACTCATCTTTAATCCCAGCACTACCAAAGTGGAGACAGGAAGTGATATGGCTGGGCAGAGAGAGGAATGTAAGGTCAGAGGAGACAGGAGCTCCTCCCCTTTCAGTCTAAGGAGTTGGCAAGGTAAGAAGTGACTGTGGCTTGCTCCTTTGCCTCTCTGATTTTTCACCATTTACCATGATACCTGGCTCCACATTTTTATTATTAAGATCAATTAGGATTCGTGCAACATACACTGGTGCTTAATTACACACACCCCCATTTTCCATCTTAGGAAATTAAGAACGAGGAACTTTCAGAAATATTCCCAAAGGTACATACCAGACCGTGTCAGAATCTGTGTTCTACCTATAAAACATGCTGCCTTCTGTTGTCGAATATTATTTTATGATGTGTTACTTTTGTTTATGTTTAATTTGTTTAACTCAGTGGAGCTGTGGTACTTTGTCTATCTAAAATGCCTGTTTTAATAAAGAACTGAACAGCCAATAGCTGTGGCTGGCAGGCAGAGAGAATATAAAGAAGGAAAAATCTGGGAGGAGGAAAGGAGGTGAATACAAGAGGCCAGCCACTTAGCTACACACCCAGCAATGAAGAAAGAAAGAAAGGTATACAGGAGTAACAAAAAGGAAAAGCCCAGAGGCAAAAGACAGACTTGATAATCTTAAGTTAAGGAGCGCTGGTAAGAAACAAGCCAAGTTAAGGCTGGGCATTCATACATAAGAATACATATGTGATTTATTTGGAAGCTGCGTAGTGGACTCCGGAAAGGAGCAAAAACAAACAACAGCCTTCTGCATCTATTTTCACACCCAAACAATATCCTCAAAGGTACATACCAGACTGTGTCAGAACCTGTGTTTTACTTATAAAACATGCTACTTTCTGCATCTATTTTCATATCCAAACACTTGCTCCACTGGCCTTTCTACATAGGATATTAGATGCAATTGGATTCTAAGTCATAGTTACTGGGACAGCTGTTGATAAGTAACTCATATTATAGGGCTTCAACATCTTCCAAACGAACCTGTGACCTAAACATGTGTCTATCTCTATCTCTGGAGAGAGAGAGAGAGAGAGAGGGAGAGAGAGAGAGAGAGAAAGCCATTAGCTTTCTTGTTTCTCAATTCTGAGTTACAATCCATCCAGAGACGTGTGATCAGGGAACACAGTCATCGTTGGTATCTGTGTAGGGGTTGGTTCCAAGACCCCATGGAGATACTTTTATGTCTAACTCTTTTATACTAAATTGAGTAGTATCTGCATATAAGCTGCATATTTGCCAGTATACTTCTTCATATCTAGGAGATTACACAATACCTAACACAACATAATTTACCATATAGATACTACACTGTATAATTTGGGGAATAATGACAGGGTAAAGTGTGTATATGTTTAGTATAGATTCAGCTTTTCCCCTGAATATTTTTGATACATGCTTGGTTGAACCTGTGATAATAGCCACAGATATGGAAGGCTGAATGAAGATGAAAACCCGTGAGGAAAATAACTTCTAAAATATATCATTCCAAACCACTTGACAATAATATACTTGCAATTCTTTACTCCATAGTCTTTTTACTATCTGTGTCTGTGCAAGTGATGGGAAACTTAATGTGATGCTGTATTTCAATATCTGCTTCCCCTTCCTATCATGTCTTCTTAAGTACAATGAAAGCACCTGAAAGGCAGAGGCTGCCATCTTCATTTTCTCAGAGCTCTTGCAAAACACATGGCATTGGTTTCTTGGCATTCTAACTCCTTAACAAGGATAAAGACCAGACACTCAAAACTTGCAATTAAGTTTCTTGTGTGTATGTACATGTGATGCAATGCACTTCTGTAAGAGTGTGCGTGCATGCTCACACACACACACTCACACAGGCCACAAGCCAATTTCAGGTGTCATTCTTAGGCGTCTCACTAACAAGGCTAGCCTGGCTAGCCACTGGAATCTCACTGCACACTACTTTACCAAGCTCTTAGGTGCTGAGGATTGAGCTCAGGTCTTCATGCTCACATAGCAAGCACCTATCTAAGCTATCTCCCTCCACTCCTGTTCTTTAAAGAATATGTATCCACTTCATCTCTGAGTGTTCATCTTTTACTAAAAAAATGCTTTCTGATAATTTTGACTTTCAGATTGCTTTGCAAGTTATCACAAATCTCAACTAGAAAAGATTTTTTCCTACAATGACAAATGAGTGTGATCCACGAAAATTGATCAGTTATAGATCTTTAGAATACAAAGAAATTCTTCTTCACCATAACCAGATACAATGTCACTTTCTTTTTCTAGAAACACTTGCTTTTAGAAACAGTAGCTCATAAGATTACTGAAAACTAATTATGTCCATAACTTGTGACATGTTTCTACCTCTATTTCCTGGAAATATTTCCACAATTACTCTTTTTATATTTATCAGTAATCACTGAGGTGGTAAAGCTGTATCTTCCCTCTCCTTCCTCAATTATAACTACTCTGATTATAACTACACAGACACCAGAGATAGGTAACATACCTGCATGAGGAGCCAGCATATTAACCACTTCTATTCGGTCAATATAGATCATGACCCCACCACTAAAAACAATGAACAAACAAACAGAAAGAAGTGTGAGCCAGAGCCACAGTAAAAGCAACAGAGTGCAATTAAGAAGTTATAGATAGCTCTAGGGAGAACTTGATAATCTAATTTAAAACCTAGGGAAAACTTAAAACATAAGAGAGCTTGGTCCCTTTTAAAATATATCTGTCCCTCTACAAATGTTGAAGTTACACTTTCAAGTTTGTAATGGCAATACTTTAAAAGTCATTTAAACTAGGCAATTAAAAAAATGTCTTGTACTTCACATTCCTCACTTGATACAATTTAATGTAGAAAGTATATCTTAGTGATACCCCAAGCCTTGTTCCCTTTCTTGCCCTCAACCTTTTTAGGGCAATTTCTAGAGGCCTTTACACCAAAAAGACTTCAGTCAAAGCATGCACTCTATTAAAGGCCTACTGACTCAGAAACTCTCATTTAGATGACATTTAACATTATAAAGAGAAGTGGAATGATTTTGTTTTAAGTAATATTTTGCTGAGTATCAATTCAGAGACAAGTTCTGGGACACATAATAAATTCAAATTCTCACAATAATTATAGCACAGATCTTACTCCCTGATGTTAGGGAACTAAGCTTACAGAAGCTAATCAAGGTGTCAATGGAGGACAAGGGCTGTGTGAAGTCTATACTTTCTGCTGTATTTTCCTGTCAGTTAAAATACTAACACAGGTGTGGTAACACACAGTCTGCTAGTTATAAATCTCCATTCTTTTCAATAATGCTCTAAGATGGACTGTTTCCATTTGCAGCTTCATCCAAGTAACTCACAGCACAGAAATCTCTGTTCCTGTCATGCCTATATGGAAGTGTCTTAGCCAGGCATGGTGACATATACCTATAATCTCGGAGTTTAGAAAGCAGAGGCAGCAGAACTGTTTCAAGTTTGATACAAGCCCAGTCTACAGCTTAGCCTACATACTAAGTCCCAGGACAACCAGGACCACATAGTGAGAGTCTGTATGACCCCAACACAAAACAACAAACACACAAAGGTTTCTCAAGTGACTACTGCTCTAAGAACTTCATCAGAACTAAAGAAAGTAAAGGGTGATGGTCCACAAAAGAGGAAGCTTACCTCGTTCCACAAGGCACATTTTTAACTTCATCCGTTTGTAGTGTTGTCTGGGGAGAAAAAAATAGCTCATCAAAACTTGCAAGCCTTCAATTCAGAACTTGGGCGACTGAGACAGGAGGATCTCTGTGAATTCAAGGCCAGCCTGGTCTACAGTAAGCTCTGTAAGCTCCAGGAGAGCCAGGAATACAGGGACTCTGTCTCAAAGAAACAAAACAAACACACTCTGCTATCCCAGAGAGGAATCTCTGGAGTGCTGCTGCTAGTGAGTACAATCTCCAAAGAGCAGATATTGAGTTAGCCATTTCTCTATATCTACAGACTTTAGTACTACATGTTTTATAAGGGAAGTTGAACTCAAAATGCACTACGAAATAAAAAAGTCAGTGTCCTACTGACTAGTAGGCAGGAAAATTGTTCTTAAGTATCTTATTGCCTAGAATAGGCTTGAGATTGTAAACCACACAGCTCACAAGTGGCACTATGACTAAGTCTGTGCTCTGAACTTTGATTCCTGACTGCTTACAGTGATGAAAAACAACTATTTTTGCACACAAGTACTTTATGAATCAAAGCTACACTTAACAGCTTATAGTAAATGTTTTGCTTCAGGACCTACTGCTCTCTCACATGCTCTGCTCAGTTTGCCTTTTAATGTAAGTGCCAACACCATTATTACTTCCTCCTTAGTGACCCAACAATCTGGTTCTTAATTGCTTTGCCACATCACACCTTTATTTGTATCAGACTGACCTCCTATTGTGTATTCTAAGGATTCAGATAGGTCAGTAGTATATTCTGGACACATTACACCTTGTTAAGCACACAAAATATGCTGTTTTATGGAATATGGTTTGTTACCTAAGTCACAATCTAGCATTACAAAGAAACCTATTAGGGACTGTTACAAGGAATGGCATACTAATCTTAAAATCTCTTAAGAGAAATAGAGAGATAGCTAAGCAATTAAAAGTACTTAACACTCTTTCAAAGGACCTGGGTCTGGTTTCTAGCACCCACATAGGGTACCTGACTGTAACTCCCATCCCAGAGCATTCAATGCCTCTTCTCATGTGGTGCACAGATGAGTAGATGCACATAAATACACATAATTAAAAAATAAAAATCTAAAAGATCTCTGAAATTAAATATTAACAGACAGAGCTAGCTGGGTGTTGGAGCACACCTTTAATCCCAGCACTTGGAGGCAGAGGCAGGTGATCTCTGTGAGTTCAGGGCCAGCCTGATCTACAAAGCAAGTTCTAGGACAGCCAAGGCTACACAGAAAGGCCATGTCTCAACAAACAAGACAGAAGTAGAAGTGGAGAAAAGAGAACTTAAGAGGGATATCTTAAGTCCAGTTAATATCTTATTCAAACACACACTGCAGAAGAGAGAAGTACACACCCAGAGCAACCTGGTCTGCCTGAAGCAGGTGCTACTCAGATGAATGGTAAATTCCGAGAAAGAGCACTGGGGGATATCAGGATGAAGGCCTTGAATACTTGAACAGTTTAAGTGCTCTTTAATCCATGTTACATACATCATAAAACGAACCTTTAAAATAAACTGTCAGAGCTGGGAGTAGTCATGCAAATCTCTAATCTGGGCTATGGGAGGCGTATAAGGTTCACTTGGGAAATAGCAAGGCCCAGTCTGGGGAAAGATAACACAAAAGACACAGGCTCAGTGGTGAAGATTTCCTAGAATGCTCAAGGCAAGTTTAAGCCCTAGGGTTGAGCTCTTTATTAGCACAGGAGGGAGAAGAGGTGTTTTCTTTAATTCCTCTCATCATGTTATACAGCTGTTATTCAGGTCACTGAGAGGAAAGACAATGAGCCAGGAAGGTGAGGACATAACGTGTCTAGGATAAGTTAGCAAGGCCACGAAAACCGAAATATGTTGATCTCGGAGACATAATAATGGATAAAGGTTGATCATTGGTTGAATATACAATTCCAGCCTAGAAAGAATAAAATGTAATTCTTTGGTGGAAAGATTACTTGACAATTGAGGGGAGAAGGTTGATAAAGAGACAAGTTCAGTATATTTCTTTCTTTCAAAGCATTAAACTAAGGCAATTTTCACTATTCTGTACCAACTTTCAAAACAAGAAAAACTAGGAGTTAAACAGTAACTTTACAACTTAATATCCTATCCTATGAACTTCTATACCCAATTATCCTCCCAATATGAGAGAAATTATTACAGTGGCACAAATGTGTGACCACAGCCCTCAGGAGACTGAATTGCAAGTTTGGGTGTAGGCTAGACTAGGTAGCAAATTCTAGCAAAGCCTTGGCTACATGTAGTCTAACAACAACAACAACAACAAAAACAACAAAAACCCAAACAACAACAACAACTACAAGAGAAGAAAAGTGAACATCTGCTTTATAAAGTACATAAAAGCTGAAGATTTTACATAATTTCCCTAAATAATGCTTATCTCTGTACCTTATACCTGGGGTTTCACAGTCATGTATAGTAGTAAACCCTTTGTTTAAATAGAACTGCATCTTCTAATATGGTCCCCAAATCCCAAAACACAAATTTATGACTGTTCTTAAGAAAAGTTTCAGGGCTGGAGAGACGGCTGGGAGGTTAAGAGCACTGGCTGCTCTTCCAGAGCTCCCGAGTTCAATCCCCAGCACCACATGGTGGCTCACAACCATCTGTAGTGAGATCTGGTGCCCTCTTCTGGTGTGCAGACGTAATACATATACAAGGAAGGAAGGGAGAGAAGAAGGGAGAGGGAAGAAAGGAAAAGAAAAAGTCTCAGTTTCTTAAGGGCCTGGAGAGATGGCTCAGCAGTTAAGAACACTGGCTGCTCTTCTAGAACACCAGAGTTCAATTCCCAGCACCCACATGGCAACTCACACTTGTCTGTCCAGGGCTTCTGACACACACACACAGACATACGTGCAGGCAAAACACCAATGCACATAAAATAAAAATAAAGTTTCTCAAGAAAAGTTTTATTAATGTAATTCTTGCCTAGATTGCTTTTTTTTTTTTTAACATAGAAAGAACAGAGAACATTCCTATTTTGTTACGCTGGCTCTAACATTTAATTTTTAATTAATTAATAATCTAAATATGCAAATTAGAGTACTTTATATTGAAATCTTTTTATTAATTTCACTTCATCTCTGACGATTTATTACTAACATGCACAGTATTTGCTATGTACATATAATTAAAAATTATTTCCTATTACTGTCTGTATCTACTTTATGTCACTGCTTCACCACACTTCTTAACAGTAAGTTTCAGGAAGGCAAAGACTGATTTACCTGGCTTTGAACAAGACCTAAAAAGACCCCATCTCTGAGTCTGACGATGCTGTTGCTAATTTCAAGACTATTAAGAGCTGCTGGTGAGCTAAGGGAGGAGCCTTAAAAAGGTACAAGATTAGGGCAGGACAGAAAGGAAGAAATGGCAAACAAGGAGTGATGACATGAAGGATAGAAAAGTGCAGCAGGAATTAGACACCACTTGTCACTGGAAACATCTGTCATCCCCACACAAGAGCAATCAATATAAAAAGGCTTTCTAGGGGAGAGGTTTTGTAACCTAAAAGTTTCCTTTTTTCTTTTAAAACTATATCAGTTCTATCATAATGCTGTTTAATATGCAAACTGTATTTATAGCAATGGTTTTAAATTTAAAAAACCCTCAAAAGTAGGAATAAAATATGGGAAGCCAATCTGGAAACCATTGTGACTAGGGAAAGAACACCATGTTTACCAAGTTTCATTTTAATAGGAACAATTTTCCCCTAAGCCCTAAAAAGGGACTGTAAAGAAACTTTCACTTAGCAGAAAGCTGAAATTTTAAGTATATATTAATATAATATTAGCATTATATTAATAACAACATTGACTTTTCCTGTTTCCTGACAAACCTGCAGCAGATGGTAGATAAAACTGTATTCCAAGATTTATGATCTCACTGAATTTGCAAAATTAGTTAAGAGTCCAATTCTATTTTGCCATCTTGTCATATCAAACTGTATTTATTAAGTATGTCCTATAGCCAAGATACTTTATGCAAGAACCAGATACTTATTTCAAATATTCTGAAATGCTGTCAAAGTAACACATTCACTCAGGTTCCTCATAAATTTGTGTTTAATGCAGCAGGCAAAATGTGAGGCCAAAAAACTGTGAATAAAAATTCATTCCTCCATGTTAACGGTAGCCTAGGAGCCTGCCTCTATGGAAACCAAAGAGTTTTTAAACCAAGTAATCACTGATTTGTATTCCTAATTATGTTCTTAATTCTTACTGTTATTTTGATGAAGTAACAGAAAATCTGCTAATACCATTATACAGAAAGCAGAAGGCAATCTTGACAAGCTGCCTAGTTCACTTTCAATTAATTTTAAGGCAAGGTGGTTAGTGCTATGACGGTTATACTTTGAACTATCACTCCACACGTAAGTAAACACCAACATTTGCTTAAGCAATAAGGAAACTCATGGCCACCCACAGTGTGGTAACTCCTGTCACACCTGTCTATCTGGAATCCCTAGGAATCACTTACCTGCACAGATCTGAACGTAGTAATGAAAGGCAACATGATATGATAGCCTGGTCCACTGGGGCTAGTTAGTAAAGCTCCTCCCCTGCAAAAAGATGTTTCAGTTGACAAAACTGTAAATAAGAATTTCTCTCTCCAATTCTAAAATGCCATAGTAAACATTCACTACTACTCAAGTTACTAACCTACTAGCCTTACAACAGAGTTGCTCAAGATGAACCTGACTTAAAGCTGCAAAAATGCATCAAAGCCAACTGGCAATATTGCACCTTGTTTCATAAGCTTCACCAAGCACCCCTCTGGGTCTCCAGCACTGCTCTTGGGTTCAAAAATCCTCTCCCATCTTTAGCTTTCCAACAAATACTTATGGAAAAATTCTAATGACTCTCAATTAAGGAACTTTAATTGCACTTAACAAGAGGCCAAGTCAAAACAATATATTTAATCACTAAGTTTTAAAAAAGAGGAAAACAAACTTTCAAGGAAGAAGAAAATTTCTAAAGCGAATGGTTCCTTTAATACATCATTAAAATTTTAGGAACAGAGTTTCTGTATAAAGGTAACAGAAATAGCTTGGGAAGATGGATGGCGAGAGGACTGAGAGTATAGGTGCTGTTCATCATTCTGGAGCATGTGAACTATGAAAAGATGCCCCCAGAAATTATGAAGAGTAGGTGTTCAAGGACAAATACATCAAAAAGTCCTATTTTACACAATGAACAGTAAATTCACACATTGGTCCTTGTCTTGATTATACAAACATGTTTGATAATTAGAAGGAAGAACTGTTTTGGGTTCACCGCTTTTCTTTGGAGTGGTATCTCGAAATATTCTCTTTGTGTTTTTTCTGTTGGAAAGACAATGACAAACTGTATAGAAATGTGGTCCAGGCTGGTATTTCTTATGCTAGAATCTCATCTGTACCACCAAAACTGTACTTTTTTCTAGGACTCAGGATGGATCTAAAAGTAGAAATATCAGTGTAGGGGACATGATGGAAATAAGCAAAAATTTGCTTTTTTTCCTGAATAAACCACTACTCCGATTTCTCCACAAACTGGCTTCTCTTATCAGCCCCTACCAAGAGGAGCTGGTGGTAATTTATACGGGAAAAAAAAACCCCAAAACAACAAAAGTTATGTGAAATCAACTAGACTGCAATATAGCGCCTACTCTTTCTCACCTAGACTTGGAAAAACTGAGAAAGGTAGCCAGTAAGTGGGATTTTTTTTGTCTCTTGACTTTACGAGCATAACACTATCACGGTCAGTCATTAAGACTTTGGAAGACATAACCAGATATTGGGAGGTTTTTAATGAGGAAGAAGAAAGAAAGAAAGAAAAAAACCCTCAGAAATGTCATAAGTGGGACCAGAGATCCCAAAAAGCACCTACAGCCGACTAAACACCTCTATGGTTGTTCGAACTATATATTGTATATATTATAACGAATTAGAATTAAGTCATCTTGGTAGCGGCGACCACTTCCTTCCCTCCTAAAGAGTTTCCCCCTCGGCACACCTCGAACTTGGCACCGATCTGCCTGGCACCTTTCAGGTGCCCAGCCAAAGGTTAGTTCCCAACAGCTGGGATGAAGCCACTTCCTAGGGTTGGAAGCAAGCGCGACTTCCCAGACTCCACCGTGACCCTCGGACCCTTCTCGGTGTTCTGGAAGCTGCGCTGCCGACACGGGGCGCTCACCTGTAGTACACGGCCAGGTGTCCCTCCTCGATCTTGTGGATGGAGGCGTAGAGGAGGACCACCACCAGCCCCACCACTGCAGCCACCAGAACCCGGGCTTGAGTCATATTCATCCTTGTTGGTCCTGGGCAGAGGAAGGAGAGCGGCCTCAGTCCCTTGAGTGACAGGCCAGTCCCCACCTTGTGAAGAACCCGCGTCTGGTCGCCGGCTGAGGCGCGAAGCCCCGCGCTCCGGCCCCTCGCCAACCCCCGCGCCGGCGGCCCCGGCTGGGCGCACGTCCTGACACCCCTTCCCCGGCTTCTCCGGTGGAAGGCTCCGACTAGGGACGGCCCTGGCCTCAGACACCCGGAGAACCGCGACCCCCTCAGCCGCACCTCACCGGTCAGTGACGCATCGCCCCCGCCCGCACGTGCAGCCGCCTCCCGGCCGGGCCAACTGCTGCCAACAGCCGGCCCCGCCCACCTTCCCGGCACTGCGGCTGCGCAGGGACGCGACGCAGCCCCCGCCCGCGACTCGTGAGACGGTGAGCGGGCGGGACAAACTTGGCCCGGGAGCACACAACGCTGTGCTTCCTAGTCGCTGGGGGATGACCCGCCGGAGTTCCTGTCCCGAGGACTCAGCCCTTCCGTGTAGGGGCTATCCTTTATCCTTTCGTGGTTTGTACACAGCCTAACTGGCAAGGTACCATGTTCTTCAGGTACACATCCTGCACTAAGGATACTACCAGACCAGTCTCAAGGAACAAGGGGCATGAGTTCAGTGGAGGAAGCTATTATTCCATCTGTGTTAGTCATTCAAGCTTGGGTTGAATACTTTGTTCAGGAACGCTACACCAGAATGTTTTCTGAAGGCCACCCAGAAACAGAAACAGATGATCTATGTTGAATGTGGGGGGTCGAGATTGTCTTGTCAGGAGGCCAAAATAAACAGTGAAGCACTTGGTTTTCCATGAAGCTGTCGTGTTGAAGAGGAGTTGTATGGTAGGCTAGGCTAAAACCCGATGTAGGAAGTCTGGGATGCGTTTTTCTGCTGATAGAACTGGATGGCAAGGAGGCTATTTTTATCTGTATGGGTATTTAGCCCGCATGCATGTCACAGGTGTTCCCTGGTGCCCTCAACAGTCAGAAGAGGACATCCGGTCCCCAGGAACTGCAGTTATAGACTGATGTGAACGGCCACAGGGGTGCTGGGAATCAAACCAGGCTCCTCTGGAAGAACAACCCGCCCTCTTCACCTAAGCCATCTGTCTATCCAGCTCCCTGAGACTTTTTTCTCACTGAGAATTTTAAAATGCCACAGCACGTGGACCTGGTGAGATGGCTTAATGGGTAAAGGAGTTTGTGGACATGCCTGATGACCTCATTTCATTCCTAGATTCTACATAAAAGTGAAAAGTAGAGAACCGACTCCACAAAGTTGCCCTCTGATGTCCACACATAAAGCCCTATGCTCCGCTTCACACACCAACAGAAACAATAATAATCATATAAAGTTTAGGGGGAAACCCACACCATGTGCATGTATGCCGAAAAAACCAAAAAACAAGCAAACAAACAAAAAACAAAAAAAGGGGGGAAAGGGTAGAGTTTAGAGATAAACAAACGCATGGGAAATCGGGGCATCCCATTTCACTAAAGGCAGAAATGAGACAACTGGACAAGGTTGACAAGGTTGGAAGGATTTCTGAACTCCAGTGAAAGAAAATAGCAGAAAGCAGTCTGCCTGAGAGTGAAGACAGACCAGAAGCTGGGAAACAAATTGTTTAAGGACAGAAGGCCCAAGGTCATGATTTTATGGCTACTCTAGTCGTGCCCCATCAAAATGGACCTTTGGAAAATTCTTGTACCAATGAGTTCTCTTTGTTTATTTTGGCTTTTTGAGGCAGGGGTTCTCTATGTAGCTTTGAAGCCTGCTCTGGAATTCTCTGGAACTCCCTCTGCAGACCAGGCTGACCTTGTCAAACTCACAAAGATCTGCCTACCTCAGTCTTCCCAGTGCTAGGATTAAAGACGTGTCACCACCGCCTAGCCAACCAGTGATTTTAAGATTTAAAAATTCATGATTTCCGGGGGGGGGGGGGGGGGGGGAAGAACAGTGATTACGTGTCAGAATCCTAGGTAAATACCTTCACTGAACTTCCTTTATTAACTTTCAAGTTATGCAAGTGAGGTGGCACGCTTCTGTAATCCTCACTCTTGGGAGATGGAGGAGGAATATTAATAAAGTCTGAAGCTAGTCTGGTCTGCATCAGGAGTGACAGGCCCACCAGATCTGTGCAATGAGATCATGTTTTAAAATAGCAGAAATAAAACCAAAACATTTTTTAAACCTTTCCGTGCAGGTTAATATCTTCTGAGCAAGAAGTATCCAATAAGTTTTATTATTATTATTGTTATTAAGAGCATCCAAAATCTAGAGCTACTGAATGTAGAGTTTGCCTATCATCTAGCAGACAGGGATAGAATTACCATCTTTAAAGAACCATCGATACTTTAAAAGATATTTTAAAAGACAGAAGATAGCGGTGTAAATATATGCCTGTAATAGAGACTTTGGAAATGGAGGCAAGGGCAAGTTTGGACTAGGCTAGACTAATAGTGAGACCTTATCTAAAAACCCAAAGATAAAAGACAACTCCAAATTTTCAACTCTGATGGCTAGGACAATGACAGTATTAATAAAATGGGGATGGGAGGGCTATGCCATCTGTTTAAATGATGAGATCTCAATACTTTGTGGCAGTTTATTCCTCAGAACCCACGTAAAATGACTGGCATGGTGGTACAGCAGGCTTTCTTGATCTGGCAGCCCTCAAATCGTGACACCAAAACTTATTAATTATGAAAGCTCAGCCTTAGCTTAGGTTTGTTTCTAACTGGCTCTTAAATTAACCCAGTTCTGTTAGCCTAAATACTGCGCTCGTGGCTTTTACCTTTCCTCCTGCATGTCCTGCTTCCTCTTCATCTCTCCATACCTGGATCCATCTCTTCTCTCTTCCCAGAAGCCTCACCTAAACTCTTCCTGCCTATCTACTGACCATTCACCTATTAAACCAATCAGAAGGCATCTGGGCAAAAACACATCTTCACAGTATTAAAAAAAAAAAAAAAAAAACTGAAACATTTCCCTTTTCTGCCGAAATAAATTCTAACACAGTAAAAATATATATAAGGACATTATCAGGTAAGAAGTACATTAACAAGTTCCAGTCTATTTGTATTTGGCAATTTTATAGAAAATATCTATTCTATCTTGATGAATTCAAAGTTTTATACCTAAACCACTTTTTAGCACAATATGCCATCTTAAGAATATCTTTTTAGACCTTAAAACATCTTCTTAGATAAACAACTTAAGCTATTATAAACTTATATCTAAACTAAAAACGTTTTAGCCTTATAAACTTTACATCTCTTATGTAAGTTTTTCTTCTGAATTTGGTAACAAGGAAAACAGTAAAACTATCCAGTGTTCAACCTCATCAAAGACCTAAGATGGATATAATATTATCTGAACACGAAGAACAAGCAACATCTAAAACTATAGAGATGTCAAACACAGCTGGCTGCCTGGACAGTCACCCAGGATTCCTTTGCAACTTTGGAGCATCCAACTTCAGCCCACAGGCCTAGAATATCTGCCAAATGTTTTGTGAAGTGGCAATATCTGAAGGACTGTTCTACCCTGTCTTGGCAAAATTTGGCAGTTGCCGTCTGTGTCCACTTTGGACAGCATACTGTCAGTTGTAAAAGCAAGGGCAGTTTTTGTCCAATAACTAAGTGTGCCACAAGAAAAGCAAACTCCAAGGCTGGAGATGCTTCAGGGGTTAGGAGCCCTGGATGCTTTTTCAGAGGACCCAGGTTTAATTCCCAGCAACCACACGGCAGCTCACAACTGTCAGTAACTCCCATTCTAAGAGATCTGACACCTTCTCATCAATGCACATAAAATAAAGTTAAAATAAATTTATTAAAAAAGAATTTTTTAAAAAAGCAAACCCCATGTGGTGGTTCTTCATCATTTTTTAAAGCAGATTGGTGCTGCCAGGAGCAGACATGTCTTACTGTCATGAAAAGCTTTAGATTATTGTAACATCTTAAATGCCATAGTCTGTGGGTCTCTGAAGTGTTTGAAGGCCATATGTCTATCTAAAATATATGTTTGACCTTGAAAACATACCTAACATGGCCACAAATCTGATTGTTAGATGACTAACTACTAAGCTGTATTTCATAATTATCCTAAGGCTTGTAATAATTTTAAGGACTAGAAATTTGCATTACATTGTTAAATGTGCTGCATAGGTACAATACCTCAAACAAAAGTAGAAACATATATATACATATGTAATAAGAGTATCTTAGACTAGAGTAAAAAGAGTATTATCTAAGAAAACTCATCTTAAATTTATATCAGAATATAAAAATCCAACTAATGTAATTGAGAGTAACAGCTGCTCTCTAAAGTGGATTCAATAATCCATTCTTTTATCCTGTCATTCCTACCCCCCTTTCTTCAGAAAGAGATCCTTCATTCTAACCTCCCTTACCATCATCAGCAACAATTTGTAGCCACACCCCCTAAATGATGACAACCATCTATAACCCTCCAAACAACCCCAAACCACCCACTCCACCTCCTGGGAATGTGGGTGTCTTATTCTTAAAATTATTCCTGCTGTCAAGGGGAGATGGCATCTTTAAGGGATCCTGAAAAAATTAGGATAATGGTCAAGTCCTGGGAGAGCTAGCTGTATATTATTTTTTGTTTAGTCTTTGTGTGATGCAAAAGTATTGAGCTTATCTGAAGTCTTGGCTAGATAGCCTGTGAGGCTGGACCATCTCGCCTAGCAGCTTTGAAGTAGTCCTGGATGCAGAATTTTGAGAAAATTGCAACAGAGACATTCTGAGAGGCTAGATCATCTGGGCTACCTACCTTTATTGGTACCTGGTTCTTTCTTCTGAAAACATACAAACTTTTAAAGTTATCTGCATTAACACGAGTATGGAATCTGTAGTGTGTACAAGTCAGCTAAAGATTTTTTTGTTCTATGTTTGAGCAGGTAAAAGGCATCTGTCAACTTTATAGGTGAATGCATAAACCAGTAAACTGTTATGAGGTCTCTGTAGCCAACAAGATGTATTATGTTTAATCCAGTTTCAGAGCTATTCCCATAGTAGAAGGATCAACATGTGCCACCTATACCGTAGTTTTTGTTTTGTTTTTCTTTCTTCATGTCTGTAGCCAAGATTTTCAGGTCTCCCCAATTTAATCTGATCTTTATTTTGAAGAGACTGTAACTTTTCTTTCCTGTGAAACAAAGACATAACCTTACCCCCAATGCAACATATTTTTTAAATTTCATTCAGTTAAGACATTTAAAAAATGTTAATTTAGCAGTTTTCATAATCCAATATCTCACAGCAGCTATTTTTTTGCCCATTAGCATTTTAAAAAAATCGAAGTCAACTAAGTACCATACAGGATCCAGACACCCTTGATGTGAGAATGTATTTCTATATGCTGTGAATATCAATCTTTAAATAAAGGCGCTGTTTTGGCCCATGACAGGCACCATAGAAAAAGTAGGAGGGGAAATCACAACATAGGTAGAAGGAAGGTGGAGTTAGGGACAGACCGAGTCAGCTGTCCAAGAAGAAACATGTGAGGAACACAGGTGAGCCATGGACCGCGTGGCAGACAGAATAATGAGAATGGGTTGATTTAAGATGTAAGAACAAGCTAGCAATGTGCCTAAGCCATAGACCAACCAGCATGAAGTTAATATAAGCGTATGAGTCATTTCTGGGGGTCTAATCAGCGGTGGGCGGCTAATGGGTCTGGGACTGCAGGTCTGTGGGTCTGGACCTCTGGTCACCTGGGGCCAAGAAACCTCATTGCAACATACCCTGTGTATTTTCCATCTTTATATGGCTTATTTTTTATATTACTTTTTAAAAAGACTTTAAAACTATTTTTTCCTAGGACTGTCTATATTCATCTTTTACTGTACCTGTGTAGAGGGCTTTTCAGTCTGGACTGCTTTACTGCATACCTGTAACCTTCTCTGAGCATGTGAGCCAAGCTGGGTGGCTTTGCCCTGGTGGCTAGCTCAGTCCCATTCAGGTCTATGAAAACCTTATGCCCATGGTACAGGCCAAGAGCAGCATTTATCTGCCCCAGCTCTGGGAACTTGTGGAACTGGTGCTGTTTCTACTAAGCCTCTGTAAGCCACAAACAGCTGGGCCCATTCATTCATTCATTCATTTTCTTTCTGTCTTTCCCCAATTTTCAGGCCCTATGTGGGAAACATATGCCTGGAGGTTTGACACCATATGTAATGAATCTTTGTCTTGCCAGCCAGCTCCCAAATAATGACACGGAGAATTATTATTGATTATAAATGCTTGGCATTTAGCATAGGGTTGTCCCAACTAGCTCTTATAACTTAAATTGCCCCATATTTCTTAATCTATGCTTGGCCATGTGGCATTACCTCTCTTCCATCTTGCACCTCCCATTTCTTCTCTGTGTCTGGCTGACAACTGCTTTTCTTCATCCTAGAATCCTCTGTCTCCAGAAATCCCAACTAACCTCTTCCTACGTAGCTATTGGCCACTCAGTTCTTTATTAAACCAATCAGAAGATGCCTTGGCAAAGACACATCTTCACAGTATAAACACGTATTTCACAACATGGTATTAAGCAGCTGTAATTGCAGCAGTGGGCAGGCAAAAACAGAAGATCCTTGTGGCTCACAGCCCACCCAACTTAGTTTAATTGATAAGCTCCAGGCCAATGATAGACTTATTCAAAGAGTGGAGCAGCATTCCTGAAGATTACACCGCTGGCTTCCACACGCATGTGCACACATACAATGTACTTACCTGTGCTCCTATACTATCACACACCCTTTTACATTTTCTCAATCCGTATTAGCCTGTTATACTATAATCTGCTTTTTAGTAATGAGTAGAGATTAAAACAATTTTAAAATCATTTAATATGCAAAGTGAAAAACTAGGATATAAAAGCATTTCACATTTTTAAAAACACCTTATAAATTATTTGACAGAAGGCAGAAATCCACAATCTTTTATCTGAAATCCCTAAGTCCAGGTATTTCAGAATTATGAGATTTTCAGATTTTAGAAAGGTAATTCAATGCATATACCATACTACAAGAGTTTGTGGCAGCACCCCCCAATGATCAAACATATTAATATTTATGCAGCAAAATAATGAATATCCACACAAAATGGGATAAACAGTGTTAGGTCAGAATAGGTCCAGAAGCAAATGAATTTTGTTTCCAAGCCTAGGAAAATCTTGTTTTCACAACTTCCTGGATTTTGAGACCATAATTACAGATAAAGGAGTATAGACATTTTAAAACTTGTACGACAAGACACAAAAGATTGTTAAACAAGTGACCCATTTTTACAAAGGCAAAAACATACAGCCTTCAAATACATTATAAATTAACAAGCATCTCCTCTTTGATATTATTAAATGTACACCTTAAATACATATACATAGAGCACACAACACAATTCATTATGGTCAGTTGATATCAAAGGCACATGTGGGTAATCCCTTATGTAAGAAAATGACACTTATTACATGTGTGGTTAAAGATAGGATTCATCTAACTCCTTATGACGCCAGGTCGAGCACTTGCTGAGAGAACACAAGGAGGCAGAAGAGTCTTCTGGAAGCACAATTATACTTGTGAGCAGTCTTTTCCACAGAAACATGAGTAGACAACTTTTTCTTAAAATGAACACTGGATTCAGCAGTAGCACACACTTTTAATCCCACCCAGCCCTCAGGAAGCAGAGGCAGGTAGATTTCTGTGACTTTGAGGCCAACCTGGTCTATAGAGTAAGTTTCAGGACAGCAAGAGCTGTTACAAGAGAAACTCTGTCTCAAAAAAAGATATTTTTCATCAGTTAAACAAATAGTACTTTGTCAATTTTAAAGATGTAATGATCTACACAGATAGCTACAGTGTTAAAAATAATTAGCTTCACTAACTTGTAATAAGTTCTATATGTTCAGAGGTCACGATAATTATAAAAAGTCAAGATATTGTGAAGTCATTCGAAGTTCCTGATCACAGCCATCTTCCACTGACTGGTATGTAAAGAATGGCTTCAGAAGCAAAGATAAACTTCAAAGCTGTGCAGGAACAACTTCTATAGGCTTGAGGACAGTCATTCTGTTAGCCAGCTCCAATCAAGGCTCTGCAAGCAGGCATGAAAAGAGACGATTAGAAGCTGTCCGACTATAATGTTCATGTTTTAAAGGTGTTTTAATATTTGGACATTTTAGAATCAAAATATGAAAAGTTAAAAAGTATAGAAGTTACAGCTTGAATTTATCTCACCGTATCTTCTGGTAATCTCAAAAAAATATTTCAAAGTTCTCATAGAAATTTGAGTAAGATACTTTTTCCTCAGTGGAAGGAGTTGGTATTAAGACGAAATGCAGTGAATTTGCTAAAATTTTAGTGTAGCTTCTCCCAACTTAAACAAAATAATAGTTCATAGCAACTACATCTCGATACAACCACCTTTATTTAGTATTGGCATAACTGATGGTATATGCCATCAAAACAATAGTTACAGAGTAAAAAGGTATATCCATTCCATTTCAGTAGTCACATTGTGAAGAAAATTTAATCTGACCAAAACTGCTACTGCTGATGTTCACTGATGAGACAAAGTTACTATGTAGCAGACGGTTAATTTTGTGGATTTGGCACAACCTAGAATCACCTGGGAAGAGACTCCCAATGACAGGATCCGGCTAGCATGTTGGTATGTATGTATATAGGGACCTGTCTTGATTCCATTAACTGACAGGGGCAACACCATGTCAAGGGCTGGGCCCTGTACCGTATGAATATGGAAAAGTGAGCTGAGTACTCTTAGGAATGTAGATGTTCCTTTCTTTCTGCTCTTGACTGAAGACTTTTTGTCTAGCTATTTCTAGTTCCTGCCTTGACTTCTCCACAGCAGTGGTGTGTAACCTGTTAATGTAAGTTGAATAAACCTCTTTCCCCTAAGTGGCTTTTTGAAAGGCTAATTTATCACAGCAACAGGAATGAAACCGGGATAAACATCCCTGCATAAACAAAAGATGGAAATTTAAGGTTCAAATATTTCTGAAATGTTTTTTCATCTGAGTTATACTCCCTATAAATGTCCCAAATGCCAGACAGACCCAACATGGAAAATTAAATCTTTTGTATCCAACATACCTAAAACTCACACCATATTCATACAAAACTTACCATCATACTACTACTCTGTTCTTCATTTGTTTCACGAATAATAGTACTTAACTGGCCGAGACAGCTCAGATTTTCTTCTATCATTTGTGCTAATGTAGCTCTGATGGATGAAAGAAAAAAAAAGCATTTCAAGTTCAGCAAAGGAGCACCTGAGTATTGCCTATGTTCTGGTCTTCTAGGTCAGGATGACCACTTTCTGCACCCCAGGACCCCTGCACAGCTGACTGCTGCAGTCTTCAGTTTCTTCATCCCTCCCACTCAGAGACAACATCCTGCTTCATCCAAGCCACCACTTCTGCCCACTTTATAAGTCCGCTGCAACCCTATTCAGATTTTCTTTTGAAAGAGGTGGCACCAGTAACTCCTTGCCTCTCCCTGAAGAAATGGCAGGTTAGGAGGAAAGATCCTCTTGTTATAGACAAATAAAATAGCATTTTGTTGTTGTTTTAATTTCTGGACATTTGCTTTTCTTTCTATAACCAGTAACACACCAGCATGCTCACTTCACACAGAAACAAAGTGGGAGATCCCTGGTCTCCAGAGACCCAGGAAGAGAAAACTGATTGGAAACTCAGACAGCAGCAAAGAAAAAGGGCAAACAGACTGCTGAGAGCAAGAGAAGGAACCCATGAAGCACACAGCATCCCCAGGTACTTGATTACAGTCCCCTCATGCTCTCCTCTTCCTCATATCCTGTCACAGTCCTTCAGCTCACAGCCTCTCTTCTACCACACCGTCAGCCATGGTTGACAGCCACGGTTAGTTCAGAACTAAATACCGAGTGAATTATTATTCAACAGATAGAAAATTTCATGGTAACAATTTCCTAATCCTTGATAATTAAGTACCACAGGTACATTATAATTAAGATCAGCTTCCCTTTATCAGAAATTGTATTTTTAAAACACATTACACTGTTGCAAACAACTACATGCTCAAATTAGAAGTTACCTACAGAGCTTACACTTGCAGTTAGCATCCCTACCAAGCCTATCTGCCTTTAATGAAAATGAAGGGTTAGGAGGTACTGAATTTTACTTCCTCCAGTTCTAATAGAGTATTTCCTGAAGTCTACAAGTCACAATCTCTGCTATACTTGTATTCATATTCATATTGGGCCGTATGTATAGTGACCCCAAGATGTATGTTGGAACTTGCCTTCTTTACACAATAAGATACTTGATATCAGCTTGCCTTCCTGCCATGTGTTCTTTCTTTGATAAAAGCAGAGTTCAGAATGTGCAACTGCATGACCTCCTGAGCAGTGATGTAACATGGGTACACTTCTGCAAAACTAATTATGGGCAGACTTCCGGGAAATGCTTGGTGCTGTGAAGGTCTCCATGAGTTGTGAGAAAAGCGACAATACACAAGCTAGCAAAGAGCCCCTTGAACACGGCACACCTTATGCTGAGAAAATAACAAAGATGGACAGTCATTCAGCCTTAGCAAAGAGCAGTAATTAATGACAAAATGCAAAGCTGCAAATTTGAGTTCTTTTTTGCAAAATAAAGCACTGAAAATATTGGATTTAAGAAACACTAAGTTAAAAAATAAAGTATTATCTCACTACTTTATTAGAAGACAAGTATCAAAATAAATAAATAAGTAAAATAAAAAATGCAAAAGTATAATTCTCACAGAGAAAAAAGTTTAAGGACAGGTATGGTTTGGATAAAGAAAACTGATATGCCAGGAACAGAAATGACTTAGAACTTGAATTGAGCTAACAGTTACTAGTAACACTTAATGAAATTTTTAATTCCAAAGCATTTTACATATACTGTCCAACTGAGTTTTCACAACAATCCTATAAGACATCTTCATTTTAAAGCGAAAATATATGAACATAAAAAAAAAAAGTCAGTAACTCAGCATTACATTATTAAATGCTGAGTTAGTCAAAATTGACCCCCGGTCTGACAGCACAAATAACCATCATGCTCTACTCCTACCCCACTATGAAATACAACTATCTGTTGTTACAAAGTGAACTTACCCATCGTGAGGAGTTACCACACATGTCAGAGGATGTTCACGGTCTAACACAGGGGGCAGCCATGTTGATGCTGGAGGGGTTACTGTGCCTTCTAGACTGGATCCTACAAGAGAGCGAGCAGAACTCTGTGTCTGAAGAAAAAAACACACACATAAACACACAATAAATTATAGGCAAACAATTCTTGATTCATACCATCTCTTTAAAAATCATACACTTAAGACTTATTTTTCAATCATTATTTATATGCACAACTGATGTGGGAATGCCTTTCTGTATGCTGTGAGTATCAATCTTTAAATAAAGGAGCTGTTTTGGGCCATGACAGGCACCATAGAAGAAGTAGGAGGAGAAAACAGAACACAGGTAAGAGAAGCATGGCGGGTCAGGCAGATCGAGCAAGCTGCCCAAGGATCAACATGTAAGGAGCACAGGTGAGCCACGGGCCACGTGGCAGACAGATTAATAGAAATGGGTTGTTAAGATGTAAGAACTAGCTAGCAATGTGCCTGAGCCATAAGCCAAACAGCATAAACTTAATATAAGCGTCTGAGTCATTTTTGGGGCCAGAGCAGCAGTGGGCGGCTAATGGGTCTGGCACGCAGGTCTGTGGGTCTGGACCTCTGGCCGCCCTGGACCAAGAAACCCCCATTGCAACACACAACTGACTATTTGTGAATAAAACTATTCTCATCATTACTAACTATACCATCACTGGCCCTTTTCTTCATTGACTGAAACCGACTGTATCTAACAGCGGCTGAATGAATCTAATTACTCTACTCAAGCCTTTAGAAGAAGGAAACAGCAGGACAAGGGCTGACTATCAAGTCAGATGCTTACTTCAAGTAGGGCTGGACAACCATAGCAATCCAGGGCACAGGGAACTCTAAAAAAGAGAGACTAAGATAGATATGGTGGCTCACACTTATAATCCCAGCTCTTGGAGGCAGGAAAACTGCAGTAAGGTACAGTCCAGCTTCCGGCCTAGACTACAGTGATCTCTTGTCTCAAAGGAAACAAGTAAAACCACATACATATCTCCAGCCCACCAGGACTGCAAGGAGAATGAGAATACCAAAGTCCTTGCTGTGAAACAATCTTTGCATAGTACTAACATGCATTGCTCTCATTGGTTAGTGAAAGAGATGACTGGCCAATGGCTGGACAGGTAGTGGCTAGTTGGAACTTGCAGACAAAGACAGCATGAAGAAGGGAGTCTCGAGGAGATGAAGGAAGAAGGGAGATGAACTTCCCATGTTGAAAGATGGTACTGCCATGTGGCAGAACATAGATAAAAATACATGAGTTAATATAAAATGTTTAGCAACAAGCCTGAACTCTCAGCTGAGGACTTATACTTAATGAAAAGTCTCTGTACGGTTATTTGGGAACTGGCTGATGGGACAAAAGTCTGCCTACAATTCCTACTTCCATAATCACTCAGATATCAAACAAGGAAAATGTGCACCCAACGTAAAGTATAAATATTCAAAGGACTTAGCTCAAAGCAATAAAACTCCTGGCAGAAAGTAACAGCAGCTCAGTATTATATTCACTAAAAATACTTACACAGGCAATTTTAAGAAGATGCCATATTTCTTTCTGCCTCTTTCCCTGCATAAACATGACAGTATTGTCAGCTTCTTTGATGTTACTGAGGGCCACTTCCACCTCGGGGAGTAGATCAATAATCTTCTGCTTACAGCCCAACAACTTGCTAGAGAGAGTAAGTCAGTGTCAGATACTTATCACATCCCTCAAGACTATGAAACATTCTCCCAAACCCAGAGGAAAAGAACCACAACCAGAATAATACTTATGACTGATCTCAAAAGCAGTAACTATAGGGGCTGGAGAGACTACTCATCGGTTAAGGGGACTGACTGCTCTTACAGGAGACCTGGGTTCAAATCCCAGCACTCAAATGCCAGCTCACAACCATCTGTAACTCTAGTCCCAGGAGATCAAATACCCTCTTCTGGCCTCATGCTCATGGGGTAAATCTGCAAGCAAAGCATCCACACACATAAATAAAGTAAAAAGTAATGCATATATTCAGGGCTTATAAAGGCTGTTTTCCAAGATACTTACAACTATTATTTACCAAAGAAAAATAAATATACTTTAAGAGGAACACAAATACACTGGTACTTCGGAGGAAATAAAGCAATTTTTCTACCTCAGGTGGCCAAACAATTCCTTGAGAACCCGGTCCTGACTCTGCACTGTGTGCACGATGATCTTCACCATCTCTGTGCTGTCACTGTAGGTGTGGTCTAGAAAAGATTCCATTAGTACCTTCATAACCTCTCTTTTGCAGAACACATCAACTTCCAAACAAAAATTCCTTAAAAATGCTCAAAAAGCTGCAAGTAGTCTTAAAAAGTCTCCATTTGTTATGGAATGCTGTCCTTGCTGTTGTCTTGCCAAGTCTCTGCCATGGAGAGAAAGGGCTCCTGAGACCCTCCATGATTTATCCTTCAATCCTCCCCTAACAGCCGCTGGGGTGTGTGTGTGTGTGGGGGGGGGCCTCAGGAGGCCCTATTCCCCACAGGATCTAAGAGGTTAACAGCAGAGACAGAGAAAAGGCAGGAGTGAGCTCTTCTTTAGAGTGTAGCCTTCCACGCTCCTCTAAGTTTCTTAATGAAACTCAGACTCACCTAACAAGACTTTGCCTGTCACTGGTGTCCTATCTAGTGCGAGTAGACTGGTCACATCTCCCCATGAACGTTTATATAACACCATTTAAATTAGATTTAAAAATGTAAGATTATCTATAAAGTGTGAGGTGTTGAGGTATAGTTTAATGATAACTATAGACAAAAAGTAAAGCTATGGGCTGGGTTTAGTTGTCAAGAAAGAGCTCCTGTTGCTCTTGAGAGGACCAAATTCACAACCACATTAGACGGCTCACAAACACCTAGAACTCCATCTCCTGGAGAATCCGATTCCCTCTTCTGACCCACCCACACCCACAAACATAAACATTTTCTAAAGTAAATTTATGCATGGTTGTGTGTGTTTAATATTTAGAGACTTATACTGACTATATTTGAGATGAATTTCCTGGTTGATCTTTAACCTGTACTAGCCCAAATTCAGAAAGAGAAGTGAACTTTGATCAAGAGACTAGCTCTCTTACCTGATTAATACTGCTTACTTAGAACAGTGGG
Organism: Phyllotis vaccarum; assembly: GCA_033318265.1. Taxonomy (NCBI): domain Eukaryota; kingdom Metazoa; phylum Chordata; class Mammalia; order Rodentia; family Cricetidae; genus Phyllotis; species Phyllotis vaccarum. The sequence goes on along the minus strand of JARWLC010000004.1, from coordinate 17,574,040 downwards.
TAATCAGGCTTTCTCTGCCCCAAACAGAAGGCTTAGAATTTCATGCTGATCTATTTACAGCTCACAAAGACTTCATCTGAAAAAAGGCTGACTTGAACCAAACCTGATGTACTAATAAAAGGGATTGGATCAGTGCACACCTGGAAATCCACCCTAAAGCCAACTGTCATATGGCCGAGGTCCTCAAACAGAATGGTTGCTGGTCACACTGAAAGTGACACTACCTCAGTTTCCAAAACTACTAGTGCCAGTTGTTGAATTTCAGAATACGGCAATCCAAGTTCTAAATGACAGGAAGATCACTGGTGTTCTCCTGGGTGAGCGCTACTGCTGACACTTGCTGTTAGTAGCACAAACCTTCTCAGTTAATGGATTTCTGTGTCACTCTCAGAAAGAAACACTGGAAGGAGTTTGAAAGGCTGAGACAAGAGCTGAGACAGGGCTAGTGCCTGCCAGGCACATACAAGGCATAAACATTAGATCCCAATACTGCAAAGACGAGAAAAAAATTCTCTCTCTTCTAAAATAATTCATTCTCAGAATCTGTCTCCTTCTTTGCCTCCCTCACCCACTCACCCAGATACCAGGCTCCAAAACACTTTTTCCAAACAGTCCTTCATAAATTCCACAAACCAAATCCAGAAAAGGACAAAGAACATTATGCTTTAGGTTGTACCTCCTGCAGGAGCCCACTTCTACACAACCTGGCCAAGGAGAAGGCCAAGTGCCTGTGTGACAGGCATTTCTTGAGTATCTGTAGCAACAACTGAACAAATTCTACCGCAACAACAGCCAGCACATGGGCAGGAGAGATGGCTCAGCACATCTTCCAGGGGTAGAGCACCTAGGTGACTACCTGTAACCCCAGGTCCAGTTATCCAATGCCCTCTTCCGGCCTCTGTGAGCACTGCACACACACGATTTATTTAAAAATAAAATCTCAAAAAATATTTTTAAATCAGTGGTTGAGAGCATGCTTTTTTTTTTAATGTAAATATATGAAGTTGCACATACTGTTATATGTTCAAGTATAAAACTTGAAAACTCTAAGGTATATAAAACTAAATAAAATATAATTGTATCAGGGAGTACAGATTTCCCTTTTTAAAGCTTATGCAATCCTTTAAGATAAATATATTTTAAGTAAAACAAGTGTTTTGCATGTATATACTACCTTATTGTTTTGAAAGCATTTCATAAGTACTTTCTCCAATATACTGCCAAAGCTTACTGAGTTAGTTAGAAGGCTAGGTTTTAACTTGTTTTGCACAAAAGGGAAATAGAAATAGGGAGAAGTGTTAGAGAATTTTTGGTCAGTAAAATACCCAATTTGGAGTTCAAAGCTTCTGGTTTCCAATCAACATTCCCTCCAGCAGACAATGCCCTATATCTGGCAGATGTTCAGTACAAACTGTGAGTGACCTGTGCTGGTGGAGGCATGATTTCTCGAGACAAACTGCTTCCAAAGAGACTGAGTTTCCACTCTTATTCTACCCAGAACCCACTGCTTTGAGTCCTTTCCATCTCTCCTACCTAAGCAGTATTTTCCCCTCAACCTTTTACACAAATTTTTTTGTTGTTTCTTACTTTTTGTTATTTGTCACTAAGTCCCAGGAATCCCCCTGTCTCTACTTCCCCAGTACTGCGGGGATCACGGGGTGAGCTGGGTGTTGGGAATCTAACCCAGCTTCTCTTGCTGGCGTAGCACTTTACTACCAAGTCACTGGCCCAATTCCTTTTTTCTCTTGTTTGAATTTCTTGTTTCTCCTCTACTTTATTTTCACTTCACTTTAAAAACTATTACTTTCACTTTCTATCCTCTGAAACTCTTATAAATTTTAATCTATTATGACATAAATGTTGCAATAACAATACCAAAACAGGACCTTATTCTGAAGCTAAAAAAAAAAAAAAAAAAAAAAAAAAATTAAAATCCACCTAAAGTAGGTGGGGTGTGTCCTAAAATGCCTTTAAATACTGTGACCGAGGTCTTACCTGAAGGTCTGTGTTTTAACTGCTTATAGAGATCAATGGCGCGCTGTTCCCTAAAAAGAGAAAAACAAAACTTCTATTTATGGAAGTAACTTGATGACTAATAATACACAACTCGAATATTGGTTATTGGGACAAGATCCAATTTTTAAGCAAGTACAGATCATCAATGCATATTTTACAGCACATTTTATTATGTAATAAAAATACAAATCCTTAAGCCAGGTGGTGGTGCTGTACACCTTTAATCCCAGCACTGGGAGGCAGAAAAGATGTATTTCTGTGAGTTCAAGGACAGCCATGGCTACATAGAGAAACCCTTGAAAAACAAAGATTACAAGTCCTTAAAATGTGGAGCTTAAGTTAAAAAACAAAACAACAACAAAACCCCAACTGTGCCTGTGTGTGTCTCTGTGTGTGAGGTATGCTTATCCAGTCCACATGAGGTGGTCAGAAGATGACCTCAGCTGTCAGTCCTGTGTGTGTGTGTCTGTGTGAGGTATGCTTATCCAGTCCACATGAGGTGGTCAGAAGACCTCAGCTGTCAGTCCTTGCTGTCTACGAGATAGATCTCTGTTGTTTGCTGCTGCCTGGCTAAGCTAGCAGGCCTGCAAGCTTCCTTTTCTGTGTCCCTCTTGTTGTAGAAGCCCTGGGATTGCAGACATGCTACTGCACTGAGCTTCACAAGCTGTTCTTGGGGATTCAAATCTCAGGGCTTCAAGCTTGAGCAGCCAGTGCTTTGCCATCGTTAGTCTCCAAAGCATGGTTTTATATACTGCGCATCTGCTCTGGTCCCACTACAAATGTAACACCCATATGCCAGAAACATTTTAATGGGAAAAAAAAACAAAAAAACAGCTTGCGATTAGCAAAAAATCTGAAGCTTCTAATCTAGATACTTGGGAAATTATCCTCAATAGAAGAGTTAAGAAATTATATCTTGGATCAAAAGGCTAATAAATGGGAAATCATTTGTAATTTAAATATACTTTAAAAAATACATTAAAAAGAGACTTTAAAAAAATAGTAAAGAACAACCCAGTGAGTTATTTCCCAAACTCACTATGAAACAGCATTCTTTTAAGATGCTATAAGGGCTGGAGAGATGACTCTGTGGGTAAAAGCACTTACTGCCAAGCCTAACAACCTAAGTTCAATTCCTGGGCCCACCATGGTGAAAGGGGAGAACCAACTCACACTTTTATCCTTTGATCTCTACATGTACACATTGTGATGAGTGCCCTCCCCAATGAAATAATGTTTAAAAAAAATCATACCATAGAAATATATTAGGGGTAAGAAAAACCATGAGCTAGACCATGCAGAGGCTTAAACCTGACAGATATAAGTAGAAAAAAAAAATACAAAAAATTATAGGATGGAGACCAACAGCAGATACATTCTTACAGAGACTCCATCAAGTCACCCTGGCGTCTTCCATAGGGGCTCTTCTGAAGCTCCATGATTTCAGTGTGCAAAGACATAATTTGATCCTCAAGGTATCCAATGACACCAACCTAAAATACGATTCAAACAAAGAAAACGACAGGCTTACTACCATATAAAACAAGGCTCAATGGTGCTACCCCTCAGCACAGGAATGTGAGAGCTGGCCTTGATGGTATGGGCCTAGAAAAGCTGGCTCTGCCCCTCACCTGAGGGGGTGGTCCCAATGGCCCAGACTATCCAGACTCACATCCTGAGCCTTGGGTTGGCCCACCTCAACAGCTGCCCCATTTATGACCTTCTGGAGTACACAAAGGGACTGGTCCTGTGCACCGTGACCCAAGGCAACAACAAGCTATTTGAGAGGCGTGTCAATGAGGGTCCAGTGATGAGGGTGTGCCATAAGCCCTAACTAGACCAAAGACACACGGCAATGAACATTTTGCTGGTGGGTTTGTTTGAATAAGGGTCTCTGTGACACACTACAGGTCCCAATACCACTAGGATGAATAAAGAGGCGCTGGAAAGATGGAGGAGAGGGTGGGTTTTGTTTATTTTGTTTTAAATTAACTTGGGGGACCAACTGCAGGGATGAATGGCATATATGAAGGGAGTGGGAGGTGAGTGGGATTAGGGTAAATGATGTGAAATTTCCGAAGAATCAATAAAGAATTATGTTTAAAATTTTTTAAAAGGCTTAGATCTTATAGGTTGAGAATGATCTGTTATGCTGGTAGAAGAACTTAATATTTTACTACCACAAGGTAATTTTGTTAAAGCTAATCATTTGTTTATTTAATGAGATGGTGATATTATGTAGCTTAGGCTATTCTTGAACCTGTAATTCTGTCTTACTTTCCTGAGTGCTGAAATTATAGTGTAAAGCACCACATTAAGCCTGTTAAAGCTCTTCAAAAACACAAAACAAAAATAAGACAATTTAGTAATTCTCTGAAAATTCCATAGGTGCATACAATGTATTTAATCATATTTATTCCCCATTACTCCGAATTCTTCCCAGATCTAGCCTCCCCTTTACCCTTTCACCTCTCAACCTCATGTCTGTCTGTCTGTCTCTCTCTAAAATAACCTACAGGGTCCAATCTGGAATGCTCATATACTAATGAATGTGAGGTCATGCAGTAAGACATGGTCAAACTACTAAGGGCCACCTCTTTAAAGAAAACCAACTCTCTCTCCCCCAGCAAACGTAACTGTTAATAGTTCCTTGACTATAGTGGGGGCTTTTTTTTTTGCTTTTGACATTTTTCAAATAAAAACACTGTATGCCAGGTGCTATGGTGCATACCTTTAATCCCAGCACTTGGGAGGCAAAGTCAAGTAAGTGCATCTCTGTGAGTCAAGCCAGCTTGGCCTACATAGAGACTTTCATACCATCTGGGGTTATATAGTGAGACCATATCTCAAATAATAATAATAAATAAAAACATATTTATTCACTATGCTTTCCTTCTGGCCACAGTCAACTAGTTCTAGCATTTACTTTGGTCTCTGGAGAAACCAAATAGTGCAAGTGCTATTCACAAGACAAATGGCCACTAAATGACTGCCATTTCTTCCATACCAGCCCCACTACCTCAACAGTTCTATCCACATGAGTGTAAGTATGAACTGGCACCTAGAAAAGCAACAGTCCAGGACCATGGACACACAAAATAAGGAAGAAATTTGCCACCCAGGGAACATCTATAATTATGGAACAACACCAGGAAAAAAACAGAATTGCAGTGGATTTATGATGTTACATTGTAAATAATTGTCCCACCTATGAGTTTAATAAAAAGTGCTTATTGGCCAAAGGCAGACAGGAAGTATGGGTGGGGCTACCAGACTAAGAAAACTCTGAGAACAGGAAGAACAGAGCAGAATGCCAGAGAGAAGCCAGAAGAAGCAGAGGACAACTATGCTGCTCTAAGAAAAGGTACCGAGTCACATGGCTGAACAGGATAAGAATCATGGGTTAGTTTAAGGGTAAAGAGTTAGCAAGTTATATGCCTGGGCCTTAGGCCGATCAGCCTAAAACTATTGTAAGCATCTGTGTGTCTCTACCGGTCTGTGGGTCTGTGGGTCTAAACCTTGAAGCTAGGCCTAAAAGTCCGGGACAGAAACCTCTTACTACACAGAACTGTCCATTTAACTAGATGTGATGCCATCTTATCTAAACCAGTCAGAAAAATAATAGTAATACATTCCATTTATTATTGATTTCTATTTAACAAAAACTGCTGCCCCTCATATATATGATATGGAAACAAGAAGTTTGGTGAAGCTAAGAAATTTGCCTAAACCTTTGGTTTTAATTCCCAGACCTTCCTTCCTCTCTTTATATAAAGTAGATACTAAATATCTGTTTAAATTCCAGGAATGATGTGATAAATATCTTTATATGCCAAAAGCAAAGACAGTTTCTAATGGAGACATTAAATACACAGAATGAGGTAAATGATTTTACCTCAGCATAGTGAATTGCCTTTTCTTCCATTTCTTTCCATGCTTTCAACATTTTTTCTGAAGCTAAAAAAAAAAAAAAGGAAAATAAGAAAATCAAGTTTAAATTGGTTTCCACTGAAATAATCATTCCTTATAAATATTAGCCTAGTCATTTCCTTGCTGTATCTGAGGTGTGTAGGTGACCTCACTGGAAATAGGGTTATTTTGAGAGTTAATCACTATGAATGTACTCACGAAGAACTAAGCTAGGCCCTTACTGCAGCGTGACTCTTCCAGTGTCTTAGAGAAGACAGACTTGGGCAAGAGGGGTATAGAGAACCCAAAAGAACCCCAAGCCTGGCTGGTGACCCTACAAAGTTAGGAGGAATCTTTTCTGTAAGTTTCAGAGGAATCATGGCTTTGTCAGCACCTCGATTCAGACTTTAGCTTTGAAAATTCTGAGTTTCTATATCTATGCTGTTTTACGCCACAGAGTTGTTATGGAAGTTCTAGGAAAGTAGTTTATAGGTTTTTTTTTTTAAATAAAAAAAATTATCTTTAAGTAATACAGAAACACATTTCAGAAAAGTTAAACGTGGAGTGTAGCCCAGTGGTAGACTTGCCTAGCATACAGAAGGCTCTGAGTTTGACTGCATGTGGTTATGCAAACATTTAATTCCAGAACTTGAGAAGCATAAGCAGGCAGATCTCTGCAAGGCTGAGGCCAGCATAGCCCATATAGTTATCATGCTCCAGGCCAAACAGGGGTACATAATGAGACCTTGTATCAAAACCAAAAAATGAACCAACACCACAAGGGTAGGGGGTTCAATCCCCAGGACTGCAAAAATAAACAAATAAAAGCTATATACATATATAAACTCTTCCCTCTACTCCAAGTGTTCTCACTAAAATAACTGTTAAAAGATATATTCTCCATTCTCTCATGAGTAAGACAGTCTATACATGCTTTTCCCCACAACTTAATATCACTACAGGATTTAAATGAGAAAGGCTCCTAAAGGCTCATATATCTGAATGTTTGGTTTCTAGTTGGGACTGTTCAGGAAGGATCAGCAGGTGTGGCCTTTTTAAAAGACTTGTTATGGGAGTGGACGTTGAGGTCCCAGAAGTCAATGCCTGGTCTAGCCTTGCTCTCTCTCTGCTTCCTGCCTGTGGATCAAATGTAAGCACTCAGCTACTGCTCTGGAGCCATGCCTGCCAGCCAGCCAGTCACCATGGTTCCAACCATGATGGTCACAAGATTCACCCTCTGAAACTGTAAACAAGCCCCCAATTAAATATTTTTTTTATATGTTGCCTTGCTCATGGTTTCTCTTTACAGTAACAGAAAAACAAAAACAAAGGCAGTCACTATCAAATAATCCACTGATAATTCCTATAATATGCAAACACAGGAACAGCACTAGAGAGTAAACATATTAACTGGACACACTGATCACTTTTTTTGAGATACGCACACTCTTTCAAGTATATATATAAACAGTATCTACTTCCTTAGAAAGATATGTTTCATAAAATAAACAGTTCAGTTTATTTGAACTTTAACTTTTTCAAATTCTGAGCACATCTGAAGGGGATGCAGCTGGAGTGAGAAGACTGTCCAGTAGGAGACAGGAGCTAGAAGTCCACAGCAGATGGGTTAGGAAAAAAGCATAATCCTCAAACTATCTGTTTTTTTACAAACAGATAAAGAATGTAAGACTTCCCTGCTATGCTTCCATTTGAGCTGCTACACACTGCAAGAATAAAATCAGAAAACAAAAACAAATACATTCCAGGTGCAAATAAACAATGGAAATTATTTCTAACAGTTTTGAAATCTGAGAAATCCAAGATCAAGTTCTGGTTCATAGACGGCTGCCTCTGTGGCTTCATGTGGTAGAAAGAGCGAGAGACTCCCGTTTAGGCCTCTAGTTAGGTTCCATGGTGACTCACCCATTTTCTAATGGTTTACCATTGTCTTAAAGGTCAGGATTACATCATACAAATTGAGAGAATCACACATCCCAGTACACAGTATTGGCTAAGAAGTCATCTCAGTATAGACTCTGCAAGCATTTTTAAAATAAGACTTGAAATTCAGTCTTAGGTCACTTCTGTATTATTTAGCCTTCCGAGACTTAAGTAGTTTTATTATAATTATGAAATAAGCTGCTCAACTAAGGGTTAGAAGAATAACCCTCAAAACAAAAACGGCTTGATACCTTAAGTTATCCCGAGTGTTGTTTTGGTGTGAATTTAGTTACAGGTTATGTGTCAACAAGATAACAGAGCAGATGGTTGCGAGAAACTAGACATTTCTTAAAAATACATTGTAGCTAGGCACTTACATATCCCATAGGTCATCTGCTCACTATATCTCTCCAAGTCAAGCTGAATGCTTTTATGAAAAAACTCTAGTTTAGCTTTGAGTTGCTGTGATGCTGAGATCAAAGTATTCTTCATTTTTGTCAAGTTGGCATTATATCTAAGAAGACTTAACCTAAGCCATAGAAAACAAAATTATTAACATTCAGAAACACTGAATAACAATTTGCAAACACACAGTATCCAAACTCTAAAACCTAAGTTTCTATTATCAAATCATAAGAAACAGCTGACCTATTTCGTGCCTGTGATATCTGCAATAAACAATCTCCTACTAAAGCCACTTAGGAATTACTATTTTCAAGTCATTACAGCTGAATGATTTTAGACCATTAATAAGAAATCTGTAAGCCTGGTCAGAACACTGCATTTCAATGGAGTCAGGGTGATGGCCTAGTGCCTTGCATATGGGAGGACCTCAGTTTAGTACATGGCCGTGTATGCTTGTCACACCAGTGCTACAAGGCATGGGAACAGGCAGGTCTAGGAGTGCAGGGCCCATTCAGTCTAGCTGAAACAGTGAGCTCCAGGCTTAGCAAGAAATCTTGCCTTAAAAATTAGGTGGGAAAACATTAAGGGAAAGATAGCCAACATTAATCCCTGGCTTCCAGTGTGTGCACATAAATATACTATTAAAAAACATATTTCAAAAATTACTAAATATTTTAACCTTGTACATGATGCACAGGGCATCATGCTTAAGCAACCCACTTACATTGCTGCTCTCTGTCCCTGAAAGAGCCTGCTGTAGTCTTCTTTCAGTCCAGACACATAGTGCACGGCTTCAGCCCATACCTTACGCAGCTGTATAACTGGAAGCTGTATCTTGCTATCTTGAACTATAAACAAAATAGTAGCAAGGAATAAGTAATAAGCTACTTTCAAAGTCACTCTAGCTCATTCTTTGTTACTTCCTTTCTGAAATCCATTCCCATAGATGTTAAAAAGAATCTACTGCCTGGCTCTAGATATAAGGGTTATGTGTGTAAGTGATATAACCACTTCTCTCAAAGAGCTTGAGATATTCCTGTATGTTTTTCTTTAAACTTGCTTCTCACCAGTCAAGAAGTCAAAAAGATCCCCTTTCTCTCTGCTAATCCAAATTCTTTACTTCTTTCAAGTTTTGGATCAAGTTCCATCTCCTCCACAGTCAATCAGTCTTTTCTGTTCCTGAAAAGTATCTATCATCCCCTTAACACCAGCTCAGCTTCATGAAATTTATAGGATAATCTGTGTATAAACATCTTAACATGCATAATAAAGGAAAAATTAAAAAGTAGGCTTAATTCATACTGGGCTTTCATTCTCCTGTGTATAGACCAGGAAGGGAAGTCTTGTGCCTTCAAGTGAAGGGTCTAGTGGCAATTTAAAATCTCTACCTTTACACCTTCCATATGTCATTAAATCCATTTTCACCATATAGATACCTCAAATAGGAGATAACTGAACAAAACCACTAAAAACATATTTACTAATCATATAATTTCAAGATTAAAGTTCAGTCACTAACTGGACTCTACTTACCAATATAATTTACACAATCAGATAAACTTCTAGATGCAAATGGTCCTTCATATACAGTCTTACTTTTATCAAACAAATAAACCATGTAGCTATCACAGCCTCTCTGAAAAAAGAAACAACTAAAATTAAAAGAGTCTTGAAAACTCTAGATTTTGCATATACCTAAGTGCCAGACTTCCTTGAGATGCAATGAACAAAGCCAATGTACATTTACATATAATATATAGCCATGGGCCCAAGGGTTAGTAAAAAGATACATGGGGCCAAGGTGTAAAGTGATCAACAGACCCAAAAGAACAAATGTAGCAGGTGTGGAAAAGGGTGATGGGGTTCTCGAACAAGGAAGCAGCAGGGAGGAGTTTGGAGAGAGGAAGGGCAAGGTGGGTGGGTAATGAGGAGTAAGAAGCACTATGGGAAATAGATGTGTATACAAACTCTGTAACAAAACCCATCATTTTGTCTGCAAACTTAAACAGTTAGGAAAAACAGAAAATAAGTTTTTCTAGTTTTAATAATTAAAAGCCAAAAGCTACTGCTGAATTAAACACTTTGAAATAATCAAAAGGAAAAGACTAGGTAGCACAGGATAGGGTGAAGGGCCAGCCTAAGCTACACAGCAAGACTCTTTCTTAAAAGGCCCCAAAGAAATGAAACATAGTGCATACACACCCTATAACACTGATAACACTCAAAAACATAATGCTAGAATTGGGGGAAAGTTCATTAGTAAAATGCTTGTTATATAAGCATGGAGCTCTGTGGTGTCATGTTGCATATTTAATAGAAATAGTCTGGAATATCAGAGGACAGAGCCACCCACAAAGTCAAGCCAGGAAGGCCAGGGAGTGCTGACCCATGCCTTTAATCCCATCATTCAGGGAGGTAGAGATTCTCTGGAGTTCAAGATAAACAGAGCCAGGCTGTGGTGGAATCCACCTTTAATCCTAGCTCTAGGAAAGTTGATCCAGAAATTAAGATAGTTGGATGGGGAAAGAAAGGCAAGACAGGAAGAGGCAGAGTGCTTCCCAGTCATTCTGAGGACTCCTGAAGATAGGACCTACCCTGTTTGGCCTGAGGAGTTGGCTGGGTGAGAATTGTCTGTGGTTTGTTCCCTGTCCCTTTGATATTTCAGCTTTTCCCCCAGTATCTGGCTCCGGGTTTTATTATATACTAATTAGAATTTGTTCAATAGAGACCCAAGTACAATCTCCAGAACCCACATTAAAAACAATAACAACAAAATAGTTGGTGCTCATGATTTCACCAGTTTAGCCTCATCACTAAGTTCCAGGCCAATGAGAGAGTCTTTCTCAAAGATGATGATTGTTATTGAGAAATGGTGGCTGAGGCTCATCTTTGGCCTTCATAGGTACATACGTATATGTACATCCACACAAACACAAAGACATACACATACATGCACGCTCATATAGATGAATGGGATGGGTAGACTGGAAATGTAAGAGTTAATGAACATGAGGAATAGAAATATTTTATGCTGATTAAAATTTATTTTTGTAGTCTATGGATTGTATCTGAGATGGGTAAATTATATGCCATGCAATATATGCATCTATAAGAATGGAAACAAACATTATAAGAAACTGTTTTTGAGTCAGGGTGTCTCTACATAACCTGAGCTGGCCTTGAACTCACAAGTGCTGTGAATTACAGGTATGCACCACTGTACCCAGTAGGGTATGTATGCATCTAAAGTTTTAGCCACAGATTCTACAGCACAGCAGGGTAACTACAGTCTATGTAATAGTTACATATTTTAACACACGGAAAGAAAAAGTTTCCAAGTTCCAAAACACAAAAATGGTGATTGTCAAGGATAGGAGAGCTTATCTTAGTTGCATCATCACAAAGTGTACACAGTGCCCATAAATAAGTACAAATATTAGTCAACTGAAAACAAGATAAAACTTGTGCAGGTAGTTCAGAAGACTGTGAGTTAGAGGCCATTATGGGCTATATAGCAAGACCCTGATCCACAGCCGCCAACCCCCACCACCCACACACCAAAATCTCTTACCACTCCGTCTAGAACACACTGAGAGGCTGGTTTCCGAGGATCCAGAGAAATTCCTGTTTCTGATAGAAGTTCTTGAGAACCAGTATTTATTCCTGTTTCACGCTCAATACGGGACTGTAGTGAATGAAAACTTTCATCACATGGTAACAGAAAAGAAATGATTTTTGCAGAAGTCATATTTAGGATGTGCACTATCTGTATAAATAAGAAAAACATGTTTATTGACCATTTAATACTTAAACAATTCTGCAAAAGATACTAAGGGGGGCATCTAATCAACAGACGACATTTCTGTACTAAGTAAGGCTTATTCCTCCAAAGTAATAAAATATTCTATAATTTCAAAATGACATTTTATAAGACAAAGACTTGAATTTGTTTATATATATATATATATATATATATATATATATATATATATATATATATATATATATAAGGTTTGGCTTGGATGTTTGTTTGTTTGTTTGAAAAAGGGTTTCTCTACATAGCCCTGGCTACCCTGGAACTCACTATGTAGAGTATTCACCTGTCTCTGCTTTTCAGTGCTGGGATTAAAGTGTGCACTACCATACCCAGAGTTTTATCAAATAATATGTTGAAGTTCTAAGGATACACAAAATCAAGAAATACAAACTTTAGTTTAAAAATATTATTTCAAGAAACATTAATACAGACCTAGAAGGAAACATTCCCATTTATGAAATTTCTTGGAAATACCACCACAGAATAAAGAGCTTTCACACTGAACCCCAATATTTAGATCTTCTAATCTCCCTTTTAAGAGAAGGAAAAATCAGGCTTCTAAGAAGGGGAACATTTGTTAGGGATCACACGGCTGATGATGATGGTAGAGCGTGGATTGGAAAAAGAATTATTATTTTCCCAAAGCAAGCAAGCAAACCCTAAAGCTGCACTCTGCCTCAGGCCTGCAGACAACAAAGCAAACAAACAACACAGTCTCATGCTCACTCACAGGCACAGTGAAGAAAATGGATGAGAAATTTTGGTATGATTAATGATAACAGAAAAAAGCTATAGGCGTGTGTGTGTGTGTGTGTGTGTGTGTGTGTGTGTGTGTGTGTATGTGTGTGTGTGTGTGTGTGTAATTGCCTAAGAATGTGAATGTGTGCAGGTACATTCAGTGTCAAATCCCACGCATCTGGAATTACTGGTGATTTGTGAGCTGTCTAATGTGATGCTGGAAACTGAACTTGAGTCCACTGTAAGAGGAACATGCACTCACAGCGGCTGAGCCATCTCTCCACTCACAGCGGCTCAGCCATCTCTCCAGCACTGAAGAATAATGAAAATACTTCTGTTTTGTCATTATTTTTATACTTGAGCTTTTTTTTTTGTAATAGTTGGGAAAATATTTATCTAATTATAATTAGACTCTCTGAAGTGTTTTCTTACAGAAAAGTATTTCAATTATTTTGTTGCTATGAAGTAAGACAGCATACCTTCCTGGTACACTGTATCACAATAAAGATATCTTAGAAAAATGTCCAATAACCCCAAAGTGTAGTCCACGCTGCTGTGATTTGTTCTCTCTCCTACTCTTCCTTTTCTGATTAACTCTACAAAGCTGTTCTAGTTCTGGCCTAGAAAATGATGCTAAAGCCTCCAAAACTTCACAGACGGTACTCTGTAGTTCTCTTATTCTGCACAACCTCCTGAGATCTGAGCAAAACACTCATACGCATAAAATAAAATATGTAAATCTAAAATAATTATTTTTAAAAAGCAGAGGTAATGCTATGATTACTATAATTTAGGTGGGTTAGTTATGTACAACTAAATATTTTTAGAGACAACACAGAACTAAGAGGCTCACCAAGCTCTGCATCCCTTACACACAAAGGGATGCTTTTTCTTTGGTACAATTCAAGAAGCCTGTATCAGGACAGATATGGTCTGGTATACCTGTATATTACATTATATACTAGAACTCAGGAAGCAAAAGCAGGCGGATCTCTGAGTTCAGGTTAGCCTGGGCTAGCCCAGGATTGACTGCCAGGCTACACAAAGACCTAATTAAAAAACAAACAACAACAACAACAATAGCAGCAAAAACCCACAAAAGAAGCCAGATCTTTATAACGTCAGCTAAGAATAATGTCAATATGCTCTCAAACTCTTACTGAATGGGGCATGTCGAGATTAGTCTACAGCTTTATGAGTTCTCAATCTGACTGTAAAGCCTGACTATGGATCTCAGCTCCTGAAAACCCACATGAGAGTAAATAACTGAATGTCCAGGTCATCATGAAAGGTTTCCAAATGTACAACTGTTAATTCAAACCAAATGTATAATCACGTCAAGCATTCTTGGCAGTACCCACCAGTGTGTGACTTCACTGTCACCTTGCCTCTGAACATAATATGCACAGTTTACATTGTGTCTACCCTCCCTAAACATGAAGGCAATGAATGCTTCTTAAAATATCTCAGCTAAGATCTTACATGGTTTCATGCAATGGATTGCAGCATCTTTTACTATATATATAATCTTCTGCTCTTATAAAGACATAATTTAATTATAGAAAACAAAATTTTTAATATTTCATATCATTATCCCTTAGCAAGTTAGTGCCAAATTAGTGTACCTTTAGGTTGCATTTACTGCAGATAGCTTAATTTTTTTAAATTGCAGTTTCAATTTTATTTAAAGATTATTAATAAATTTTGGTTTGGGATTAGAACAGAGTTTTAAATTTTCGCAATGTTCATCAATATCTCACACCACTCTGCACTCAATACTTATGTGCAGAAGCATCCTCAGCAACGGCAATAAAACCAAAGCATCAACTCTGAAATCGGTGCTGATGTTCACTCCTACTCTATCAAATATTCAGCCAAGACTCAATTTCTTATGTAAAATAACAATGCATATCATCTAACTAATATGCAAATTTTCTTTAATCTTTAATAAATGGTAAAAGTGCACACACACACACACACACACACACACACACACACACACACTAAGCATGTGGTGAAGCCCAAATGCAGACAAAGGGGTTGACAGCACATAAAGCAATAGGTGACAAGATGGTCCTGACTGAGGAGGGAGAAATGAAGAGAAGGTATGGGGCATGTGCTGGTACCAATCAATCACAGACTTAGAGTGGGTACACCCTAGAGAGGCAAAGCCCTGGAAGGATTGTTTCGAGGATGCCTCTTGCTTCTGCTGTGCTTCCTCCCGCTTGCTACTGTCATGTTACTGCTATATTTGACGTGGTGTGATTATTATGTAAAAGGATCTCACTGTATCTAGTACAGTGTAATTGTTTCATGGAAAAAATCCCACTCCTCACTGGACAATTTACTTGCAGATCATAAAGAGGATGATTTTTATAAGAGCCATGATGATTAGTTAAATCTATGATTTAACTGGACTTTCTAAACTTGCCTGAAAAATCAGATAGTTAATAAAGATGGTTAAGGAAATGGTTTAGGTTATTCTGCCAATAGCTCCAATAAGAATGCAAAACAGGCAAAAATAGGATAGAAGTCACTTTCTCCTTTTTAGATGTGAGATCTGCAGATGATGGAAAATAAAAACAAAGAAGTTTCATGCATCATAGACCCACAAATTCTACAAAAATCCAGGCTGACAACGAAAGAAAACATTACGTTCCTACACCCAAAGTCAGACTTGGGTCTTTGTAGCTCACAGAATAAATCACAGGCCCCGACCTTTAAAAAACAAAGTTGTAAAAGGAAATTAAATGACCTTATTGTGTATAAAGAAAAATAGATGGTTATCTAGAAGACCACTGTTTAAGGCTTACAGTTGCCTGCCAATATAAAGGAACTGGCAGAAACATACTTGGCTTGCTTAAAACTTTGTTAATCAATTATAAAAAGAATCATTGCTTTGGAATGAAGGTGTTATGGTGAAAAATTAATACAAATAAAAATGTTTTTAACTACTTGTGGGCTTCTAAGAAAAACATGGAACTTGTGATCATAATGTGATTTCTTCCTATATAAAGATTTCGTTTTTGGAAAATATGTAATTTGTGGTTTTGAGATAATCTTTTCTTTCATAGAAAATTTTAAAAAGATTTATTTATTATGTATATAGTATTGTGTCTGTATGTCTGCCTGCAGGCCTGAAGAGGGCACCAGATCCCATTAGGGATTGTTGTGAGCCGCCATATGGTTGTTGGGAATTGAACTCAGGACCTCTGGAAGAGCATCCAGTGCTCTTAACCTCTGAGCCATCTCTCCAGAAATGGACAGAAATTTTTGTCTTAGGAGGCATAAAAGAGATAAAAATATATACATATAGTAGAAGAAAAGTACCAGGAAAGATGTAGTAGGAAAACATTGGGGAAGTAGAAGTAAAACAACACCGTTAAAAACCAGAACAGAAAAACTGAAATAGGAACAACCAGCATAGAGAAAAATAAAATGAAGAATTAAGCTTTGGCCTTCAGAAAAAAATCTATGTGTGTATGTGGGGATATTTTTAAATATAATAAAAAACATTAGGAAATATCAGAGGGATCTACCCCCAGTCAGTCTAGGAGGATCTACACAGTGGTAACTCACACCTTTAATCCCAGCACAGGGAATATCCAGGAGTGGTGACCTACGCCCTTAATCCAAACTGAGTTCAGGTCATCTTAGTTTACAGAAGGAGTTCCAGGCTCCCAGGCAGGCAGTGGTGGGGCCTTAACTGAGTGGAAGAAAGTATTTAAGGCAGGCATAGAAAGACAGAGCAGGCAGAAGAAGCCAGGAGGAGCAAGGCTGAGGAAGCTGGAAGACAGCTGGGTGAGATCTGACTGTGGTGTTTACTCTCTCTGATATCTCCGCCTTTCCCAGAGATCTGGCCCTGAGTTTCCTTTATTTGTGCAGCATGTGTATGCAGTTCTGCTGACACCACATCTCCTTTCCAGTTTCTCTGACCTGGACTTTGAGCAGCAAAGCATAGAGACCTGAGCCAAGTCCGACCCTTCTTCACCAAGCTTGACCCAGTACAATTAAATCTAAATGAGGGCGTGGTCACGGCATCAATCAATATAGTGAAGGAACATCTCAAAGACACCTTAGAAGGCTACTTAGACATCTGAAGACACCTGGAAAATCTGGCTAGAGAAATAAAGTATCCGCTCTAAGGATATAATGTTCATTTTTAAATGGACAACAGGAAAAGCTCACTAAAATAAAATTTCTGCTCATTTTCAACTTGTTAAGGTCAATGCAGGTATTGTAAAAATGCACCCCATGAGAACTGGCCTTTAAGTTGAGAATGTGATCCATCAACACAAAACATTTTGGCTCCTTCACAGCAGGATCAACAGGTCCCCCTCGCTGCTGTGGGTCCCAGTTCAGCATCAACTGTAGCCAGCTTTCCATGGGCTTTACTAGTAAACTGAAAAATAGACAAAAATTGTGGGAATATCACTATGTTCCAATTAAACAGGCAACTTTATGGGTTGTCCATATCCTTGCCATAACTTATCAGTATCGTTTCTACCTTACTTTTAAATAATTCATGTAGTGACAAGGAACAAAATTTCTTCCACAAAAAAAACCCCAAAAAATCCCAAATCCCCTTGTCACTTTGTGACTGGCAAATCCAAAAGTTGAATCCAATTCCAATCTTCAGAAAAGCCATTTACTTCTTTATTCTTTGTGTTTTCTTAGAAATCTATTGACTAGCAATAGTCCGCAGTTTCACAACATCTGTGTTATCCAACAGGACAACCACTAGTCACACTGTTATTCATATTTACTCCTCATTCAGATTCAGTTCCTCAGTGACATAAACTAAGCCTTATGACAGACAATGCCTCCATCTTCATGCAAAGGTCTACTGGATAAGAGCTCTTGAAACACAGAACTATTCTCAAAACTGCCTGACCTTCCTTCCAGACTTACCTACAAAGGCTGTTGGGTTGAGGTAAATGGCTACTAAACCGAACTTCTCCGGTCATCTCTTCACATGCAAATATACATTTTGGATCTTTCTTCTTAATCTTCTCATGCCTGTAAAGACAAGGCACATTGTTGACAATCTGATTCTCACAAATATTCTCAGGGGTTCTTGCCATTTAATTTTATGTTAAAAGATAACTTTACCACTATTCAAAGAGAAAAGTAAACTACTAAGATTTTTCTATTACCACTAATTAAGCCAAAGTTCCCTTCATTTCTCACCAGGTAAACGGCTGCAAATGATGCAAAAAAGGTCTATATCCAGCGATGCATTCAAACATCATGGTCCCAAAGCTCCAATAATCCACAGTGGCTGTATATGGCTTATTTTCAAAGAGCTCTGGGGCCTTAAAAAAGAAAGTACATTAAGTGCAAACACTATGAGAAAGGAGCTACTATTGTTTCAAAGTACTATATTCATTGCCTTAAGAAATAACAGTGAGAATTTTAAGTAATCAAAGAAACATTATCTCACCAAATATTGTAATGTTCCCACAAAAGATGTACAGAGACTTCCTTGATCAACATCTTTGGCATAACCCAAATCAATTATTTTATGCCATATCTGTGAATGTTAAGACATAATATATATTAAATTGTTGAAAAATTTACAAAAGAAAAATAGGTTGGGAGTATAGCTTAGTGACAGATTGTTCACACTGCATACATAAGGTCTGGGTTCAATCTCAAGCACAACAGAAGGTAAAAGGTGAGCCCTGAAATGGCTCAGCTGATAAAGGTACCATCATCAAGCCTTATGACCTAAATTTGATCCCAGGACCACATGGGAGAAGAACAAATCCGGCCAAGTTGTCCCGTGACCTGCACACAGCCATAACACAGGCATACATTCACACACAAAAAATAAATAAATAAAATATATTTTTAAAAAGAAAGGCATTATGTTTTCATAAAATTGGAGAGGAGATGGTAAAGACCTGGGCTCTGGAACAACACAAAAGTGTGACATCTCATAGGCTGATCACTATTTAACTAATCTCTTTTGTTATTGTTAATTTTTGAGTTGGGGTCAACTGTAACCCAAGCTGGCATCAAACTTCCAGCAACCCTCCTGCCACAGCCTCCCAAAAGCTGGGATCACAGATGTCAGGTAATATGCCTGGCTAACCATATAATCCTCATCAAGATAATTTCTAGCTGTTTCCTACACAATTAATCAACATTCCTAGTCCAGAGATGAGCAAGACAGATGCTTCTCTAAGAAGTCACTGTTCCTTAGAGAAGACAAAAATCTAACCACAAAACTACAGTTCAGAAGCTAGAGAGCTGGTCAAAGCAGTTAAGAGCAACTGTTGTTCTTTAGACCTGAGTTCAATTTGAAGCAACACACAGTGGCTCACAACAATTTGTAATTCTAGTCCCAGGGAATCTGATGCCCTTTTCTTATGCCCTCTACAAGCACTTTTGGTACACATACACATAAAATATTATAATAATATCTAAAATTAATAATCCATACAGTTTAAAACAATGAGGACTCAAATAGAAAATAGATACAGTACTATGCATATAGAACTAATAAGAACATCAAAATCTCTAAGACTTAATATCAGGAGGACTATAACAGGCATCAAACACTCTTCAGTTTTCACCTACCTTCCCACCAACATCTTGAAGAACTATATTTTCAGGTTTTAGATCTCGATGTATAATTTTGTTTGCATGCAAATATCGAATCCCAGATCCTAAATAAAATTTCAAGTGCATCATGAAGCAACAGAAAATACTGTTTAGAAAATCATCTCACATTTTACCATTAGTGTTTGTGAGACAGAGTCTCATGTAGCCCTGTCAGGAATGGAATTCCTATGCAGCTGAGGATGACTTCCAATTCCTAATCCTCTTGTACCACCTCTCAGGTGCTAGGATTGTAGGTATGGAACAGCATGCTCAGCATTTTCTAGGAAAGGTCCCACTGGTAGGCCTGCTGGTCTTAAATTCAGAGATCCATCTGTCTCTCCTCCTTAGTGTTACCATTAAGAGTGGGTGCTACCATGTCCAGCCACATCCAGTTTTTAACTCACATTTTTCACAGATTTAACCTGATACACAAATGTATATGTTCCGAGGCTTGGAAATGGCTCAATGGGTAGTGAATCCTCTGAAAGCATGAGGACTTGAGTTCAAATCCCCACCACTCACATAAAAAGCCAAGAAAAGGTGTGTCTAACAAAAACCCTACAGAATTAAGAGGGGGAGAGGCATATCTCAGGAGCTGGCTGGCCAGCCAGCCCAGTCGAAATGTTGAATTTCCAGTTCAATCAGAGACCCCACCTCAAAACAATCAAGTGCAGAAAAACAGACCACCCTGACATGCTACTTTGGCCTCCACATGCATGCTCCTGTGAGTGTGCACCAACAATCACATCCATGTACCACAATACAACAACATACGACCCCCCCCCATTAACATGATCCATCACAATTGCACCACCAACATTAGAACAGTTCAGATTTTCTTCACCAAATGTTCAGTAAAATAAATTAAACACTGAAAAGTTAAAACATATACCCATTTAATTTACTGAAATCAACATAAAAGTAAATGAAACAATTTTTGAGAAACTACCTATAATCCATAAAGCCTTTTCCTCCAACCTAAATCACATTCCTAGACTTGCTGTCCATGACCTAGGAAGAGCAGCAATACCAGACATACACAGAAACTCATGTCTGGCTTTTGAGGTTTCTCAAAGGTCATACTTATATTACGGGAAATTCTGATCAAAAAGAGAATTTTATCCCAAGATAACTTGAGGACCTATCCCCCCAAAAGATGTAATTCCACTGTAAACAAAGTTACCATGAGTGTTGTCAGGAGGTGTAAAAGGGATTGAAATAATTGCTATATCATAGAATATATAATCAAAAACAATAACAAATAAAAACCCCAAATAGAAATAAATGCCAAAATGTATTTATTTTACGTTTCTAACATCATTAGAAATATTAGAAATGGATTTTTCTTTTTTATTTATTTATTTTTTTTCCCAAACAGTGTCTGTGTAGCTCTGCCTTTCCTGGAACTTACTCTGAAGACCAGGCCGGCCTCAAACTCACAGAGATCCATTACTGTGAGATTATGCTCTCATACTGTAAATATTTGTCATTCTTACTGGTTTAAATAAAATGCTGATTGGTCAAGTAGCTAGACAGGAAGTAGAGGTGAGGAAAGCAGACTAGGAGAATTCGAAGAGTAGAGAGAGGAGCTGGCGCCAGTGAGACACAGAGGAATTAGGATGAGAATACTACACTGAGCAAAAAGGTACCCAGCCACATGGCTAAACATAACAGAAATACGGGTTAACTTAAAGTTAAGAGTTAGTAAGTAATAAGCCTGAGCCATAGACCAAACAGCTTGTAATGAACATAAGCCTGTGTGATTATTTGGGACTAAGCAGCTGTGGGACTGGGAGTCCAGACCTCAGAACTGGGTAGGCCGGTCCAAAAACTTCTGACTACAATCCCTCTGCCTCTGCTTCCTGAGCTAAGGTGTGCCCCGCCCCACCACTGCCTGCTTTTTCTTTTTCTCTAACTGTTTTCTATAAATGTTAAAAATATGCATGCTTTATAGAGTCTACAGTTTTCCTTAATTCTAAGTAGTACACACAACTTTCTGTGGACCAAAGGAGCATTAATTAAATTACAATGATATTTTAATATTAGTTACATACCTATGTCATTCAGTAAGGAAAGTATCTGGCTTTCTTTAAGTCCACAACAATTTTCTGGTTTGTTGAGTAGCTAAAAAAAAACCATAAATAAATAAGTCTTCGATTTTATACATCACTGGGTAGCAATAGCAACGCATATTAATCATTATGCTGTCAAAAATATTCAAATGAAAAAATAAGTCACAATAGAGGAACTACAAGGATGGGCACAGCAGTACATGTCCATAAGGCCAGCACTTGGGAAGATAGGCAGAAGGACCATGAGCTCACGGCCAACATGAGCTACACTGAAAGAATCTGTTTCAAAAATAGTAACAATGACAAGAGACAAAGGGGGAAACCAGTCACCAAATCCATACTGGAGTGGAGGAAATTTCATGAGAAGGTTCATAAAAAGTAAAGACAAGAGCAATTGTACTTGAAACTGAAAAATGCTGACAGAGACAGACACATTTAAAATTAAACAGAAAGAATAATTATAAACGAAAGACAACTCTTTTCTTGTTGCTTTCTTTTTTCTTCTTCCTTTTAGTCTGAGTCTGGGTTTCTTTCTATAACCCTGGCTATCCTGGAACTCGCTCTGTACATCAGGTTGGCCTCGAATTCACAAGAGATCTGCCTGTCTCTGCCTCTCAGATGCTGAGATTAACAGCACCTGGAAAAAGACAATTTTTAAATAAGATTCACAAATGTATTTGTATTTAAAATGGTCATGTTCTAGGCCAGGCACAGTGGCACATGCCTTTAATCCCAGCACTCAATAGGCAGAGGCAGGTAGATCTCAGGCCAGCCAGGGGTACAGTGAGACCCTGTCTTGAAAGCAAATGACAATAAACCCAGGGTGTATGTAGTGATTAGGTTTTTTACCAACTTGGCACAAGCTACAGTCATTTGGAAAGAGGAGGCCTCACGTGAGACAGTATCTCTATCAGACTATTAGCCAGTAGGCAAATCTATGGGACATTTTCTTCATTAACAGTTGATGTGGCAGGGCCCGACCACTGTGGAAAGTGCCACTTGGACTGTATAAGAAAGCAGACTGAGCAAGCCATGGAGAGCGAACCAGTAAGCATTGCTTCTCATGGTCTCCACTTGAGTTCCTGCCTTGGTTCCCCTCAGTGATGGACTGTGATTAGAAAATGCACACGCTTTTGTTTTCCCAGACTGCTTTCTTTATCACAGCAACAAAAGCACTAAGACAGGCTTAGCAAATATTTTCTGTAAACATTAAGTATTTCAAGCTATGAAAGCCACATAATGTCTGTTACACTACTTAATTCTAGAGCTGTACATAAGCAGCCATAAACACGCACAGAGCTATGCTCTTACTAAAGTGTATTTACAGAACAAGTGCAAATTTATAGTTTTCTATCCTTATACTTGATGATTATGTTACATGATTCAGACAGTGCTAATGCTTGTGATTTACTATCTCAGTATCTCAAAACATCCACACTACCTTCCGGAGATCTCCTCCAGAACAGTACTCCATTGCTAGAAGAGGCACATCATTAATTAAAAAATTCAATTCCTCAGGAACATCACAGGCCTTGACAACATTTACATGGTTCAACCTACAAGGAAAAAAAACATTACAATTTAAAAAAAAAAAAAAAAAAAAAAGTTTTCCTCTGAAGAGGGGCTGCATTTGAAAGGATAATTGGAGATTAGTGAGATAAGGCTGGTTTTATTTACAAAATTCTAAATTCTGATTTACTGCATGTAATCTTAGCTAAAATGCTAAGAAGCTATTAATTTCTGAATTATTTGATTAAAATAAACAAGTTTTACAAGGAAAATATACCTAAAAATATCATTGCTGTTACTATACTTCTGTGTGCCAAGCATTATGTTCTTTACATGTATCAACTATTTTATTTGTCACAGTAATCTTAATACAAGTATATTTGTTACCAGTATCATCCATGGGAAAAAAGCCCAATTGGTTGGGCACATAAGACCATATGGCAAGTATTTAAGATTGGCACCGAAGCCTTATGTCACGCTGCCTCTTCTCAATAACAATCTTCACCCACTCTAAAAATCTGGAACCTTCCTTCCAGTTTTAAATATAAATACAATTTTTTTTTCCAATAAATGACTCAAATTATTTACTGTCTTCAAACATTCCTAGGTTTTTTTTTAAAGGTCAGAAGAGGGCACTGGACCTTCTTCTATAAGCCACCGTGTGAGGACTGGAAACTGAGCCTGGATCTACAAGAGCAGTAAGTATAGTAAGTGCTTATCCCTCTCTCCAGCCCCACAGGGTTTATTTTTAAATGTAACAATCTGTGATCACATCTGTGATCATCCTCACAACAATACAGACCCTGGAATAGTAGTCTCATGTCAGGAACTAAGAAGACAAGTGCATGAGGTCTGAGAATTGTATTGTTCTTGGTGATTCTGTGACACAGCCAAGTTTGAAAACCAAAATATAATGAGTGAGTACAAACTAAAGTCAGAAAATGCTCACTTCAAATCCAGGGCCAGCCATAGGATTCTGAGTTTAATCTTTCTCATCTACAAATCAGGGCAGTACTCAAATCCACAGTTGTGATGACCACTACAGGATGACCTGTAAAGTGCACACTATAAAGTTAAAATACACCCACTGGCCCCTCAAAGTTCGATCCTATTCCTATGCAGACACACTACTCTTAGTGACTGCTTTCTAACGGAACACAGTGGGGGAAAAGTAAAATATGGCTTCTAAGGCAACCTTCTGGGAGACATCAGCTTTTTTTAATTCTTCCTCATCCAGGTCATTGTTCTGGGAAAGCTAGTTGCCATGCCATTAAAGCTTGTGCACTTCTCTGTGGAAAGGCTCCCTTATTGAAGAACTGTTGCCTCTGGCCAACAGCCATGGGAGTGAGTCTGGAAGCTAATACTCAAGCCTTGGCCAAGCCTTCAGATAACCACAGCTCTAAAGTCAATATTTTGAGATGTCTCAGGAAAAGTCTTGAGCTAGAACCACAGTGAACTCAGCCATAAACTACAGATACTAAATAGTCACAGTTTTGAGCTATAAAATGTTGGAATGATTGTCTACAAAAAAAAAAAAAATTGATTCACTATTTAATAAAAGTTAAGTACAAAGCGAAATGATTCATATACTAGTCATAAGTTCAATATTTAGAAGACTTAATGAATCAGGTTGAAAATGTTATCTAGCTGATTTAAAATATAACTTTCTTAGCCTAATACAATAAAACTATCTAAAGTAGAACACATATATTCAATGACAAAATCACACTGCCAAAAGATGTTGAGGAAAGTCGACCCCTGTCTCTTTCTCTACTATTGAAAATTGCCTGGGTTGTGGAACTGAGGAAATCAAAAGTCACAGCACACACTCACTTTTTCATGATCTGGATTTCATGGCACCATCGCTCTCTGTTTCTGGAACTTAACTCTAGGCGACAAGACTTAATGGCTATTTTGGTATCGAGTTCCTGTCAAAATGGAAAATATGAATAAATTAGGTTCTCATACAGATTTACTGACAATCAAAGAAATGTCAACCCAGGAAAATAACTCTTCTAAGCTTTACTAACTAGACATATTATCCTCAGCTCTTTTAGACATTAGTTACATGAAACATAATACTATTAAATCAATGATTTGAAGCTCTCAGATACACTAATGTCTAAGCAAACACCGACTAAGGCAGGTCCTCCAACAGGTCTCTTCAGAAGACTATATAGATGCTTTTAATAATGGAGAGCCCTACTAGGAAAAACATACTGTACTATAAATAGTCAACAATCCCATTTCCCCAACAAGTTCCTTCTCCAAGCTTCTCAAGACAAGAAACAAGGGCCCCAAACTCTACTGTAACCAGAAAGAAGAAAGTAATTCAGGGTTCCCTAACCTTAAAACAGCAAGAGATAGATTTCATATGACCAAGTCTAATGCAAAACAAAAACAAGCAAGCAAAACCCTCCAAAACTAGATCCTAATCTTTTATTTCAAATGACATGGAAAAACATCCAAAGGACTGTACTTCTGGTTGAATATCTGTAATACAGGCTTAAGACCACTTGCCTGTGAATAGTAATTTTGCCAATTCTTCCTGAAAATAAATTATACTATGCATATTTCAGGAAACACCAGACTTCATCATATTCTGACAACACTACTAATACAGTTAGAACCAAACAGGTTATACTGAGTTAAGAGTTCAAAATGTCACAAATGCAACATTTCTGACCGAAGCCAAAGGTATGGTAAAAGCTGATGAGTGGTGATGGCTAACCCAGGGCTGAAAGGGGAAATGAGGCAAGACTGAACTAAGAGCCAGGAGGAGGAAGGTGGCTAAAGGCAAGCCAGCTTCTAGTGCAGGGGCTGGGGCTAATGGAGACTAACCTAGCTTTACCACAGTGCTCATTCATTGTAGCCTTTGTTATAAGTAACTAGGTATCTGATAATAGTTACAGTCTATAAAAATTTGATCACCATGGAGACTACAGCACAGTTAAGACAGTAAGCCCTAAATTCTGATATGAACGAGGCAGGGAATTATCTACTTTATACAGGTTCCAACCACAAAAGATCCTTCGATGCCTTGATTTCAATTTCACTCACCCTGTGAAACTCAATCTTCTCAGAGAATATTCTCTGTGAAGTTTACAGTTGCCTAAACACAACAAAAAAGTCTGTTTGGGTTTTTTTGGGGGTGGGCTAATGAGATTAAGTTGGATGTGGTAATATGAGTGTATAATCCCTGTTATTTGGAAGACTGAAGCAGGAAGAAACTTTGAAAACACTAAATTCATTTCCTTACTTTTTGGAGCTTTTAAATTGGATTCCTCATTTGAATTATAATTCTCCAAGCAAAGGACTAGTATATGCAGTATTTACCCAATGTACTTGAACATAGTGAAGGTGACCCTCAGTACGCAGATGTCAACTTCTAGGACCTCCAGAGGATGCTGAAATCTGTAGATGCCCAAGTCCATTACAGCAAATAGCATAGAATTTACATATAAATTACATACATCCTGTCTGTCTGAATATGTTCACTAGATGCATTCCCTGTAATCCCAAATCTTATCCAACTATTTTCCATGTTTCAGGCTGAATATAACCGAGGATAGAAGCCAGGGTCTTGGGCATGTACTTTACCACTGAGTTTCATCTCCACCCCATATACACTTTATTTAAGGTTCTGTCTGTGACCCATAGTGGCTTTAAACCGAAGGCAATCCTCCTACTGTAGTCTCCCAAGTGTTTCCATCATGCCTGGCTTCTACATTCTTTCTTTAATGTATTCTATAAAACTAGGTTTTTCAAATACCCTTTAAGAAGTTTCACCCTATTTCTCCAAGGAACGTTCTCTGGTTACTCACATGTCAGATCTTTCAGTGTCTATGGTATTACACTGAACTTAACGTTTACTTCTGAAACAGTCTTTCCTGTGTAACTCAGGCTGGCCTTGACCTTGATATGAATGAAGCCCATTCAGGCTGGCCTCAAACTCAAAAATCCTCTTGCCTCTGGGACCCTAGGTGCTAGCATTGCAAGTATATGCCACCATGCCCAGTCCATGCCCAGTTGTACTTTGTTTCTATGCCCACCTCTCTCTGAAACGGAAATTTACATCAAGGTGGAAAATACTGTTGACGTTGATTTGGGGACCATCAGTGCCCAATACAGAAATCAGCTGAATCATTTCATGACCTTTCTCCTGTCCTGAGAAGTACACATGAAATACTGGAATATTACTTCCACAAATGAGTATACTGAAAGCAGGAAATACAACCACTTATATTATTAAAATGCCTGTGCTTGGCTTACTGTTTTTCTAACTGAACTTATTCCTCACATACGGTTTTACAAAACACTGTTTTTATCTTACAATTCCTTTTTATAATGAGGGTGATGATAATTACAACAAAGCAACCATGGGAATCATGGAAATCGATCAGAGGGCAATTATAGTAGTGACTCTATTACTTACTAAAAACCTCTAACACTATCTCCCATAACTTTCAAACAGACCCAGGATGTATATGCATTCTTCTACATATTTACAGATAACAAATCCTATACTGCACTGACTAGTGCTCAAGATCTATGTTACAACACTCTTTAGGATAGCAAAACCCTCGAGGGTATAACGTACTGGGTTGTATGGATATTAATTTTCTGGAGACAAGCTCCATTGTTTTTATTGAATTATCAAGAGCCATGATTCAAACACGACTACCCGAGGCTGAGGATGTAACCTAGTGGTAGACCATTTGCCTAGCATGCTCTGCTCCTACCATCAACAACATTAAAATAAGCAAGGTGACTGTTAGTCCTAATTCTTCTTTAAAATACAAGTAACTGCTATTGCAACGGTTAGATGCTTTTATTAGATTAAAGTAAATTTCCAGAGCCTGGTGTTAGCTGTCTTTTACAGAACAAACCCCTCAGCCCTGCCCTTTGAAGCAAGGATCATTTTTCACCAATTTTAAAGTCTGTCAATGTTTCCAAACCTTCGACTCTGGACACCTTCCTTGTTTACTCAAGCGCACTCACACACACACGCACACACTCGGCGTTCACACATACTTGTCACCCCACACAGTTGCAAGAGCTTCATCTCACTCACTGTCCAGGGACCTCAGACACACCTGGCACTCGGCCAGACAGGCTCACAAGCACAATGTCAATGTCACCCGCACTTGCTCACTGCCCCCGGCACTGCCCGAGGTCTCCACGACCACGTCTCCCGCCCTGACTCACAGCCGGTGTTCCAGGGACGCCCGGACAGACCCAGTGCCACCGCTCCCGCCCTCCGCCTCACCCGGTGCTGGTACAGACAGACGTTCCCGAAGCCGCCGGTGCCAAGCCGCTCCCGCATCTCCCAGGGGCCACCCGCGCCCGGCCGCAGCCCCGGGGGCCGCTCCATGGGGCGGGAGGGCCAGCCGCCTCAGGCTTCGCCGCCCGGTCTAAGCGGTTCCGGACCTCCGAGGCTCGAGCGTCCTTCTTCGCGCGAGATCCATGCGTCACTTCCGCTAGCTTCCGCAGGAACAATCCCGCCTCCCTTTGATTCGGATTTGTAGCACCGCGACTGGCTGAAGCCAGAAATGCTAGTAACTCGAAGGTGTAAGACTCGGCATAGAATCGTTCTCAATGTCTATGCAAGTCGGTGTTGTGGGTCACTGATAACGGGTGGTATTCGATTAGCTGGTTCTATTATTTTCATGTAGCCCGTGGAATTGGAATAGCCGACTTGAAGGTAATTCTCCGAGAATTGGTCCTGGCGAATGGGCTGGGAAGAGCGTGTTGCACTGCGTTCTTTTAAGTGCCCTGGGCATCTTACAGGCTGAGGACCTTAGTGTGTGGGATTTTTGTATTTAAATGAGTTGAGGTTTCATGTGTTATTTTAAAATCATCTCTCTCCAAACTTCCTATTTGTTCCCACCCTGTCCACATTTAATTTTCAGAACCCTACCCCATGCCTCTCCATCCCTGCCACCCCAAACATGAAAGAAAACTGGCCCAACCGCCCATTGATTCCTTAGCCTTCGAAGTGCTCCATGGTCTCCTACACATCCGTTAATAATCTCTCCTATAATTCCAAACCACCCAAGATATAAGGTTATTCCAAAGTGAAAACTTTTCCTGAAATTTTGAGTTTCCCTTTGGACCTCTCCGATCCTGATGCTTCTCAGCCTTGCTGTTTCAGACTCACCGACACAGTGGTTCTGGGTTGGAATTGTTTCTGAGGTGCACTACAGGGCTGCAAAGACAAGCGTGGGGGTGCTCTTAGTCCAATAAGGCATACTTCTGAGTAGTGGATTGTATGAGGAAAGGTACCCACATTTCCATTTGAACGGGTTATCTCGGTGTTTTGAGACAGGGTCTCATATAATCCAGGCTGGTCTAGAATTTGCTAATCCTCCATCTGATTCAGGTTTACAGCACTTCAGGCTGAAGCTAGGGATGCTGGTAATTTAAAAGTATAAGTCTCAGCTTAGAATCATTCTCACTATCTGTATGAAAGTTGATGTGGGTCACTGATAATGGGTGGTATTTTGCATAGTTGGTTTTATTATTTTCATGTAGTCCGTGGAATTGGAATCCAGACTTCAAGCAGACTTGAAGGTATTAGCAAATGAACCTGAGAACACATCCTGCAGCGCAAAGCAGGGCAGACCGTCATGCATAAAACTTCACTTGCTGTCTATTTCCAGTTTCCACAGAAGGGATGTAATTTTGTAATTCGAACTCAGAAGAGAGATACTAAAAACTACAGCCAGAATAATATTGACTGGTTAATCCAAGTTGGTTCTTAGTTATTTCACTTTTTAAATATTCTATTCTTAAGACACAACTAACTAACTCAAGGTTTGTTGATTTTTTTTTGTTTGTTTTTTGAGACAGGGTCTATATAGGCCTCTCTGACCTGGAACTCACTATGCAGACCAGACCTCAAACAGACCTGCATGCTGAATGCCAAGATTAAAGGCCTGGCCTTTTATTGTTTTTAACTGTAGAATGGCCATCCCAGGCTCCACAAGCCTCAGGTTTCTAAGACTGTTTTGCTTTTTGTTTTTATATGCAAAATGGAGGTCAAGAGATTTTTGTGAGAACTAAGTCAAAATGTATCTGGCCTTGAATGGTCAATAAAGAACAATTATTCTCTTCTGGCTTCGGATACTAGGTGTTCTCCTGTCGTCACACTGCTCCTGCCCCATGGACTTACTGTTCCCTGCATCATTGTTTCCTTAAGTCACAGTCATCTCCAGGTTGGGACTAACTATACTTGTCCTATTTTATTTTGTAATTTCACTATGGTCTACACTCTGGATGATCTTTAAAGCCCTATCACCAACCTAGATCTTTATGAGTTTCAGAATTATCTAATAACATCTAACAACCCACCCATCTTAAGCACCTAAAATGCATTCAAAGCCCTATTACTAATCCTGATTGATCTACATGAGCTTCAGAAGTAGCTAATGGCAATCCGGACATATTTATTGGATAACTCAGGTATCTTAAACATCAAAAACAAGACATTCAAAGAAAAGCTCAGTTTTCTTAAATCTGCCACTTCCTTTCCCAATTAGACTAATAAATTCCAATAGGCACCATGTTGGGGCACTTACTGACTATATACTCTTGGAACTTAGAAACAGTCCTAGCATATCAGTGTTGTTATCTAAAAGATGGAATGGACTTTTTTATGTGAACAAGATGATGGTATGAGAAAACAATAGCAAAGGCCATTTCCCTTGCCCAGATTGAGTTGCCTGTATTCTGGGATCAGGCATAAAGTGCTGGTCTCTATTACACACACATAATTCATTCCAGTGGTGATAAGCAACAAAAGACATTTGTCAACCTTAGAAAAGCATTCCTTTTTATCATTTACAAGATTTGGGGAAGGCTATTTTTCCTTTTTTGAGGGGGGAGAGAGGGGTGTGACAGGTCTCACACCATAGCCCACACTGGCTTGGAACTCACTTAGACCAGAGTAGCCTTGAATTCACCTGCCATAACTCCTTAATTTCTGAGATTACAGGCATGAGCAACCCACACTAACCTCAAAGGTTTAAAAGTTGGCAAAGATGTACCAGACATTCTTTCAACATACAATTACATCTCAGAATGACTTCTTTAAAAAATACAGTCCACCCTAGACCTCTTGTTGTGGGCAGGTTCCATGGGAATATATGGAAAAGAGACAGGGAGGCAGCCCCCATGGGAGACTAGAGTTTCACTTTAAAAACAGGCTGAGACAATTTCCTGTGAGGTTCCCTTTGCCTAGTCATCCAGGGTGAAGTCAAAAGGTTCAAAGTCTTTCCGGAAGCGGCGAGCCAAGGTCTCCTCCTCTTCCTTACTGATTTGACACTGCCTCCAGTCAGCCTTGTCAGGAATATTGAGAATGGCTTCACTGGCCAGTACCTCCCTGCAAACAGAGCACAAAGGAAAGGAAGTGTGAGGAGCAAGCCAGCCAGCC
Organism: Phyllotis vaccarum; assembly: GCA_033318265.1. Lineage (NCBI taxonomy): Eukaryota > Metazoa > Chordata > Mammalia > Rodentia > Cricetidae > Phyllotis > Phyllotis vaccarum. Next base: position 17,542,590 of record JARWLC010000004.1, on the reverse strand, counting down.
AGCTCTCCTTGGCAGCATCTAAAGAGAATGCAGATTTCTACTACTCACACTGGTCTCTGGCCAGGAATGACATCTCATTAACATACTAAGTGACCTTTCTCACCCCATTTATTCTCCTTCCCTGGAACAACTCAGACCACAATATTAGTACTCGAAGAAGAAACAGCACATATAGACTAGACAACATGTTCTGGTGTCAGAAAAATCAGAGACTGAACTTTATTCCCAGTTTTGCTACTTGGTGTCTATGACTTGAATACTACTTCATTTCTTATCCTTAATGTTAGACTTGCTTACAAGAGCACCTTCCTTATAGGATCTGTACAGTACAGAAGCCATGCAACCAAAGCACATTCCCAGCAGCCGTTATATATTGACATTCTGACTAGACAGTGAGTTTGCTGAGGGCACGGTTTGACTCACACTGTACCCATTCTGACTTAATTCCTCTGCCCTATCCTTCTGAGAAACTCATTTGTATGAGTGCAACAAGAGAAGTTCAATGTGAAGAAAACAATTTGTATAGACACATATACATGCAGCTTCTAATTTCTAATGACTTGTATTTTTACTTTTAATTTGATATATTAGAAACAATTCTATCTGGTTCATTTCAACTTTGAAAGGACAATAATAAATAAAACGATGAAAATGAGTCAACAGTGGGCCCCTGAAAGTCAGAAGGTCTAAACTCAAATTTTGATTTGGCTGGCAAACCTTGAGCATGTTTCTTCATATGTAAAATGAAGATATAAAACATTTTTCCTATTAAGTATAAAATATATCAATTGTATAGTAGTATTCTGAAAATTTTCAGTGTTGAAAGCATAAACTTCCATGATCACAAACCATTTTGTGTAGTATACATGGTTGTGTGTATTGGCATCATATGCTTATGTTCCTACTGTGCCTATCACATCTGTTGCTAAGGCAACAAGATTAAACCAAATATTTAGAGCATTTAACATACTTGTTCTCATTTATCAATTATCTATTTGGAAGAAAAGAAAAACGAATCTCTATTTGCTGGACTTAGCCAATGGGGCAATCTCAGAACTGGAAGATTGAATCAGAAAATGCACATCAAGTTCTTGCCAGTGTTTGAGCCGGCACATGCTCAGAGGTTCTTGATTCTGACAGGAGTGCTCTCATGCCATCCGTTCCCTTTTCAGTTCACATCAGGCCTTTCACAGAGCTTTACATTAGTAGGAATGAGCTCTTCCTTCTCTTCTCTTAGTTTCCAAAGTACAGCATTGCTCAAGATTTGATCATGGTATGTTCAAATTCCACATCACAGGACTGTAACACTGATCTGCTCTTAACACTGTAAGCTTCCTGGGGATGGACCAGTCCCTAGTTGGTTTTCATTGACTTTCCATGCAGCCATCACCATGTTTATTATAGGTCTAATGAAATATACTAAGTAGAGTGAAAACATACAAACCTTCCAAATTGCAAAGGAAAATTCTTTTTAATTCGGTGGAAAAGCTTCTCTCCTGTGTCGAGTTCAACATAAAAATACGCTGCTCCTGGCTGTGCAATCTGAAATAAACAGTTATATGAGGACAAGTAAAATCAAATTTTAAAAGCTCATTTGTCTTCTGTAAACTCTAATTTAACAAAGAATTTGCTCTAGAAAAATTTTTTAAAAAGTGAGACAATATAGGAGTTATGCTATAGGATTATGCTCTTTTACTTTGTAAATATTTGTCCCTCCTACTGGTTTAATAAAATGCTGACTGGCAAGAAGGCAGATAGAAAGTGTGGGCAGGGCTACCAGAGTAAGAAAACTCTGGAAGGGGGAATTACAGAGCAGAGATGCCAGGCAGACGCACAGGAAAGATGACCAAAACGCTGCTCTGAGAAAAGGTACTAAGCTACATGGCTAATCATGGATGGGTTAGTTTAAGAGTTAGCAAATAACATGCCTGATCCATAGGCCAAACAGCATGTATTAATAAATAAAGGCTTGCGTGGTTATTTGGGACCATGGGTCCAGATCTCACAGCTAGGCTGGACCAGAAACTTCTGACTAGAGTTAAAAGAGTTTAAAAAGCCAATATATTCCCAGTGGTACCCATCCTTCTAAGTTCCCGTTTTAGGAAGTGTCTCATTTCTTTGTTTAATTCACGTGTGTTTATATATGTGTACCTATTCCCATGTGTGTGGTTATAAGTGCAGATATATCTATGTGCCTGTGGAGGCCATATGACACTGGGTGACTTCTTCAATTCTCTCCACCTTATACTTTGAGACAGGGTCTCTCACTGAGCCTGCAGCCTATCAATTTGGCCAGAGATCTTCTTGTCTCTGCCTCCTGAGCACTTGGATCATAGGCACCGGTCCCAGCATTTGACCTTTATAAGGCTGCTGGAGATCAAACTCAAGTCCTCATGAAGCCATCTTCCCAACCCCATGAAATGTCTAATCCTTATTGTTCCTAGGGAAACACTAAGACTGTATCATGATGATGTCTTCACCTCTAGGCTTATCAGATCCTGCACTCTGGTACCAAATGGCCCACTACTTAGTATTTTGGAATAGCTTGACAATACTTCTGATTCAATCTGTCAAAACCCAGATCTTCACTCCTCCCTGAACCACCCTCCTCTTCACCTGCTTGATGTCTGAATGCTCTGGAATTTCCAACAATTCTATCTGTTGCTCCTGTGCCCGGGTAATGAAGGCATCTTTAATGTCATCTGTAACACAGCAGCTGAGGGGCACAGGAATGACCTGGGTTGGTGTGGGAAGAACAGAAGAAACTCTTTGAACTGATTCCAAAAAAGCTGTCTTTAAAGTCTTAGAGGAGCAGCAGATCATCACTGGGGTGGAGAGACACCCCTCAGCAGAGATTCTCCTCAGGCCAAACAGCCTCCCTTGGCTTCGCTGTAGGACTTAAACTTATGAGAACCAGTGACTTATGGGAGCCAATCTGTCATGAGGAAACTCTTGAGAGAGACTCTTTCTCTCTAAGACTTTGCCAACTCCAGCATAATGTACGTGGCAGAGTCAAGCCCATTTGAACACTTAACAAATGTGCCAGAAAGACGCTACCACATCAAAGAAAGAAATCACTCAACTTCCAATGTACCCTCCCCATGCTAGCTGGAAACATTTTCCTTCCTCTACGCCTTCATTCATACTGGACTTCCACATCAAATAGCCATGGTTTACCCAGCACAGCCTGTGTCTTTAACTGCCTTGGAACCTTTCTAACTACCAACTCTTTCTAAACAGGGTACACACCATCCCACTAGTCATTTACCCCCAGCATGAACTTCCCTACAAAATCTCTAAGATTATCAGCAGGTATTCCTAGCCCTCTAAATGACCACAATTTAAATGATTGTGAAAATAAAATTAAATGCTCTAAGTATTAAAGTTCAATACTAAGGTCATAATTATTAAATACTTATCAATTTCAGGTCCCCAGTGACTTCCAAGTTCTTGGGCAGATACACTTATGTAGTAGTGGGTTCTCGGGTCCCGGGCAGCCAGAGATGCAGAGACCCACAGACCTGCCGCCCGGGACCACTTAGCCGCCCAGCCGCCTGGGTCCCCAGAAACGACTCAGACGCTTATATTAACTTCATGCTGTTTGGCCTATGGCTCAGGCACATTGCTAGCTAGCTCTTATATCTTAAATCAACCCATTTTTATTAATCTGTCGGCCACGTGGCCCGTGTGGCTCACCCGTGCTCCTTACATGTTGCTCCTTGGGCGGCTTCAGCTCGGTCTGCCTCTAACTCCGCCCTGTTTCTCCTACCTAAGCTCTGATTTCTCCTCCTACTTTTTCTATGGTGCCTGCCATGGCTCAAAACAGCTCCTTTATTTAAAGATTGAGATTCACAGCATACATAAATGCATTCCCACATCACACTTACCTGAAGCTGAAGATGGTGGCTCCTATAATTTCTTTCAAATAGAACACAGCGCTTCCCTCGACTCTTAAAGAAGCGTTTCAGAGTAGACTTATACTTCTCCACTTCTTCCACCACATCTGCCGATAGCTCCACAACTGACTGGTAGTGTCCAATAGGCAGTATGAGGACATGGTCATCAGATAAGCCTCCTTTTGCCAGGGCAAGGTAGCACTACAGAACCACAGAGGCAAGACAGTAAACCAAATACATGTATGATCTTCCAGAGAGAAACCTATACATACACAGTGAGCCTGATGTTTAAGAGAAAATGCTCAGGATGTACCCCACATAGCCCACCGGACAGGATGACAGGATCTTGCTATGCTATTCAGGGTAGCCTCAAACTCACAACCCTCCTGACTCAGCGTCCTAAGTACTGGTACTATAGCCCTGTACCACTGGACCCAATCTGAGATGTTCTTAACAAAAATTGTATTTTAAAAGATTTGATTTTAAAGATTAGAACAGGATCTAGAGAGATGGCTCAGTGGTTAAAAGCACTGGCTGCTCCCAGAGGACCAGGTTTCTCCTACCATCCCCACTGTGTTTACAACCATCTGTAATGCCAGTTTCAGGAAATAAGTTATTTTTTAAAATAACTGTATATTTAAGTAATATGTACTTAAAACATTCTTAAATATTTTCTAAAGAATGTGATCAATTCTAACAAATTTCCATGAAAATATCAAATGAATCGAAAGCATACAAGAGATTTAACTTTAAACACTAGAGTTCAAATAGAACCAGGATCTAAACTTTAAACCAATTTTCAGTTACTATCACCTTTCAGTTACTCTCAACCACAAAAACATACTACTTCTGATTCGAAAATGACTACTTCTCTCCCCCTACCCCCGCCCCAGGAGCATGAACCTCACATCTCTATTCCCATACACTCCTGGGCTCAAAATGTTTAGCATGAGTGTTCCTCCAGCTGTGAGGTGCTGACTAAATTACACAAAATGAGAGGAAGAAGGCATACATCTAATGCTGTGGAAGGAGAAGCCTCAAACTCAGATATATACAGAGGCAGAGAACTCTGTTTTCCAACGATTGTTGTCTTTAATAGCAGCATACACATACATTTGAGCACACAAAATAAACCTTTAAAAACTAAAATAAAACTCCCCCTGCCCATCAATGCCTGAGCCAGGTGAGTGAGCTGGCTCTGAGGCCATAAGAGTAAAAAGCTGGTCCTGTCAGCCACCAACATGCATCACTTGAGGGAGCAGGCCTTGCACCTCACCTAGGCAACACAACCGACCAATCTTATTGGCGGAGGTGTGGGTGAGCCAGCCCTGATGTTGTGAGCATGAGAGAGCTGTCCTCATCACTCATTTGTCATGTGGCCGCAGGGGCAGAGAAAAGATGCCCTCCCCAACCCCATACCCATCAGTGGCAGGTGGGAGAGCTGTCCCTGCCCCTTGTCGGCTGTAGCACTCAGGAGAGTAATCCCTACACCAGGCCTGGGCAAAATGATAGAGCTAACCCTGAAAGTGTAGGTGTGGGAGAACCAATACTGGGGACATGAAAGCAGGAGAACTAGCCCCGCCCCCTGTTCATCGCTCTAAGGGTAGATCTAACTCACGAGGGCAATACAGGAGAGCTCACCCTGGTGGCGAGAACAAGGGCTGGCTGGCTGACCAACCCTGCAACTACCCAGGTCTAGACGCAGGGTTCTGATTTGGCCCACCCCAATATCTACCCCATCTGTGTCTGCAGGGGCAGGTGAAGAGACTTCAAGATACATTAGATTACACCAAAGCACACTCATCCTTGGTTTATTCAACAGAGAACCAAACACATCCACAGCTGATTTTCCATGACTCAAGTTCACCAAACCCTAAAGGAGAAGGGCACAGTGATACACACTTGTAGATCTACCTACTCAGGAGGCTAAACAGGAGGATCTCAAATCTGAGGCCAGCCTAGGTAAGAGGGGAGGGGCCTCACTACCAAGACCCAAAACAACACCCTCCCCAAACCTCACTTTTTATTGCTTCTGTTTGAAAAGGCTCCTCTAGAAATCTTTGTTTTCTGACCTTTTCTTTGTTATAGGTCATTGCCATGAACACCAGCTCTCCATTCTTCAGCTATTTAAAGTCTAAATCGCTGCCCACACCTCTCATGCAGTACCTCCCATCCCTGTGAGCCGTTTCCCACTTTCCCACTCTGTCCCATGCTTTTGAGCTCTAACTATTCTATATTTGAGTGATCTCTAACAATGTATAGAAGTATAGTGCATAAGCATATGTTATATGTGTAAATGAGTGCTTCTCCTGCAGGACACATGGACTTGGGATAGTTGTTCTAGATTCAGCGGATTCTGCCCTGTACTGGGCTGTGGCCCTCAGCACACTTTGGTGCATCACAGCAAAGGTGGAGAGAGCCAAGAGGAAAATGGAATCGAAGAAAAGCAAGAATGACAAGGGATTGGAGGCCTTTGCTAGAGGCTCAGAGCCCAGAAAAAGGACAGTGCAGGGCAGTGTGGGTTTGACTACTGGGCAGGTTCTACTACTGGGCAGGTTCTAATCTAGGATAAAGTGCTCTTGTGGCCTTCCTTCTACTGGGGCTCAGAGACTTGGTCAAAAGCATGCCTCAAGATGCCTTTTGTTAACATGAGACAGAGGAACAGGTTTCCTTCATCATCCCCAGGCCCATTTCCTGGGGAACAGACTGTGGAAGAAAAAAAAAGGACATTTATCCATCCCCAGGGTCTCAAGAGCATAAGGCCAAGCCACCCTCCCCAACCCCTCTCTTCTAAGCCTGCCTCACCACAGGAGGTGAGAGAGAATGACATAAAGTAATCCAAAAGGGGGAAGCCCAAAGGCCATCTAAAAGGGGCACACCTAAAGAGTACACACCACTCAAACTTGCTCTGAGCATTTATCCACAGGCCTTATAGACCCTGACACAGAACACCTCCCTAGACAGTGTGCCAACTGTTAAGATGCAAAACATACATAGGAAACACTAGGCCTCCTCAGTTTAAAAAGAAATGAAAATTCCAAGTGAGACTGTAGCTGTCCTTTAGTAAGCCACAAGAGAGGAACTGTCAGCTCATCAGGATGAGCTGAGGAACCTCACCTTTAGAAACCAAAACTGGAACAAATCAGTTTTGCAGAAGTGTTACACATTAAGCAAGCCTTAGGGAACATCCAATTCTAGTCATGAGGGGGCTGGAGTGCAATTGTAACTCTGGTGCTTAAGCGGGCTTCATTGTAAGTAAAAGAAGATAATTATCTTTACAGACCCTGAATATTTAATATCTAATTGAGCCCCTGAGGAAAAGTGTCTGAGAAGTGTGAGATTGAATGACTCCCTGAGACACATGACAGTCAATGAGGACTTGTCTTGTCATATTCTCAGATTATCAGCTCCATAGACTGATTCAGTATACTCTAACATGTGACTAAATCATTACCCTGGATACATCAGGCACGGCACATAGTTACAAAGCTACATATTTATGATGGCTTCATTGTCAACTTGAATACATCTGGAATTAACTAAAATCCAAATATGGAGGGCACATCAGTGAGGGATTTTTCCTTAATTTGAAGTGGGAAGATCTACTTCTAATTTGGATCTTTGAGCTGGGAAGACACAACTTTAATCTAGATCATTAGTTCAGATCTTTGTAGCTGGGAAACCCCATCTGTAATATGGGTCAGAACTTCTCCTGGAAGCCTTTAAGTACATGGAAAAAGGAAGATTTTTACTCTGCCTGTTTGCTCTCCCTGGCAAGTCCATTTCTTCACTGGTATTAGAGCCTACTTCTTCAGATTCCAGTGTACACTGAAGACCAGCTTTGACATCCAGCCTCCCACACTGAGCAACTACTGGATTCTTGGACTTTGTATTCATAGTCAGCCATTGCTGAATTAGTTGGACCACAGGCTGTAAGTCATTCTGATAGATACCATATGTAAACACACATACATATCTATGTGTATGTATGTGTACATCAATAGGTATAGATACAGAAATATGCTCTCTGTTCATTCTTTAAGTTCTTTCTTCAGAGAACCCTAACTAATAAAATCCTTGACCCCAAACTGAATTTATCACCTTAGTCTTTCTTATGTTAATTAACTTTAGTTACTAGTGATTTTGTTGGACTTTTGAGACACAGTCTCACTCTGAAGACCAGGGTAGCCTAGAACTCATTTTGTTGAATTTTTGACAATCCTCTTGCCTCGGTTTCCTGAGTGCTAGGATTACAGGCATGAGCTACATCGCCAGGCTAACAATATCAACATTTTAAATCTAGTACATGAATATATAAAAAAAACTCTACTCACTATTTAAAACAGGGAAAATTGTGAGAAATTAAGAAAATCAACTGAATACTCCAAGAAACATAGATAAATTTTAAAGAAAACACAAAAGATTCATCCTTTAGAGGGAGATAGGGAATGAGTTCTTGTGAAATCAATCCTATAAAACTGTAACATCTATAATCAAAGGGCAGAAAATGTACTGAAGATGTATCTCAATAGCAGAGTTCTTCCAACTTGCACAGGACTCTGGGTTCAGTCTCCAACATTATCAAGAAGGAAGGGAAGTATCTAAACAATATTAGTGAGGATGCGGGAAACCAAAACCCTCAGAATGTTGCTGGTAGGAACATAGACTGATGTCATTTGGAAAATCAGTTTTACAGTTTAAAAACTTAAAACCGAGCTAGAGAGAAATCAGCAGTTATGAGCACAACTTGCTCTTGCAGAGGACCAGAGTTCAGGTCCTAACACTCATGTCAGGGGCTCAGAAGGCCTCAGTCCTCAGGCACCTGCACTCACCTGTACATGTACCAACACACACACACACACACACACACACACACACACACACACACACACACACACACACACACACACACCAGCAATTAAAAACAGAATACCAGCCAGGCAGTGGTGGCTCATGCTTTTGTTCCCAGTAGATCACTGAGTTCAAAAACCAAAAGAAAATCTTTAAAGTTTAAACACAAATTTGCCAAGTTTAAACTTATGATTACATGTTTTCCATTCACAAACATGTGCAAATATTACATAATTCCTGAGAGTTATAAAATGGTAACAAACTGTCTATCAAGTGTTAAGTAAATAGACAAAACCAGTATATCTGTATAACACTAATTGGCAACAAAAAGGAATAAAACATTTACACATGAAGTACAATAAGAATGGCCCTCAAGAACATGATGCTAGTCAAAGAAGCTAGACACAGAAAGATGTAATATGATTTCAGCTAAGTGAATGTCTAAACCTCACAAATCTAAAACACAAAATATGCAGGTAGAGGCTAAGGTAGAAGATGGAAACTGGGATTCCTGGAAATATGTCTAAGAAATTTTGCTGCACTAATGAAAATGTTCTAAATTTCTATTTTATTTTATATTTTCTTTCTTTGAGACAAAGGTCTCTCTGTGTGGCTCTGGATGTTCTGGAGCTTGCTATGAACTTGAGCAGATGGGCCTTGGCCTTAATTAAACTCAAGAAATCTACCTACCTCTGCCTCTTCAGTTTTGGAATTGAAGGTGTGGACCAGCACACCTGGCATCTAAACCTCTATTATGTGAGGGTTGCATAATTTAATAAGCTTACTAAAATATCAATGAATTGAACTCTTAAAATGGGTAAATCTGCTGGGTGTAGTGGCTCACACCTTTAATCCCAGCAGCAGGAGGGTATCTGTCAGTTTGAGGCCAGCCTGGTCACACAGTTAGTTCCAGGACAGCCAAGGCTGTGTAGAGAGACTCTGGGGAAAAGTGGGGGGAGAAGAAAGGGGAGGGGAGGGAGAGGAGAAGGGGAGGAGGGAGGGGGGAAAAGAAAAAGGAAGTTTGATAAGCTGATCATCCAGCTTGCAAAGTTAGTAAAAACCAGGTAATAGACATTTTTCTTCTTTACTATCTGTCTATGAAGTAACTCACATGTGTGCCAATGTTGACCACCAAATGCTTTTCCACTTCAGGGCTGGCAAGGCAAAACCAACAAGGGCCTGGAGGCTGAGCTTCATAAGAAAGAAAGCCAAGTGTTATTACGCTGCAGTCAGAAGAGACATAATCATTCTACAGAATTTATCCTGTGCCTGGTGAGAAGGCTTAGCAGCGCACCACATAAGCCTGACGACTTGAGTTCTGTACCCAATGCCACAGTGAAGGAAAGAACTCACTCCAGTGTTGTCTTCTCACTTCCACACACACGGCCCAGCATCACACTCACACACACCAACGACACTAACAATTAGAGAATTCATTGTTGCACATTGTTGTGTGATCTATACATACTGCAAAGGCAGCAAAGTACTGTCCCAGTGGGCTGGAACTGTGTTTCTCACTATGACTACCATGCCTGGCACCGTTTTTAGTACAATTAAACCACTATTTGAAGCCTTCTGAACTTATAAGCAATCCATGGGTATGTGACCCACAAACAGATCATCACATATTGAATAGCAAGCAGCATGCAACTGGCAATAGGCTCCAGAGAACACTGACCCGGGTGGGGGTTTGTCAGGCACCCCAATTCTAGCCCCCGCTATGACATCAGCTAGCCACATAACCATAGATTTACTTTCCTAAGGTCAGATTCACCTCTTTAAAATAACAGAGGGAAGAAAGAAGACCTTAATGAAAGCTAGCCTGAAAGCATCTCGGCTTGATTTATGAACTCCCCTCAGTTTTATTCACTTACCAGAGACAAACGGAGACTCTTCTACATTCTTATAGAAAGAGTCTCAAACAGCCTCAAGTCAAGCCATTTTTATACTAGTCTATTTTCACTTTGCTCTTAATGGCTTCATAAACATTTTCTTTGTCAGAAAATGCTCTTATCGATTCCACTTTCCAAACAATGACACACACACACCTCTGCCAACAAAAAAAGTTACTGCTCCCAAAGGATGTGCTGATTTATATTTAATAAAACCAGTCTGGAATATCAAAGAACAGATCCACCCACAGTCAAGCCAAGAGGGTCAGAGAGTGGTAACACAGGCCTTTAATCCCAGCAGCAGAAAGACCTGGGATGGTGACCTACATCTTTAATCCCATAACTGCAGAGACAGAGATCTTTCTGTGTTTCTGTGAGTTCAAGGCCAACTACCAAACAGTAGTGGTTCACACCTTTAATCATAACTCTAGGATTATGAGGCAGAGTTGAATCTGGAAGTGAAACAACTGGGCAAAGAAGGTATCTAAGGCAGGGTAGGAAGACAGAGATTTATTCTATAGAAGCAACAGGAGCCAGGCTGAGGAAGTTGGAAGATAGCTTTTACCCCGAAAAGTTTGCTGGGTGAGAATTGGCTGTGGTCTGTTTCCTCTCTCTGATATTCCAGCCTTTCCCCAATATCTGGCTCTGAGTTTTCATTAAATACAAACTAGAATTTGTGTTTCAGGAGGAGCCTGAGGTACTTACGAGGCCTGCGTGGCTGCTTGGCCTGAGGAGGCTTGTTATCCTTGCCTGTGGATGATCGTTTCCTTCCCTGCTTTTCACTCAAATCGAAGAAAAATTGACAGGCAGATTCTTCCTAAAATGGCCAGTGGGAAGAAGCATGCCATTCAGCTAGCTTTTAAATAGAAATTGACCACCAAACAAAAGGGAACTTTCTTGCCACTCACATCTGTTTCCTCTCAGCCCTTTCTTGCCTATTCTTGGGAAGAGAAGTACCTAACCCCAACACCTGGACTCCCACTGAGTTGCGAATCTCAGCATATATACACAACCACTACCACATTTATTTCTTCTGAAAAAAAAAAAAGGTATAGAGCAATTCTTCCCCACACCAGAGCAGTATGAACCCATTACATTTTCTCCTTTCTCTCCCAATAATGACAGGGAGTAGCCCTAAAATTTCAGAGATGAAACAAGTCTGATCCAACTTCAGTTAAAGAGAAGGGAGGGTCAAAGATCCGCTAGAAGCAAAGGAGAGAGAGAAGGAAGAAAGGTGATTTTAAGTAGACAGATGGTGACATGATTGTCCTTGCTTTAGTGGGGGGAAATGAATTGCTAAATGTCTGCTACTAAGGAACTTCTTCAAAGTAAACTTCTCTACTAGAAGTCATAAATCTCTGCTACCAATGTACGATTGCCTAAAAAACAGAGAATAATCAGCTCTGGACATGGAAAAACAATATGAATCAAATTAGGCGAAGACTCAACATTGGAGTGCTAACCTCAAAATATAATTTAAAAAGTGAGCTTAATCACAATCTATTAGAATCTTCTAGATATTATCATAACTTGCCAAGAGGAAAACATTATGAGTCTAACACTGGACTTGTCTGATGGATGGATGAAACTAAAACCAGGCCAAGCAAACCTCTAGGGGACAACCTGGCCCTGAATCCCAGCCCACAATCAAAGGTCACCTGAGGGGCAGGAATTTGTTTTCCTACAGCCGTTTCCTTTCCAGCTTCTCGGTAAGGATTCTCAGTGACATCCGGAGGCTGTCTGACGAGGTCTGCTGCAGCCATTAGCTTCATAGGAACAATACTGAATGCATACAGATACTCCAAAAAAAAAAAAAAAACCAAAACAGCATAACATTAGGGAAAACACTGTTTGTCTCACTGTGATCAACCCAGGTTATGATGACTATTTCATAGTCTCCGACATAGGTAAAACCCCAAGCCTGCTGCTGACAGCTGAGAATACACAGTAGTAGAGCAAATGCCATTCTGGTGGCCTGTGCCATGACTATTGAGGGCTGACACAGTAATGAGCAACTAGTGAGTCCCAGCCCCTAGACAGATAGGTCCTCCACTTGGATAGGGAAACAGTGACAACCCCACAAAGTTGAGGGGATTGTTTTGTAAGCTTTGAAGACAGACCATTCCTGTCACTGCATCCTTTGCTTATGTGGCACTCCTTCCCATCTTCTACTGAACAGACACAGTGAGCTACCCCTCTCAAACACTACACAATCCTTACATATGCTCACTGATTTCCTCCGGGACCAGTAGCAAACAAGAAAACAATGCGTATATACTTTATAAATTGTGGCCTAACAGCATAAGATCGAAAACTTTGGCATAAATATATGTTTTACCTCAACACGGTATGGAAATGAAACCTGAAGTTATAAGGACACACCACCTTCATTTGTAGTGGGGGAAAACCACTACAGTCAGAATATAGAAGGGGACATTCACAGCTGGTAATGATGTAGACTAGAACTCAATGGTGCTTGTCAAGTTAAAACTGTGCACTTTGACTAAGACATGAGCTGCACTGCTGAGCCAGAAAGGTCAGCCCATCACAGTCCAGACCTGCCAAGAGCAGGCTTCAAAGTTCAGACATAAAGAATGAGCATGAGGCAACTTATCTTTTAAACACAGATTCTTAGAAGGAAAGGTTACTCTGCCTATTCTCTCACTGGACTGCTGTTTTAGCACTAGGAAAGTGTTCCCAGAGGTGAAGCATGTGACCTGCTTTGCTGACTGATTTTCTTTTACCATCTGCCCTAGCTTCTAGATCCCAGATATACCCAATAATTCCTAAAGACAAGGAAGACTTCATGTACACTTCCATACATGGCCCATTTTGTTTGCTGCTCTTGTCCGTTTTTGAGACACCGTCTTACTAAATAACCTTGGCTGGCCTAGGACTCACAGCGATCTGTCTGAGACTGCCTCCAAAGGGCTTGCGACACCAATCTTTGAGAATATCCCTGAGAGGATTTTATTATTTCAGCTAAATGAAGCTGCTAGAAGCAAGTAAACATCTCATCCGAGGGCAAACACATGTAACAACAGAGGCAACCACATGGATGTGTGTAGAAAGGAACACCGTTTCTCTGAAGTATTTTACTGAGGCACACCCTTCTCTAAGACCTCCGACAAAGCACCCAAGGAAACCTGGTTTTACCGAGGAGTCACTAAAGCTGCTGGGATCTTCCAGTTGGAGGCCAGAAGGTCTGAGTGTCAAACTAGATGAAAAACATTTCCCAAGCAGACAATGAAGAGTAACCAACACTCAAATCATTACCTTTTTCTTTTCTGGATTGCCAACATTAGCCAGTGCTATGAAGCGGGTGGCGTGCTGTGCGCTTTCTTGTAGAACAACATGGTTTCTAAAATGTATTTGAAAGATAATAGATGTAGGTCACTTTATTTTACTTTACAGAGCAATGGGTTTCATTATGGCAATTTCATGTATCAAGCTTTATCCTTTAATTCATGCCCCCCCCCCCACCTGCCCTGGTTCTCTTCCTTCCCTCCAATAATAGTGCCTCCTCTTCTTTCATGTCACTCTAAATGAGACAATAGATGGTGGGGACGGACGGGGAAGGAGACACGTAAATGCTGTTGGTGGGAATGTGTAATTGTGCAGCACTAGGGGCCTCTCATAAACCAAAGTCAGAGCTACCATCTGACCCTGATGTACCACTCAGCTTCTAATCAAAAACCGTGTACATCCACAGTTACTGCTATACTCTTCACCTGGAACCTAACTGAGCAACACATGCATGGGTAAAATAGTGCACACACAATGGGGTTTTCAACCACAGAAACAAAAGCATGACATTTGTTAAGAACGTGGACTGAACTAGAAATCATTGTGTGAAGGGGACTAAACAACTCAGAAAGACAAATACTACACATTTCTCTAAAACCTAGGCTTAAAAGTGTGAGCTGGGCAGGGGTAGCGCAGCTTTCCTCCAGCTCTGAGGCAGAGGCAGGTGGATCTTTGTGCTCAAGGACAATCTGGTCTACATAGTAAGTTCTAGGGCAGTCAAGGCTACACAGAGAGACACTACCTAAAAACAACAAAACAAATGACCAAAAACATGAGAAAACAGTGGGACCTCAGGATCTATAATGATCGCCCGGCACTGCAGTGACAGGAGTCTTATAATCTAGTCCCTTTTATGTCAAGTTAAGAAACTAACTCAGAGAAAAACTAATCATTTCTGAGTGTGGAGTCTCAATGGGAAATGTCCTCCAGAAGCTCATGTGTTTTTTGAACAAAGTAGAGCCTTCTTGGAGGAAGTATGTCATGAGCTTTGAAGGATGGGCCTGGGCCCTCTTCCTGGTCTTTCTTTCTCTGCTTCCTATGCACAGATAAAATGTGATCGGCCAGCTTTCTGCTCCTGCTACCCTGCTAGGCCTTTCTTCCTAACTCTGCTTTAGGCCATGATAGTTTACCACAAACCAGAGCTAATACCGTCAATCACCTGTTTTGGTGTGTTAGTACTAGAAGGAAGCAAGATATATGGCTAACGTGAACAAGACGATGGGAATTCTGCAGAGAACCTGAGGTGTTACTCACCGGTATGGAAGTCTCTCATAATATGACTTTTCCAAAGCAGCAAAATGATACCTTGGTTTCAAGCTTGCGGCAAGACTGGAGACCAAAGCTGAGCCACATTTTTTGGTATCCACTTCACCCTAGGAAATGGGAACCTGGTTATCCACACAGATTCAGGAATTATGAAATAAGAAAGTGTTTGAACTATCTCTCAAATTCACATTCAGATACAAACATAGACTGCAGGAGTGCAGTGAACTGCACTGCCCATGACAACCAAACACATAAAATACCAGGCTACTACAATCCCAGAAACAGCACAATTGTTGGGAACCAGCAGATACAAGGTAAGGCCACCCCTTCATAATGACCTCTAAAATACACATTACATTAAAAGCTCATTTTGAAAACAGGCTCTCCCTACAGCCTATAAATTATGTCTCATAAACATGCTTTAAAGTGCACCTGTGTATCTGACTAAGGGCAGTAAGTCATGGTCAATGTAAAAAATAACTTAAATCCTAGCATTCAGAGCTCCCAGGGTCCAGCAAACATTCAAAGGCCTCAGAAGCACATAAACCTTTCTTTTGTTTCAGTCAAGAAAGTAGCACAACCACACCTTCATTAAAAAGCTTATAAACACCTTTAACCCCAGCAGAGGCTGCAGGTCTCTGTGAGTCTGAGGCCAGTCTGGTCTACATGGCAAGTTCCAGGACAGTCAGGACTGTTACACAGAGATTCTGTCCCAAACAAAACTAGCAGGAGCTTGCAAATCATTAGTTTGTCATGAAAGACTTGCTCACAGAACATTCCTAGGTGAGGTCTGATGCGTTTCTCCTTTTCGTTCTTACTAAAAGGCATATGACTGACCTTGAACTTAGCTGTAATATCACAAAGATTAACCAACTATGTTTTGTTTCCTATAAAAATCTTATATGGGCCAGGCATTGGGGACACACACCTTTAATCAAACAATCAGAAGACCAGGCAGGTGGATCTCTGTGAGTTTGAAGGTAGCCTGGTCTACAGAGGGGGTTCCAGGACAGCCAGAGCTATATAGAGAAACCCTGTCTCAAACAAACAAACAAACAAACAAACAAACCACAACAGAATCTTCTATGGTTATTTATAAAGTTTTCCCACAGTTTCCACCTCTGTTGCCCTGTGCTGACTTTTAGCTCTCCCAGAATAAGGGCCTTCCTTCCTAGAACACGGGCTGGCAGAAGGAGCCTCTCTTCCTTTCAATACCCTCCTGACTGTGCATGGCATCTTGCTGACTCTAATGGTCACAGACATTCAGTGCTGAGTCACCAAGGACTGACACGTATAGGACACTGGAGCATCACTCCTAGTTGTGAACCGACTGGGAGGGCGTGTTCTCAAATTCAGTTTTACCTTTCTCTTTACTGAGGCTCAGCTGATGCTACCCACCTCACACAACCTCTCCAGGGTCTCCATCTGCCATACTTTACTGGTAAATACCCCTTCTATTTATAAATACTTAGCTAGGTCTCAGGGCATCCCTAGTTAGTGTCACTAATGGGACTTAGTATTCAGCACCTTGTTCTTCCCATTTGTAGACATTTCCATTAGACGCATTCTTACAGTGACCCAGTTTTAAAACATATTTTGATAGCCAAAAAACAAGATTTGAGAATAGAAAGGGGAAATTGGCAACTAGAGAGATGCCAATTGCTATAAATCTTCCATCGAGAACTAATAAACATGGATATATTTAAAGAAAAGGGTAAAGGGGGACATTATAGAGAACATAATTCAGGAATCATTCACTAATAACTAAGATTCAGCAATTTCATCTGTAAATTATATTTTCATAAGATCAACTTCTGTTTTTGTTAGTAGATGTAGCTTTTAGACTCTTCCAAGTTTTCATAATACATTTCTAGTAAAAGGTACTAAGAGTTAAAATATTCAAAATACAAAGAAAAATGTTAAAAGCCCAACTTAAACCAGTGTAATTTACTTCAAAATTTTCAACCGAACAAGCACTACTCACAGAGGAATTCCCAAAGCTCCCCACATACTTGGGCCAGGGGGATGTGAGCAAGATATCAACACCCTTAAACTGGGATGTGGAACACAACATCGTTCTCAGGGAAGACACATCCTTGGCACTAAAACTGTAACTTGGGACTGGTTCATCTAAGGACTCTGTCCCACTGAGATACACAATCTGCAGCCCCGAGCTTCCAGTGAACACTCCTTTTCGACCTGAGTTCAAAGAAAAATGAATGAGTTTTAGTAAAGCTGCAGAAGGAAATATGGTGCTTATTCTCTGTCCCCATGCTTTGTCTCCTAAGGAGTGTACCTCCTACAGCCCCACCTGGCTGCCAGGGATCCAGACTGCCTGGTTCTGGCAACTTCTACCCCGTAAGTTTGAACAGCTCTATTCTGACAGCTGCTGGTCATTGACTCAAACCACCAGAGGCCTCTCACCCTTCTTTCAGATCCTATAAGGCTGGTATCTGCACAATGAACTGTCTTTGAGCACCTGTCCCCACCCCAATAACCACCAAGGTCCTGTCATGGCTGCTCCTCTCATTCAATTTCCTTAATAGCTTGGCCCTTTTGTCAGCTTTATTATTCATCTTTATAGTACCAACTCCCCATATTTTATATTAATGGATCTACTCCAGAAGGATCTATCAAATCACATCCGCTGAAGTGCTTCAGGTTATCACAGGTTCACCACAAGATCACTGTTGAAAGGCAAGGCTCAGTGGAATTCACCTAATAAAATGGTTGACAAATACAGTAGTGTTCTTAAAACAAATAGAAAAACACACTGTTTGTGACAAGTCAGACCCATGGTCACATCTCTAACAAATGGATCTCAAAATGCCTGTCTCGTGACTATAGTTAAAAATCGATAAGCAGAGGGGCTAGAGAGACGGCTCAGTCATTAAGAGTCTTTCTGCTCTTTCAGTGGATGTGGGTGTGGTTCCTGACACCCACAAGGTGGCTCACAAGTCTATACTTCTAGTTCCAGATCTCCAAGAGTTCCAGGCACATATGTGGTCCACAGACATACATAAATGTAGGAAATACAGCCAGACACAGAAAATAACAATAATCCTGTTTAAAAGCAGAGCTGCTGTGGTGATTCAAGGAAAGGTGCTTGCTTTGCAAGTGTAAAAACCTGAGTTCAATCTTTAGAACCCACAAAAAGGTGAAAGAAGAGAACCAACTCCACAAAGTTGTCCTCTGATCTCCACACTTGCACTGTGGCAAGTGTGTGTACACACACAGACACACACACAGACACATAGACACACACAGACACATAGACACACACACAGACACACACACACACAACTAATAACGATGAAAATGTAGATACAATAAGCAGGGGGACTATAGACAGTAGCAAAGCACACACTTAGCAGATGTGTGAGACCCTGGGTTTAGTCTCTGGTAATGTAAATAATAATAATAGTAGTAATAATAAATTTTAAGTGATATGTTTCCCTCAGTTTGCCTAAAGGAGTTTCGTGTGACTGGAGAAAGTTGAAATTGCTTCCATTATGAGGGCCACAGCAGCATGTAGGACTAAAGGCAAGGATGGGGGAAGGTGAAGAAGGACATTTCTAATAAAGGAAACACAGATCCTTTCTAGAGATACAAGACCTCAACGAGTGTGGAGGGGCCATTTTAGGAAATAATGGCTTGAATGATCCAAGAGATAGTAGCTAAGAGCAGAGGGCGCGGGGAGGGGACAGGAGCAGAATGTGATGGCTGCTTTTATTCAGACACTGAAGCAATGCCGGGCAGGGGCAGTTTCTCCGAGAATAGAGTAACTTAAAGTAGAAAAGGACAAAAGGAATGAAAAGCCCAAGGATGACACTAAAAATCTGAGCCACCAAAGCCTTAGCTGAAGCCAGAGTAAAGCTAATTAGCCAAACTAGCAACTAAGGTGCGTGTCAGCAGCAAGACCGACAATAAGGACCGAGTTCCTTTTATGTGAATGTCATGTATACTAAGTTCCCCTTATATTGTGGGCAAGACACTGGTCACTCCAGCTGGCTGAAAAAGTGTGTACAAGGCTACAGGAACACAAGGAGATTGAGGGGAAACTGGGAAACAACCAAGAAGGAACATCACTCTCCAGAGGGGTACAGATGCAGACTTTGAGGATAAAATATCTTCCTCAGTGGGAGAAACAAAACAAACCCCTTATTTTCTGAAGCTTTAATGGTCTCCTGAGAGACCAATCCCTGGAAATCTTTTACTATATTCACTGCAAACAGCAAATATTAACTCACCCAGGTAAGTGATGTTTTCAGCTAATTCACACCCATCAGCATCCTGGAAATACTGTACCGTCTCCTGGTTGTTGGCACCAAGCACGTAAGTCTGAATAGGAGCTAAGAAGGGAAACAGAAATGGCAGCATGTAGTTACTGATCTGCTCTGAAATTCCAGAACTGTTTCCTCATAGGCAAACTAGTCATAGAGACTAGTTCCTCCCAGAGCCATCCTAAATGGAGATCATGCTCACCACCACCAAGAATTCCTAATCCAATCCTGTGGCTTCACTGCTCAATGATATCACTAGGCCAATGAATTACCATCTTAAAGTAGATGGTCAATGTATATAATAAGAAAACAGAGCCTAAAACAAAAGCACTTGACAGGGCTGGAAACATGGCTCAGCGGCTAAGAGTACTTACTGTCTGCTTTTCCAGGGGGCACGGGTTCATTACCCATATGGTAGCTCACAACTGTCTGGAACTCCAGTCCAGAAGATATGGCACCCTCACCCCAACATACATGTAGACAAAACAACAATGTATGTTTATATAAATAAAGCTTGAAAAAAAAAAAGTGAGCCAAGAAATCAAGTCTCTGGAGATAAAATATATATATTTTTTTTAAAAAAAGCATTTGATTTCTAAAAAGTACTAAAGCTTAAAATAAATAAAAGGTCATGCTTAGTTGAACTTATTCAATTCTTGCCAGTCTAAATGAGTATCCTTTTGATAGAATAAAACTGAACAAAGTTTAAAATGTGGAAAAAATATATATATATATGTGCATTCTTTTCAGCTCACTGCAGAGCTCAAGAGACACACCACTCTGTCATTTTGTTTTCTTTTAAACAGTCTAGCCATGTAGCCCAAGCTGGCCAGTAATGGATTTATGATACTCTTATCTTAGCCTTTCAGGTGCTGTCACCACAAGCATGTGCCACCAGGGCAAGAGAGAAACTCTCCGAAAGCAGCTATGTTCACCAATGCATGAGATAAACCTTCAGCACTAATGTGTGAAAAGGAACCCAGCCAGCACAGCCCCAAAACTTCGCTAGGAACCACACATACATAGAAGTAACTCGGTACCTTTCTTGCTTCCGGTCCTATACTCCTCCCACTCAGCATCTTGGGCAGAGCCAAAGAAATTTCCTACACACAACAGCAGCTAAAATGAGTTTTTTAAAGATATATGAGATTAAAACAAAAAAATTAAACAGTACATTATTGACTATAATATCCAGTTAAGCCAACACTTATTCTTGATTAATTTGTAGAATTTCAAAACATCTTT
Organism: Phyllotis vaccarum; assembly: GCA_033318265.1. Classification (NCBI taxonomy): domain Eukaryota; kingdom Metazoa; phylum Chordata; class Mammalia; order Rodentia; family Cricetidae; genus Phyllotis; species Phyllotis vaccarum. The sequence goes on along the minus strand of JARWLC010000004.1, from coordinate 17,521,851 downwards.
AAGAACAGTTAATTATTATGAATTATTGAACTTTGGTGCACTAACAACCAAATCTAAGTGGGGGGTTGGGGTGAAGAGAGAGAGTAGGGGATATGAACTTTGAGAAGGCAGAATTTAAGTGCTTTCCAAAGATTTCCAGGTGTGGTGAGAGATTGTATATTTAATAAAATCAGTCTGGAATATCAGAGGACAGAATCACCCATAGTCAAGCCCTGATGGTCAGAGTGTGGAGACCCATGCCTTTAATCCCATCACTCAAAGAGCTTTCTTATTTCTGTGAGTTCAAGTCCTAAACAACCAAGCAGTAAATAATAACTCTAGGATTATGATACAGAGTTGAACCAGGAAGTGAAACAGCTGGGCGGGGGAAGATATTTAAGGCAGAGATTCCTTCATTCTGTAGAAGCTACAGGTCAGGCTGAGGACCCTTGAACAGCATATACTCTGTTCTCCCTGAGAAGTTGGCTGGGTGAGAATTGACTGTGGTCTGTTTCCTCTCTCTGATATTCCAGCTTTCTCCTAATATTTGTTCTGGGTTTTCATTATATGCTAACTAGAGTTCATGCAATACCCAGGGCCTATCTTTCTTCTTCCTTGGAATATACAGCAGTGTTGAAACAGACACTTAAAGAATCCCTCTGTGAAATACAAAACTTAAATACTAGACTTCAGAAATACAGAGCATAAGAACATCACATTTGCTACCCGGTGTTTTTACTAACTTTAACACAATGAACAAATTCTCCCCACACCTACAATACTTTTCTGTATTCTATGATCTATAAACAACATTCATTTCCAGTTCTTTCTGTATATGTGTGTATGTGTGTGTGTGAAGCATTTGCACGTGTTACCTGATTTAGTCCACAGCACACATCATAAGTAGATATGTGTTTACCAACCCAGGTGCCAAAACTGTCTGGCTGTTGAGTTTGTTTGTTTGGTTTCCTTTGGTTTTTGGCACAGTAAGAAAGTAACAAGACTGAAATTCAAACAGTGTAAAGAAGTTGATAGTAAATAGCTCCCATCTCCCATCAGGCCCTAGCTACTAAGTACACATTTTTTTAAAAATCCAACCTAACAACAAAATGGAAAGCCCACCATCAAATTAACGAAGAACCCCACACGTTAACGTTTGACCACAGTAGTAAAAGTCAGTAAAAATGTCATCTTACATCAAAGTTCCCACTCTTCTTCTGAATTGTTCGAACTCTGTTAAATAAAGCATCAAGCTTCCCTTCGACATCTCCACAAGCCAAGCTGCAAACAAGGGAGAAGAGTTAGAATCCGAGACAGGGTGGGTGGGTCTGCCAGGTGTGGTGTACATGCACGCACGCAAGCACTTGTCACCTGGATCAGAGATAAGAGTCTCTGCAGGTATCTTCTACTTATGGTACATTCCAACTAGTACTAGCCACCTGGAAAATTTTCCTGGAGATCTCGCCAATACCTCCAACTCCATATAAAATTTAGCTCTTACTATCATCAAAATTGAGTCAGCTCCTTCTCATTCCCAAAATCTGTGGCCAGGTTTATCACGAACATGGTCACTAAGAGTCAACAAGTCCCTTATTTAATCTGAATCCAAGTAGGTCTTTTCTCCAAACACCTTTCAGAACCGGTCCATTCTCCTTACTTACACTGCTTGTATCTACTAAACAGCTCCAGGCGTCATTCAATAAACAGAAACTGAACAACTCCAGTAGACAAATCCTACCCCAAGAATGTGCTGGAATTGTAAGAGGAGGAAGGCTCATTAAAGCCTCAAGAGTTTACAATGGGAGACGGTCCAGTCATGCATTTATACAGAAGAAGCTATGATGGGAGATGTAAGCAGTGTTATGGGGCTGGAAGGGGAAAATAACAAGGGCAGAGGTTGATAAGGTGAACCACCCCAAGCTGTGGCTTGTCCTGACATCTCATTTACGACTTTTAGAATTCTGATGTATATGGTTTTTGCTTGTTTGTTTTTACCCTGAGGGAGCTATTGCGTTGGGGAGAGCATGTGTGCCACGGTACTCACGTGAGTTCTCTTCTTTCAACATGTGTGTCTCCAGGGACTGTACTCAGGTCATCGTGCCCCTTCCCACTGAGCCATCTCACCAGCCCTAACTTTTCTTAGTACCTTTTCACTCAAAATACTATAGTTTCTACTGTTTTCTCAGTGTGTCTCTTTGGTGTTCTTTTATTGGTCCTACCAGTGAACATTTTCAAGTGGCACACTATGATAGTAATATGGTATATGCTTCACCAATACTTCAGTAACGGTGGATGATGGTCCTGAGGAACAGTTAACTACAGCCAGAAGTGTAAACAACGGCAATGGAAATGGGGAAGAGAACAGCAGATGGGAAACCTAAGAGTTTGAATACAAACTAAGGAGAGAAATAAAATGGAGGAAACAAGGTGGAGCAGCGAGGCAGAGGCAGAATCAGAAAAAGCAGACTTTATAGATACAAGATAACAGATCTCCAGCGCCATTAGCTTATCCTTCTGTCCTCAAAGCCATTACCAGGCGCCCATTTCCTGGAGAAAGTTTTCCTCCGGTCCTGGTCTTTCAAGTACTTTCTCTTAGTTATCAAACTGACCTCTCTCTGAACAGATCACTGTCTCTGCTATTCTCTAGAAAAGTTCTCTCTCCTAATAGCTTCACTGCGCTCATCCTCACATCAAGGCCTGCCTGGCAAATCCCTGGAGCTTTCCTGGGGAGCTGGGAAAGCAAACCTTTCTCAAGACAATCTGATTTATTCTCTAAGTGCCTCTAGGAATCTTTACACACACACACACACACACACACACACACACACACACACGTTGATTCTTGGGAGGCACTTTCAATATTCATTATCTAGTGTGGGTACCTTTACACTGTTTTCTGATCCCAGTGACTTAAGACAGAAGTCTGGGACCTTTCACCGGGAGTTCCTCACAACCAAAAGATCACGAAGCTCTATTGATTGTGCCTGCTTAATAAACCATCGATTTCTAAACTTCCTCTCTGTTATCACTCTAACTAATCTCGGCTTCCTTCTACTTTGGCTCTGGTTTGCTTCCCACCTTTCAAGCAGGATCACTCTCCATAACGAAAATTTGGATCATGCTAAGGAGCTTTTGAACATTTCAACGACTTCTCTGGGCTGAGAACAATATTTACCAGTTAAGTCTTCACTTTCTCAGGAAAACCTTAAATCCTTGTCATGAGCTAAATATCATCACATATCCTCCAGAACCACCAACCTTTTCTCTACATTTCCTGTATTCGTTGACACTTGCTTTTCTGGTCGAGACTACCAGCCATCAAGCAAGCAGGAACTCATTTGCGCAACACTTGGCACCATGCATGACACACTGCCGCTATTCAGTAATCTTCTGAATGAAGTTTTGTCCTCACTAACCAACCCCGCCACAAAAGTACGCCGGGGCAGGGACAATGATTAGGACCCTGTCTGCCAATATTCATCAATGCACAAGACGTCTGCAAGTATTTGCCTAATCAATAAATGCCACGAGGGGAGAAATGAAAGGAAGATGATGTGTCGCAAACAGGGTAGGCCTTTAAAAAGGTAGTTTGGCTCTGCAAGTTTTTATCTCTCCCAGTGACACTCTGCAAACTCTAAGGTGGAAAAACAACCGGAGAGCAGGAAGCCTCCCTCAAGCTCCCCGCAGCCCGGCGACCTCCCCTCCGTCTTCCCCTTCCGGTCTGGAGTACGACCCCCGCATCTCCGCCCGCCTCTTTCCTCCGCCCGTTTCCTTTCCCCAATAGGTTCCTGAGTCTTCCGAGGCAAGGTAACTCACAGGCGCAGCGGCTGCTGAGCCATCGGTGGTGACAGCCTGAGCAGGAACAGCTACCCAAAACTGCAAACACGGACACGCGTTCAAGGATAGAACGCCAAAGCGCGGAAATATGGCGTCACGCAATCAGCCAATGAGAAATCACCTCTACAGGGAGCGCAGAGGGACAAAAACTGCAGGCGTCTTTGCTTTAAAAGGGAAATTTAACTGTGGGAAAAAATGAAAGGGGTGGAGAAAAGAGGTTTTTGAGCTTTTTTGGTTTTATCTTGTTTGTTTTATAAACATTTGGAGTTAGTGAACTGGCAATGTGTTGCAGCTTTTCTGTAGGTTAGAATCTATTCTAAAAATGAAAACTTATGATCCATAGAGATGAAAGGTGGCTAAAGTTGGCTTAACACATTCTAAACGTAGAAATAATAAGAAACAGACTTATTTTAAAGCAGGACCCTTGTATACATAAGAATTTTAGCTTTAGGGGCTGGAGAGATGGTTTCGTGGTTAAGGACACTTTTGCTCTTGTAGAGGATCTGAGTTCCATCCCTAGTGTTCTGCCCAGTCTCAGCGGCCCCCAGAAAGGTCCCCAGAATCACACCGACTGGACTCTCCGAATGCAAATGCAAAGCAAGGTTTATTACAGCTGCACAGCTGAGCTCAGCTCCTGACTGTCACACAGCAGTGCCAGTGAAGAACAGCCCCCCTCTACCCAAAAGCAGGGATTTTTAAAACAAAGAACGGGAGACCATAGAAATGCTGTTATCAGGCTGGGAGGTGGGGGGCCCAGAGGAAGTTTCTTTACTATCTCTGGGAGATGATTCATGGCTGCGTTGGAATGTCCTCTGATTACCTAGGACCTTGGGTGCTTGGCCTTGGAGGGTTATAAACTTCTCAGGATGGATGATTAGAAACTTCTTAGCTCCCGAAATAGCTCCAGGCCTCAAGGTAGAGGGACTTTAGTTTCCACACTAACACTCACGAGGTGATTCATAACCATCGGTAACTCCAGTTCCAGGGAATTCCCTTAGCCTCTAGGTACACATGTGATGCATACACATACATCTTTCCTTAAATAAAAGGGTTCATTATATATCAGAGAAGTAAGGATAAATGCTGATGGTCTACAGCAGTCAGGAGAGGTGGAAAGATACATAATCTTAGTGTTTCAGTCACTGTTCTATTGCTGTGAAGAGACACCATGACCAAGGCAATTCTTATAAAGAATGCATTCAGTTGGGACTTGTTTCCAATTTCAGAAGTTTAGCCCATTGTCATCATGACCGGAAGCATGTTAGCAGGCAGGCAGGCAGGCAGGCATGGTGCTGGAAAACTAGCAGAGCGCTACATTCTGATCCATGTGTAGAGAGAGACGCAGGGCTTGCCACCAGCTTTGGAAACCTCAAAGCCCACCTCCAGTAACACATCCTCCAATGCCATACCCCGGAGCCCTTCTAATCTTCTCAAATAGTAACACTCCCTCATTCAAATATGTGAACCTATAGGGACCATTCTTATTCAAACTACCACACTTAGGAATGACATTGAGAATGAATATCAGGCACCTTGCTAGCTAATAACATGCCACTGTAGATAAGATTACACACACACATTTCTTTCCCAGTTGGACTGGTTCTTTATTAACCCCATCGCCTGATGTTTTAAGGCAACTGAATTCCTCAAAATTCCCTTCCCCCCACAGATACTAGTACAAAGTATGTCACAAAACACTTTATTATATGAATGCTATTCCCTACCCTCCCCCTCTAACACATAGGCACTGTCTTGGCTAAGGTTTCTATTGCTGTGAAGAGACACATGTTATAAAGGAAAACATTTAACTGGGGCTTACAGTTCAGAGGTTTACTCCATTGTCATCATGGTGGGAAGCATGGTAGCACACAGGCAGACATGGTGCTGAAGGAGCTGAGAACTCTGTATCTTGATACACAGGCAGTAGAAGACTTTGTCCCACACTAAACATAGCTTGAGCATATAAGACCTCAAAGCCCACCACCACCAGGGACACTCGTCTTCCAACAAGGCCACACCTCCTAATAGTGCCACTCCCCATAGGCCAAGCATTCAAGCTTATGAGTCTATGGGGGCCATACCTATTCAAACCATGGCAAGCACACACACACATCATGTCTATCATATTTCCAAAATGGAACAGATGTCAGATGTCATCACACCCCACACATCTGACTCAAGTAAAATGAGGTAAGAAACTGACCCTTGTAGCACAGGTCAATGAGCTCAGCTTTTGGGAAGGCTGAAAAATGTAAAGCCTATCGAACATCTCAAAATGGTGGTTTAAGCCTTCCTAATGCTGCAACCCTTTAATACAGTTCCTCATGTCGTGGTGACCCTCCCAACTATAAAATTAATCATTGCTACTTTGTAACTATAATTTTACCACTATTATAAATCATAATGTAAATATCTGATATAGGACCCCAGAGGGGGCCATGACACATAGGTTGAGAACTTCTGCCTTAGAATCAATCCAGTTTCAAAAATAAGAAGTAAAAGAGCTAGGGAAATAGCTCCCTGGTTGAGAACTTGAGTAGACATAGTCAAGGTCTAGTTGGATCCCTAATTGGGGTGGGAGTGAGGTGGAGGAAAGCTCTCCTGTACTAAGTTAGGAAAATACTCCTTGACACCTGTTCGGTCTTTAGGACTGACCTTGGAATGAGCTTAGGAGTTTCTGTTATTTGCAGTGTTATGGAAAAGCAAATTCCTGACACAGATAGCAGTGAGTTGCAAAAGACACAGTTTGTTTTCCTTTTTAATTCAGAGTCTTGTTAACAATACATTAGCATCATCAGTAGAAAACAAAACACCTCAACCATTTAGAAAGTGATGTGCTCACTGACCACTACCTCAGAGAAAGCTCTCTCACTTGACTCCGCTGAGAAGCCCGGGTTCTTCCTGAACTCTAGAGTGTCCCTCTTGAATGGAGCAAGTAAGATGAAGAGGAGGATCCCGAGACTGAGTTTGTGAGGTGCCCCCTGGGAGGAGACTCGGGAGCGGTCACAGCCTTCCAGTTCACCCAGCAACACTTGTCTTTGGGATTAACCAGCACAGGTTTCTTTTGAGGAGCTGTGATGATTTATCAGCCTCAGGACTGAGTGGTTATAAAAAGTCTTCCATATTAAAAAAAAACAACAACAAAAAAACCAAAACCACCTGATCCATATGAACAACTTTTTTTCATCGCTTCTCCAACTTCTTATACTTGGCTTCTGTTTGGGGAAGAAAATAAGTTATTTTCAACACTAGCTCTCACAAAGACACTTCCGAGTTAGGTTTTCAAGCGATTTCAGGTATATCTACTACACTCTTAAGAAGACAGCAACTTCAATCTCATCATCTACCCAAAACCAGAAATCATGGACGTGCACAATTTGGAAGAGTCAGATGTATGCACCCTGACTGAGAGTCCAGACCACAGTCACTAGCCAATAGCACCTGCTTGGACGGCTCAGACAGAATGAAGCAAGATCTATTGGCACTTGTCCTACTAGGAGCCTTACTAAATTTTGAAACTGCCCTTCCAGAAACAATCCCAGGTACCCTCAGAAACCAGACTGGAACACTCAGGAAGTATAAATACATGTTTTTGTTTTTATGTCCATTTCTCTACTCTTCTCTCTTACCCCTGCCGCCCAGATCAACCTAGCCTAGACAGGTCACACAAACCTCATGGTGAGCCAGTGAGCCGAAGGTGATGGTGCACACCTTTAATCCCAGCACTTGGGAGGCAGGTGGATCTCCAGGTATGAGGCCAACCTGGTCTATAGAGTGAGTCCTGGAGGACATCCAGAGCTACAGAGAATCCCTGTCTCAAAAAACCAAAACCAAACAAACAACAAAAAGGGACAAGAACAAATCTCAAGCTGGCCTCAGACTCACTGTGCAGCCAAGGCTGACCTTGGACTTCGGATTTTCGGATTTTCCTGCCTCCACATTCTGAGTGTCACACAGGCTTGTACCACCATGCCCCATTTGTTCAGTGCTGGGTATAGAAACCAGCACTTAGCATCCTAGTGTTCTAGGGGTTAGGATGTGTACTCTTAAACCCAAGACTTCATACACGGCAAGCAAGCACTGTACCCACTGAGCTACATCTCCAGTCCTTCTTTATGTTTTTCCTCTTATATCTCACTTTAGGAAAGCAATTTGGTAAAATACAAAAGCCTAAAGACACAGAAAAGATAGGAAAATACTGTGAATTTTTTTTTCTCTCTTTTTTTTTTTTTTTTTTTTTTTTTTACAAATTTTCAGACAGCCTGAGGTAGCTCTTCTTGAATTCCTGATCTTCCTGCACTTACCTCCCAAGGGATTAAGGTATGTGCCATTACACTCAACTCTTTCCTTGGCTTTTAAAATCTCAACAGCACCTGGTGTGATGCCTTCTATACGGTGAGGTTCACAGAAAACATTGACTACATGCAACCTGTGAATGGTGAAACTGACTGCTGATCACTGCTCTTGTTAAACAGTCACTGACAAACCACTCTCCTGAAATAGCCAGCAAGTAGCAATGATAAAAATAAAAGAACCTACAAGAGCTATCTAGGATAAAAATACATCATTGCTTTTTACCAAGTAGATAATAGCCAGAGCCAGCAAGCAAACTAAAAGAACTTTTAGGGCTTTTCCTTAGAGAAAAAGAAACTCTTCAGGAAAACACGAAACCAGCAATTCCATTTTTAAAAGGTGTATGTAATTACATTACTAAAGATAATTCAGCATGATGAGCCGAAATTAAGATCTTGGCACTGGGGGCGGGAGAGATGGCTCAGCAGTTGGGAGCCTGACTGCTCTTCTAGAGGACTCTGGTCCAATTCCCAGCACCAAGATGGCAGCTCACAACTGTCTATAACCCCAGTTCCAGGGAATCTGACACCAACATCCAGACATATATGCAGGCAAAATACCATATGCATATAAAATAATTTTTTTTAAAAAAAAGAGAGAGCTGGCAAATAGACACCTGATTATGGATCTTCCATGTGTGTTACCATTTTTGTATACTTAAGTTACTTTGCCTCTTTAACCACATTTACCTTCCCTAGAGGATGGGATTTTTTTTTTTTTTTTTTTTTTTTTTTTTAATTTTAGAAATTGTGAGCCTGGTCCCAGTGTTCATGAGGAAGATGCAGGTGGGTCTCTGTGAGTTTGAGGTTAGCCTGGTCTACACAGTGAGTTCCAGGACAGTCAGGGCTACATAAGAAAGAGACCCTGTCTCAAAAACAAAACAAAAATCACCTCACAGATTATTGGGAGAATAAAGAATATATGTGAATCATTCAGAACAGTGCTTGGTAGACCAATAACTACAGAAAATGCTATTCAGTAAATAATTAATTCCTCAAGTTTTATTTGCTTTTTGTTTTTGGAGGTGCTTACTGTATAACCTGATCTACATATGGATTTACAATCCTCTTGCCTCAGTTTCCTGAGTATTAGGCTTACAGATGTACATCACCATGCCTAGCTAAGTACTCTTCATCAAATCAAAACAGAGTGGCTGGAGAGCTGGCTCAGTGGGTAAAAGCATTTGCTATTCTTGCAGAGGACGCAGGTTCAGTTCCGAGCATCCACATGGCAGCTCAGAGCCATTTCTAACCCCAATTCCAGGGGATCAGATGTCCTCTTCTAACCGCCATAGGTACTGCACACACATGGTGAACATACATATGTGGAAGCCAAACACTTATAAGCCTTAAATAATCAATATAGAAGTAAAATAATTACCCAGTTTTTTTGAATAAGCATCCAATTTGTAGGCTGCCTGCTCAAGAGCCGCCACCTGCTCCTCAATAACATTGATCTGGTCCAGATATGGCTGTAGTTCAGCATCTTGAAAAACAAACCGAATGTCCATATATCATCAGCAAGTATAGAGAAAGAGTAGAAAGTTAGAAAGCTAGAGTGTTCCCTGCTATGTGCAATAGAGAACAGGGTGGGTGACATGAGTGTCATTAGCAGATACTCTGGGAAGACATAGCTGTCTTATGGGCACATCAGTGACCCAACCAAAGTGATTCTCCCTTTCAGATTTTCTTCCCTGCAAAGCTTTTACTCCTTAAATAGTCTCAATCCTACTGAGTCAGCATCTTGGGCATGTCCACACCAAGGATGTCCTAGTGCAAAAGGACATTTTTCCAGTGGGGGGAAAAATGAGTCAGACTAATCTAAATTAACATTTTCAATTTATAGACTTCTCTGCTTATTTCATTGCTAAGTCAATTCACTAGCCTCTCATCTGCCCGCTCTCCTTCTAGGAATAGACTGACTAAAAGCAAGATTTAGAAATAGAAATAACCATTCCACCGAAGCACGTTCATCCTCAGAATGAAGAGATGCCTCTTGGTCAGTCATGCTTTCTGAAACACAAGCTCCCAGGAGGCAGGGAGACCCTGTTCCCTAAGCACTGATAAACATTAAGTACAGGCAGTACTTACTTGAGCAATGGATACAGTACTCACATTTCTGGTTTAAGTCCTTCAGGTTTCTGCTGATATTTATAGCGATGTCTTTCATCTCAAGGTACTTCAAGCTCGTCAGCTTATTCATATTTTCCAGGAGCTTATAGTCTTCACTGGTGGCTTTAAAATACAGAGAACGGGATGCTTTTGGGACTTGTCTGAAATTACTGGGATACAGATGGAGTCAGAGGAGTTCGGGGGGAAATACAGAAGTTCAGAGGAGGACCCTTAGGTTACTTTTAATCTGCCATTTATCCTCAGCTTATACCCTGCAGTAGCCAACAAGCTAAACTGAGCAATGTTCCAGAAGAATCTGTCATAGTTAGCAGAGAAAATGGTAAACTCACGTCAAAGAGAAGAGAGGGGAAACAGACCTCATACTTCTACGGTATAGAAACCCTTCAATCCCAGCCCTTGGGAGGCAGAGGCAGATAAATCTCTGAATGAGCTTCAGGACAGCCCGGGAAACAGAGGAACACTGTCTTAGAGGATCTCAGCATATTATATACAGCATCAACTCGAGACATAAACCTTCTACGTACATATGTGTATGTATGTATATGTGTATATATATATATATATATATATATATATATATATATGGCATCAACTAGTGTGTGTTTCTGTGTGTGAGTGTGTACACATAGGTGTGTGCAGGCTAGAGGTCAATTGGTCTTTCTCAATTGCTACCCATCTTATTTCTTTCATACAAGATTTCTCACTGAAATTGGAGCTCACCAATTTAGCCAGCCTGGCCTGAGAGTTCTAGGAACCTCCTGTTTCTACCTCCCCAGAATTCAGGTCCTCATGTTTGTAAAACAATCAATCCCTGGAACCCAGAGGGCAAAAAGAGAGAACTGACTCCAACCTCCACACATAAACTATGGCGCACGCATGTGCGCGCACCCCTCCCCCACAAACTAGTAAATTAAAATTTTTTTCTCAAAAAGCATTTGTACAAATAAGACTGACCATGGTGGAGAAACAGCACTGCCTTGACAGTTTTATAAGCAGTTAGAAACTTTGGAACTTTAAGTAATTATCTACAAAAATTATTTGGGGCTGAAAATGTAGCTCACTGGGTAAAAGCAACAACTTTGTATATGCAAAGGCCTGGGTTCCATCCCTAGCAATTCACAATGCTCTGCTCCAATGCACTGCTCCATCTCCTGAGATGTCAGACTAGGCCCTAAAGAGGTCCACCTGTAAGCTCTTCCTCAGCGAACCCATTCTGCACAGCATCCACCTCCACCACACAATGCCCTCCCCCCCTGCAAAGATCAGTCTTTGAGTGTCTTCAGAAAACCCACCAGTAACAGCTACAAACAGCCACGTCAAAACTGAAACAGTTTCCACACAAACCTGGTTCCTCTTTCCAGCTTCCCTATGGTGGTTGCTGCTCCTACCCACTGTTAAAACCTCTCAAGTGTCTTAGGCTGCTGAAGTCTACTTCTGTTCACGCCCACGCTCTCCATTCCATCCATTCCATCTCCTAGCGTGGCCCCACACCCCCATTACTGTCGACAGCTGCAACTCTGTCCCTGTCCTCAACATTTGTCCTCTCCATCTCTCTAAAACAAGGGCCACACACTCGGAAGCCAGGAATAGAGTGTGAGCGAAGTAACGCGAGAGCTTATATAATAATAAATACAAGGAAATCACTCGCTTCCACAGAGGACTATGTTTCCCCCCAGCCCAGCACCATCTTTACTAATTTTAAGGAATACAGAAAACCATTTCTAAATGGCAACGAAGGAAAACAAACAACAGAAAAAACAACGTTAAATGGCAAAGGCCACTCAGTCAGACTCCAGGGGAGGAGTCCTCGAGGGGTGAAAACAAACCAAATCATACAGTCCTTTTAAAAGTCTGCCAAAAATCGCTAAGTTACTATTGCCAGATCCTTAGAATTTGCAGAGAGAACTCACAAATCTGGATTTTGTTACTCGGTTTTTCTTGTTCAAAATAAATGAATAATCAGGCTAATGAATCGGTGACTTACAACCCTCCAACTTCTCTATAAGCCTTTCCTCATAGATTCTGGTTCACAAATTGAGATCCCAGACAATGGGGGAGGGGAGATGGCTCAGCTGGTAAAGGCACTTACTACCAAGCCTACAAATCTGAGTGTGGGACTCTCCGCCTACATGGGAGAAGATAATCAACCCTCACAAGTAGTCCTATGACCTTTGAGTAGGGACACACACACAAAGTGTAATTAAAAAAAAAAAAAACAAAACAAAACAAAAAAAAAAAAAAAAAAAAAAACTTGGAGAAGTGAAACAATGTAAGTTCTTATGCCAGCGAACATAGCCCAGACTCCACTTTCTGATTCTATCTCATGCACAGACACAGGGTGCAGGCACACTGAAATACATCTATGTCCCAAGGGTGGATCACCAAATCTTCACACTAACTTTCCGTCCTAATTAAATTGCTTGCTGATTGCAGCTCTTTTACTAATTGTATCGTTTCCCCCTATTCCATTTCCTTCACAATCAGGCTTAAAATACATCTCCCCTAGGAAGGTACTTCTTGACTAACAGGACGGAATTTTTGTTGCTAGCTATCGTTACTACATTAGAAAAAACCTGTAATTTGTGTTTCTAAAGTGGGCCCTGAGCTTCTCTAGGGAAAGAAGGGAGTGGGAGCACACTCTCTTCTCCCATTCACCCACCCACAGGGCTGCTAAAGCACCTCTCAGGTTTCTGCGGAGCCAATGCACAACAGGGATCAGCCAGGACCAGTTCCCCGTCTCACCTGTCAGTTCCCCAGTCAAGTATGTAGCCATTTTGGAGAACATATCTCGGCAGAGCTCATTGATGTCGGCTTCGGCGGGCTCCTTCGCTTCCTCTGCTGTCTCCACCGCAGCATCATCTGGCCGAGGGGGTGGGGTGGGGTGTACGGGGTGGGGTGGGCGTGTGTGTGAGTAAATGTTGTAAATGTTTTATACCCAGACCTAACCCAGCCAAAGCCGCCTCTTCCTACGTCCCTACCGATCAGTGCTCATGCGGCCAAGCCACCTTTGTTCTCCACCTGCCATGATCTCAAGACCCCCCCCACCACCACGCCCCGCCTTAGCACTTGCCACCTGAAATGTCAACTCCATTCCCTCGCTTCAGGGGCCAGACCTTCATCTCAGTGCCCTGTCGGTGCAGACTGGTGCACCCACTCCTGCATCCGGACCCAGCCCCCCACTAGCAGCTTCATCTCCATCCACGCCGGGTAGTACCTCTAGTAGGCTCCTCGCGTCGCGACGCAGGGACGCCCTCTGCAGCCGCCGCCATGCCCGGCCCAACGCTGCTTCCGGTTTTGAATCGTCTGCGCGTGCGCACCGCGAGTGTCCCGCCCCCGCCGCGCGCTCTCACCTTCCCAGCTTTGCTCCTCTAGACTGAGCCACGCCTCTAATACATACGTTTTTATCAAAGTGCAAGCATGAAGGCAAAACTGAAGCTAAGACAGACTGTTGTGACTCGACCTGCTGCTGAGAATTACAGTACCTGGAGTTGAAGATGTGTTCATTTCTGCGGCCATTACCCTAGAACCGTCATTTGGCTCTTACCACCCACAGCCTGAATTGGTGATGCCCCCCCCCCCCAACTTATCAACTGAAGTTATTGTGATAGGTGCCTCCTCCCAAGAGGCTAGCACCCTGATGTGTTTTACTCTCTAAAGATTGGCTCGGGGAATCGGTGCTTTTGCAAGTTGTCTCCTACAAGCTTTCAGCCTTGATTCTTGATCCTAAATATTCTCTCCTTTCCCCTTTCCACAAGCCTTGGATTTATATCAGCTCTCTGACTAGAGTTTTGTTTGTTTTTTAACTGTAAAATATCCTCTAATGCTGTTTAATTGAAAGCACCTTTCTTGAAGGAAGTATCCATATTGGTTATTTTGATTATATGTACTTGTTGCACGAGTCTCTTAGTTTTATGGAATACCTCACAGGATGTGAGGACAAGTATGAGTGAATGAATTGAATGAGAGGGTGTACTGGGGAGCAACAGAATGTGCAGAGCGAAAAGAGGTATGTAAGAATTTTCAGGATGCAGGCTTTTGAGCATCCCAGAATCTTGGTGTACAAATTTCTTGACTTATTCTTGGTTACCCTCCACCCACTGGTGTGTGCACATGTACTCACACACCCCACAGATGCCCCTACCCCCAAGCCTTCCTATAAGCCTTCCTAACCTGACCATCTCCCCTCTGAGGACTCTCTCTCCCTGGGTGCTTCATTTCCACTCTTTTCTATAGTAATCATGGTATCTTCTATTTCAAATATTCCTGTGAGCCGGAGCTTCTTATTTCAAGACTGCTGGGACAGCCAAAGCCCTTCACATTGGCATGGCTCCCACTCCTGTACCTTCTAGAGAGTGCACAATATTTTACATATCTGTCCTTCTGTCTTCTCTCTCTAAGCCCAGAAGCAAACGCAGAGACCTGTTTTCTAAAGAGTTTTATTGATAGTCACCACATTGTCCTGTGATGACTAAGAGTCAGAGACCACCACATAATATTAGTCCAAAGACTGATGAAGCCTGATAGCACTTTCTTCCCCGATTCCCTTTCGATTTCATTTCTGTTTCCAGGTTTGAAGTTCCCTTGATCCCAAGTATTCAGTGGAACATCAGAATTAGAGGGTGGCTCCTCCAGAAGAGCCCACATTGACTTCACCTTTGAAGATGTCACTCTTAACTCCTCCTCATGCCACACAAGAGTCTACTTTTCTCCCAGGCTTCCTTTTCTCTCTTATAGGGAAACTCCACGGGGGATGAGAAGACCTCTTAACACACACCCATGTGTACCAATGGCAGATCTCTAGACACACACAGGAGAGGACTAAAATTTACTGCAAAGTAGGAAGGTACATCTATTGCCTGCTCTTTGGGCTTCTACCTTTGCCCAGTCGGGGCTGTTTGTGACTGTCTGAGTTCTTTAGGAGGGTCATTGTCATTTCTTCCTTTTTCTTGTTTGCTATTGGCGTTAATCACTACAACAGAATTAAATGCACAGTAAGTGGGAAGCCAGGTAGGAAATGCTATGTTACAGAGCTATGTAACTTTATACAGAACCACCAAGGGATGAACCTAAACATGCTTCCCAGCTACACACAAAAACATTGGTTCAAAAGGACAGATACAGGGTGGGACTCCACAGCAGCTATCTTGAAACATGCTGCCCTAGAAGGGGTGGGGGGTGCATATGGAGAAGAGGCTTCTGGGAAGGTACAGAGAGAGGAACTTGCTGTCTGGTGTTTTAGGATTCCTTCTCCATTCTCCTGCTGGCCCTGGACTCCCAAGGGGGCTGGAGTGACGACTGGTTACAGGTTCTTCCAAACAGCTAGCTCCTCCTGTTGGAAGAAAAAGGAATAGCTGATTTGAAGGAGTAATTAATTTTCTCTGAATCTAATTACAGAGAACCTAGATTGCTATAGACTTGATGCTTGTGTCTCCCCAAAGTCTAGTGCTAATATGCTAATCCCCCGTGTGACAGGACTAGGAAATGAAGCCTTGGTGGGCGATGAGGTCATGATTGTTCTTTTTCTTTTATTATATGAGAACACCAAGAATTGAGTGGTCCGTGAAGCAAGGAGGAAACCGGCTGGTACCTTGGTCTGAGACTCCTCCCATCTTCCCAAGTTGTGAAAAGTATACTTCTGTTGTTTCTAAGCACTCTAATCTTCAATCATTTATTATAACAACTCAAAGAAACTAAAACAAAGGCCCTCCTAAAGGTGGAGAAAGTCTGTTCGCTGAGTTAAGCAACTTCTGGTCCTGCCTTCCACTTCCACTGGTCTGTGACCATTGTGGACACTGCTCCCCAGGTCTCTCTAGAATGTCTTCCCTAACTGAGTGGGAAATGCGGTTGGTTCCAGCTCCAAAGAACTCAGAGGACCCAGCCGAAGGGTACTCACCATCCTTGGGGAGGAAGCCAGGGCTTCTTTCTTCTCCATCCTTTTTAGCTTTGAGCCCACCTCATCAACCTGGGACACAATTCCTTCTAGAACACTTTCTAACTGCATAACTCTCCTTGTGAGCCTGTGTAGGATTTGAGAGAGACAGAGGAAACGGAAATATGTGTCTGGGTGTGCACAGGGGTATTGTATTAGAGATGAGAATGAGGAAGATGGGTCCCAATCTTTTGGAAGGACTATCACGGAAACAACCCCCCCCCCCCGGACTGGGAAAGGGAATTGAGAAGATCTGAAAAGATTCGCAAGAGAAGACGTCACAGCCAGCCATTCCTGGACTCCGTCCACATACGTGTAGAGTTCTTCTCCAGGAACCCAGCCTCTTCCTCTGCTCTCGGCTTCTGAGCCCAGTTCACCTGGTGGACTATATCCAATGGGCTGGCCTAGGTTCTCAATCTCAGCACCGAGGGCCACCTGATTGGGAAGATGGATGCTAGAGGCGTAAAGATGGGTCTAGAAAGCTTTTAAAATATAATTTATTTAAATTTATTTTATGTACGTTGGTGTGAGGGTATGAGATCCTCGGAACTGGGGGTACAAACAGTTGTGAGCCACCATATGGTTGCTGGGAATTGAACTACAGACCTCTGGAAGAGCAGCCGGTGCTCTTAACTGCCAAGCCATTTCTGTAGCCTAGATGAGTCTGGGAAGCTTTTAATACATCCTCTGCTGTGAACAGGCTCACAGTCTTAGCCCTGAACCCCCTTTCTCATTGCTCTCCCTCCCTGTCTCTGATAACACTGCCCTTGAAGTTTTTGTCCTACACCAAATAGGGATTGAGCAGATATAAAAAATTTCAAAATCCCAAGAGGTCAAGTCCTCCTAGAGGATCATCAGGGGTTAACTTGGTGACTGGTCCCTTCTGCAAAGCAAAGGTTCTGGACCTCAGCAGTGTGCTGGAATCACCTTGGAAATTTTAGAAGTTCTAATGTTTCAGCCCTACCACCCAGAGTTTCTGATCTGATTGGTCTAGAATGTGTGGCCTGAAAGCACAGGTGTTTACAGGCTCTCTGGAATATTTGATATGCACCAGTTTGAGACCACCTCCTGCTCATTTTTGGAAGGACATCCAACTTGAGTTTAGTTTTGGTATGCTGGGGAGGGAGGACAGTTGAGTGATGTGTTTATCCTTCCTCCCCACCAACCTGCTCACCTTCTCTTCTTCCAGACCTTGTCTCATCTGTGCCTGCTCCTTCTCATCCAGAACGCAATTCCCATCCTGATCAAACCTGGTGAAGGCAGCTGTGAACTCAGATATTTCATGCTTTGCATGCCCCAGTCTAAGGAAAACAAGGTGGTAAAGTTACCGTAATTACTCAAATATGCACCCCCCCCACACACATAATCATTTAAATATGGTTTCTCCATTCTTTTACTAGACTCTTGATTTCTGTTTGGATCTTGCTTTCTGGGGAAGAAGAGGCTCGCACAAGAAAGCCAGGATCTTCAAGGTCTAGTGATTCAACTCCCAAGAAACTCTTTCATTTCTTCTTCATATCCTGACTCTTTCTGGATGGGTTAGGCCCTCAGGATCTCATGCAGAGATGGTTACATTTCTTTGTCCCTAAATAAACTGCCACGGCCGCCGCCACCAATGTCCTGGCTCCACTTTCACAACCTCCTCCTGAAATCCGTCCTCCATAAAGAAAATAATTAGCATTTTAGATGCAGGTTTAGTACCTGAGCATGGAGGAAGATACCTATAAGTCTTAGGTACCTGGGAGGCTGAGGCTGGCAGGAGAATCAAATCAAATTCAAAGTGAACCTGGGTACTAAAGTGAAACCAGTCTCAAAACTAATAAAATGTAATAGAAAATGCACATCTAACAGCACCAATTCCTTGTTTTCAAGTCCCTCCTAAGCACCCTATTCCTTGGATACAGTGGTGATGCTCAAGGTCTTTCCCAACATGGCCCATACCTATGGCCTCAATTCCTTCTCACCATTCATTTGGTATCTTAGCAATGCTCAGCTACCACATTGGCCTTCCTTGGCCCATGTGTGAACTAGGCATTCTTCAAAGCCCTTTTCAATCATCACCTCTTCTCAAAATGAATTGATAGCTCTTTTTATTCCATGCCTCCCTCTCTTTAAGTCACTGCTATTCTTGAACTTGGTCTGTGCCTTGGCTTATTTGCTTACAAGCCTTTGGGCCCCTAGGAGATGAAGATTTTTGTCTCATTTTTGTCTCGTGTCATCCCCTACTCAAGCCTGATCCACAGATGGATATCACAATGTATTTACCAAAAATTTTGGGTGGAGCATAAATAATAATAGAATAATTATTAGATATAATAGTTGTTCAATAAGGTTTAGAATATGTATAGACTATAGTCAGAGGTCTGTAAAGCAAAGTCACAATTCTGAAGGTCAGGATTAGAGAGAACCATAAATCAAGGTCAGACGCCCTTAAGTCAAGACCATAGGCCAAGGCTTCTTAGCAAAGGATGTATAGTTGAGGGTCACAAATTAGAACAATTTCAAAGAAGGTTGGATCTCCAGTTGCTCACTCCCTCAAGGTGTTGGTGAAATCTTCAAACTGGATCTCTGGATCCCTGCCCTTCAGGACCTTCTGTGCATCTGAAACCCGTTTCTTCCTCAGATGCAGCCTTTGGAGGGTCTTCTTGTAGCTCTGAAGGAGAAAGAGAGTAGACAGACACAGTGTCCTCACCGCCATCGCCCCCACCTCCACCTAAAAATCTCAAGCCTGCAAAAAAAAAAAAAAAAAAAAAAAAGGCAGACCATGGCTGCTCCAGTCAAGAACAGGCCTTGGAGCCAAACCCAGAGGAAGACATGCTGTTCAAAGACACCGAGAGTCACCTGCTTCAGGAGGTCAGAAAGCTGTAGCTCATCCTTCTGGCCAGCCAGCTCCTCCTTGACCTCTGAATATGTGTCATTGATGATAGCCAGGAACATGTTCTAAAGGAAAAAGTAGGGACATAGTTTTTTCAATGTGAAAGCACATATCTTCTCTCTTCTCTACCTTTGATCCTAATTCCATGTCTGTGTCTCTCTCAGTTAATTAAATGAGAATACTTTCTGTTTCTATTAATAAGAATCACACTCAGGGGCTGGAGAGATGGCTTGGTACTTCCGGGCCCATGTTGCTCTTGCAGAAGACCAGAGTTCAGTTCCCAGCACCCACACCATAGCTCAAAACCATTTGTAACTTCAGATGTGAGGTCCAACACCCCCTCTTTTTAACCTCTGCAGGCACCAGGTACATACTTGGTGCGTGTGCATATATGTAAGCAGAACACATACACATAAAATAAATAAATCTAAAATACAAATTTCAGCTATTTCCTAGTTGGCAAGAAGAGAGAGCTACCAGCAAACACTGGAAGTAGAAACCGCCATAAACGACCCAGAGGAAGAAGCCTCTTGGAGAACAGGCACAGAGGCTTCCAGAGGTCTCTACTGCTCCTAATGAGGTATTTGCCCACTCCCTTTCTATCTTTAGAAGATGAGAAGTTAGTTTTCCTGGGAGAATGTGCGATTTCCTTTATGTTCCACACACCACCTGGCCATCTGGTATAATCGCTACATTAACCAGCTCTCAGAAGACTCAAAAGATGCTGACCTCCACACTTTCCTCATGGTGTAACGCTACGTGGGAGGCACGTGGGGCCAAAACCCCACCTGAAAGGGATTCTAAGTCACAGGCCCTCAAAGGGAGCCTCACCAGGAGCACGAAGAAGACGAAGAAGACATAAGTAACGAAGTACACTGGGCCAAGGATTCGGTTGGCGTTGTTGATAGCATTGTAGTCAAAATCCCCAAGGATTATCCGGAACTGAGTGAAACTGAGAAATCAGATCTAGACTTCACCCAGAGCCTAGGCAGACATTTGCCCCAATTCATACCCCTCCCACTTTCCCACATCCCACAAGCACCTAATGCAATACATGCAATATAACAGAAACAGATGGGCTGTAGATTAGCTGAGTACAAACTGAACTTTAGAACACCCTCAGATACTTTAAGCATCGACACAGCCATACACACGCCCCTCTTCCCCGAGGCGGCACACACTCTGGGAGCTGGAGAGTGAGGGACCCAGGGGTGGGGGCAGGACACACACATGCACTTGATGAAAGTGCTAAAGTTCTCCACTTGGTTCCCAAAGATCAGGTAGCCAAGCTGGGCATAGGCGAAGAAGACGATGAAGAACATGATGGCGAAGCCCAGTATGTCCTTGGCACAGCGAGCCAGTGTGGAGGAGAGCTGGGTCATGGTTTTGTTGAAGCTGATGTACTTAAATATCTTCAAGGGAGCCATAGGGAAACAAGAGAAGAGAAAAGGTGAAGGACATGGGGCATCCCAGAGACTGATGGAGGTGGGGGTTGGGGGGGGGCGTGCACCAAATCGGATGAGAAAGTCGAGACCCAGGTGAAGGAAGGAAAGTGAGAGCCTTGGAGCGGAGGTGGGAGGCAAGTCCCAGGTACCTTGACCCAGGCAAAGAAAACGTTGACTGCGTTCATATTGTTGTACTGTGTCTGCCAGAAGGCCAGGAACTCAAAGTCTGCGTAAGTGTCTGGCTGCTTCAGGAGCTTTCCCATCAGCCGGTTTACTTCCAGGGTTCGGAATATGTGGAAGCCCACAGCCACAATGGAAAGCTGTCACATAGGAGTCATGGGGAGTGTCAGAGAAGTCAAGGAAATCTTCCGGGAATTTCAAAGATGTGCCCCCATAGGACAGTCACAGCCAGAAACATTCTCTGCTGAGATACTCGCTAACTAAGATCCAGATGAAACAGAGTGGGTGAACAGGGAGCAGCTTAAATGACCTAGAGCCCAAGAGAAGGCTTTGGGGCCATAGGAGATAGGAAAACTGTAGAGAGCTGTGGGGAAATGGTTCTGAGGAACATGATACCTCCTCAATCTTGACACTCCCAAGCCTTGGTCAAAAGAAATAAATGTGTGGGTCAGAGAGATGCGTCAGCAGGAAAAGGTACTTGGTGTCAAGCCTGGTCACCTGAGTTTGTTTGGTCCCCAGGGCCCACATGGTGGAAGGAGAGAACCAACTCCCATAAGGTGTCCTCTGAGCTCCGTAAGCACACCTTTACATGTGACACGCACACATATCACACACACACAAATGGAAAAAAAAAAAAAACAACAAATGTGTCCTGTTAGGAAGGAAATGGCAATGAAGAAATGAAGCATTCAAATAGAAAAGAAACAGTAGGGTTCTCGAAAGGTCAGGCCATGAAGCACAAGGCAAAGGAGATTCTGAATAGACCTTCATAAAGGGAAAAGGAGGAGCCACTCACGAGTGAGGAGGAGGAGGAAGAGGAAGAGAAGGAGGAGGGTAAGTTTCCTTGGAGTCTGAGCCAAGGAGCACAGCCTTTCTTTCAGGGAGGGTTGGCTTAGTGCTTCTACTAAGTCCAAAGGAGGGCTTGAGCCTCCAAAAGGAAGAACTCGGGGACTCCCCACCCTCCAGCACGTCCCAAGTCCCTCACCAAGATGACCACCAGGTCCAGAATGTTCCAGATGCTGCTGAGGTAGTGAAGCCGATGCAGGTGGATTTCTAGGATTTCCTCTACCACGTAGTAGAAGATGAAGACACAGAAAATGACCTCACAGCCCACGATGAAGAAGTCCCAGTTATTCACATAGCGGATCAGCTTAACTGTGCGGATTTGCCAGGACGGGATGGTCCCTCCTGTGGCTGGGAACTCTACCACCAGTCTATGAGGAAGGTGAGATTGTGAGTGGGGACTGGGCTGGGACAATCTCATGGCAATTCCTCCTGCTTCCCTGGTTCCTCACATCCACCACAGGGTACCAGGTAGTGACAAATCAAAGCACATCAGATGGACCAGGAACCATGAGAAACGTGATGGAGAAAGGGGTCTTACCTCAGAATACAGAAAAGGTTAATGTTAGCATTGTAGACTGAGAAGTCAATGAAGACCACCCGAGTGCCCCTGTCTAGCCACAGCCCCTCCCGAAGGCCTTGGAGAGCCTCTATACTGGCTTGTCGGGATCCTGGAAGGTCCAAGTAGTAACCTCCTCCGCTGTAGCTTGTGAGCCTGCCCCAGTGGGAGGAGCCTCCTAGCTCATTCTGGGAATGGTATGTCCACCTGCCAAAGAAAAAAAAGGCCATCTGAGGAAAGAAGTCAGATCCAGGTTAAATGCTCACCCGCTAAGACAACTATGAATGCCTGGATTTATAGTTCCATATGCACTGTGTGTCTATATTTATTGTACTATACATGTATATGGTGCATATATTATATGTGATACTTACATAATTTTGTAAAAAAAAACATACATCTTGTATGTGATGTCACATATAGTATACATAATATCACATGCAATAGATGCTTCACGTATATAATTTTGTTTGCTACTAGCAATTGTTTAGGAAGAGAGGGAAAATACTGTTCATATTTTGCAGTAGAGGAAATGGAGATTCACGGAATTCCAAGATAGTCAGCTCTCCGATAGCCTTGAAACTCAAATGTAAACATTTTCCTTTTTCACTAGGTGAAGTGCACCGGTGGGACCAGACTGTGTAGTGTACATTAAGGAAATACTTGGACCATAAATTTAAAAACTATTTTCTAGTTCCTGTGAGTCTCTAACTGGCTGATCAACCCCAGGATTCCTTGTTCTAGCCTCCCCCACCCCATGTCTATCCTGCTTACTCCTCTCTAGCTTCTCCTTCCCTCTCCACTCCTGTCCATCTTCCATCCCTTGCTGCTTCCTGCATCAGGTTCAGGATCCCAACTCTCCAAACTATGACTAGGGTAGAGGCATGAACTTCATTCATGAACCACACAGCCCAAGGGACTTTGCCTTTCAGGAAGGATGGACTGGTCCCTTATGTGTAGGAACAAACCCAGAGGCTGTGTCTTTTCTGCTAATCTGCCTGCTGCACACCTGAGCAACACACACCAAAGTGTGTGTCCTCAAAGAGTCATTGTCGGGACTCAGGGAGATGTCTCCAAGACTCCTAAGATGCCCACCCTTGAGGTCTTTTAAGCTCCGTAGAGGTGTTTCCCACAGCCTGGGCTGATGGCAAGCTCAAAGGGGTGGCCCTGTACTTTTAGCAGGGGCTCACTCACGCTGTGCCATTGAGAGACCCAAAAGGTAGTTGATCTTCCTTGTCTGGAGAGTAGACATCATAGCAGTTCAGAATGTCCTCACGGAAGTCCTCGTGAACCACACAGGAGTCATTCCGTACCCGCAGCTGCCGCAATCTTGGAACTCCCAACAGCAGGTTCTCATAGTAGATGAAGGAGTGGGAGCCATGACCCAGGCTCTGGTTGTTGTACCATTTTGTCCAGTACAAACTGTCCAGGAGTGGGCCCTGGGCAAACTGGACCAGCATCTGGGTTGAGCCTGGTCCAGCCTAAGCTCAGTGCATGGCCTTTGCCCTCATCCCCTGGCCCTCAGTTGGACTCTAGCCTTGATTTTTGGACCCTCACAGCTGACTTTTGGAATATGACCAAAATACAGTTTCAAATACTGTGATTTGATGATCAGCTTCCCTTCTGACTCAAACACGAGATTTGCTCTTCCTGGTGAACCCCCTCCCAAAATCCCCACCTCACTCCAACCTCCAGCTGCACTCCAGCCCAATTAATTAGCCTTTCATTTTTCCTGGTTCCAGACTGACCTCCCTGGACTCTGACCTGTGTCTCAGACCATTAAGAAGGAGAGGGTGGGGTGAAGGTAGGGTCGTACTCACATCC
This sequence comes from Phyllotis vaccarum, assembly GCA_033318265.1. Lineage (NCBI taxonomy): Eukaryota > Metazoa > Chordata > Mammalia > Rodentia > Cricetidae > Phyllotis > Phyllotis vaccarum. The sequence goes on along the minus strand of JARWLC010000004.1, from coordinate 17,497,895 downwards.
CAGAAGTCTGTCATGCTGCTGATGGTTCGGAAGGAGACCCCAGAGTCTGATGGTGTATGTAGGAACAGCTCAGACATCACTTTGGTGTAGTAATAGGCACTAGAGCTTGTCATTCCATAGGTCACTAGAACATAACCCAAGAGACACGTCCCCAGAAGAGTCAAGAAATCACACTGCCCTGGGGTCCGATATGCACCTCGGTTAGGAGCCCACCAGACCTACCCTCTAGAATTGTCTGGGGAGGGTGATGGTGCCACTAGGGGAGCCAGAGGATCCTTTAGGGAAGGGTGTGACAGCAAGGTCACCTAGAATAGCTGCACTCCAATTGATAATTCTCTGATGCATTGCAATTCTGGAATCTCGTGTTTTCCCCAGACTCAGATTAACTGCCTCGTTCTTACTTGCCAGAGCCAAAAGATGTCTGCACTGGGAAATGCTTCCCTTTATCTGCTTGATTTTTGCCTCTAAATTCTAGAGTAGGACTCAAACTAACCATCTTGCAATGGAGAGAAAACCTCCCGAAATCTAGAGCATTATATTCTATAGCTATAGCGTGGGCCCCAGTGTCTCCTGGGAACCGGATTCATTGCATTGCAGATCAAAAAACAATCTAGTCTCTGTTCTGCATAAGGGCACCTCACACATTCTAATGCCCACAGACCAACCCTGCATGCCAAAAATAGAAAAGTTCTACATTTCCTTGCTAAAAGGCAGGGTTTAAATGTATATGCCTCTTATTGTATAGGTTGTCCTTCAATTTGGTCTTGTCTGGTGTTACCTCAGGATTAAATTCAGGTAATGCGTTTGAAGGAGATGGGCCTCAAAGATACAGGTTGTCTGTTGATGTCTAACTACTAGAGTTAATTCTGATCCCTTAAGATGATGTTTTCCAGATGTGGTGGTGAAGCTTTTAATCCTAACACTTGGGAGGCAGATGTAGGCCTCTGAGTTGAAAGATCAGTCAAGGATACTTGAGAATTCCTGTCTCAAACAAATAAGCAAAAAACCAAATAAAGATAGTATCTGCTATATTTCTTCAATGTAAAATTGTGATTTCCCTTTTAAGGATTAATATACATTTGGGGACATAGTTTGACACTATGCAAATATCTTATTATTCACCCATCTTCACCTAGAAGATTAAAGTATTCATTGATGAACTTTGTGTAATTATTACCAAGATGAATATCAAATGGTGAGTTTTTTCCATCAATCATTTATTCCACATTTATTAATTGATTATGGTGGTTTGAATATGAATGCCTCCAGAGGTTCATACATTAGACTGTGTAGTCATCAGGAAGTGGAACTGTTTGAGAAGGATTAGAAGGATTAGGAGGTGTGGCCTGTTGGAGGAAGTTTGTCACTGAGGATAGGCTTTGAAGTTTCCATAGCCCATGCCAGGTTCAGTCTCTCTTTGTTCTCTCGCCTCCCCTCCTCTCCCCTCTCCTCTCCTCCCCTCCCCTCTCCTCTCCTCCCCTCCCTCCCTCTCCCCCCACCCCTCTCTCTCCAGATCAAGATATAGCTCTCAGTTATTGCTCTAGTGCCATATATGTTTTGTTGTTTTTGAGACAGAGTCTCTCTGCCATGGAGATTGCTATGTAGACCAGGCTAGTCTTGAAATCACAGAGATCTGCCAGCCTCAGCCTCCTGAGTGCTGGAATGAAAGACAGGCACCATGCCTGGTGGGGTTTTGGAGTATTTTGTTTGTTTGTTTGGTTTTGTAACAAGGTGAATGACTAAAAACAACATGTAATATGAGCTTCTGAAGTGAACTCTGGGTTATATTTTCTCTTTTGTTATAGCAGCTGTTAGTAAAAAAGTTTGTGAAATTGTAATGAGGTTTGTTTATTAAATGAAAGTATTGGATCAATGACAGTATCCTAACTTTGACCAGAGAATATTCACCATCTTAATAAAATACACATTGAGGAATCTGGGAGTAATAAGGCTTTATATCATTATGTTTTCAATTTTATTTTTAAAATACAGTGGGGGTGGAGACAAGGCTATGGAGTGTCTTCATATTTGAGTATCTAGGTGAAATGTATGATTCTTTATATCTTTATCATAATTTTCTATATGTCTATGATTATGTTTAAATTTTAAAGTAGGATTTCTCAGCCTATTCTGAGCAACTTCATTATTTTTTTTCTTTTTCAATGGAACTCAGATACTTAGCTGACAAAGTAGAGTTTAAACCAAAATTAATCAGAAGAGATAAAGAAGGTCACTTTATGTTGACTAAGGGAGTAGTTCATTAAGAGGCTATAACAATTGTAAACACATATGCAACAAATACTGTTGCACTCAATCTCATAAAACAAACAAATAAAAGTAAAGATTGGCCACAACACAATAAAAGCATGTAACAAAAACAATGATGGAATGAAGAGAGACTGCTTATAGCAAGGAGGGGAGTCTTTACTGATAGAACACTAATAGCTGAGTACATTTAACAATTTAATCAAATGAAATGAACAGTTCTCTAAAGATAAACATATGAGAATATTCTATATCTTTAACATCAGGGAAATGCTAACCAAAACCACACTGAGATTCCATCATACTCTAGTCTAATTGGCTGTCCTTAAGGAAACAACAACAAATAATAAATTCTAACAAGAATAAAAGTAGAGAAGAACCCTTATATCCTGCTAACAGGAATATAAATTCGTCCATTCACCTTGGAACTCAGTATGGAGGCTCCTCATAAGATTAAAATTGAACTATGATACGATCTGGCTGTACCATGCCTAGGAACATCTCTAAGGGGATTCAACATAACAGAGTCATCTGAAGATCCATGTTTACTATATCACTATTCAGTACCAAGTTACACAACCACCCTATGTATCCATCCACAGATGAAAGTATAAAGAAAATACAACATGTATACAATAAAGTCAGCTATAAAGAAGAATGAAATTATGTCACCTGTAGGAAAATTCGTGGATTGGAAATCATTACACTAAGCAAAGTAAACTAGATTCAGTAAGAAAAATACCAAATATTTTCTCTCTTATGTATATGCTAGCTTGATTTTACACATACACATACACAGAGAGAGAGAGAGAGAGAGAGAGAAAGGTATGAAGTTACTAAGGAATAGTATAACCAAAGGTTTTGATATACTTGAATGAAGGTATATTTATGAGGGTTTGGGAAAACATTTTGATGGGTAAAGGTACTTGAAGCCAAGCCTCACAGCATTGGTTCAATTTCCATGACCCACATACTAGATGGAGAGAACCAACTCCCACAAGCTGTCCTCTGACTTACACATACATTCTGTGGCATGTGTGGACATGCACACACAAAATAAGTAAGTACATGTAAGAAAAAATGAAGGGAATAGGTCAGTATTCTGCAGGGCTGAAGAGGCAGCCTCTCCACCTAGGAGGCTGGGCCAAGGAGGAGGAGCCAGGCTTGTCTCCACCGCAGCCCAATTGGCCCTTAGAGTTTTATAACTACCTCAGTTCTCCCCAGGCATGGGCAATTCAGAGGCTCCTTTGCAACCTGCAGCTTGAGAGGTCCTGGGCTGGCAGACACCCCAGCAGTAGCACTGGAAGGCTCAGCCCCACTGCCTGGTAGACTTATATGAGAAAGATGAATTACTTCCTTCATGTCAGTTCTTGTGACCCTACTCAGTTCTGTAACAAGCATAAAGATTGGAAAATTGACTTCTGCATACTGACCACTGTGCTATTTTAGTAGTGGTACTAGCCCTTGGCCCACAGCTGATGAAGAGCCTATGAAGAGCCAAGGAAGAGGGTGATCCAGGGACAGCTAGAGATCCTCAGGCCCCTGGCCCACAACTAAGAGCTGATTAAGAGTGAATCAATGGGCAGATGTCAATGCAAGAATACAAATAACAACATAAAGAACTACAAGGCACCACCAGAAAAAAGCTGGTGGTTTTACAACATCAAGATATGAGCATGGCAATGAAGAGGAAACAGAAGGAAACGACCTTAAAAACAACATTATGAAGATAATAGAAGCCTTAAAAGAGAATATAAAGAAATTCCCTTAAAGAAATAGAAGAAAATACAAACAAAAAACTTAAAGAGATTAACAAATCCCTGAAAGAAAATAAAGAAAACCCAGAAAAAAAAACAAACAGGTAAAGGAAACATTCCAGGAATTAAAATTTGAAATAGAAGCAATAAAGAAGTCATAAACTGATGCAATGCTGGAAGCAGAAATGAACTGGAACCACAGATGCAGCATAACCAACAGAATGCAAGAGATGGAAGAGAGAATCTCTGAACTAGAAGACTCAATAGTGGAAATAGATATGTCAGTGAAAAAAAAAAACACACTAAAACCAAAATGCCATAACACAAAACATCCAGGAAATTTGGAACACCGTGAAAAGACAAACCCGAGAATAATCAAAATTGAAGGAGGAGAAGAATACCAGCTCAAAGGCACAGAAAATATATTCGACACAATGATAGAATAAAACTTTCCCAACCTAAAGAAGGAAATGCCTATAAAGATACAAGAGGTTTACAGAACACCAAATAGACTAGACCCCCAAAATGTCTGCTCATCACATAATAATCAAGCCACTAAACCTATAGAACAAAGAAAAAATACTAAGAGCTGCAAAGGAAAAAGGCCAAATTACCTATAAAGTAAGAACCATCAGAATAAAATCAGATTACTCAATGGAAGCAATGAAAGCAAGAAAATCCTGGTCAGATATTATACAGACACTAAAGGAGCATGGCTGCCAACCCAGACTACTATACCCAGCAAAACTATAAATCACCATAGATGGAGAAATTAAGATATTTTATAACAAAACCAGATTTAAACTATATCTATCCACAAATCCGGCCCTACAGAAAGCACTAGAGGGAAAACTCAAATCTAAGGAAACCAGATACACTGGTGAAACCATGAGCAATCAATAATCCCATGGAAGAAAAACCCAAAGTAGGTAAACACACACACGCTACCACCAAAAATAACAGGAAATAACAATCATTGGTCATTAATATTTCTTAATATCAATGGACTCAATTCACCTATAAAAAGACACACTCTAACACGATGGATACAAAAACAGAATCTATCCCTCTTTTGCATACAAGAAACACACCTCAACTTCAAAGACAGACACAGGCTCAGAGTAAAGGGTTGAGAAAAGACTTCCCAATCAAATGATCCTAAGAAACAAGCTGGTGTAGCCATCCTAATATCTAACAAAATGGACTTCAAACTAAAATCAATCAAAAGAACCCAGGACAGACATTACTTATTCATGTCAGGAAAAATCCACCAAGATGAAGTCTTAATCCTGAACATGTATGCCCCTAACACAAAGGCACCTACATATGTAAAAGAAACGTTACTAAAGCTTTAACCTCACATCAAACCCCACACACCAGTTATGGGAGACTTCAATACCCCACTTTCATGCTTGGATAGGTCAACCGAGAAATAAGAGATCTAACAGATGTTATGACCCAAATGGATGTAATAGATATATACAGAACCTTCCACTCAAACACAAAGGAATTTATCAGCATTCCATGGAACTTTCTCTAAAATTGACCACATACTCGATCATAAAGAAAATATCAATAGCTACAAAAAAATAGGAATAACTCCTTGTATCATATCAGACCACTATGGTCTAAAGTAGAGTTAAAAAACAACAACAAAAATCACAGAAAGCCTGGGAGGCATTTCCTGATGGTAAAGGATTACCTTGCTTGTCTCTTGTAGACCCACACTCATAATGTGTAGGTCTTTGCCACATCTTCTTCATAACCTAGAAGGTAATGACCTTCTGTTTGAATCATTCCTAAGATGGACATTATTCCCAGAAGTACCTTGCATACAATTCCGTTTTATATGGCCTGGTTACCACAATTAAAGCAAGTGGTACCTTGATTTCTCACCCTAACTTTGGCAATGGCTTGGCCTACCCAGTTCTCTCTTCGACAGTGGAGAGATTCAGCATTCATTGCATACCGAATCCATTCCTCTATGGGTGCTGATCTGATCTTTAGTGGCATAAGCATTCCTTTACATCCCACGTTAGCGTGGTCAAAGGTCAAAGAAAGTATTAATTGCTTCCTAACTTCTGGATCTGATACTGCTCTATGTACAGCTTTGGTAAGCCTCTGCAGAAAGCCTTGTCTGTCCTTGGTATGTGACTCAATTTTCTGTCCTGGGTCTAAAATCTTTCCCAAGCATTCAATACAGCAACAATGTATGTTCAGCATAAGTAGTCTGAACCTTCATATCAGAAAATGAGCCTTCACCAAGGATTTGGTCTTGAGAAATGCAAAAGCCCCTAATTTTTCCCTGAAGCTCTATAGCCCTAGCCAATTTCTCCATTGTAAATGTTGGCTATAGTCCAATACAGGAGCTATTAACTGCATCCAATGATTACGAGGATTTTCCCACCATCCTTCACTACACATCTGAACCACTCTACTATTCTTGGATTCTCCTTCTAAAACTCAATCCTGGGAGAGGAGACGGATCCGGGAGGAGTTGGAGGAGACAATAAAAATGGTCAAAACTTGTCACATAATTTTTTTTTAAATTTTATTAAAAGAATCATTTCAAACTCCTGGGACAGTGCAAGTTTATAAGGTTCCTCATGGCCAACTGCCGAGTTTAGCAGCAGAGTCAGAAAGTGAACTGCAAAGACTCATGGTAAACTCTCAAGTTCACCACTAGAGTAGGAGCTTTAGACCAATTAAAACATTCTTAACTTTCATAATGGGACCCTGTTGGCCAAACTTACTGTGTGCAAAATTGTAGGACATGCCTACGATTCATCCTGAACATTCCCAAGAATTTTAAATAGATAAATCCAGATCTTTAGAATACAAAATATTATATTTTATATATATAAATACATACATATTTACTTTATGAGCATTAAGCATAAACTAAGACACAATTTTAAGAAAAGTACCTCCAATTTTTAACATTTTAAGATGAATTTTCTAATCTATGTGCCGAATATAAAAATGGCCAATCCCAATTCTCATGACATTTATATCTTGCTATTAATTGGAGTACATTTTATGTCTTTACTCAACAATGAAAACTATGTAAATTATTCATGTTTTGTTCCTTACTTTGATGGCCCAGGAACCTCTCAGCCTTTGCCCTCACCAACAGTCTTATTTATTTAAGTTTCCAGGTACAATTTCTCATCCTCACTTATCTTTTCCTGGTTCTTACGCTGTGTCCTTTATTATAGTTCCAGTGGTTATATCTTATTATAGTTGTGCCTCTTAATATAATTAAACATGCCCCACCTTTTAGACATGGGCAGGGATTAAGATATATTATTATTATTATATTGTATATAAGTCTGGGTGATGAAACCATTATTAATCATCATCAGGAGATTGGGTAATAAACTGATTTTATCCACTCCTGTGCTTGGAGTCACATCAGTCTAATCCGTTTGAACTTCTGGGAGATGAGCCCAGCACAGAGCAAGAAGCACAGTGATTTGTGCCTCTGTTTCCCAGGAACTGCCACATAGGCCACCAAGTGCTTCAGAGTGCCTTCTTGGACCTATTTATGGCTGAGTGGCACACCACTGTGCGTGTCTAGCTTGGCTCTCCTTGGCAGTATCAGGATTCATTTCCTCCACTAACTGAAAAGGTCCTTGGAGAGCTGGGTTGCCTCCAGCAGTAAATGGATAACTCATGTATAAACCTACTCTACTCCTGGGTCGGAAATTGGGTGTTTCAGGCAGATGAGATGGGTTATGAGATTAAAGTCCGTACTGTAGAAGCCCAATGATACTCCTTATCTCCTATGACCAGGCAAGATTTCCAGTGGACAGAGTGGGAAACCAACCCAAAAACAAAACATTCAACCTTCAGTCTGTCCTGCCTATGAGATGTGTGGGGGTAAGGGTGAAGCAGAGACTTGGGGGAGTGGCCAACCAATAACTGGTCTAGCCTAAAAATCCATGCCAGGAGAGTGAGCCCACCTCTGATACTAACTGGAGTGCCAGAACCCAGAGGCTGGATGACCCAGAGACATAGGATAGAATCAAACATGACTGGAGGGGGGAAATGTCAATGTAATGATGCCCAATGATATTCTGCTATACCATATGCTAATGCCTAGGCCAACTGTATCATAGAGGCTTCATCCACCAAACTGATGGAAACAGATGCAGACCCACAGCCAAACACGAGGCAGAGTTCAAGAAATCCTGTGGAAAATGGAGAAGAAAGGATTGTAGGAGCCAGAGGACAAGGACACCACAAGAGAACCCACAGAGTCAACTAACCTGGGCTCACAGGGGCTCACAGAGACTGAACCAACAACCAGGGAGCCTGCATGGAACCGACCTAGGCCCTCTGCATATATGTTACAGTTGTGTAGTTTGGTTCTCATGTGGGACCTAACAGTGGGAGCAGGGGCTGTCTCTGACTCTGTTACTGGCTTTGGGACCTTACTCATCATACTGGGTCCCCTTGCCCAGCCTTCATGGGGGGGGCTTAGTCTTATGATAACTTGATATGCTATGCTGCCATGTTTTGTTGATACCCATGGGAGGCCTGCCCTTTCCTGGACAGGAGTGGATTGGGGAAGGGAACAGAGTAGGGAAGGGACTGTGAGGAGAGGAGGGAGGGAAACTTTGGCCAGGATGTAAAATTAATAGAAGGAAAAGGAGAAAGAGAGTGAGAGGAAGGGAAGGAGGGAGGGAGGGAGGGAAGGAGGGAGGGAAGGAAGGAGGAAGGGAAGGAGGGAAGGAAGGGAGGGAGGGAAGGAAGGAAGGAAGGAAGGAAGGAAGGAAGGAAGGAAGGAAGGAAGAAAGGAAGGAAGGAAGGAAGGCACTTTTCCATGTTATCCTCTCCCTCCAAAAAAAACTCCGATGGTTAGAATTTAACCCTCTGAACTCAGGAAGGAGAGAACCAACTCCCAAAAGTTGTCTTCTGTTCTTTGCGTGTACACTTGGTACATGTGTATCTACAAAACACACACACACACACACACACACATACACACACATTAATAACAATAAATAAAAAATTTTAAAAAGAAAATGGATAGTTTATGTGATGATATATTGTATATTTAATAAAATTTCTCTGGAGTATCAGAGGACAGAATCACCCACAGCCAAGCTATGAAGATCAGAGAGTGGTGACCCACACTTTTAATTCCATCACTCAGGAGACAGATCTCTGTGAGTTCAAGGCCTGACAGCCAGGCACTGGTAGCTCACACCTTTGAACCAGGAAGTAAAATAGCTGGATGGGGAAAAAATAAAAGCAGGAGAAGCAGAAATTCAGGCATTCTGTCTGAGCGACCAGTCAGGCTGCGGACCCCTGAAGACAGCACTTACCCTGTTCTGCCTGAGAAGTTGGCTGGGTGAGACTTGACTGTGGTCTGTTTCCTCTCTCTGATATTCCAGCTTTCCCCAATATCTGCCTCTGGGTTTTTTATTATAAAGCTAAATAAATATGTGCAATAAGTTTATTTTTCCTAACTTTATCATTTAAAAAAAATCAAATAAATAAAAAACAACACACCAAAATTAACCAGACCCAAAGTTGATAGAGCTCAAGGGATGTCTATACAGTTAGAATAGGCATTAGGATTGGAAGCTTCACATTACATTTACACTTTCAATATCAAATATATTTAGTGTACTTATCCACCATCAAAGCAAAACAAAGCAAAAAATTAGTGACAGATCTGGAATGTCCTCTCTTCTTTCATTCCGATTTAACCAGAAATAAAATGTCAAAGCTATTTTTGACAAAGGAGGCAAAAACATATATTGGAAAAATTTTCCAATGGAGTAGGCAAAACTGAATTCTTACCTACAAAAGAATGAAATTATATTTATAGCTTTTGCCTCATACAAAAAAATAAATTAAAAAGAGACCAAAGGCTTGAAAACCATAAACACTGAAACTATTGTAGAAAACACAGGGATTACCTTCAAGATATTGGGTTGGCAAACTTTCCTCTGTACAAATGACCTCTTATGACTCTGTGTGGTTATGAATCTTGCTTTTTAAATATATATTTAAATGTGTGTATTTATATTTAGCTATGTGATGTATTGTTGCAGGGGGTGAGGACAGTTATATGTATCTGTGTGCATTTTGTCTGTGGAGGCCAGAGGTGTGGGGACCCCCCTGGAGATGGAGTTAAAAATGAATGTCATTGTTGATTACATGCCAGAGTCCCTTGTTCCTCAAAGGCAGATGTGTCTGGTATATTTCACAGCCCTTAGCAGCCGCCATAGGGTCTAGGGCATAATAAAACGTCATAAATGTTTGAGTGAATGTGTGTGTGAATGGCCATGACCTCACTCTTGTCTCGTCTGCTTTCCCCTCCAAGCTGTGAGGTAATCACAGGCTGAAGATGTAGCTTGGTGGCAGAGCATATGATAACCAAGCATAATGCTCTGGTTTTAATCCCTAGCACACACACACACACACACACACAAAAAGATAAACTCAATGCTTGAAAACATAAATAACACTTATACTTATAACTACTATATTCTCCAAAAATAAAAACAATTTTGTTGCTAAAAAATACAACATTGTGTTAAAGTTTACATGTTCCCAAGGGTTCAGCTCAGTGGATGATTACTCAATGTGCCACAATCTGTCACTTTGGCTAGGTGGAAGAAAACATGCCCTTACACAATTATGCCATTGAGTAAGAGAAGCCCTTACAGTCTCCCTGAAAGGATCACAGAAAGCCTCAGGCTCCTCTAAGCACATCTTTAAAAACCACTGCCTATCCCTTATGTCTGGGGCCAAACCCTCCACCCAGACCTGAGACATCACCTGAATCTGACAGCTGCCACCATCCAGAAGAGTTTATTATTAGAGATACTTACCCGTATATCTTATTTTGTAGTCTCAAAGATCTTTCTACAGAAGAACTCCCAAGAGTCTACTTTTGACACTGATGACTCCATCTTACCCATTGCTAGAATCCAGCTTGTGGCTACGCCCAAGATGCCAGCAGCAGCCTAGGCTTCTCTCCTAGCCTTCCAGTTACCAGTAAGCTCCTGACCAAGTCCTGCTGTGACTCCCTAGGTGCCCAGATTTCTCTTGCCCTAGAGTGAGATTGTCGACATCCAATATAAAAGGGTGTCTGTCTTTGTTAGGGCTACTGTTACTGTGATAAACAAAACCGTGACCAAAAGCACCTTGGAGATGAAACGGTTCTATTTTTGTTCTATACTTTGTAGAGGAACTCAAGGAAGAAATGAAGGAGGAGCATATGTAAAGGCCCTGGAGGGATACTGCTTACTGGCTGCTTCTCATGGCTTGCTTATCCTGCCTTCTTATAGCACCCAGGACCACCATCTAGGAGTGGTAACCTGTACAGTGAGCTGCGTCTTTCTACATCAACCATCAATTCAAAGAGAGTGTCACAGTCTTCCTCACAAGGGCAGTCTAACTGGAGCATTTTCTCAGTTGAGATTTCTGCTTCCCAGACAACTCTAGATCTATCTACACACCACCCTACAGATGCTAACTCATGCCCCCTTTTATCACTTTCCCCGATGCCTGCCAGAGAATCAGACATCTGACTGCAGACTTCTCCAAGATCTATAAGAAGCTATCGCTACTCTGCCTCATGGTCCTGAATTCATCAGAGTCCTTGCCATGATGTCTATTTATAAGACCCAGGCCTGAACTCTCCTCAGAGCTTCCACCATGCAGCGGTCTGTCTGTCCATAGTGTTATTAACTGTTCTAATAAACCTCTTTAGTTTTTTTTTATTTTTGAAGATTTATTTACTTTTATTTTACATGTGTGGATGTTTTATCTGCATGTATGGCTAAGCACCCCATGCCTTCTGTATGCACAGAGGCCAGAGAGCATGAGATACCCCGGAACTAGAGTTACAGGCCTTTGTGAGTTGCGTAATGTAGGAGCCGGGTGTTCAATATTGGTCCTCTGGAAGAGCAGCCAGTGCTCTTAACCGCCGATCCATCTCCCCAGTCATTAAGAAGTCTTTTTAATTCCAAAAGGTAATCTGCCTCAGTGTTTCTCTTGAACCTTAAACCTCAGACCTTTCACTAATGAGCAAAGTTCTCTGTGAGTTGTATCGTTCAGTTTCCATACCTTGCTTAGCATCGTTCAAGGGTAGAGGCAAGCAAGCGCTCAGATTAGTGTGATCAGATACTGGGAACCTCTTTCTGGCCTCTTATACTAGCGGGGGTCAGGGCCTGATCTCACCTACACCAATCCAGACTGTGGAAACTTGCACTGATGTTCACTGAAAGCTTGAGACAGACACTAAGTATCCCCTTTGTTTTCTACAAACTTTAGACAGGAGGGATCAGCCTCTCTGGAGTAGGAGTTCAAGACTCAAAGAGATTGAAGTGTTCTAAGCTATCTGGCTAGTAACTGCACGCGCCATTACTTGAATCAGGTGGCCTCGGTCCAGCCATCATAGCAGCCACACAGGTCTCACCTGTAGACCCTGTATATATTTTGTTTCTTTCATCATTAATTCTAGAGATGTGCAGTTAAGAAAGACAGCTTTTTCCTAATATCCTGATGACGCAGGATTTTTCCTGAGCCTTAGCTCCCACTGAAAGAGAGCAAACTGATAAACTGGTGAGGGGGATCGACAGATAAAGATCATGGCTGCCAAGTCCAACAACCTGAGTCTGTTCCTAGAGCCCACACTGTGAAGGAGAGAACTGACTCTGGCAGGTTGTCCTCTAACCTCCACAGGTGCCCCAGATAGATAGACAGACGGATGGACAGGCAGGCAGGCAGGCAGACAGACAGACAGACAGACAGATGATAGATAGATAGATAGACAGACAGACAGACAGACAGATGATAGATAGATAGATAGATAGATAGACAGACAGACAGACAGACAGATGATAGATAGATAGATAGATAGATAGACAGACAGACAGACAGATGATAGATAGATAGATAGATAGATAGACAGACAGACAGACAGACAGATGATAGATAGATAGATAGATAGATAGATAGACAGACAGACGGATGGACAGGCAGGCAGGCAGGCAGACAGACAGACAGACAGATGATAGATAGATAGATAGATAGATAGATAGATAGATAGATAGACAGACAGACAGACAGACAGTTTATTTTTTAAGGCAGTGTGAGAAGAGGCAGGTACACTTCTCTACGGCCAGCAATGACAAGGGACAATCAATCCACATTTACTGATGGGTAGACATGAGTCATAAAAGGCTGAGGTCTCTATACTCCCCAACTCAGGTGATCAGATCCAGCCTAGGTCACGCTCAGAGACTCTCTTCTATAGGGACAGTCCCAGGTGCACCTTTGAGATAACAAAAGTGTTTCCTAAAACAAACAGCCATTGTTTCTAACAAAGACCTTCAGTTTTCCTCCATCAACAAAAGGCCACAGCCATCCTTCTGAGGAGACAAAGGGCTGGAAGAGCTTTCATAAATATCAAGATGGGAGGTGGGGAGGCTGAGGGAGGCACAGGACCATCATTCACTCCCCTGCACGTCTCTGCTGGACAGTACTTATGACAGGATGGACCCCATTAATATGAGTCTTTCTGAATGGCCATCATTCCCGCACTATCTATAATGGCAAGAATGACATTCTCCTGATACTTTGGCATGGAAATAATGATATCTTTCCCTGACAGAACTGCTGTCTGGTCAAGTGAGGTCATCGATGTGAATGCTGTTTGTGGGTTTGCAGGGCTACATGATGACATTAGGAGGCGATTGGTGGCTCCTCCATGTCACCTGAGTAAAGAAGATAGCTCCGTGTTAGCCAAAGGAGTCACCAGATAGTCATGTTACTAGAGCAAATCATGAGGGAGAGAGCGTTGGGTCGGCATGGCTGACTACAACAGTCAGTTCACTGGGGCTCACCCCGGGCCCAATTACTATGCAGGGATGTCCAACTTCATCGGCTATTCTTCCCACTCCCAGGATTACAGTTTCTAAAAGAAGGCCCTGGGAGGTGGATCCCACCATGGGTATAATTCTTTATTCTTAAAATTCCCCTCCTCTCTCAGCAAAGTCTGTTTCATGTAATTTATACAAAATGGGTATGAATCAGAAAGGAGACATAAGAAAACTGTCTATCCCCACTATGAATCAAACACAAGAAAATTAAGGCAGATTATTTTATAATTTTATATCTACTTCATACCAAAAAAATATAAACGAGAATATCTGATTTTGAGGGAGTCTTATACTGGTGTGATCTCATAGCCATAGTACTGTAATAAATACGTCTAATGCTTAACAGAGGCCATCAGCAACATGTAGCACCAAGAAGCTATTCCCATCTTTGGTCTTAATCTCCTCAGAAATGCCCAAGGAACAAATTTAACAGAAACAAGAGAAGGCAACAGGTATGGACATACTTACCAATAAAAAGCACTCAAGTAATAAGAGAAAATTTAAATTAATTGTAACTATGATTGTAAAATAAAAATATATCAACTATTCAGAAACTCAGAAAGAGTGTATTGTTGATGTAATTATATATGAAAGTGTCCCATGTGTATGTATTTGGATTAATGTTGAAAATATAAAAATTCTTTTAAATGCCTTTGGACAGGGTGGAGGTGAATTGTAGATAAAAATGATCTTTGGTGACTTTACCTCATGTTTTAAGTAGAGTCGTAGAAGAAAGACATGTAGACAGCAGCATCCTATTAAGGTTTTACTTCAGCTTGGGTAGGGAAGGGAGTTGATTCCAACTAGATGCCAATGGGAAAGTGCTTCATCACAAGAAACAACACTTCCTAGTCACTGAGCTAAGATGTGGACAGGTGTCAATAAAGTAACAAAACATCAAGCTTGGAGAAGGCCCAAGGTTGCTGAACTGGCCTCCTGCTTCCTCCTCTTCGTTCTTATCCCCAGGATCTTTGACACACTGAGACTTTCCCTTGTTTATAAAATGTGAGTAAAAACTGAATGGGTTTTGCAGAAACCTGGAGAGCAGTTGGTGGCATAGCGTTTGTCATTCAGAAACTGATCAGTACAGCCCTGCTGTTTCTGCTCTCACCAGTGGTGATGACTGCTCCCTTAAAGGTCGGGAGTCTCTAGAAGGATCCTCCATACAATAGTTAAAGGCATTTCCATATTATTATTTCTTTATTTTTGCTTTATGTGAAGTGTTTGACAACAAGTATGTAAATGCAACGCGTGCATCTGGGGTCTGTGGAGGCCTGAGAAGGGAACCCGATACCCACGACTGGAGTTACAGGCATGTAACTGAGAGCTACCATGTGGGTGCTGGGAAACAAACTGGGTCCTCTTCCATAGATGCCAGATTCTTAACTGCTGGGCCATCTCTCCAACCTCCTTTATTTTTAAGTTGACAGATAATAGCGTGAATATATGGGGCAATGTGGTTTCTATGCTGTGTGCACTGACCAAGGAAAACCAATGAAAATAGCCATTGCTTCCAATGCTCATCACTTTTGTCATTTAAAAAGTGTTTAAATCTTCTCCCTTTTTAAAGTTATTTAGAAGTTTATAGTGTTTTCTAATTAACTGTAAAGGTTATTTTTTGTTGGACTACTCACTACGTAGTCCACGCTAGCCTGAAACTCAAGTGATCTGCCTGCTTCTGCCTTTCAAATGCTGGAATAAAGACATGCACCAATACTCCTGTCCTAATAAAGGCTACTTTCAAATACATTTTTAAAAGTAAGAATCAGGGGTATAGCTCAGTAATGGATGAGGTGCTGAGCTCAGGACTCAGTAACATAAAACAGCCAGACAAAAATCTGAGCATAGTGGTCAGGCTTATCTTCCCACTACTCAGGAGAGAAAGGAAGGACTGGGTGTTCTGAGCTAACCTGGGCTGCCTGTCTTCACAAAAGAAACAACAGCAAACTTACTAAGTAAACAAATAAAGGTATATTTTCATTTTGGCTTTTGTTTGTTTGTTTTGTAACGAGGTCTCTTTACATAGTTCTGGCTGTCCTGAAATCCCTATATAGAATAGACTGATCTCAGATTTCCACAGATCCTCTGGCCTCTGCCTCCCAAGTATTAGGATTGAACGTGTGTGCTACCACACCCAGCCTGATTGTCTTTTTTTTTTTTAAGGGGGGTTTTAGGTTCACTGTGAAATTGAATAAAAGGCACAGATCTTCCCATACTCCTCTAGCCTTCATATAAACACAGCTATTCCTGAATGAAAATCCCAACCAGAAAGATTCACTGGCTGTAAAATGAATTGGACACTGTAACTGATACATAGAGACCACCCAGAGTGCTTTACAAACCCTATTTATCTCTTGCTACCTCCAATCCTAAGCAGCCATTGCCAGCTCTTAGTCTCTCCCAGAATGCCTTGCACTTGGAATCATGCATTATGTAACATTTTTACATCAACTTCTTTTAAAGATTTTTGCTTTTATTTATTTTTAAAACAAGGATAGGGGGCCGTGTTGCAATTCCACTGGAGAATACAAAGATAAACTACCTCAGAGATTGAATCACGTTCTTCCTGAATGATATCTCCTGAAGTAATTTTGTTATAACATATAGAAAGGCAGGTTTGTCAAAAATGAAGCTGAGATGAATTACGCTTCAGATAAATATTGTCAGAAGACTCACAGTATCAGGGCCAGAAGTGGGAAAGCGAGGCTTTGGGTCTAAAGGAGCACTCCATGAGGAAAGAGAAATGCATCATAGCCATAGGCAGCCATGAGGTAGGAATAGAGCAAAGGGAAAGGCAGGTGAATCAGTCCTTCTGTCTAGATAAAGCTGATAGGCTTTCAGAGGCTGTATGTGTGAGCTCCATATAGTGTGGCCTCTGTGAGGACAAGACCATAGCTCAAGGTTGTCCTATGTTTGGGTAGTTGGGAGTAGGGCAGAGAGAACTCTGCTGTGCCATAACATGCCTGCTTACAACAGAAGTAATGACGCCACAGTGTACTGTGCCAGTCAGATACTCCTTGGTACATTTCTCCAGTAAAGGTCATCAAACTAATCAAGGTTGAAATTAGGCAACACACGGTGAGTACTGTGAAACTGTTGTCACACCATGCTAGGCTGAGCAATAGCCTATGTGATGGGCACATAATCCTGTTGGATCAGATAGGCATAGATAAGGATACTGAGACTCAATGAAGCTAAGCAACCAGTTCAAGGTCCTGCAGATGAGCCTAAGTCTGTAAATTCAGAGCCCAGACTTCAATCTCTACATAAGCTGCCCTTGGTTGCTATGTGGCAATGAAGCCTTTGCAAGAAAAAAGAAAATCCTGAGCTAGGAGAACAGGCTGCCTAAGAACAAATATGTATGGCTCTACACATTCAATCCAGCGCGTGGAGGTTGCCACTTTGGAGAGAATAAAGAGGTGTATAGTGTAAAAGAAGGAAGGTCTAGAAATAAGATTTGCTCCTGGAGCAGGAAATCACATATATACCTTCTGTCCAATGTCTGGTACAGAGAAGGGGACCCCATAAATGGAAGAAAGTAGAGCTCTCCACAGTAGATCTGGCTTCCTGTGGGACAATGAAATCCTCATAGGTATCTCTGGGGTGGGACTCGTAGGGTACCAGACACAGCTCTGTAGGAGGGACCATGATGAAATGACACGGAATCAGCTGCATCTCTGACCTGCACACTGTCTGAACCATCCTCTAGGATGCTCCAATAGTCAGTGAGCTCTATCCTCAAGGATTCTTCAGTAGGAAGTGAACTTGATTCAGGATGCAAACTCAAGCCAGTCCCAGACCATCAACCCTCATCAGAGCAGTGAGTTCACAAGATAACAGGCAGATGCAGCTCAAGCTTCCACCCTTCCAGTCCCATATCCAGGAGTCAGGATGGTCCACTGTGACTCTGGGGAGCTGGAAAGCTGCTAGCCCTATTCAAAGCATGTGTGGCTTGTTGACAGTTATTTGCAGAGAAAGGCTTTATTTGTGAACTCTGGCAGCTGTCAGGGGTAGAAGGAGGGGAGGAACTTCCTGCCCTAACAGATGGTCACAGCAGAAAACACATCAACAAACGGGTCTCTGATAGTCATGTGCTCAAAGGGCTTGAGTGGGGTCCACAGCTATTGTCTCGTCATCTCTGCCTCACCATGTGCTACTTGCTGTAGGAAGTAAATGCTCTGAGCAGCACAGGATAGACCCAAGCAAATGGATCTGCTCAGCCACCCAAGGAGTCACAACCTTTGTCACCTGCATCGTCAGACCTTCACATTCACTTGCCAATGGTTTGTGCATGTGAGAAGCAGGAATCCAGAGTGAGGACAGACACCAACTAGTTAGGGAGGTAGGTGCTGCAGTTGGGGGGGGGGGGTGTGCAAGCTGCAGCTTTGGTCAACAGACAGAATCAGCTGCATGAGGTAAACAGCAGTTTCTATGCAGCTCTCAACTGAAGACAGCACCGATTTCCTCACCTGCAGGCCAGCCTGTGTGTTCGAGCTTTTTTATCTTGAAAGCTCGTTGATGCCATCTTCCCACAGTCTACATTTATGGTCTTTCTACTTACTTCTCTGAACCTGAACACCAAAGCTTCCCAGCTAGTGCCCAACAGAGACCGCCCCAGTTACCTGTGTGGAGCACTGCCACACCACTGAATCTCAACTCTTTTCTTAGGAACCTCTCTAGGACCTGAATCATTTTCCTCCTGCCCCTAAAGAAACATGGTTCAGATGTTATGTAATAACCAATCACAAAAACCCCACTAAATAGAAAGGGCTTAAACATTTCCACCTGAAAATACACCATGGCTATTGGCTCAGTATTAGGCACTTGAGCTCGAAAATTTGGTTACCTAGTACTTGATGGAAAATGTCCTTTCATTAACAACCTGTCTACCTTCTGGGTTTCCTCCACTGAACTCAGTGTGAGAAACCATAAAAGTTGTATATTGATGTGTACACAAAATTCCCAGGATCTACACACCTTACATGGATGTTCAAGCATTGCCTGCCTACTTGTGTACAAACATATCACACATGCACGCCTCTCACAGGCATAGACCCATAGGACAGTGGCTACTCACACAGACAGATATCCACAAGGAACATGATGTACACCACAAGCTCCCTCAGGGTGGTCTTGACATAGAGTTCTCGGTTCTCAGCTGTATTCTCAGTCAGAGTTGTTCCCCAGAGTCCTAAGGGTATGGAAAGATGCTCAGAGTCCCCAACAGCACATTTTCCATTCCTACCTGTCACCCGACTTCCCCCATCTCCACCCTGTCTTTCCTTGCCCATCCTATGACCCTGGGACATGGCTACTCCATCCACACCTCTGTCTGCTCCCACGAAGTCCCTGTGGGAGACAGGGTGGGGATATTGGATCAAGTGAAGCCATGAAAGAAGTGGGCATCCTTTTCAGGTAGGGCCTCCTCACCTCAGTATTCCATGCACTACACAACCTCTGGGTCCCCAAGTGATGATTTTGCCAGGTGACCTTTCTGGTAGACCAGGAACCTAGCCTCTGTCCTGAGGCAAGCAACCCTGACACAATTTGCAGATACAAAGATTTCTTTCTTTAAGTCATTCCCCCCTACCATAAAACACCAAGGCAGTCCTTTTTATGACCCTAACACCCCAGATGACCCTCTCCTCATGCCCAGTACCTCTGATGCTGTGGCAGATGTGAAAGCAGCAGCTGGACATCAGGGTTCTCTGGGGTCTGTCTTCAAGCTTCTTGGGTTGAGGCTGGGGAAATGCCCCACTGGAGACAGTGCAGATCCTCGGGGTCTCATTTGGGGAAGGGGGGCTGCTGTAGGCAGGATTGTCCCAGGCTCCGCTCCCCAGTGTTTGCAGCTCCTGCCCCGTGACACATTCCATAATATTCACAAGGGGGAGGTAAGGGCCTGACACTGCAGGTTCCCACTCTCACAGGAAACACAGGGACAAAGGTCCAGGCTGACTTTGACAGCAGAGAGCCCAGGGAATGGTGTCTAGGAACAGCTGTTCTCATTCAGTTTCTCCTCTGCCTCCTGTCTGGGGGGGTGGGGTGGGGGTGTTGAGCTCACCTAGGGGAGGGAGCAAGAAGGACATGGGGCGGTAGGATCATCAATCCTGTCAGATCCTCTCTCTCTCTCTCTCCCTCTCCCTCTTCCCCCCCCCCCCTCTCTCTCTCTCTCTCTCTCTCTCTCTCTCTCTCTCTCTCTCTCTCTCTCTCTCTCTCTCGTTCACTCCCTCCCTCCCTCCATCCCTCCAGGGCACAAAAGGAAAGGAACTGTTAGAGAATTAGAATTGAGATTTAAGGAGGAGAGAGAGAGAGAGAGAGGATGTTATGCAGACAGAGTATAAAGAGGGAGGGATGGAGGGAGGGGGGAGTGGTGGGGTCAGATGAAGCCTGAAACGGGATGTCCAGACTTCCCATTGTTGAGCTGATCAAAGGGTAGTGTGCAATCCAGAGGGAGGGCTGCAGAACTCTGCGGTCGGTCTGAGCTGATACTCACTAAAAGCAAATAAATAAATAGTTCCGGGAAGGACTAATATGTGTTAGGGAGAGGAGACCTAGACCACGGATGGGAGGTGTTCCTTCCCACCGGCTCAGTCAGTGATCCGCCAGGTCTGCCAGTATGCCTCCTTGAACTGGTCCCCCTAGGGATTGGAAAAGGCAGCTCCCACTGCACCATTGTACCTCACCAGAAGACAAAGGCAAAGAGAAACACCTCACCAGATCCTAAGAGACAAAAAGAGTCTCTGCCAGTGATAGGGACAGGGACATGGCTGCAGAGTTTCAGGTTGTTTTTGTTTTCCTGAAGTTTGGCTTCATGGTTTGTAGGTGACACACACCCATACAGATGTACTTCTTAAGAGTGTGGGGTTCATATAGGGAAGCAGGCTATGGTCTGGTAGGGACATTTCACAGAGCCTAGGGCAAGGATGAGGTGGCTTGGGACCTTTAGAAGAAGATGACTCGGTCACCTTTTCCTGGGACATTAGTTAGTATTAAGTTTAGAACTATAAACTTGAGCATGAAGGGAATATGGCTTCTGATGAGCTTTTGCTTGGCTTTCTGAATAGAGACTTGGCACAGACCTCTGATCACATGCTTGTGCCCAGCTCCAGCCTTTGCCTCACTTGGCCAGGTTTACCTGTAAGCAAGAGCTTTAGTTCAGAACATTGCTGGTGCCATCCTATTGATGGTTACTCTACAGGCCTTATCAGAGTTGGTTTCAGGGGACTCTTCTAACCATGGATCTTTGCCTAGGGCTACTTCAGCCACACAAAGCAAAGCAGCCTGGAGATCTCCAGTTCTGAGTGTTCCCACGGAGAGATCTTGACCTGGTCTAGGCCCCATGCCCTGATTAAACTGTGTCTCCTAAGTTCTAAGACAGGGAAGAAAAGGTAGCCATCATACTGCTGATCTGTTACATGAATGTCCTGGCCCAGAAACTGTAAAGGATTTACTTCCTCCGTGGTCTGCATCTGAGGCCACTAAACTGTCAGACGCCAACCAAAAATTGAATTTGGAGTACAAACTGCTCAGGACAATTTAGAGGTGGCTATCTGAGATGAACCAGCTTCATTGACTACTCTAGCCAGGACTTGAGACAAGTGATTCACTTTTCCTTTATGCAAAGATTGGATAACAAATGATACAGATACTTATTTCAGGACTTGACAATAAAAAAAAATCCTTTCAGGTTCCCCTAAAGATGCCATTGCCCCCACACAGCAGGAAGTAAATTTAAGAACATGGAGCCCACATTCCCAAGAGATGGAGTGGGTAATTTTTGGTCTTTCCATGGGTTATGGATGATTGTCACTGTTTAGGGTAATTGTTTACAAATTACTATTAGTTATGGTTAGAAAAAAAAGCTTAACATGGGAGATTACTTTCAGGGTTCCTTTTTGAAAAGAAAAAAAGGAAAAAGGGGGATACAGATATGATAAGATATAAGGGTAGATTATTAAATCTACTTTTCAAAAGTAATTACTAGTTTTAAGTATTTTACTTTGAAATGGATTTTTTGTATATTGTATACAAATCGTGTATATTGATACAAAGTAGAGATTGATTTTGTTATTGTACATATATTTCTATGCTTGTTCAAAGTATTGTATCTATACAGTTCATCTAACAATGTAATATAAATTGCTAGTCATTGAAAGTTATTATTACCAATTAATGAAGATATAAAGAAATACAAGGTAATAGACATTTCAATCAAACTTATAGTCATATTAGATATGTTTTTAAGGTCAAGCAGATATATTTTAGATAGTCAGGTCTTCTTCAAACTTCAGAGATCTAAAGAATATGGCATTTAAGATATTTTCATAACATAGGTTCTTATTATTTTTATGACAATGGGATATATGCTTCTGACAGCACCAGTCTATTTCAGAGAAGATGATATGCATTGAAAAAACTCCTTTTGGAGTTGACCTTCTTTGTGGCAAAAGTTAGCCAGTGGGCAAGAAAATGCCCTTGCCTCAACTACTAACGGTGTGGTGTCCAAAATGGACAAGCAGGACACACACAAAAAGAACTGCCAGACCTTGACAGGACAAGGTCAGAAGGTCTTTAAGAATGTCCTGCTTCACAGATAAGTCCCTCAGATATGCTGGGCCTATAGGCCAAAAATGGATGCTTCAACACAGCAAAGGAACCTTGGGTGACTGTCCAGGCAGCCAGCTGTTTCATTTTTATATTTATTGGGGCGTTGCTCGCTTGCATGTCCTGTTTAATTAGTTAATATTATTTTCTTCTTGGGTCTCTGAGGGAGTTTAAGATGAGATAGTTATAGTTTTATAGTGTCAGTTTTAGAAAAGAAACTCACTAAGAGGTTAAAATGAGTAAGTTTGAGAGACATCAAAAGATGTTTTCAGTTAGTAGTACAAATTAGATAGAAAATGAATTAGGTACAATCCTTTGGACTCACCAGAATAGAATAAATAATGGAGTATTTCCTTTAAATTTGTCAAATTTTTGGACTGGACATTATTCATGTAATGACTTCTTATATACTATATATAATTATTGTATGTATTATATATAACTTTTCTTATAACCTTATTTATTTTTGACACAAAAGGGAATGTGTGAAGATACATTGTATATTTAATTAAATCAGACTGGCTGGCATATCAGAGTTCAGAGTTACTCATAGTCAAGTCATGAGGTTTAGAAAGTGGTGACTCATGCCTTTAATCCCATTATAGTAATTGACTGAGCAGTGACCCCGCCTGTAAGTCTGTCACTCAAGAGACAGATATTTCTGTATTTCTGTGAGTTCAGGCCTAGCAACCAAACAGTAGTAGCTCACACCTTTGATCTTAACTCTAGAATTGTGATACAGAGTTGAGCCCAGAGGTGAAACAGCTGGGTGGGGAAGATTTTTAAGGCAGGCATAGACAGACATTCAGGCATTCTGTAGAAGCAACCAGCCTGCTAGAGGACCCTTGAACATAGCATTTACCGTTTGACCTAAGAACTTGGCTGAGTGAGAATCAACTGTGCTCAACTGTTTCCTCTCTCTGATAGTCCATCTTTCCCACAATATCTGGCTCTGGGTTTTCATTAGATGCCAACTAGAATTTATGCAATAAGAAGATGTGAAGTCCTATACTTTAAGAACACAGTTTATAATGCCTCCATTTGGTGTTTTAGGCCTGAGACAGTGTCCCAGGTTCAGGGATGCTATTGTCTTTAACAGTCTGCAGACAGTAAACTCAGTGATCAGAGACATGCCACTGATGAGTTTGAGAGCCATCAGTAGGCGCAGGGTTTTTGTTCACATTCAAGAGTCTGAGGTCAAGAAGCAGCCTGAGCCTAAAGCTTCCCCAATCCACACTGTTTGCCCTTAAGGCTTGAGAACACGGAGAAATATCAAACAAGAATATCATGAAATTTCTACTTGATTTGTGACTTCCTGCATAGGTTAAGCAACACAGGAATGAGGATGCCTTCTGAGATTTCTCAACCCATGCTGCATAGCCTGCCCCATAGGGTAGTGTGGTCTGATCCACACACAAGACTCAGAACTGAGCAGGGAAAAGCAATTTAATGGGTTTCAGGTAGGTGTCTGTGAATGAAGCAATCAGTCATAATCTGGAGGATGGGGAGACTTGTCACATGAGGAATGTCCTCAAGTCCATTCAGACCTCTGCTGATCACAGGCCTCCTCTAGATTTCAGAATTGCCGAAGGAAATGAGCAACCATCTCGTGTTCCTCTCTCTGCTTCTCAGGGACTACACTGTTTCCATCCCATTTCTGTCTCCATTCCAGGGTCCAATTTTATAAGTCTGGAGTCCTTGTGCAATTGTTCAAAAGGCTCTTGGCTGAGAGCCAGCAGCTCCCTCCCTCCTTACTCAGCCAATCCAATGCAAGATGCTTCATCCTGGCCCAGCTTCTCACCCTTTTCTCCAAGGAAAGTGGCTCCTCAGTGCATTCACTGGCTGGTACAGAGGAAAGGTGGACACGTGTCATTCTAGGATTGTCCATGTAAAATCATTGTTGTGGAGTCCTACCTTCCTTTTGGACACTTCAAAAGACACAATTAGGTATTGTCATGGTTCACTGCAGAAAACTAATAAGAGACTAAAACCCAGCACAATGTACAGAATGCTAGATAAAGTCCCTTCTCTAGGATTAATTAGTATGTATATGAACATCAATATCATGACAAAAAGTTATATATATAAATTTTGATATGGCTATGTATATAGCATAGGATTGGTAACAATAGAATAGTCCCTTATTTTTAG
Source organism: Phyllotis vaccarum (assembly GCA_033318265.1). Classification (NCBI taxonomy): domain Eukaryota; kingdom Metazoa; phylum Chordata; class Mammalia; order Rodentia; family Cricetidae; genus Phyllotis; species Phyllotis vaccarum. Next base: position 17,473,210 of record JARWLC010000004.1, on the reverse strand, counting down.
TTATTCTTCTGTCCCATATCGGGTGGTTCCTCTGATATGATACAGAGATTTCACATTTTCCTTTAACAAGCATGTTTGAGTTTAGAGGAGAGAGCCACATCCCAACTCTAAAGCCAGCTTTAAATTATAATTAAACTGGGACTTCAACTTTTCTTATAAAGAGATAAAGATGTTAAGCAGTGAGATTTTACCCTGTAGGGTATACTGGTACCAATAGGTCTGATATTCCTTTGCTTGTAAATTTTTTTCTGGATAGTCTTTCTTACAGTCAAATCTTACCCAGCTGTCTTCTAGCTTACTCAGCCTCGATTCCCTTGGAATGGCTTTTTTCTATGTTTCAATCCTGTCTTTAAGTATTCTTTCAGTAATTAAGGCATGGCCCCACCACACCTGCTTGGGAGCCTAGAATTCCTTCTATAATCTGAAGTGACCTTGACTCAGTTGGGATTAAGGATGTAGGTCACCACTCCCAGGATACTCCCTGTGCTGGGATTAAAGGTTTGAATCACCACTCTGATTTTCCTAGACTGACTGTGGTTAGAGCTCTGAGACTTCTGGAGCTTTTACTAACCCCCCACATAGACTGTGGGTAGATTCCCTCTGATATCTCCAAAACTTCTGAAACTTTATTAAATCCCCACATCTTTTTACTTCTTGAAGGTGGATATTTCTAGTTTTCTATAAAGACAAAAAGCCCTGTCCCAACCCTTTGTTTTTTTTTTTTTTTACAACTTGAAGAATTGTTACATGGATGGATGAGACATATTTTCTAATTTTCATGAAATTTCTCCAGTTCAAATTGAGTCTTTATTAATTTTGATGGTATTCATAGCTTTTCTTCACCTGCAGAAAAAAAAGCAAAACCCCTTTACCAATGTAGTTCATATCCTACCTTCCATTCTGTGGTCAGCACATCTTTAAAGTAGACAGGCTGACTTAGCTCAGTCGTTTTTTTCTACAGTTTAATGCCTTTCAACAGCTGTTGTACCTTGTTCTTGTACAACCTGAATAGTTGGTCATTGTTTCTCATAATTCCTTCTAATGTTTTCCCCAGAAATATATGTTAGTTTATGGTTTATTTCTGAGATTGGAGGAATGTTAATATGAATATTCCATTGTTGCAAGAGGTCTCTTCTCCATTCATAGCAATGTTAGCCACATATGGCTTTAATTTTCCTCTGTATTCCTAGCCCTATATATTCAGGCCATATTTCACTCTGTTTTACCTGTGATAACATCCCAGTTCCCAAAAACTGAACAATTACTTCCTGAAGGGGACGATTTGGATGCCAAGATTCTGGTGAAACTATTGTTACATCTGCCTCTGTGTTCACCAAACCTTCAATGACAACATCATTTATTCGTATTTTTAACTTTGGCCTTTGTTCATTTGTAGAAATTACCAAAATATTTGCTTTATAATTTTTCCTGAATTTTTATGTTCTCTTTTCTGTTCTGTTTTCAATAGCTGTTCTATTGTCCAGAGCAGTGTGGTTCTGTAGAACAGGCTTTAGTTTTTTTAATTGCTCTGGGAAGGTGTTTCCTTTATGGTGGGAGGATACCACTGTACTGGTTTTGATAGGAAGGGCCTGGGTTCAAACTTGTCCAAAAATAAATAAATAAATAAATTGACCTTCATGTGTTTGCATCAGAATCCAGCTCCCTGGTGTTCTTTGGGGGGGGGGGTGTCTCTCAACACAGGTACAACAGTATTATTCTATTTTTTTACTGCAATTAATCTCTACAAAAAGTCTATAAAAGCTTCTTTAAGGCCTTGAATTACTTTTGTAAAGCATTAAGTTTTATTTCCTATTTCTTCAATTCTATCTCATGTATTCAAGGCTGCCATTCAGTATAAATCCAAGATGTGCTGATCATATAGTGATGGCTTTTCTGCATTCCCATAATCTTCTTCCCCAAGAAGTTGATCTTAGGAGACTTCTATGCCTCTATCTCTGTTTCTTTGTTCTATTGTTTTAGCCTCCTCTTTCTACAATGTTTTCCACTGTAAAAGTGGCCGTCCAAAATAGTGGTAACCATATCTAACCAGTCCTTAGGGAGAATTTGGTTACATGTTAACCAGGAATTTAACATTTGTTTTACAAATGGTGAGTGCATACTTCAAGTGATGATCACTTCCTTGACTCCCCTTAATTCTAACATTTGTACTAGACTGTACCAACTAACTTCTGTTCAGTTTTTATCATTTTGCAATTTCTTTAAAGTTACTGGATATACTAATGTTGGCTGTTTCTTAGGCTGTTTTTATGTAACCTTTAAAACAATGTTGAGATTGGTTCTTTAAATTCCCCTGTCTAGGTTTGAATATCTTTGTGTTATCTCTTAACAGGCTTTTCTAAGACTTTCTTCTGGCATTCACATTATCTGACTTTTTAAATGATAAGACAGAAATAATCAAACAAATAATATTCATAATAAACAAATGATAAACATTACAAGTATAGTCTCATCTACATTATCTTCTCCTTTACTGGTTCCAATTTCAAACCATCTAGAGTAATATCCAAGAAAGACCAATCACTTTCCATTGCCTTAAACAAATTCCCCTTTAAAAAAACAAACAAACAAACAAACAAAAAACCCAATTTGCTCACCAAATTTGTTGTCAGCAATGATTCAGCTGACTGTGAAGTGGGGCAGCTACCTAATGTGGTAGCAGCCTAAGGAGGGGCCATAGAGAGAAGAAAAAAACACAACCCACCAGGAAAAGGATGCTGCTGTCTGTAAAACTTACTCAGATGAACATGGAGAAGAAACCTGTGGCCCTCTCAGCCTAACCTAAGTTGAAAACAGCTTTGTCTGTTGTTGCCACCAGGTGGCAGCAGGATGGGGGGGGGGTGTCCTGCCTTTGTACAGATGAAGGGAGGCTCTCCTGAAGGAAGCAGATAGGACAGTGTGAAAGGCTGTCACTCACCCAGTCCAGACACTTTCCTCTCCCCTGCTCCTTCCTGTTTCCTTCCCTTTTCCTCTGGGTCTCTTGTCTGGATCCAGCAATAAACCTTAATCCCCAGTGATTGAACATTCCAGAAGCTTCCTAGACATCTATGAGGAGTTAGTTCCTCAGACCTCGTACAAGGCTTTTCGTCAGGATACCCCTGTGAGAAAGCAGGAGTTGGGACTGAGTTCACCAGGGTTGGGGGTGAAGAGGGTGTGGTGTGTCAGTCCTGGTGTTCATGTCTGTTTCTGAGTAAGGGAGACAAGAGGAAAGGTAGGTTATTTAGTGAATGGCTTTAGTATTACCTAAAAAAATAAAATAAAATAAAAATGAAGATTGCTAGAAACCTCAGGGAATGAAAACAGACCATCAGGGGTCCTGGGTTCAGCTGTTAAGGGCACTGCTGCTCTTCCAGAAGACCCAAGTTTGACTCACAACACCCACATGATGGCTCACAATCATCTGTAACTCCAGTTCCAATGTCCCCCTTTTGACCTCTGAGTGAACCAGGCATGCACAAGGTGTACAGATATAAATGCAGACAAAATATTGACACACATACGATAAAAATAAATCTTTAAAAAAAAAATAGAACATCAGCAGAGTCCTGCATCCCCTGGGTCTTGGTACCTTCCCTGTTTGCCCTCTCTGCTTCTGGGCTAAGAGCTATCAAGGAGAATGTGGCCCCAGGTAAAGAATCTTGGTCGGTGGCTCTCCCTCTGGTTGAAGACCTGTGATATCTACCTCGCTGGCATCTAAGAAATGAAGCAGTGAAGCCTGGAAATGCACCAGGGCTACACAATGGCCTGTGTTTTAGATGCCAATGGTAAAACTGTGGCGTGGGTGTTTTTCTTTTTTCTCTCTTGAGCAGGAAGAGATAAGATAAGGGTAAGATAAGGGTCAGAGAAGGAAGTAGAAGACTCCTTTAATTAGCCCAGGAGTCTTCAAATTGTCTCCTGCGTAGAGGTCCCGGCCAAGGTTTCCAGGGTGTCTGAAGCCTAGAGTGAGTCCATGGGAACCAAGAACAGTGAGCCTAATGAACGAACTTCAAAGTTTCTGGTCTCTAGTCAGGAAGAACCATGTACCAGGTAAAATATGCAAAGTTCTTGCCTAAATCTCATAGATGTACCTTCTCTGCATGGCACTTCCAGTGCTAGGAACTTTTCTGATCCTTGCAAAACAGCTAATGTGTAGATAACCATAATGAGATTCCCAGGCGTCTCTAGCACAGTGCATACAAGAAGACATCTTAAAGTGCTTCCCCATCACACTACCCCAAGGCCTTACCCTTGTTCTGCCTGATTCTAGGGGTTCCTCTACCGAGAAGTCCCCCTTCCCCCTTCCCCATGTGATACACTGTGATTGTGCTCTGTGCCATCACATGCTGGTATGTGTAGTTTGCTTTTGAGAGTTGTACCCTTAGTCTTAGAAATCTGTGTTCTCAAACCGGGTGTGGTGCCACATGTCTGCAATATCAGCATTGAGGAGGCAGAAACAGGAGGATTGGGAGTACAAGACCAGCTGCAGTTACACAGAGAGTTCACATCCAGCCTGGAAACATGACAGCCTGTCTCAAAAAAACAAAAAACACAATAGCAAAGGGGCAATAGAAACCTGTGAGCTCCCTGGGGTGGCAGTGAGTTTGGCTTAGTTGCCCTACATGGAGAAGAGCTCTGGCTTCCTGCTGGGCACTGGGAAGTCTCAGTCAATATTCCATCTACAGGCAGGTGGTTGCCTTGGTCCGGGTGTGTGGGATGGAGAAGTAGAAAGCTCCCATCTGGGAAATTCATGCGAGAGCACATTCCTTAGGTCAGGTCAGGTCATAGCTAACGGCTGGTTCTCTGTGGCCTTCTCAGAACTGAGTCAGTACAGATCAAGGGTGATTTTGAAACAGTGAGGTTACTGTAAGGTGAGGCAAGGTAGGGACAATGATCTTGCTGTTCTTGTATTCCTGAGTACACAGAGAGAAAGTACGGTGGGGAGGTGGGCTATGAAGAGGGGTGGTGGAGGGGGAAAGATCGGGTTCCTAAGGGACAGATTCTAGATTCTGTTTCTTATATCTAAGGGAGAAAGGGGGATACCATTCAAGAACATTTAATACCTCCTTTGATCCTACAGCTGGATCAAGGTGGTTCTTGAAATCTCACAGAAGACTCGGTATAAGCAACAAGCTGTGAGTGATTGATTTAAGGTTTCTGTTTATATTGAACAAAAAGGGAACAGAGTCAAAGACAGTTAGTTTCTTGGTAGACTTCTCTGTTTGCAGCAGTGAGCAGAGACACGGTCCGCTTAAGAGAGACTTCCTGATTCAGCTTTATTGGCAAAAATTCTGTGGCTCTTTAAGAGATCCTCTACCAAATACTTAAATAGAGTTCATGAGCAGTGGGCTGCCGAGCTCTATTTGATGACAGTGTGGACTCTAAGATTCCCCAGAGTTAGGGTGGTAAAAGGTTTCATGATATTTAATATTGCTTCCTAGAATTGGGAAGATAAGAGCAGCTCTGGCACCTCTGCCATGTTGAAAAGCCACCGAGAAGGGTGGAGGCGGCAGGCAGAGCAGCACTGCACAGTCTAGCATTTTGAAAGCTCTTCTGGTTGGAAAATGATTTAAACATATGCAATAAAATAGATTCATATGGAGAACACCTCTAAATGGGTTATAATGTTTGTGGAAGAAAAAATATGGAGGCTGGGAGAGAAAAGAAAAGGGGTAGAGAAAGTCCCTAAAAAGGAGAGATAGTGTAATAAAAATATAATAAGCCAGGTAAAGATGGCAAATACACAAAGGATCTGGATTATGTTTTGTTGGAGAGTGAGGACTTGGTCCTTTTCATAAGCCTTGTGAAACCCAAGACCATAAGTTTCCTGATGAGAAGGTGTTTTCTCTGATTGCTAGAATAGCCCTTAGTAAAACCACAGAATATTCCTTTGTCTGCCTTCCCGCCTTTCCAGAGTGGGTGGGGCGGTGCTGAGCGCACAGACATGCCATTTACCCTTCCCCCACAGCTGCTATTTGCCATCCCCTACCCCCCTCCTCACTTCTCTCCCCTGAGGAGTATATATGTTACAGCTTGCAGCTCAATAAACTGAGACCTTGACATGATCTAGACGGACTCTGTCCTTCTTTGCGAGCCTGGTCTCCTTTCTCTCTCCCCCCATTGGTTTCTTTCAGGAGGTACCCCCTCGAGACCCAAAAAATAACTAGTCACACTGGTCGTGGACAATGTTTATTATTGTGTTTTCTTTAAATTTTTTAACTGTTAATGAGCTAACTGCAGAAAGACAATGGATTGCAAAAGCTACTAAGTTAAACATATATATTTTAAGGATATATTGACGTTGAAATTTGTGCCTAAGGATTTATTGCTTTGGAAGAGTTTTGTTTTTGTTTCCATGGAAGATGAGAACCTGTGGATTGCTTCCAGGTTCTTATGGTTTCATCAACCAAGCCCACCTGAAAATTCTCTTATGGGAAGAGATGGTCACATCAGCTTCAAGGCTACAGACTAAGATGATTCAGCCTCAGGCTCCTTGCTTAGCACTCCTTAATTAGCAGGAAGCAATAATAGAAAGCTATGCCGAAATTCCAAAATATTATTTATAATGTTTGTTTTAATTATAAATGATTAATGGACATAGTTAATCTCTTTCTAAGGAAAAAAGAGGAATATGATATAGGAATAATTTTAAAAAGATAGATTATTGAATTTACTTTAATCTAAAAATCAGCTGTTAATCTCAAAATATTTTACATTGGTATGGATTTTGGTTTATTGATACAAATTTAAAGTCAATTTTGTTATATAGTATGTATTTTTCTACTCTTGTTTAAAGTATGATATTTATGTTACTCATTTAAAATTGTAGTGTATAATTAAAAATGCAGATTAATAGTCATCTAGATAACCAAACTTATAATCATGTTATTTATATTTCTAAGTATACAAGGATATATTTTAATTAATATATATAAATACTTCTAAGACCTGAAGAATATGGCATTTAATATATTTTAAGAACTTGGACTTTTCTGGATAGTGAGACAAGTGGGCATCGAAGAAACTTCATGTCAAGTTTACTTTCTTTGTGGCAATGGCTAGCACTAGACAAGAAACTGTTCTTGCATTGACTGCTCGACAGTATGCTGTATAAACTGGACATGCAGTTTCCATAGAAAAGTGACCTTTGAACTTTGGTGGAACAAGCTGAGATGGTCCTTCAGGTTTCTGCTTTGCAGAAGAAAACAGCCAGACATTCTTCAGGACACAAAGAGAAGTAACTGATGAACTATGCCAGAATGGGCAGAGTAGTCCTTCAGATTTCCTGCTTCACTGAAAGGTATGCCAGAGACTCTGCACCTGTAGGCTGAAGATGGATGTCCTAATGTTACAAAAGAACTCTGGGTGACTGCCCAGGCAGACAGGTGTTATCTCTGTCATTTCTAGAATTTGGAAGTTGCTTGCACTTCCTGTTTACCTGTGTCATATTATATCATTCTGTGGTCTTTGATGTAGTTGAAGATTAGTTATAATTATAATTTCCTTAGTTATTATAAAAGGTATATTAGATATGAAACTTTAGACTCACAAGGATAAGGTAGATTATAGAATTTTTTTAAAAATTTTGTTAAATACAAATAGACTTGTAGGGATTTAATAAAAGCTCCAGAAATTTCAAAGATATAAGAGGGATCTAACCAAAGTCAGTCCAGAAGGATCAGAGAGTGGTGATTCACACCTTTAATCCCAGCACAGGGAGTATCCTGGGAGTGGTGACCTATGCCCTTAATCCCAACTGAGTTTGAGGTCATCTTAAATTACAGAAGAAATTCCAGGCTCCCAGGCAGGCAGTGGTGGGGCCATGCCTTAATTTACCAAAGGAGTATTTAAGGCAGGCATAGAAAGACAGAAGGGAGGAAGCCAAGAGAAGCCAGGCTGAGGAAGCTGGAAGACAGCTGGGTAAGATCTGACTGTGGTATTTATTCTCTCTAATATCTCTGACTTTCTCAGAGATCTTTCCCTGAGTCTCATTTCTTCATGCAACAATTGGTGTCCAACTTTGGGGCACAAATTTCTCCCCTCCCTACCCAAAAAACCACACTTGCTGGCCAGAACAACATGTGGCTGGAGGACTAATTACTGGCGTCTAGGCTTTCTGTTCTGGGTTAGCCTCCAGCCTTAGGCAGACTGACCATGTGTTTCCATTTCACTCTCATCTGGGTAAGTCTTTCAGACAGTGACCTCTTTCTCCTGGTGGGTTGTTTCTTTTTCCTTTTTGGACCCCTCCTTGAGTTGCTATCACACTAGGTAGCTACCCCACTTTACAATCAATTGAATCATCAACAGACAACAAATCAGTGAGTAAATCAATTTTTTTAAAAAAAAAAAAAAAAAAAGAAGGAATTTGTGTAAAGCAATGGTGGGTGATTGGTCATACTGTAACCTCTCGTTAGATGATTTGATATTAAAACCAGTGAAGGAAAACATAAATAAGGTAGATGGAAATATCATAATGATTCTCTTACTGTTTACTATGAATATTTTTTGTTTGGTTTCTTTGTTATCACTTAAAAAGTCGACTAATATGAATCTAAAGAAAAAGGTCTTTAAAAAGTCTGTTGAGAGAGAACACAGATGCTCAAATTCAAACAGAGGAATATGAAGAACCAAGCAAGGTCATCTAAAATTAGACAAAAACAGACAACATTAATATACCTAGTAAACCTTTAAAAAAAATGAAGGATGATAGAGTTGATAGAGAAGCTAGCTGGGCTCCAGCACAAATGTTAGAATTATGGAGAGTAAAGGAAGCAGTTGTAGCATATGGGATGCATTCACCATTTGTAAAACAAATGTTGAATTCCTGGTCATGCTGTAACCAGGTCATCCCTAAAGATTGGTTAGATATGGTTACAGCTGTGCTAGAGGCAAGGCCGCTTATACAGTGGAAATCGTGGTGGAGGGAGGAGGCTAAAACAATAGAACAAAGAAGCAGGGCCAGAGAAATAGAAGTCTCCCAAGACCAACTTCTTGGGGAGGGAGATTATGCTGATATTGAAAGGCAGTCTTTATATGATGAACATACTCTGGATTTATGTCACATGGAAGCTTTAAATGCCTGGGACTGGACTGGAGAAATAGGGAAGAAAAGTGAATCATTCACAAAAGTAATTCAAAGCCCAAAAGAAACTTTTAGACTTTTTTCACAGATTAACTGAAGTAGTAAACAGAATGGTACTGGACTCAGAAGCCAGGCAAATAATAATTGAATCACTGGCTTTTGAGAATGCTAATGCACAATGTAGAAAGATACTTAGACCTTTAAAAGCAAGGTCAGCACCTTTGGAGGATTGGATTCGTGAGACAATTAATCTAGAGTCTTATGACAGTGATGATAACTTGGTAGGAGAATTGATTTCAAGAAGTATAAGAAAAAATCAAAATGTTAAATGTTACAATTGTGGAAGTCAAGGTCACATAAAAAGAGATTGTAAACAAGGCATTCCCAGAAACAATACTTTTGATAGGAATAATCCCAAGAGAACACCCCTTCCTTCTGGAATATGCAAAAGGTATGGAAAAGGAAGACATTGGACGAATGAGAGCAGATCAGCAAGGGACAGACAAGGTAACTTTCTGCCCTTGGGAAATGCTCTAAAGGGGCTTTCAAAAGCCCCCATATCAAATTCAATCCAGTCTTACCCTGCCATTGTGGAGGAAACACCTTCCCAGAACAATTAAAACGATTAAAACCTATTTCAAAAAGACACACTACATGGAATGATAAAAAATCTACAGAAAAAGAAAAAAAATTCAGGAAAAATTATAAAGTGAATATTTTGGCAAGCTTCTATCAATGAACAAAGGCCAGAATTAAAAGTACAAATAAATGATGTTATCATTAAAGGCTTATTGAACACAGACACAGATGTATCAATGATTTCACAAGAGGCATGGCATCCAAGTTGGCCCCTTCAGGAGGTAAATGTTCAGGTTTGGGGTACTGGGTCGATATCCCAGGTAAAACAGAGTGCGAGATGGCTTGAGTATATAGGACCAGATGGACAAAGAGGAATATTGAAGCCATATGTGGCTGACATTGCTATAAATTTATGGGGACGAGATTTACTACAACAGTAGAACACACAGATTAATATTCCTCCAAACTCAGAAATAAGCCATAAATTAGCACATGGTTCCACAAGAGTATCAGACCATTCAGGTTATAGAGTTACAAGGCAAAACAGCTGCTGATCTTTCAAAAACACCCACAGCACTACCTCTAAAATGGCTAACAGAGAAGCCTATATGGGTTTATCAATGGCCTCTAACAAAAGAGAAATTGCAGGCCTTAGAGAAGCTGGTACAGGAGCAGTTAAATGCTCAGCATATAGAAGAAACAACCAGCCCTTGGAATTCTCCTGTGTTCATTATTAAAAAGAAATCTGGAAAGTGGAGAATGGTAACAGACCTAAGGGCAATAAACAAGGTGATCCAGCCAATGGGCTCTCTACAGTCTGGGATTTCTTTGCCTTCTCTGTTAACTAAAGAATGGCCTAATATAGTTATTGATTTAAAAGACTGGTTTTTTGCAATACCTTTACAAGACAAAGAAAAATTTGCCTTTACAGTGCCCACTTATAATAATTCTCAGCCTGTAAAGAGATTCCAGTGGAGGGTCTTCCCTCAAGGAATGCTGAATAGCCCTACTCTGCCCCAGTATTTTGTACAAAAGCCAATAGAACAAATATGTAACAAATTCCCACAATCTATAATTTATCATTACATAGACAACATCTTGTTGGCCGATTCAAATATTGATACCTTAGAAAAAATTTTTGAAGAAGTGAAAAGAATTTTGCCTGCTTGGGGATTACAGATTGTCCCAGAAAAAAAATACAAAGAGGAGATTCCATTTATTCTTTAGGCTATAAAATAGGCCAACAAAAAATTAGACCCCAAAAGGTACAAATCAGGAGAGATAGATTGAAGACACTTAATGATTTTCAAAGACTATTGGGAGACATTGCCAACTTACAACCCACTATTAGAATTAAAAATGATGAACTGGATGATTTGTTCAAAACCTTAAATGGTGAAAGGACTTAAATAGTCTGAGAGAACTGTCACCTGAAGCTGAGAAAGAATTGGCTTTGGCGGAAAAGAAATTACAGGAGGCACATGTGGACCTTGTGGAACCAGACCTTAATTGCATTCTAGTTATCTTGCCCTCAAGGCATTCTCCTACAGGAATTTTAATGCAAAGGGAAAATGTTATATTAGAATGGATATTTCTTCCACATAAACCAAGTAAGAAGTTAAAGACATATGTGGAAAAGATTTCTGAACTTATATTTAAAGGAAAATTAAGACTTTGTCAAATGACAGGAATGAACCCGGCAGAAATTGTTGTACCTTTAACTATTGAAGAAATTAACTAATTATGGGTTGAAAGTGAACCTTGGCAAAGAGCCTGCAGTAATTTTTTGGGAGATATTAACAATAAATATCCTCAAAGCAAAAGAATTGAATTTCTAAAGAAAGGGAGATATTAACAATAAATATCCTCAAAGCAAAAGAATTGAATTTCTAAAGAAAACTCATTGGATTCTCCCTTGTATTGTACAAGATAAACCAATTTCTGGACCCCCTACATTTTATACCAGTGCAAACAAATCAGGAAAGGCAGGTTACAAATCAGAACAAATAAGTAAAGTGGCTCAAAGCCCTTATAATTCTGTTCAAAAGTCAGAATTATATGCTATTGTGATGGTATTAATGGACTTTACTGAACCTCTTAACATAGTCACTGACTCTCAGTATGCAGAAAGAGTTGTTCTACGCATTGAAATGGCTGATTTTATTGATGATGAATCAGAATTAACTTCATTATTTATACAGTTACAAGAAATAATCAGGACTAGAAATCATCCCTTCTATATAACACATATTCGATCCCATATGGATCTGCCAGGTCTTTTATCACAAGGTAATGATGAAATTGATAAATTATTAATAGGAAGCATACTGAAGGCCTCAGAATTTCATGAAAAGCATATTGTCAATAGCAAAGGATTAAAAAAGACTTCTCTATCACTTGGCAACAAGCCAAAGAAATTGTAAAAAGGTGTCCCACCTGTTCTTTCTATAACCAAACTCCATTGCCAGCAGGAGTTTGTAATCTTAAAGTATATGTAGAAATGAAATCTGGAAAGTGGTTGTATTTCATTTTACAGAATTTGGGAAATTAAGATATGTCCATCATACAATAGATACGTTTTCAGGATTTCAATGGGCAACTGCTTTGAGTTCAGAAAAGGCTGATTCTGTAATCACACATTTGCTAGAAGTTATGGCCATCATGGGAATACCTGTACAAATTAAGATTGACAATGCTCTGGCATATGTCTCAAAATGGAACAATATTTGCTTATTATAATATAAAGCATATTACAGGAATACCACACAATCCTACAGGGCAAGCCGTCATAGAGAGATCAAATCCAACTCTAAAGGATATGCTAAACAAACAGAATGGAGTAATAAAGACCCCTAGAGACAGACTACATAATGCTTTATTAACTTTGAATTTTCTCAATGCTAATGAGAAAGGAACAACAGCTGCCGAAAGGCATTGGACTATAGAAAAAAACAGTTGAACTAAATCAGCCTGTTTACTCCAAAGATGTACTGACCTCTGAATGGAAGCCAGGATATGTGATATATTGGGGAAGAGGTTTTGCTTTTGTTTCCACAGGTGAGGAAAAGTTATGAATACTGTCAAAATTAATAAAAACTCCCTTTGAACCAGAGAAACTTCATGAAACTAAGAACTGATAGCTCATCCACCCATATTACAATTCTTTAAGTAGTAAGAAAAAAACAAAGGGTGGGGGCAGGTTTCTGTTTTTGTCTTTGAAACTGGAAATACCCATCTTCAAAAAGTAAAAAGACCTTGGGCATCTAGACATCTAAAGCAAAAGGGAGGCTATCTAGGAAAATTTGCAAGCAAAAGAAAATTATTGTAACTATTGGTACCAGTATACTTCACAGGGTAAAATCTCATTGCTTAACCTCTACAAATATTTTTGTTAGTTGAAGTCCCAGTTTGATTATAATTTAAAGCTGGCTTTACAGTTGGAGTGTGGCTCTCTCCTTCTCTAAACTCAAGCATACTTGTTAAAGGAAAACGTAAACTCTCTGTACCATATCAAGAAGAGCCACCTGATATGGGAGAGAAGAATAACAAAAAATAAGGGACTATTCTATTGTTACTAATCCTATGCTGAATAAGTAGTTATATATTTAGTTTCCTGTACATTGTGTTGGTTTTTAGTCTCTTATCAGTTTTCTGCAGTGATCCAGGACAAGGCCTAATTGCAAACTGGAAATATCCAAAAGGAAGATGGGGCCCCACAACGATGGTTTCACATGAACTCTGACAAAGCCACTGGGCTGACAAATACCAACCAAAGATCAGATTTGGACTATAAACTGCTCCAGAGAATTTCGAGGCAGCTCGCTGAGATGAACCAGCTTCACAGACTACTATAGCCAGGACTTGAGACAGCCGTGCACTTTCCTGTTATGCAGAGACTGGACAACAAATGACACAACTACTTATTTCAGGACTTGACATTTAACAAAACTTTTCTTTTCAGGATCCCCAAAAGATGCTGTCACCCTCAGTCAGCAGGAAGTAAATTTAAGAACACGGCACCCACATTCCCAAGTGGTGGGGTGGGTTGGTTTTGATTGTTCAATGGATTATGGATGATCGTCATTGTTTAGGTTAATTGGTTAAAAATTGTTCATAGTTATGGTTAGAAAAAAGTTAAACAAGAATGATTAGATTCAAGATTTGTGTTTAAAAAAATATAGAGAAAGAAAAAGGGGGATACAGATATATAGGATATAAGAATAAATTATTGAATCTTCTTTTAAAAGGATTTACTAGCTTTAAATATTTTACATTGCATTGGATTTTGTATATTGTATACAAATTGTGTATATTGAGATTAATTGTGTTACTGTACAAATATCTCTATGCTTGTTCAAAGTAGTATACTTATTCAGTTCATCTAACATTGTAATACAAGTTGCTAGTCCATCAAAGTTTTTATTGCCAATTAATTAGAATATAAAGCAATGCAAGTAAGTAGTTAGACATTACATTCAGACATAGTCATGTTAGATATGTTTTCAAGATCAAATAAATGTATTTTAGATGAACAGGTCTTCTTCAAACACTTCAGAGATCCATAGAATATGGCATTCAATGTTTTGAGAACTTAGACTTTTCTGGACAGTGAGACAAGTTTGCTCCTGGAAGCACCAATCTACTTCAAGAGAAAAATGGGCATTGAAGAAACTCCATATGGAGTCTACTTTCTTTGTGGCAATGGTTAGCCATTGGACAAGAACTTGTTCTTGTATTGTCTGCTTGACAGTATGCTGTTAGAACTGGACATGCAGGTTCCCTTGGAAAGTGACCTCTGAACTTCGACAGAACAAGCTGAGATGGTCCTTCAGGTTCCTGCTTTTCAGAGAAAACTGTTAGATATGTCCCACAGATGGTGTGAGGCCGGTAGAAGTCCCTGGTACGCCAGGCCTGGATCTTCCTGGAGTCGGGTTGCTTGGGAATGCAGCCCAAAGTGGGTGGTAAACTCCATCTAAGGCTAAATACCAGCACGAGACCGATAGCCAACAAGTATTGATGGATGCTGAAGATGGATGCCCCAACTTTATAAAGGTTCTTTGGGTGACTGTTCAGGCAGATAGGTGTCATCTCTGTCATTTCTAGATTTTGGAAGCTGCTTGCACTTCCTGTTTACTTGGGTAAATATTATTTCCTTCTTGGGTCTCTGAGGTAGTTGACGATGAAATAGTTATAGTTTTCTAGTAACAGTTTTAGAAAAGAAACTTCGAAGTTAAAGTTTATTAGTTTAAGAGACATCAAAATAATAGCTTTTAGTTAGAAAGAAAGTGAATTAGATATAATCCTTTGGACTAATCAAAATAGGATAATTAATGAAATATTTTTTTGAATTGTCAATTGTTAATGGACTGGACATTACTCATTAATTGTTTGTATATATTGTATATCATTATTGTACCTATTGTATATGGTTTTTCTTATGTTAGCGATCACCTTTTCTTTTTTTAATTTGTCACAAAAGGGGATGTGTAGGGATTTAATAAAAGCTCCAGAAGTTTCAAAGATAAAAGAGGGACGAACAACAGTCAGTCTAGGAGGATCAGAGAGTGGTGATTCACACCTTTAATCCCAGCACAGGGAGTATCCAGGAGTGGTGACCTACGCCCTTAATCCCAACTGAGTTTGAGGTCATTTTAAATTACAGAAGGAATTCCAGGCTCCCAGGCAGTCTGTGGTGGGGCCACGCCTTAACTTACCAAAAGAGTATTTAAGGCAGACATAGAAAGACAAAAGGGAAGAAGCCAAGAGAAGCCAGGCTGAGGAAGCTGGAAGACAGCTGGGTAAGATCTGACTGTGGTGTTTATTTTCTCTAATATCTTTGACTTTCTCAGAGATCTGTCCCTGAGTCTCATTTATTCATGCAACATAGACTAGACATTATAACTATAATTCTTGCTTGATAGCTATTTTGTTATATGTAATTTTGCTATGTTGAAATTGAAACCTTCCTTTTTGATTAGACAGAAAAAGGGAAATGATGTGGGAATGTCTTTCTGTATGCTGTAAAATAAAGGAACTGTTTTGGCCTATGGCAAGCATCATAGGTGGGGAAATTGGAGCATAGGTAGGAGAAAGAGGGCAGAGTCAGAAGAGACATGATCTAGCTGCACAAGAATAAACATGTAAAGAAATAGGTAAGCCATAGGCCACATGGCAGGACAGATTAATGGAAATGGGTTGAATTAAATGAAAGAGCTGGCTAGCAATATGCCTAAGTCATAGGCCAAACAACATAAAAGTACTATAAGCATCTGTGTGTTTCATTGGGACTTTGGGATTGCTGGTCCAGATAAGCCGGAGCAGCAGGTCTGAACCACGGGACTAGGCAGGCCAGAAACCTCATATTACACATAGGTATATACTCAACAGAAATAAAAACAGATATACGTGTGCATACCAGTGAATGTCATAGCATCCAAAATGGAAGCAACACAAGTCTTAAGTCACTGGATAGTAATAAATGGTATGTCCACAAAAACAAAGTATTGCTTGTCATAAAAATGAAATATATGCTAAAATATACATGAGTCTTGAAACCCAAACAATGAGGGAAAGAATCCAGGTGAAAAGAACCACTTATTGCATGATTAGGTTTATGAGAAATACTCAGAAGGGGAACTTTATAGAGACAAAGTAGATTAAGCACTTAGGAGCAAGTTGGCGGTGGCTCTTGGCTGAAGAGTGATGGTTAAGGGGAGCAGAGTTTCTTTGAGGGTGTGAGTGTTAATCTATGAATAAGCTAAATGTTATTAGATTGTTTCATTTAAATAGGTGAATTCTATGGTATAAAGTTCACATCTCAAATAAACAAACACACACAAAAATCCTTCCAGTTATGGTTGATGTAGCAATGGCAGATACTGAGATTGTTTGTTTGCTGACATAAACAGACACATTGAGATTCCTTGTTATGCAACCAACCCCACAGATCTTCCCATCTACATTGAGCATGGCCTCCGGGCTTTGGAACCAGAAGTTAGTGCTGCAGAAACTGCCCTCGTTACCCCACACCTTGGAGCAGAGGGCAATGTAGGGAAGAAAGATTGGAATCCAGTACCACTCCTGTCCCAGGTCAGTCCCAGCCAGTTCTCTGGGTAAGATGAGACACAGGACATGGACCCCTGGGACTGGGAGCTTTTTCCTATCCAGTGCCTGAAGCTAAGTCCCAGACAACTGACAGCCAGGAGAGATGGTGTAAGTAGATTGTGCCCCCACTGTGTTCAAAAAGAGCCTTCCTTTCTACAGCCTATCCAAGTACCACTGGCTTCTGGGAAAGATGGCATAGAATTGATAACAGGTTCTTCAAATGAACTATACTTTATATATTCAGAGGGATGTGTGTGTGTGTGTGTGTGTGTGTGTGTGAGAGAGAGAGAGAGAGAGAGAGAGAGAGAGAGAGAGAGAGAGAGAGAGAGAGAGAGAGAGAGAACATTTAGGAATCAGTTCTCTCTTTCTACCATGTGGGTCCTAGGGACTGAACTCAGGTCATTTGGATTAGCAGCAAGGGTCTTTCCCCTCTGAGCCATCTTGCCAGCCCTTAACAAGTGCATAGAACTACTTTCACTAAAGATCTCCAATTCCTTCTGTTGGCACATAAGGTTAAAAGAAAAGTAAAACAAAGGGCTGGAGAGATGGCTCAGCAGCTAAGAGCACTGGCTGCCTTTCCAGATGGTCCTGAGTTCGATTCCCAATAATGGTAGCTCACAGGCATCTATAATGAGATTGGATGCCTTCTTTCGTTTTGCAGGTATGCATGCAGAGCACCCACACATAAAATATAATTAAGTAAAATTTAAAAACAAAAAGTATGAAAGCTTTGCATTTTGAATCCCTCTGTCACTTGAGTCAGACACCTGCTATACTCAGCAGGAGGCACATCAGTCCTGCAAGGAGGCTTTCTAAAAGCCAGCCATAGAGGAGGCTTTCTAAAAGCCAGCCATATCTAACCTTTCAAAGCCAAAGGCACAATGGTAAGAGAAACAAGCGTATTTTTATTGTTAGCTTTCTTCCCAAGGTTCCTGCAAAGGCTGCAGTCAACTGTCTCAAACTTACAGCCATCTTGGGTCTCAGGAACTTCAGGATGTATCTAGATAGCTCCATTATGAGACCACTCCCATGCGGAAGCAGTCACCTCTTGGGTAATAGGTTATCCTGCTGGGGACAGGGACTTATCTATGACTGCCTTTCAGAACTGACATACAGACCAACCACAGTTTAATCACAGCCTTGTAAGTATGCTTTCCTCTTCCTCCCCATATCCATTCTTCCTCTATTTAAAGCTAATGTCAACATCGGTACCTCAAAGGTGGGCTGAAATTCTCAATTTCTGTCATTTCAAACTGGCCCGCGGATTAAAATAACTTTTCATCTTTTCCACTATTATATGTTTCCTTGGGGTGAATGGACCAAAGCTGATGTGCTACAACTCACAGAGTTGGGACTCTGGTGTAAGACTGCTTTATGAAATAATCAAAAAGCTCTCTACACTGTGAGCATATAGAGCAGACATTCTCTGAATAAGCATGGGACATCCATGGGGTCCTAATTTCAGGGGTAAGAATGGGCCTCCCAGGAACTTGTCACCAGCCTTGTTTGGAGGAAATCTTCGTGTCTCCAGGTGACAGAGTTTAGCCTAGGATGTCATCAGCTGCAGGAGAAAGGCACAGGCCAGACTAGCACAGGAGAAGGAATGTATGACAGAGTAGTGTGAAGTCCCAAGCGGCCATTGGTTTTAGGAGTGGAAAGGAATAGGTGATGAGCTCAGCAGAAGAAAAGACATTAAGTGATGCCACATGACTAATTCCCTTGGCAAATGGCTCCTCTCAGGCCCAGTCCTAAAGCCCTATGGTGAAGAAGTGAACTTGTCCCTGAGTTATGAGACAGTTGTTTGCCCACACAATGCACAGAGCTGTCCAAAGTCTCTCTGTTACCCATCCTTCCCTCCCATTTCTTTCCTGTCCATTATAGAACTGGAGTGGGGGGGGGGATAGGTGTGGGGGTTGGGGAGTGGTCTCTGCCAGGCTGTGACTGCCGGTCTCTGAGCTCTGGTCCAGCTAAGCAGATCAGAGTCAGTGTGTCTGGGGCAACTAATGTCTCAGGAGTAGGGTGTGTGGTCAAGGGCTGACAGCCTGCCCAGCTCAGACCAGGGGACTTAGGTCTCATAATAGGACTAAAGGTGGCCTGATCCCTCTCTTTCCAGGCCCTAGGCTACTTCCTTCCTCCTTTATGGACTTGTAGGGGACTTTCTCCAGCCTTCAGAACCTGTGCTGTGTATAAGCTTTTCACACGGATGGACACAGACAATGGGCTGGTGTTGGCCTTGGGCCCCCAGTGACTTCCTATTGGTTCCCTATAGTGGCCAGCAAGTCTGCCACCATTTTATCTGTGGCCTGGACACTATGCCATCTCTGCATCATGACCCCACAACTCAGAAGTTGCTTTTGGCTTCATTTCCATGCTCTAGAACACTTTGTAAGCTTTCCCAGGCTTTATGTGGGTATTTGTGCCCCATGTTGAGTGCCATCTGTAACATGAGATTTCTGGCCTGCCTAGTCCCATGGTTTAGACTTGCTGACACTGTTTATCTGGATAAACAATCCCAAAGTTCCAATGAAATACATAGACACTTATATTAATTTCATGTTGTTCGGATTATGACTCAGGCGTATTGCTAGCCAGCTCTTTCATCTTAATTCAACCCATTTCCATTAATCTGTCCTGCCACATGGCCTATGGCTTATCTATTTCTTTACATGTTTATTCTTGGGCAGCTAGATCATGTCTCTTCTGACTCTGCCCTCTTTCTCCTACCTATTTTCTGATTTCCCCACCTATGGTGCCCGCCATAGGCCAAAATAGTTCCTTTATTTCACAGCATACAGAAAGATATTCCCACATCACATATGAGTAAAATTTTCAGTATCATTAGTAATATTTTTATGGAATGAGAAGAGTTAGAAGAGAGTTGGTGTGTTCATTTAAATGAAAGTGATCCCCATAGGCTCATAGGGAGTGGTACAATTTGAAAGGTTTAGGATGTGTGGCCCTACTGGAGTAGGTATGGCTTTGTTAGAGGACATGTGTCACTGTGGATGGGTTTGGTGGCTCTCTCTCTCTCTCTCTCTCTCTCTCTCTCTCTCTCTCTCTCTCTCTCTCTCTCTCTCTCTCTGCCTCCTGCCTGTAGACCTAAATGTAGAACTCTCAGCTACCTCTCCAGCACCATGTTTGCCTGCAAGCTGCCATGTTTCCTGCCATGAAGGCAATGGACCAACTGTGAATTGTAAGCCAGCCCCAGTTAAATAATCTTGATCTCTCTCTATTTCTCTCTTCTCTCTCCTCTTCTTTCTCTCTCAGTAAGAATTGCTGTGGTCATTGTACTTCTTCACAAAATAGAGTAGTGACTTAGATGGGAAAGTGGGAATGTGTTTAGAAATCAGTAGACATTACTGTGCCTCCACCCTGTGGCTAAGATCAAGTGTAGAGATTGGTGAGAAAGTTGGATGTGAAAGCAATACACACCTCTAATTTGGCACTGGAGAGGCTGAAATAAGAAGACTATGTACCAAGACTGGCCATCCAGGGCTTGGGTTAGATGATAAGATCTTCTCCCAGAAACAAAATAAAGCAGATTAGAGAAGCGAGAAAGAGGGGAGGGATTGGGAAGGGAAGGAAAAGGAAGGGGGTGGGAGGGGAGGGGTAGGAGGGGAGGACAGGGAAAGGGTGGAGCATGATGATCTTGATTGTGCTAACCAGACAGAGGATTTAAGTCTGAAGGAGACATTCCAGGTAAAACCATGGAGTAATTTGCAGACCTAAGCAGAGGGGTCTGCATGTAAATGCAATAGTAACAATTACCACTAGCCAGAAATCTAACTCTGTACAGATCTATTAAATAGTCAGAGCAAGCTTGCAAAAGGAAGCATCATTCCTACCACACAGGTGATGACATTGAAGCACACAGAGTAAATAGGCCAAGGTTAAGCTGGTATCTCTGGTAACTTTAATGCCTTCTCCTGACCTCCTCAGGCACCAAGCTCGCATATAGTGTACATGCATAAAGCAGACAAAACTCTCATACATGTAAAATTAAACAAATAAATCTATTTTTTAAGACTGTATTCTGCTTGTGAATATCACTGTACCCTGAACATGTCTTCTGGTACTCGAATCTAGACTGCCAACTTCCAGAACTTTGAGAAAAACATTTTTGTGCTAACCCAGCTTCATCACAAGGGGCTGATGTAAGCATGGGCAAGCTCTTTACTCTCTTCATATCTCCCTTTTCTCTTGACAATGGATCCAGGGAGTACCCACCTCCCAGGGCCCTAGGAAGAACTCAACAAATCGCCTCTTGTGAACTGGTTTGCACCAACAATTCTATACCTGATCTTACTCTTATTCCACTAGTTCTTTGGGCTATTTTGGATTAAAATGCCTGTCTATGCTTTCTGTCCCAATTCCTGGGCACAGATCTCAGAGGTAGACTGTCTACTTACCATGTACAGTGTTCAATCTCTAACACCAACAAAGCGAAATAAGTTTCCAACTCAGCAGGCAGAAGAATTTCACTAGCATGTTCTAGAAGTGTGAGCACAGGGGTGGGATTGCTCACTGGCTCCTAGTGCAGGTGGTCCCCTCAGAGCATGCTTAGTGACCAAATACAGGGTTCACATGCAGCCACACAAATCTGTGTGTTTGTCTGAAAATATTGCCAGAGCTTCTAGCCCTGGATTCCGTAGACCAGCATGCACCTTCTGGAGAGCAATAGCTAAGGAGTGAAGCAGGTTTCACCCACACCTTTAGTTCACGGCCTGGGGTTAGAGATTATTCCCCTTCCCAAAGGCTGGGGGGAATGAGAAGGCAGGGTGGAATCACAAACAAGGAGCAGCATCCCGGCTTCCTGATCTCCCCTGTGCATCCGCTCCAGTGTTTGTGGTGTGTGTGTGTGTGTGTGTATGTGTGTGTGTATGTGTGTGTGGTGTGTGTGTGTGGTGTGTGTGTGTGTGTGTATGTGTGTGGTGTGTGTGTGTGGTGTGTGTGTGTGTGTGGTGTGTGTGTGTGTGTGTGGTGTGTGTGTGTGTATGTGTGTGGTGTGTGTGTGTGTATGTGTGTGTGTGGTGTGTGTGTGTGATGTGTGTGTGTGTGGTGTGTGTGTGTATGTGTGTGTGGTGTGTGTGTGTGCATGTGTATGTGTGTGTATGTGTATGTGTGTGTATGTGTGTGTGGTGTGTGTGTGTATGTGTGTGTGTATGTGTGTGTGTGTGGTGTGTGTGTGTGTGTGTGTGTGTGTGTGTGTGTGTGTGTTCTCCTTAGGCTTGGACGCAACCTTCACTGCTGAACTAGGAGCTTTCCCTCTTGTAGAAAGGAATACCCATGTGCTCCTGAGGTCACATGGTGGAAGGTAGAGGCCAAGAGGAAGGAAGAACAGGATGGCCCAAGGGGCACCAGCAGATGATATTTAACCAATGGCAGAGTGGATTGAGGTGGCACCAAATTCTCTTCACCAATGACAAAGCCAGAGTTAATGAAACACCTTTAGCATATTCTCATGGCAATGGCAGGGATGGAGGCCACTGGGTTGTTGGTTTCTGAGGCATCCCATCCAGTATCTCTGACTTAGTCTCTATCTGGCTGTATTCTGTCTCCTGGCCTCTCCCACTCTCACCTCAGCCCAGGGCTGCCCTTAGGCCAGTCAGCTCTGTACACCTTACCCCTTATTGGCAGCAGATAAAAGGTATGTGAGGAAATAGGACCAGTCATTCACTGCCTGCCAGAGCCTTTAAATCTGCAGCTTTGGGAGGTGGCACGTACACCAAGGGTGAAGTTGGACAACCATCCTGTGTAAAAGGCACAGGGGAGTGGTTGGTGGCAACACCTAACTTGTTTCACTGTGTCATTTTTGGGGGAGGTGACAGTACATAGAAAGGCTGACTATAAGCAGAAGTCCACTCTGTCCTGAAGTCCCAGACTCTACAATTTTCAGTCCTTGGAAGGTTTTCTCAACATCCAAGAGCCAGCATGCCGGGACATATGCTGCAAGAAGAGGTAGGCTTCCGCTCAGGCCCAGACTAAGATGCTAGCACATTATCTGGTATGAGAAGTTGAGACTTCTTAGAAAGACTTGTCCTTCCAAGCTGTACCACCTTCTCCTGCCTAAGGGTGTGAACTGTAATCTGCAAATTTGATCCTTCAGTGTTTCTTTTTTCTTTTCATGTGTGTTTGTGCATGTGTGTGAATGCATGTCTACACGGACATAAGCACATATGGGGGGGGTGGCTACAAATAAGTGTGTATGAGTGTAGAGACCTAATGTTGATGTTGGGAGTCATTATTGATCTTTTAAAGATGTATTTATTTTCAACTTTTATGTGTATTCATGTTTTCCTGCATGTATGTATGAGCACTGTGAACATGCCCGGTGCCCATATAGGTGAGAAGAGGGTATGAGGTGCTCTGGGACTAGAGTGGTAGATGGTTATTAGCCTCCATGTGGGTGAACCTGGGTGCTCTGCAAAGCAGAAAATGCTTTTAGCTGCCCATCTTAATTATTCTTCCACCTTACTCACTGAGAAAAAAATCTCAGTCAAACCAGAGCTCTCTGATGTGGATTGTCTTGCTGGCTAGCTTTGCCTTCCATAGAAATTGCAGGCTGGCTGCCATGCCTAACAGCACTTCTGCAAGCCCTGGAGATCTGAGCTCTGGTCCTCACACTTGAGTGGTAAGCATTTTAATAACTGAACCATGTTTCCAGCCTCCAACATGTATTTTGTAAGCTTGTCAAAAATAAAAATTACCACAAATTTATAGATCTAATTGGGGAGATTTCCATTCCTCAGAAAATGGTGAGGCCTCTTATTGCAGAACCCTTGATTTGGCATGATGGTAATAAGAAAAAAAGAAAAATAAGACCTTAAAATGCACTTGACACATATTTGTTGCAGCCTGGCGTCAAGGTTTGTCTTTGGAGAAAGACTGTGCATTCTAGTCCTGTGTGGTTTACTCTCAAGAGGTCCACACTCTAAGATAGTCTTTACTAGGAGAAGACTTGGTTTATATGTGTCAGGAGGAACCCAAATGGATGAAGAACTTTTTAAAAGGAAAAAGAAGAATCAGGCTATGGTGGTACACACCTTTGATCCCAGCACTCGGGAGGCAAAGGCACACAGACAGACGGCCTGGTCTATGGAGTGAGTTCCTGAACATCCAGGACTACATAGAGAAACCCTGTCTCAGAAAAAAATAAAGAAGATGAAAGAGGAAAGAAGTTTGTAAAATATATAGAATTTTATGAGGAAGCAAAAGGCTGAGCCTACATGGTAATTTAGAAACCTGTTTGAACTCATCGTTGAATGGCAAAAAAGACATCTTGAGGAACTGATTTTTCAACTTAGCAGCTTCGTGTGTGTGTGTGTGTGTGTGTGTGTGTGTGTGTGTGTGTGTGTGTGTGTGTGTGTGTGTGTGTGCATATGTGTATGTATGTGTGCATGTGTGTATGTGTGTGTGTGTCCCCGTATATGATCATTGGCATACAAATATCACAATGTGTAGGTCGGAGCACAGCCTTGTGTGTTGGTCCTTACCTTCTACCTTGCTTTGGGTTGTTTGTTTTGAGACACAGTATGTTTTTTTTCTACTTCATACAGCAGGCTAGCTGGCCTGAAACTTCTGGAAGCCTTCTGTCTGCCTCTCACCTTCCTAGAGTAGTGCTGGCATTGCAGACCCTCTGTTGCTGGCTTTTGTAGGTGGGTTCTGTGGATTAGAACTCGGGTTCTCTCACTTCTACAGCAGGCCGCTTTTCCCACTGAGCTGCCTCTGCAGAGTCTTTGAAAAGAGGTGAAAAGACTTTTCCTAGACATCTGGAAACTTGTGAGCACTGAAGGGTGCCCTGGCTGACCTAAACTGAGTCATCCCCACCCCCCCCCACCCCCCAGGGTTGCAAGTGAACCCAGGTCCTGGCCCACAATAAGCCACATTGGCTGGTATTTGCAAGTTCCATTGTTGTATTTAGATGTCTAACAGTAGCCAGACCATGGAAAACTCATTCCTTAGAAATGAAGGGATGCCTTTTCTACAGTGGATCTTGAGTCTCTTAGAGACTCAGAGACACCTGGGAATTTGGTCTCATCATACGTTTTACATCACTCCTTCACAAAAACAGTGTGTTCCCAAGGCCAGCAGGCACAGCCATGTTCTGTTCCTGAGTATCCTCTGCCTTTAGTTGATGTGTGCCTTAAGTGCCCTTTTGTGCCCAAAGCTTGCCAACCGGCCAGCCTGTGATCTAGTTCTGAGATCCCCTTGACATACAAGTCCTCTCTACCTAAGGAATGGATATTATCTTAGAGGCAATCGCACAAATGCAACATGGGGGGCTTGTCTAACACCCAGTACCAGTCAAGACCCTCAAAGCTGCAGCTCACACGCACACAGTGTAGCAGCACACCCCACCTGCTCCCCAAATATCCAGCCTCAGCCTCATTTCAATTGTTATGATCTCAACTGTGACCTGAAAATATTAAATAGAAACTTCTAGAAGTAAATAATCCAAAATGCTAAGGTTGGCTTGAACTCATGATCCTCTTGTGTCAGCCTGAAGCAAACTGCATACGAGACCCAAACCTTCATTTAAAGGGCTAGCAGCCCTTAAAAGAGTCAGAGATGCAGCTCCCCGCTGTTACTTATAGTAGCTGGAGTTTTTAGTTTTTAGAACTCTTGAGTTTATGACTTTGTGACAGAAAAAGATGAGTCAATATGAAGCAGAGTTGGAGTTTATTTTTATTTTATTTTACTTTATTTTGAGACAGAATCTGTCTGTGTGGCACCAGGTGAGCTTCCAACTCTTACACACACACTGCCTCTGCCTCTTAAGTGGCAGAATTAAAGGTGTGCACCACACCTAGATGAGCTGAGGTTTATTAAGAAAAGGTTTTACTGCTAGATGTGGTAGCACACATCTTTAATCCCAGCACCTGGGAAACAGACGCAGGCAAATCTCCATGAGTTGAAGGCCAGCCTAGTCTACATAGTGAGACTTCTCAAAAAAAAAAAAAAAAAAAAAAAAAAAAGGTTTTAATATGGATTTAGCTTGAGGGAGAGAGAGAACAGTGTATATCTGATGACAATCAAGAGCTTTCTCAAGAGAGTCCACTTTTAAGTGTTTTAACAGCAGCCAACCGCTCACTCTGGCAGCACATATACTAAAATTGAAATAATACAGAGAAGATTAGTGTGGCCCCTGAGAAAGGATGACACGCAAATTCATGAAGCCGTCCATATTTTTGCCCATGTCTCATAACTGCCAGTCAATCTTTTTCTCTAGGGACCCGAGTTCTGCTCCAGATCCTGTGTAGAACCAGCCCAGTACTAAAAATCCAGATAGTGGCCACCATCACAAAGCTAAGCAGTGGATCAGAGAAAGGGAATAGGGGCCCAGGTAGAGAGAGGTCACTAGGAAGAGAGGGGTGGGTTTTCCAGTCAAGGTTAGTTCCACAGGGGAATCCACTGAGGATTTTGTTTAGCTTTGTTTTTCTCTGCTTCATCTCTCAGCCTCAGGAGAGATAGTAACAGTATTATCTCCACTACAGCCTCCCAGCTTCCTGAGCCAAATCTGCCATTGGAGGTGTATTCCCTGTATTGTCCTGCTTTCTCCAAGGGGAGTGTGTGTGTGTGTGTGTGTGTGTGTGTGTGTGTGTGTGTGTGTGTGTGTGTGTGGCAGAGCCTTGGTCTCTGGATGTCCAGAAACTGCCCAATCCACATAACTTCCAAACTTGGAAATAAAGGTGTGCTGCCACCTGAGTGGACCTTCCCCAGAGGGAAAGTGGCGTCTTTGCTTCTGCTGTTTTCTTCCTGGTTTGGTCCCTACCCTCTTCTATTTTGCATTAAACTTGGCTGCTTTTTTTCATATTGAAAAGATGACATTTCCCCAAGAACCAAAAATAAATGGGAATTGGAAGAAACAATAAAAATAACCCCAAAACCAATGCCAATGCCAGCTTAGTAGCTTTTGGGATTCACGGTTCAAAGAATTTCTATGAAACTTGGATTTTATTTGCTGAATGATCTCACAAAATGCTTTCTGAGGAGCGTTGGACAGTTCCCTTAATGCATTAGGTAACAAGGAAATTAAGACATGTTTTCACTGTAAACAAAGTTCAAAATCTTGCTTGTGAGATGCTCACAAAGTTATGGGTTTGTAGCTGGCCGGGAATAAGCTAAGATTGCATACAGCTTTATCCCTGAGCGCTGGTCACCTCCTATTTCATCATCTCTATAAAAAAATTAATATTGCTGTAGGGCATGTTGGCCCACACTGTTACTCCAGCGTCTGAAAAGAGGAGGTAGGAAGATCAGGAGTTAGCTCAGGGTCATCCCTCAAAATACTGTGGCCTTTGGCTTAGAGATCAGCCTGGGCTACATGAGATTCTGTCTAAAAATAAAATAAAATAAAAGATAACAATGATGAAGAGGATGAAGAAAGACAGGAAGGAAGAGAATATCGGTTGTGTAGTAGACAATGGAAGTTGGTTAGTTGTATCAAAATCTTTTGGAGATTTCAGCCAGGCTCTGGGGCTTCATTTTCTTCCCACATCTCCTTCATTCTCCGTCTTGGGATCTTGCCTCATCCTGAGGTGTGAGGTAAAATCTCTCACTGACCCACTATTGTCACTGAGAAAGTACTGACAAGGTCTCAAGGACAGAGAGAGATGATGCCCCAACCTACTGTTTCCAGTTTCCTGCCCTCATTTAAATAAAGAAAAGTCAACCAGAAAAAGACCAGAGACACTGTTAGTGACACAGTGACAATGTACCTAGGACTGCGCGCTCTGCCTGTCTCAGGATGGAAGGCACCCATGGAGGACTTGGACAGCACATCTTACAGTCAAGATGAATAAGAGGTCTCTGTTTAGAAGGGTCAGGAGTCTTCAGATGGGTTGGCAGAGGGATTCCCTGGATAAATAAGGTCCACTTCTCTTCTCTGTTCTTTTGTGGTGTTTTCAGATGTGTCGTGTGGTTGCATGTATGAGGAACAACCTAATATGGAAATGCCAGTCTAGTGAAGCAAGGCTTCACTGCTCACCCGAGACTCCATGTTGGCTGCAGTCAGTTTGGGCAGAGTCTTGTTTCTCAGTAAGTGACCCTGTGGCATCCTGCTGATGTGTCTGCTGTGGGCTCAGCCTTTCAAAGAACTGAAGCCAAATCTCTTACTGCAATTGTCCCTTTCCATATGTGGTTGTTACTGTTTGCTATTGTCTCCATCTGAATGTTCCTTGGCCCTCTGATCCTTGTAATCTCTGTCAAAAGAATTCAAATTGAAACAGGGGAGGACCATGTAGCCGACTTTAAAGTTTACTGTGAAGTAAGACGTTCACTCTCAGGGAATGAGAGCAGGGGTCTTTGTACCAAGCTACATTTAAGTAGGCTTTATACTATTCCAAAGACCTCTGAAGAGCCACCCTTTCTACGGGTTTTGTTTGGTTTGGTTTGGGTTTTTTCTGATGCTGACTGACCCATTTAGATGATATGTTCTTGATCTTTATCAGGCAGATAATATAAGGTTTATATTGCTGGATATTACTGACCTTCTGAACAGTTTAGAATGTCACGTCTACTCAGCGTCAGAGGTAGTAGACCCCATTCTCTGGCCATGAGTCCTTCAAGTTCAGTCCATGGTTTTATAGGTGCTGAGTATGAGATGGGGGTGGGGAACGTTCACCTCTAGTGACCTCTAAGCTCACAAATATGAAACTAGCTACTTAAGAACCTCCACTTAAGAGTTGAGATTCTAAAATCGTTCAGGAGATGAGAATTGAGTGGATCTGAATACTTCCAGCTGAAGTAGATTGGCGTATTTAGAGTCTCTCCTCCTCTCGTGCCTCAGAGGGTGATCAAAAGAACTAGATGCATGAGTTAGCTTGCCACGGTATCATCTGAAAGTGGACCGATTATGAGAAGAGATCAGACAACAGGCAGAGAGCTGTCTCAGTGGCTGAAAACACTCAAGGTGCCATTGCAAAGGACCTGGGCTGAGTCTTGTTTCTCAGTAAGTGACCCTATGAAAAAAGGAGAGTTGGCTGCTGTCCTAATGCATCTTCCTGCCCCTCAGCCGCACACAATGTGAAAGGCTGTGTGGATATGATGAAGGTCTCCATTGGGCACATTAAAAAAGTCATTGGCATGTTACAGAGAAACTGGCAGGGGCCAAAGGCCAGTAACAAAGGAGTTTACTGATTAGTGGTTAAAGTCCCCCTCGGGCTTCAGGCATGAGAAAGTATTGTTAGGAATCACGAGAGTCCCTTCAGATGCACACAGATGGTGTGACTGTGATGTCCTGCCTAGCATAGTATGTAGAGAATGAATTAGTCCATTGTCTCTTCTTAAAAATGTATCTTAACCCAGATGTGGTAGCGTATGTCTTTAATCTCAGCATTCAGGGGACAGGGTCAGGTATATCCGATGTGAGTTCAAGGCCAGCCTGGTCTACATAGTGAGTTCCAAGGCCATCAGAGCAATGTAGAGAGACCTTGTCTCAGAAAACAAAACCAAAACAAATTCTTAGTTTTTTCATGTTTGGTGTTTTTACCAATTACTTTCTCCAGAGACAAACCTCAAGACCATGTAGGTAGCCAAAAATTAATCTTTATTCTTTTTTCCTCTTTTAATACCTTTCTTTTGTATGCCTGCTTTACTAATTTTTTTTATTACATTATCAATGTGTGTGTATGTGTGTGGTCATGTCTGAAGGAGAGTATCATGACTCATGGAACCAACCTGCATGAATCCAGTCGACCTTCCTACCATTTGGATCCTTTAGAAGGAACTCGGGACCTCAGCCTTGGCAGCAGGTGCTATTTCCTGCTGAGCCATTTTACTAGCCCTCTGTTTTCTTTTTTATTAGCATATGTTAATCTATACATAATATACTTTATTACGACATTTTCATACGTGTGCACAGTGTATGTTGATAACATTTATCCCCCCATTACCTTCTCTTGCTATCCCTCACTCTACCTTCCTAATCAGTCCCCTTTATGTCTGTGTGGTTATATGTTCGTCCATGTCCTGAGGAGTTTAATTAGGGCTGCTCGTATGAGCATGAGTAAAGGGTTATTTACAGGAACATGGGCAATTATCACTCATCTATGCCATCAAAGAAAATTCTGCTGATAGCCATTAACTGACAAAAGCTCCTCTTGGAGGGGCATGGCCTTAAGGGTGCTCTGCTCATGCCAGGCAGTGGTGGCACACACCTTTAATTCCAGTACTCAGGAGGCAGAGGTAAGTGGATCTCTGGGAGTTCGAGGCCAGCCTGGTCTACAGAGCTAGTTCCAGGACAGCTAGGGCTGGCTACACAGAGAAACACTGTCTTGAAAGAGAAAAAAAAGTGCCCCACCCACAGCATCGACAAATCCTCATAGAAGGGTAGGACCCTATAAACCCCCCCATCCCTTTTTCTTATATTGTTAAGGCCAGCTGAGGCTCGATACAGACTTGGAAGGAACTTCAGGTTCCTTTAGTTTTCTGTCAGTCATATTAGATGCATTCAGAATGCATTAAGGCCTTCCTGTCTGTGTGGCTCACCTTGGAAGTTCTGAGGCCATTTCTCTCTGCAATGATGCCCTCTGCAGAATGTACACTGATTAACCTCTGGAGTCTCTATAAGAGGATGGGTGACTTACTTGAAGTACAGGATCCTTTCAGAGGTGTCCTATCACTCCCTAGGAAATAGATGACCTGGGGCAGGAGCCAAAACATTACCTGTCTTTTTTGTTTTTTTTTTTTTAACCTCCTTTTCCTCATTGGCTTTAATATCTAAGAAAGATCGTTAATTACCCAGATGGTCCATTACAGCCGTCTTTACAAAACATTTTTTTAAGGGAATTGTTTTAGTTAAGATTTCTATTGCTGTGAAGAGACACTATGACCACACAACTTTTATAAAGGAAAACATTTAATTGGGGTGGTTTGTGTTATGCCCACATCATGAGGCCTCCAGAGATCACCAGGAGTCTGAGTTATGTGCAAAAGCAAAGAGCCTTTATTGCAAGTTTGAGCCTGG
This sequence comes from Phyllotis vaccarum, assembly GCA_033318265.1. NCBI lineage: Eukaryota > Metazoa > Chordata > Mammalia > Rodentia > Cricetidae > Phyllotis > Phyllotis vaccarum. The sequence continues at coordinate 17,442,485 of JARWLC010000004.1, read as the reverse complement.
GCTCTCTTGTTCAGACACAGCGATTGGGTGGAGAGAGAGATCATTGAGATCAGCTGAGGCAGGGTTTTTAAGGAGTAAAGGATGGAGAGGGGAATTCAGAATTGAGACTGAGACAACAGAAAGTTTATCAGTAGTAGGTACTGGTGTTGCTGCAAGGAAATTGGCAACCTATATACAGATTATATAAGCTATCTTTAATGTTCCGGAGCATTTAGTACTTGTTTGTCTCCATTCCGATTGATCTTTCTCAGGGTACAGTCTGTGACTTTTCCTGGTCATTGTAAGGGTGAGGCCTGGTCCCAGCATTGTTAGTCAGTCTGCAGCCTGTCATGGCTGCCCTAGTGTCGTTAGGTCTCATCAGCTTACAGTTTCCTAGGCTTAGTCCATTATCATCAAGGTGGGACATGGTTCAGGCAACATAGTGCTGGAGAAAGAGCTGAGACTTCTACACCTTAATCCACAGGCAACAGGAAGTAAACTGAGACACTAGGTGTAGTTTAAGCATAGGGATCTCAAAGCCCACCCCACAGTGACACACTTCCTCCAATAAGGCCACACCTCCTAATAGTGCTTCTCCCTTTGTGTGTGTGTGTGTGGGGGGGGATTTTCTTTCAAACCATCACAGAACTTTTTTAAAGATTTTTTTTTTTTAATCTATGTGTATAGTCTGTATGTGAGTTATGGGAAGGTGTATTCCAAGTGCTGATAAAGGCCAGAAGAAGGCATCAGATTTTCTGGAGGTAGAAAAGCGGCAGTTGTGAGGCACCTGATGTGAGTGCTTGGAACTGACAACCCTTTGCAAGAGCAAGACATACTCTATCTTTTGGTTTCCATTGCTGTGATTAAAAAAAAAAAAAAAAAAAAAAAAAAAAAAAAAAAAAAGAATGGATGGTTAATTGGCTCACCGTGTGTGGAACTGTCCTGATCCCGCCTTGAATTTGTTGAGCCAGTCTCTCAGCAGGGGTCTGTTGGTGGAAACAAAAGCCAAAAAACGCCTTTGTTTTAAATTGCCAGGTGTTAAATCTCAAATGAGGAAGCAAGGAAGAAACTTCACCACCGTTATTACCAAGCCCTGGCCCTCTCCCTGTCTGTGTGCCTCCAAGAGAGTTGTCTAAATCCTAATTTCTCTCTGAGGTGTGAGTAACAAGCCATTAAAGTGGGAAGAGACAGTTTGCCCTTGTTCCTTTTTAGACAGAAAGCCTTGAGCTAAAAAATAATCTAAAAATAAGATTTAGCTAGGTATAGTGGCACACGTCTTTAATCCCAGCACTCAGGAGACAGCACTCTGTAAATTAGAGGCTAGCCTTGTCTACCTAGTGAGTCCCAGGGCTGTTGTATTGTTTCTGGCCCTGACTTTTGGGCCTAGCCCTGAGATTCAGACCCACTCAGCCCCACTGCTTAGCAACAAATAATCACACAAAGGTTTATATTAATTTTAAGCTGACTGACCTGGGGCCCATGCAAATAACTTGCTAACTTTTTAGTCTTAAACTAACCCATGATTTTTATCTTGTTCAGCCATGCAGCTCGGTACCTTTGCTCAGAGCATTTCAATGTCTTTCCTCTGTGTTCCCTGGTGTCTCATCTTGGTGCCACCCCCACCCCTGTGGCTTCTCTGTGGCACTTCTTCCTGTTCTTAAGAGTTTTCTTAGTCTGGTAGCCATGTCCACAATTCCTGTCTGCCTCCAGACAATCAGCGGTTTTATTAAACCAGTAGGCGGGACAAATATTTACAATGTAACAGAACACAATCCACTATACAGGGCAGTCAGGTTAGGGCTATATAAAAAAATCCTGCCTCAGGGAGGGGGAGGATAAAATATTTGTCAAATATTTATCTTGGTATGAGGAGCCCCCTCACCCCGAGATGACCTTCAGACACAGTTTATAACCAATTGAAAGTCTTTATTCCAGACAGCTGGGGGTACACTCAGGTATTCAGGCATTTGACACTGAAGTATAATGTCTCCAGAAACCATGTCCTGGCATATTACTCCTTCACAGAAGCAAGCAGTTTAACAGAAGTGAAGATAGATGGTTATCTGGAGGGGGTTCCATACAAGCAGGCAGTCTAACAGAAACTAAAATAAATTTCCTGATCTCAGGCTCCTAGAAAAGAGTTGGGTAATTTTCCACTGGATTCACCATCAAGAAAATCAGATTCTAGTTAAACCTGAAATGCCCTCAGCAAGAATACAAGACGCTCTGTACTGTCTTGCTTGTCACAATCTATTAGCATTCTACCAAACAGTCAGCAAGTCACCTCTCCACATAGGACCAAATAAAGACTCAGAACTCTATTTTTGTTTGTTTGTTTTGACCAATAATCAGAATTCTGAAACTTTAATCCACGGTTTTTGACCCTTTTGAAGAAGGGTTCAACCACCAACACCTCCATGCCTGCTGATATTTAAGTAACTACCCAATATTATCCAAGCAGACTCATTTTTAATGCCGGAATTTTAAGGGAAAGCCTCAGCTCTAGTGGTCCCATTGAAAACACCCTGGCAGGAAGGGAGATATTCCTAACATGCCACATTGTCCTTTGCTTTAGCTATGTACCCCATAGAGTTAAAAAAAAAACTCCCCAGGAATACCATGCTGAGGGAAGGGAAAAGTTGTCTGTCTCCTAGGCAAAGACTTCACACAGTGTTGAAAATACTGGGTCAATGCTAGAGAAAAAAATCATACCTAACTGGGGCTGTTTAATTATACAGACCTCCTTCCCTCTATTTAAATATAAAATATTTATATTTAATAACATAATGTAATATAGTAATATAAATATAAACCTCATGTCAGTACTCACTAAGATGGACTTAGGGAACACTGTGTGCTGAACTTAGGACCACCATGGATTTAGGGCCACAGACTGTGTGGCCCAATCAGCCAGATTCAGCTACCTATTCTTAGTAAATTAATTAAAAGAGTCAAATTAAGCTGGCTCCATTAATCCCAGCACTCAGGAGGTAAAGACAGCTGAGACTCTGTGATTTAAGGGAGCACCAAGACAGCCAAAGCTACATGGAGAATCCCGTTTCCACCCTCCCCATAAATAAATAAATAAATAAATAAATAAATAAATAAATAAATAAATAGATAGATGGATGGATGGATGGATGGATGGATGGATGGATGAATGAATGAATGAATAAATGAATGAATGAATGAATGAATGAATGAATGAATGAATGAATAAATAAATAAATAAAAACAGATTCAGAAATGGGATATTTATTCAATGTGGCCACATTGGGATTCAGGACAAGGAAATTCAGTGATCAATAGGTCTATTGTTGGGTCCTGGGATTCAGGACAAGGAAATTCAGTGATCAATAGGTCTATTGTTGGGTCCTGATATGAGGTTGAGGTTTAAATAGCAGGCAAGAGATATGTGTAATTAAGAAGTTCCTGTCAAAGTGTGGTCCTGGCTGTCCCTGAGTCAGCATTGCTTTGACTCTGGTCTTTCCTGTAGGGTCTGAGAAGCTGTGGTACTGTGAGAAACCCTCTCCCCTTTCTGGGAGAACAGTTCTTCCTCTGATTGGCTCCAGGCTTCAGCCTTTGCTTCTTCCAGCATGAAATTCCTGGAAAAATTTCACTTGCTTGGGGTGAAGCATAATCCTAATTAGTCTTATCAATAAAAACCAGGAGTCAGATTTCAGGGTAAAAGCTGAAAGATCAGAAAAGCAAAGGAGCCACAGTTACTTCCTACCTTTCCGAATCCTTAGCTCAGAAAGCGAGGAGATCCTATATCCACCCACCTTATGTGCCTATCTCCACCTCCATATTGTGCTGGGACTAATGATATGAGCCTCTCAAATGCTGGAGTCAAAGGTATGAGCCTCCCAAGTGCTGGGGTTAAAGATGTGTGTCACCATTTTGTGGCATGATTAATTAGTGGATATCTCTGTCCTCTGATCTCCAGACAAGCTTTATTTGTCAAAACAGAAACAAAATATCACCCAAGACTGGGGTGCTTTGTTTCAAGGAAGAAGCCAGAGTGCCAGAACTTCCTGCAGTGTATACTGTTACAACTAGGCCACCTTTGTCTCTCATCCCAGTAGGACCACAGAGAATAAGTCATTTTTCTCTGCTTTTCTTTACTGCTGTCTCTTCAATTGGTATCTTGGGGACTGGTAGTCACACTTAGTTTGATGGGGCTGCTAGAGCCTAGACTTTTAACCTGAAAACTCTGCTCTCCACTGTGGCAAGCCAGGCACGAAAAAAAGGTACCCCGGTTCCGGGTGGAGAAAAGAAACCAGAGGCATCTTACCATCCCATCTGGCCAGCCCCAGCTGCTTTCTACTGCTGTTTGGTAAAGCAGACAGACGCCATAGGCCTGGTAGACCCTGCTGAGTTCTCGCTGCTGACTGATGTCAGTGATCAAGACCTTACTCACCTCTCTCTTATCAGTCACAGGTTCCTCCGTGCTGTTCAGCTTCATTCTGGACTAATTTGAACTCCTGCAATTTATTGCATTACTTGACTTGGGGTCTCTTCTGAGCCATTAGGATTCTGCTGAACCATTTGGGTGATTGGCATTTGGGTGATAGACCCAGCGTTTATCAACTCAAATCCTACTGAACTATGTGGGCATCTGTTGGAAGCTGAAATTGTGTTGGCGATAACTGACAGTGAAGGAATATTAGAGAAACAGAGAAGACATCTACTGTAATTTGGGTAGCCATGAAAAATAGCAAATCTGTACTATCTTGATGCCTTCTAAGAATAATTAGATTGGGGGAGGGTAATCAAGGGCAACAGAAAATGAGACATCATTAAAAAAATACTTTGTGTTAATTAAAATACCTTCAAATAGTACATTTGAGACAATGTCTCATTATGTACTCTGGATGATTCACTATATAGACCAGGCTGGCCTTGAACTCACAGAGATCTGCCTGCCTCCATCTCCCAAATGATAGGATTAAAGATTTGCACCGTTATAGCTTGCTTAAAATTTTAAATTAAATTACTGGTATGGGTTTTTTTTAAAGAATATTTATATATGCAATATATAAATGAGATATTTATTAAGGGTACAATTTACATAAAAAATAATGTTGAATTAACACACCCACACACAAACAAAACAACACACACAAAAAAACCTGTCTTCCCCAAGGGGATAGGAGATAGTTTATTCTAGAGCCAAATATGAATGACTATGGTCTAAAAACATTGACTTAGGTTGTCCTAATTTTCATGTTCCAACATGGGATTAGTTTCATGAAGTTTTTACACTAACAGAGCAAAGAAAGTCGTAATCAAGACACTTTCTAAATACATCAGTGGAAAGACCAAAGAGGCAGGTTACAGCAAAGCAGGGAACCCTGACAGGGCCCAGATACTCTTACTCTTGGGGTTGGTGAGAGCTACTGGTAAGTTAAAGCATTTCAGAAGGTTTTACCTGCAAGTCACAAGGATGTTAGACCAGACCCAGACATGGAAAAGGAACCCCTAACAATGGCCTAAAGCCCTTGTAGGATGGGAGCATACAATCAGGCCATATCCAGACTACAACTATTGTGGATTAAAGCACCCAGGAGATGAGTCCCAATTACTTTACAAATTATATTTGTTCTCATTATAAGGCGGTCTTGGCACACATATGTGTTGGTAGTCCACATGACATATTAAATTATTTCTAAATCTCAGGGTTATAACCCACCCTGAACAAGTTAAAGGGGGCCCATTTAGGACTCTAGGTAGTTAGAGAAATGATCCCCAAAGCAGATACAGGAGGATGTGACCAAGCCACTGGATGAAACAGCAAAATTTGAGTAGACATCTGACTCACCAGTGTGGATACAATTGCCAGTATAACTTCTTGGTTATTTGGGACAGGTTGTTTAAAAAAAAAAAATGGGTAGCATTTGACATAGCCATGATTTTCCCCTTTAGCTGCGTGCCTCCTCTGTCTAGACTCAGCCACTATTGGCGACTGACCCCCCTCGGCCCTGCTGTCACCTATTCCCTGGCAGCTGGCTCAGACAGAAAGGCTGCTTGGGAAGGGCTAACTCAGCCAGCCATCCCTGCCCATTACTTTCCTTTCCCCTCGGTATAACTGTGACTACCTTCCATCTTTGAAAGTGTCTCTCACTCCCCTGACCTCTTGCTAATTTTCTGACTTCTGTGGATATTCCACATATCTAAAGGTTTGAATCTAACACCAAAGAAAGAAAGAAGGGAGGGAAGGAGAGAAGGGGGGGAGAGAGGGAGGGGGAGGGAGGGAGGAAGTAAGGAAAGAAGAATTTGTCTTCTGTATATGGATATCCAAGTTACCTCACTCAGAATAATTGTTTTCAGTTCCATTCATTTACCTGAAAATTTCATAATTCCTTTCTTCATAACATCTAAATAACACTGCATTGTATAATAAATATATGACATTTTCACTATCTACCTATGGTTGACATCTAAGCTATTTCGATTTTCGAGCTATTGTGAATAGAGCAGCCGTGAGCACAGATGAGCAAGTCCTTCTGTAGTAGGACATGGAGTCCTTGGGATATATGGCCATGAGGAATATAGATGGATTGTGTGTTATATCTCTTTCTAGCCTTTTGAGGAACTTTCTCACTGATTTCCACAGTGGTTGCACCAGTTTGCATTCCCATTATCAGTGAACAAATACCCTTCTTATCCCTGCCAGCATTTTGTGGTCATGTTTTGCTTTTATCTTAGCTATTCTGGTTGAGATAAGATAAAGTCTCAAAGTAGTATTAGCTTGCATTTTTCTGGTTGCTAAGAATGTTGAACACTTCAAAAATTACTTTCAAATAATTTTTATTTTTTATTTCATGTGTGTTGTCTGTATATATGTGTACCAAATACATGTCTCATCTCCACCAAGGCGGAACAAGGGTGTCTCGTCCCCTGGAACTGGAGTTGCCTGTGGTTATGAGCTGCTATGTGGGTGTGGAAGACTGGACCTCTGCAAAAGTAGCAAGTGCTCTTATTGGTTAGCCATCTCTTCAGGCCCTGTAGAATTTGAAAAACTTCTCAGCTATTTGTATTTCATCCTTTGAGAATATTTGCTTAGTCCCATGCGCCACGTTTTTTTTAAAAAAGATTTATTTGTTTATTATGTATACAGTGTTCTGCCTGCAGGCCAGGAGAGGGCAGCAGATCTCATTCTAGGTGGTTATGAGCTTGAATGGTCAATCCCATGTGGGTGTTGAGACTTGAACTCAGGACCCCTGAAAGAGCATCCAGTGCTCTTAACCTCTGAGCCACCTCTCCTGCTCCCATGCCACTCTGACATTGGTGTTTTTCTCTTTATTGTCTTTCTTCATCCTTTTTTTATTATTAAATAAGGGGTCTTTATGTAGCCCTGGAACATGCTAGGTGGACTAGGTGGGCCTTGAACTCACAGAATCACCCTGCCTTTGCCTCCCACGTGCTGAAACTAAAGGCATTTTTTATGCTTAGCTTTTGAATTCTTTGGCTATTCTAGATCCTAACCCTCTGTCAGAGGTGTAACTGGTAATGATCCCCCCCCCATATTGGGGGCTTCCTATTTACTTGAATGGTGGTGTCTATTGCTATATAGACATTTTTCACTTTCGTGATGTCCCATTTGTCACTTGTTGGTCTCAATGCCTGCACTACTGGGGGCCTGCACAGAAAGCCCATCCTGTGCCAATGAGGTCAAGCATATGCATTCCACCCCCACTCCCCACCCCCCTCCTTCTTTCCTACCAGTTTTATGAAATCAGATCATATGTTGTGGCTCATGATCCGTTTGGAGCTGAGCTTTGTTCGGGGTGAGACATAAGGATTTCATTTCATCCTTTCTTTTTCTTGTAGCCATTCGGTTTGACTAGCACCGTTTAGTGAAGATGGTGTCTTTCCTCAAATGTGTATTATTGGCCTCTTTGTCAAAAATCAGTGGCTTAAGCCAGGCAGTGGCAGTACATGTCTTTAATTCCAGCCCTCGGGAGGCAGAAGCAAGTAGATCTCTGAGTTCAAGGCCAGCCTGATCGACAGAGCAAGTTCCAGGATAGCCAGGGCTATGCAGAGAAATCCTGTTTCAAGGCCCCTTAACCGCCCCCCCCGCCCCCCAAAAATAGTGGCTTTGGGAGTGTGGGTGTGTGCAGGTACCCAAATTTACTTCATTAGTCAGTGTATCTATTTTTATGCCAGTACCATGCTCTCTTTATTGCAATAGTTCTGTGGTGTAGCTTGAAATCTGGAATGTGATGCCTCAGGCAGATGGGGTTTTTTTGTTTGTTCGTTTTTTGTTTTTTGTTTTTTGTTTTTTTTTTTGCTTTATTTTTGTTCTGTTGTTCAGGACTCTCTTCTCCTCCTCTTCCTCTTTCTTCTTCCTGTCTTGGTTGTTTTAAGTTTCCATATGAAATTTAATATCATTTTTTCCTAATTTCTGTGAAGAGTTGCTTGGGAATTCTGATGTGGGTTACCCTTGGTAGGATGACCATTTTCACAGAATTAATCCTGTCCGTCCCGAGCATGGGAAGTCTTTACACCTTCTCGTATCTTCTCTAATTTCTTTTTTCAATGTTTTAAAATGTTCACTGTACAAATCTTTCCTTTTGTGAGGCTATCGTGGGTGGTAACGTTTCTTTGATTTCTTTCCCGGGATGCTTTTTGTCTGTGAATGGGAGACTAACGATCGCTATTGTTAAACAATGCTAGAAGAGTCCATTAAAAGCGTTCTATTAAAGCCCTCTTTTGAGTTTTTTCTCACGATATTTCCAGAGACTCCTAAAATATTACAGGCTGTTTCTGTTTTCCTTGGTTGCTTCCCAAGTGTGGAAGGTAAACACCCCCCACCCCCCTCCCCCCCACCCCCCCACCCCAGCCCCACCCCCGCACGCGCGCACTTCAGTCACAGGGCTGGACCGGACCTGAAAGCCTCCTCCCTGAAGACTCATTTCCATAGTACCAATGATGTCACAGAATTTCTGAAGAAGGGAACTAACCGATGAATGTATCCAACTACGACACCTACGTACCACCACAATGACCAGTACGGCATGATAACCATAGGGATGCAGTAGTGTCACACATATCTTGGAGGTAACCAACAACTCTTTAACCAAACATAAGAGCCACCCAATAAGAGAAAATCATGTCTGGAACTGGAAACCCAGCTAACTACCCAGGGCTACTGAAGTCATAGATCTTGGAGAAGAACCTACAACTATCATGTTACTAAATGAGCACAATCCCTAACTGCATTGCAAATATTTGTTTTTATACCCAGATATAAGTGGAATCCTCAGTCCCTCACCAAAAAAACCCCCAAAACTTCTCTTTGCAATAGATAAAGTGTAGGGGGATTATGTTGTCCAGTGTAAATAATTATCCCATCCACTGGTTTAATAAAAAGCACTGATTGGCCAAAGGCAGACAGGAAGTGTGAGCATGGCTACCAGACTAAGAAAACTCTGGGAACAGAAAAGAATGCCAGAGAGAAGCCAGAAGAAGCAGAGGACAACTATGCTGCTCTGAGAAAGGTACCGAGCTGCATGGCTGAACAGGATAAGAGTCATGGGTTAGTTTAAGGGTAAAAAGTTAGCAAGTTATATGCCTGGGCCTTAGGCCGATTGGCCTAAAATTAATACAAGTATCTGTGTGTCTCTGTGGGTCTGTGGGTCTGCGGGTCTAAACCTTGAGGCTAGGTCTGAAAGTCCGGGCCAGAAACCTCTTACTACAATAAAGGTTATAACAGAAAACCACAACCAACACAAAGGTAGAGTTTTAGAACCTAGTAATTCCAAAGAATACATCTTCCATACAATTCCTACATCTAAGGCTTAGGTATCATTGCAGAAAAGGGGACAGAAATAATATAATAACCAGAGGACCATGGAGTTTGCTGTGAGACTGTGCCTTATACTGAGTTACAATAACTCCATAAGGGGCTGGAGAGATGTCTCAATGGTTAAGAACACTGACTACTCTTCCAGAGGTCCCTGGTTCAAGTCCTAGCACCCGTGTGGCAGCTCAGACTATCTGTAACTCTAGTTTCAGGGGACCGAAAACTTTCCATGGCACAACACTAATACACGTAAAATTTTTTTAAAAAGAAAAATAACCTCATAAAGTCTCACTAACATGACTACCTACACATGAGCTGAATAAGAACAAAAATAGACATACCAAAACCAACAGGGGAGAGCCCGTGAGACTTCAGTCCTACCCAAAGAACTATAGGCAACTAAGGAATGACGAGAATGAAGGAAACCGTCTTCCCCAGAAAGAACACATCAATTTTATATGTGTAAATAATGGTAATTAATGGAATAAAGGAGGCCATGAATTTGAAAGAGAGCAGGAGAGAAAGAGAAGGGGCTGAGGGAGGGGAGAGAAGACCGTATTATAATCTCAAAAAGTAAAGAAAAAAGACTTTTTAAAAAGTTTTAACAAATTACTACAAAAGCAACAAAATAACAGGAAATAATACATACTGTTCATTAATAGTTCTTATATTAATGGTTCTCAGCTCTCTAAGAGACACTGTAGTCAAAAGTTTCTGCCCCACTAGAAACTCTCAAATTCCCAGCATCTACTTCTTAAATAATTGACTCAGAGACTTAATATCACTTATAAATGCTCAGTCAGTAGCTCAGCTTATTACTAACTAGTTCTTATACTTAAATTAACCATAATTCTCCAAGTATGGTCACCCCACCAGTATTTCCCGCCTGGCCACTGGCCAATCAGCATTTTATTAAGCTAATACAGTGACAAGTCTTGACAGTGTCCAAAAGCATTATCCCACAGCAAGATACAGAACTAACACATTGGAATAAAAACAGAAACTTTTTGTTGCCTCCAAAAATATACCACACCATCAATGATAGTTACCACTTTAGGGAAAAGGGTGGAAAAAGACATTTCAAGCACATGGAACTAAGAAAAAGGGGAGTGTGGCTATTAATAGATGACAAAATAGATTTCATAACAAAACTAGTCAGTAGAGATCGGAGAGATCTTCCTACCCATTAAAAAATAATCCACCAAAAGGATATCTAAATCTTAAACATATGCACACCAAACACAGGAACACCCAGTGTCATAAAAGAAATATTATTAAATCTAAATCTACTGGGTAGCCACAACATAGTGATGGTGGTGGCTTCAAGACCCCACTCTCCCCGATAGACAGGTCATCCAGAAAAACAGAGACTCTGGAGTTAAATGAAAGCATAAGTCAAACAGACCTAACACATCTACAGGATATGCCATGTACATGGTTGATCTTCTCAGGAGCACTTGGAAATTTCTGCAAAATCAAATGACACGTTAGGTCACAAAAGAAGCCTCACCAAATGCAAGGAAATTGAAATCACATCCTGCATTCCATCTGACTGCACTGGAATAAAGCTGGATGTGAATAGAGCAGAAGCTATAGAGAGCACACAGACACATGGTAACTGAGCAGCACGCTATTCAGTGATAAATAAAGAATAAAAATCAAGAAGGAAAATTTAAAAGTCCTAGAACTGAATAAAAATGAAGACACAAAATAACAAGATGAATGGGACACTGTTGCACAAATCCTAATTCGCCTTATAATTAAAATCTGGAGCCAGATATTGGGGTAAAGCTGAAAGATCATAGAGACAAAGGAGCAAGTCACTAGAGAAACTTCTCCCTACTATTGAATCCGCAGGCAGAAAGGGGAAGACCCAGTCTCCACAAATCCTCAGACTGAATGCCTTTGAGTCCTCACACAAAAGGGAAGGGAAGAGAAGCACAGACAGAGCAAACTCCTGTCTCCTCCCACCTTATATTCCTTTCTCTCCTCTGCCACATCACTTCCTGTCTCAACCTTCCTAGCGCTGGGGTAAAGGCATGTGCCACCACTGCCTGGCTCTGTTTCTCCTCTAGACTGGATTAATCTCATGTGGTCTAAGGTAGCCTTGAACTCACAGAGATCCAGGCTGGTCTCTGCCTCCCTAGTGCTAAGATTAAAGGTGCCTGACCTCTATGCCTAAAGATCCCTCTGATCTTTAGGCAAGCTTTATTTCTTAAAGGATGCACAAAATGTCACCATAAGATACAGCGAAAGCAGTCCTAAAAGGAAAGTTTATAGCCTGTGTGCCTATAAAAATTCAAAGAGCTTAAAAATTCACAACTTAATGACATGTGGGGATATGTTTCAAATTTAATAAAAAAACAATCTACAATATCAGAAGACAGAGCCATCTCTTCCAGTCTTTGTTTGTTTTGTTTTTTCTGAGACAAAAGTTTTTTGTGTAACAGTCCTGGCTGTCCTGGAACTTGCTTTGAAGACCTGACTGGCCTTGAACTCACAGAGAGCCTCCTGCCTCTGTCTTTCAAGTGCTGGGAGGAAGAGCATGCACCACCACTGCCTGCCTGGGAGCCTGGAACTTCCTCTGTAAACCAAGCTGGCCTCAAACTCAGATCTGCTGGGCTAAAAGCATAGGTCACCACTCCTGGGATATTCCCTGTGCTGCGATTAAAGGTGTGAGTTACCACTGTGTGATCCTCCTAGACTGACTGTGGGTAAATCCCTCTGGTATCTTTGTTTTTTCTGAATGACATTCAGATGAAAAACATCTGCCAGGTGGGCAGTCCTGTTATCTGAAACCCTGGTGTATATCTATTTGGTTTAAAGAAACACTTTGTTATTATGGGATGTGTTGACATACACCTGTAATGCCAGCGCTCAGGAGATGGACACAGGAGTTAGAAGTTCACGGATATTTTTGGCTACAAAGTGAGTCTGAGGCCAACCTAGGCTGAGAGTCTGTCTCAGAAATAAAATAAACAAACAGAGAGAACCCAACTTCGTGACTCCTGTCTACCCCGACGTTGTATGAAGGCACTACTTGTAACAAAATAATATGAATAGGATGTTTTTAAAGATGCTAGAATACCCCCAGGACAGACAGAAAATCGGCTCCAGATGAGGCTGATCAAAGAGCATTCTAAATCATTTGTTGCTTGAACTTAATATAAAAAGGGGTTTTATTGACACTGACTCCTTAATATCTCCTAAGACACTCCCTGTCTTAGGATTTCTATTATTGCTGTGGAAAACAAGAACAAAAACAAAAAAAACCAAAAGCAACTTTGGGGGGAAAAGGTTTATTTCAGGTTAAGACTCTCAGTCACATTTCCATCACTGAGGGGGGAAGTCGGGGCAGGAACCTGAAGGCAGAAGCTAAGGCAGAGACCATGGAAAAATGCTGCTTCCTGGCTTGCTTACTCCTCATGGCTTAATCAACTTGCTTCTTACAAAACTCAGGACCCCCACAGGAAGCTGTTTCCGTATTCATCAGTAATCATGGCAATGCCTTATGGAGATTCCTACAGGCAATCTGACGGAAGCAAGCATTTTACCAACTGAGGTTCCTCTAGTTCGTATAAAGGTAACATCATCATCATAATAAATCTCAGCCAGGACACTCTCTAGTGTGGGGTCGTCAGATCAAACCAACAATATCTAGAAACATGGAATGGCCAAAACCAAACCACTGGTTAATCAGTGATGTCTTCAGAGAAAGTTGTTCAAAGACCATGGAGAAAGCTGTCAGAACCAAATGGATTTATGCTTGGCATGGTGTGCTTGCCTGTAATCTGGAAGTTGGGAGACCACAGCTTGACAACAAGCTTGAGGCTAGCATGGACTTCATTGCAAGACCCTATTTCAAAGCCAGCAACAAAAATAGTCACTTATACTAACCCTACGCAAAGTAACCAAAAGGTTGTGTGGGAGGAAATGTTTTTTATGTATGGTTATCAGACACAGATCTAATGTGCCCTGACTTTGGCTCCCACTTATATTCTGTTTATATTTGCTTCAGAAACTTGTGTATTTCAGAAATTTTACAGCAAATGCAGAATGTCACCCTAGTTCAACTGTCTAAAACTAAAGAGGGAAAATTTAACTCCCTGGCAAGAGAGTAGATATTCTAGAGTCACTGTCCCTCCCTTTGGCCATGAGACTACATGGCCCTTCACATACGTAAAACTCAGGAATTAAATCTTTAAACAGTTTTTTTTTTTCTTTTTTAGAGCTGAGAGCCAAGCCTTGCCAGGTCTACCAGTGCTCTGCCACTAAACAAAACCACCACCACTCTTGGAAGTCAGAGCAAAAGCTTCCTAGAATTTCTTCTAGATAGAGTTCTTATAGAGAGCCAGGGCAAAGACAATGAATCTGTCCAGATGGATCCAGTCTCTGAGAATCCCTCCCCATTTGTCTTTTCTATGTTGTACTTACCATCTACTGGTAGAGATGTGAATGGCATTTTGGACACTTGATTTTCCAATTTTTGTTTCCCAAGCTCTAAAGAATAATCGGGTTTCACCTGTACCTTTATGTGTATATGTAGGGCTTTTATTTTTGACTTTCTAGTAATGTAAGAGGTTCCTTCTCCTCCTTCCCCTTCACCTGGGGGTTTGGCAACAACCAATCCTCACACTTTCTATAAACCTCTTTTCCACCAGGCTCTGGGATAGCAGCTGGATGCCAGACGGATGTGCTCCCTGGAGTCGGCTTTCCTAATTTTCCACTCTCTATCCTTGTAGATAACCTCTTCATATACAGCCACCACCACCATCACAGCACCGCCCTCCCGAATCACTCAGAAAGGAAGGGAGACGTTAAAGTCACTGCCCCTCTACTTAGAAGAAGACATCCGCCCTGAGATGACAGAAGATATATACGACCCCAGCTACCAGGATGAGGACGGGCCCCCACCCAAGCTGGAGTACGTCTGGAGAAACATCATCCTCATGGCCCTGCTGCACTTAGGGGCCCTGTATGGGATCACGCTGGTTCCCTTCTGCAAAGTCAACACCTTGCTCTGGGGTAAACACATTTTTAGGGGTTCAGCTATGGGCAGTGACCTCTTTGTGTCCAGATTTCACAATATATCACCACACCCTAACCTTTCTCTGTGGTTCTTTATAGAACTAACTGAGCACAGCCCAGCGAGATTGGGAAGTATCTCTTTTGTACCCTCTTTTTCTCTCTTCAGTGAGACAGGCTCTCGTGTGCCCCGGCTGGCTGGGAACTAGCTCGGTAGCAAAGAACGATCTTAAGTCTCTGGTTTTCTGGGTCTTCTTCCCAAGTGCAGGCATTACAGTGTCCATCACCATAACTATTTTAATCGATTTTTCAGAATTTCACTCTGTCCCCGAGGCTGTCCTGGAACTCTCTATGCAGTCCAGGTTGGCCTTGAACCCATGATAATCCTCCTGCCTCAGTCTGCTGGGATTATATCCTGAGCTACCATATCTGACAAAAGTAGCCTGGGTGATTTGTTGTTCTTTGTAATGTAAGCACAG
Organism: Phyllotis vaccarum; assembly: GCA_033318265.1. NCBI lineage: Eukaryota > Metazoa > Chordata > Mammalia > Rodentia > Cricetidae > Phyllotis > Phyllotis vaccarum. The sequence goes on along the minus strand of JARWLC010000004.1, from coordinate 17,427,194 downwards.
GACCTTGGGCGTGTTACACAGGTACTCTACCATTGTGTCACATCCTTAGGGGTACTTTAACATGAGAGTTGGGGACCAAGCCATGAAACCATGTTCAGGACACACTGAGAGGCTGCACTACAGCAATGAGACAACCTGCCCCAACAAATTTTTCTGTATGCATCACTTACTTGGCTGTCTGTCCCAGCCCTTCCTGCCACAGGAGAAGCAGGCCCTACCTAGGAGAGATGGGGGAAAGGTACCTTTCCAACTTCATGGGCTAAATGTTGAGCTCAGTCAGGGGATGCAGGAGCTACTACTGCAGAGGAAGAAAAGGCCTTGAGAAGGAAAGCACAAAAGAGGGTTAGTTATCCACACAACCATTCAGACCTAAGCCCCTGGCTCCATCATGCTGGTTGCCCTGTATAAGAGTGAAGCAGGCTCCCATAGCACCCAAGTGTACAAGTCAGTGGCTCTGCTACTCCAGGTAGGTCTTCCAGGAGCAGCACATACCAGTCAACAAGATGTTCTCTGAATATTTACATCACAGAAATGTTTCATGTTCTATTTTCTACCCGGCCTGTAGATGTCCCTTTCTCCCGAAGCTATATCATGCCCTGGAGCTCACACTTTGTAACACCATTTGGCTTTATCCCCTACCCGTCCTTAAAGCCCAGATTGACCCAGGGACCCTTGTTTTCTCTGAGGGCTGGTGAGTCAACTACTCCTGGAAAGTTTAGAGGAACAGAGTCAGGGTTGGGACTCTGGTTTCTCTCCCTCTCCCTCTCCCTCTCCCTCTCTCTCTCTTTCTCTCTCTCTCTGAATGTATTGGTGTAGACGAGCTAGTGCTATTCTGTGTGTCCTTGGCCTCTTCCATATTGTAGGTGGTGAAATTTGGGCCATTCTTTATGCATTTCATTGGAAAAAATCAATGTCCCAAGAAAACCCAACTTAGGAAATCCCTTTTCTTGGGATCTCGGGTTTTCTAGTTACCTTCTGAGGCAATGACACATTGTCAGAACCAGGAAGGCTGCGGATGAGAGGAATCTTCAAAGTAGTTTGATTTCCTGCAAACTCCTTCCCTCTCCAGCCTGAATCCTCCTCACAAGCCTCATCCGGTTCAATCCTGTGTTTGATCAAACTGCCTATTCTTGGCTACTTCAGGAAAAAGATAGCATCCAAATCCAAGACTGTGGTCATAGGTCTTTGGTACCCACCTCCTTTGTTGTGTGCTATCGTTTTGGAAAGGAAATTTGGCACACAGAACCTGCATGGTAAACTATTTTACTTTTGTCCCTGGCTATGGTTTGTAGATTAGCTCACAGAATGGCAGTTGAGAAATGCCAGTTGATTGAAGTCTCGGTTGGAATCTTTTCTTTCCTTTAGGTTTTAAAGGCTTTTATTGTTTTATCCCAAAGGAAAATGCATAATTAGCAACTTACTGTATTTGTGCCATTTTCCTGACTCAGGGACTTTGAGAAGCTTTTCTCCCCTTTTAGAACCATACAGTAAAGCCCTCTGGACTATGGCCTCTGAGGATATTGAGAGAGCACAAAACCTTCCCATCCCTCCCCTGAGGGAAAAGCAGTTTCACCATCAGCGTGGACACTTGCAATCTTTCCCAGGGTCAGGGAAAGGACCTAAGATATCAACAGAATAAAACCATGGCTCAGTGTGGGAGTGTGTTCCCACTCCAGGCTCCCTGTTAAAATGGCATTGTCTGTGGAGTCAACGTATGTGGGCAATCTGCAGCATAAAGCAAATTCAGACACTTTTTTGGCCCTCCTGCTTTGTCTAAAACCTCTTTCCTCCCGTGATTTCAGGGCTTTCCCTCACCTGGTTTCTCCACTACATGTACAGGCAGATCCTTTATATGGGAAGATCTCAGTCACCATACAGCCAGAGGCTGGAGATCATCTGGGGCCTCATCCCAATTTAGAATATGGCCAGCACTTTCCTGAGGACAGATGCTGTCTCTGGGTTTGTCCTGGGGACCCTATAGAAGGAACAGGATGGGACACAGGAGGCAGAAAAAAAATTGGAAAGAGACCACTTAGAAAATAGTTACTCTTGATGCAGAAGGACACACGGCAGTTTGTACAATGTTTGGTCTTCCCAGTCTTGGCTAAGTTCTGTAGCTCCTGAAGTTCCATGGTTTCCACATAACCCTCAAGTGTCTTATACTGCTTCCAACAAGCCCTTGGCCCCATGTCTCTCTGCTATAATCAGAAGAACAGACAAATACACCCAATGTCCTCTCCCCAATGGAGAGTCTATATGGTACCTCCTGATCTTGTAAGCTCTAAGTTAGGGTGCTGTGTTACTGGGAAATGTATGCTATGGCAGGAACTGGGGAAGATACTTGGAATAAAACCTAGTTTTAAACAGTGGATCCACATTTACCCGTGCTGTGACCCTGGATAAACACTTAGCTTTCAACTTCATCTACATACTCATCCAAAGAGACTTGTCTGATGACAAGGGGTACCCAAGTACAGAACCCTTCTAGCTCTGCTCTTGAGGACATAGCTGCTTCACCATCTGTATTTTTACATCACCTCACACATGGTATTACTAGGACTCTGACCCATTAGGATGTTCAGTGACTATGATAATGTTAACAATTGGTAAAGCTTGAGTCTCCAAGTAAGTGTCACTGTGTGCAGGGCTGACTTGCCCGGCAATCTGCTACAGGGCTGAAATGCTAAACTAGTGAGCAGGCTCTGTGTCCCAGGAGTGTCCTCTTTAGCTGAGGAGTCGAAGTTCAAATGGCTCTGACTGCCATTTTTCATCAAATATCTGAACATTCTTGACTATGGGTATTTAGGTTAGGAAGAGTAGTCAATGACCTTGAACCCCTCAGAGAAATTATCTGAAGGTTAAAGGGCTTAGGATCTGGAAAAATGTTCCTATGGTCTAACAATAAAAGCTAGACAGTGTTGATGACCTGCCTTCTTTCCAGAATCCTGCCTTTCTGCCTACTTTGTGCCTGGGTCTTCCTGACTCACATCTATTCCTAGGTGGAGTGGTTTGAGGTGCTGATGACTTTTTGAGGTGGTGAATGCTATATGATATCTCAGAGACCAATGTACATTGCTCTTCAGACCCTGAAAAGCTTACTCTGGCATCAGGAGAGTGTTCGGATGTATTTCTCTTGGCCACTCACTCCCTTGCTGTCCCCACAGCATCTGTCTACTATGTGATCAGTATTTTGGGCATTGGAGCTGGAGTTCATCGCCTGTGGAGCCATCGAACTTACAAGGCTCGCCTGCCCCTGCGGCTCTTCCTCATCATTGCCAACACCATGGCTTTCCAGGTGAGAAGCTGTTGATGTTCATTCTTGTGTCTCTGCTCTATGGATGATCCAGGGCAGAATGCAAAGTGGAGGACATAGCACCCAGAGAGGTAGTCTTCAGTGGTCCTTCCAAGTGCATGCTTGGTACAAAGCTCTCCACAACATAAGACACCTCAGAGTTACTGGTTCTCTAGCATAACTTTTTTTTTTTTTTTACCTCAAGTTCTCTGTGTTGTCACACAGTATGGCTGCTGTAGTCCTTCGGTGTAGAGGACCATAGAACATCATCTTCATCAAGACACTGACTATTGTTTCTGAAATATTCAGCCAACAAAAAGATCATGCTTCACTCTGACCATCTGAAGACCCTACTATGACAGGATTGGAGTGGAATGTATCACAGGATCAAGAACTCTCTCATTTCTGACAGTAAAAGCAAACATGTCTCTAGTTCCATGTGTTGGGCATGGTGCCAGCATCTGACACAGGCTAACTCCTCTAATCCTCACAGCCACACCAGGAGGTTATTGTTCTACCCACTGAACAGATAAGAAAACTGAGTCACTGTGCCATTAAATACACTAACCTTGTTATTCTTTCAAGGGCTAGCATGGTGGATAGGTCACACACAGATGATATTCTTACAAGTTTGTAATGAATAGATTGTAGAAAATTAGGGAGGCTGGGGGCCTCACTTAGCCACAGGCTGCTGCTTATAGTGTGGAACTTGACTTGGTTGATGAGGAAAAAGTACCAGAAAACAGATTATTTTGCCTCAGTGATGGCTGAGGTTTTTATCACGTGTGCAATCAGCTCTGCTCTGACAATTTATATGGTGAAGGCTCCAAGTTTCTGACTTTGGAGGGAAAGAGAAAGAAGAAAGACATTGACATATTCTTGAAGGATAAAGTCCGTAAAAGCCCCTGGGTCTTTCAGAAATGAACTCATGCTCATAGGTTATGTGTTGGTCCTGTTGTGCCAGGTGACATACCACCTGTAAAGGCACTGATGTGGACTTCTTCACCTTTCCCACAGAGCAGGGCCTTGGAGCCTGGGCCTTCTTATTTATAATCTCTCTGCCTCTAAATCAGATATCTCCAGAGGAACCCTGTCTCATAATACTTAAAAAAAAAAAGTCACCATGTTCTCTGCTAATGAAACTCTGAGCACCAAGACTCACCTTCCACTTCCCACCACAGCAACCCTGGGAAGCAACAGTACTTTCCTTGTGCCCTGGGCCTTTGAGTTACTTTTTCACATAAGCTTTGAGGGCCAGTGTGTCGGAAAGAGTGCTCCCCAGGTCCCTTAGGAGTCAGAGTCCTGGGACTCTGTGGTAGACTGAGAGTTCCGGCCCCTGCAGACACCTAGGCCCTTGCACTCCCCCAGAAGGACATCTCTCCTCAATACCCGGCTCCTCTTTCCTGTCCCTCCAGAATGACGTGTATGAATGGGCCCGAGATCACCGCGCCCACCACAAGTTCTCAGAAACACACGCTGACCCTCACAATTCCCGACGTGGCTTTTTCTTCTCTCACGTGGGCTGGCTGCTCGTGCGCAAACACCCGGCCGTCAAAGAGAAGGGTGGAAAACTGGACATGTCTGACCTGAAGGCCGAGAAGCTGGTCATGTTCCAGAGGAGGTGAGTGAGCGGGATGGAGCTTGAGAGGTTGGGTTTCAAGACCGACACATTTCCCTTGGCCATAAGAATAGCTGAATGAATTTCTAGGTTTATGTGATCAAAACCATCATTTCAGCCAAGTGTGGTGATCCACGCCATTAATCCCTGTGCTAGAAAGGCGGAGGTCGACAGACCTCTGTGGATTCCAGGTCAGCCAGAGCTGCATAATGAGACAGTCTCCAAACAAACAAACAAACAAACAAACAAAGCAAAGATACACTGAGGCCTGAAGAAGTGGCTCAGCAGTTAAGAGCACTTCCTATTCCAGAGGACCCTAGTTCAAATCCCAGCACCCATGTTAGGTGGCTCCAGCTCCAAAGAATCTGACACCCAATTCTAGCCATCACAGACACATACGCACATGTGGTATATATTCACACAGACATACATACATATACTTGAGTAAAGAAAATAATTTTTAAAAAATCTTTTAAAAAAAAAAAAGCAAGTCCATTGGCCAGATGTGGTGGCACATGTCTTTAGTCCCAAAACTTCAGAGGCAGAAGCAAGTGGATTTCTGTGAGTTTGAGGCCAGCCTGGTCTACAGAGTGAATTTCAGGATAGCCTGGGCTACATAGTGAGACCCTGATTCAAAAATAAAAACAAACGAATCATGTCAAATCCCAGTTTTTGATGGTTGGATGTCCTTCATCATGTTCCTTTCTTTCTGATCAGTTTTCATTAAACCAGTCAATGCAGCAAATATCCACTGACCTAGGAGAGTCACAGACACAGTGAATTCAGCTGAGCCCTTATGTTCCCGGAGCTTTCAGTCTTTAGGGTGGAGGGATTAAACTTAAACACCAAGTCACCATGAAGCAAGGCAAAATCCCGTGTGCACTGTGAGAGGCAGGTGACTGCAGGTGACTCAGAGAGAACAAGAAGGGATTGAGAAAATGTAGCATCAGAAACGACATAAAGACAGACAGAGAGCGTGAAAACAAACTAAAGCCTGGTGCATGATCCAGGGATACAGTCTGTCTCTTTGGCCTACAAGATATGACAGGAAAAAAAGATGACGGACAGACTGACATCGCCCTGTCTTAGACACAGGTGGGATTTACACATTTGGCAATGAGGAGCTGGTTTCGTCAGCAGCATGTGGCACAATCAGAGCTGTGCTCTGAAGGCCAGGTGAAGAAGAGGAGGTGCGGGGGGGGGGGGGGGGGGGGGGGGGGGGGAGGACATAAAACAGATGGTAGAGAGGGCTCAGTCAGAGATGCAAGGAAAGAACGCAGGCCAGGCCCCTGCCCAGACAAGGAAAACATGATGAGGAAGGGGCATCAATCAGATCTCAGGAAATCTACAGATCATTCTATTTGGAAATGATATTGGGACAAGACCTCTAGAGGGACAGAAAGGGCAGGTGACCCAGGACATTTACTATGCTTCCTGGAGCTTTTGTACAGCACAGGCCTTGAGGGAGGAGGTTAGCGAGAAATGGAGAAATGTCAAAGACCCTGACAGAAGAGAAAAGGGGGGCTCAGGAGCACAGGGAAAACAACCCAGGCATTCTCACAGGCTGAGGTGAGGGTTTGTTGGATAGCTAGCCTCATCCCTCTATGAATAAGAATGAAGACCTTGTTCTGTTGGCAATCTCAGCCTCAATATAAACTTATCTTGAAAATGACAATAATACTCTGTACTGAAAAGATTTTCCACCTCCATTTTTTCTTGATGGGGCTCCCACCCCACATCTGCACTCAAGGTGTAAGAGAGCAACAACCCCTCCCGCTGAGAAATGCCAGTCAGCAGACTCTTGTGATCTCTCCACCTAGGTACTACAAGCTTGGTGTGCTGCTCCTGTGCTTCATCCTGCCCACACTGGTGCCCTGGTATTTCTGGGGTGAAACTTTCCTACATAGCTTGTATGTTGCCACTTTTCTGAGATATGCCTTGGTGCTCAATGCCACCTGGCTGGTGAACAGTGCCGCCCACCTCTATGGGTATCGCCCTTATGACAAGAACATTGACCCCCGGGAGAATGCCCTGGTTTCCCTGGGAAGTCTGGGTAAGTGAGAAGTCTATGGCATTATCGAATTCAGTGGTCTCTTTTGCATTTCAAACCTGGGACAAATGAGGTGTCTATTTAACATATCAGAGCAGACCTGGCCTCCACCCCCGCCCCCCACATTCCCTACTCCATACTTGTTATAGGCCCCTCCTGGCTAGCACGCCCTGCCCCTACCCTAACCTCTCCAACCCAGGGGGCTGGGCTCCTCTTCCGGAAATCATCTAATCCTTTTGGTTACCCACTCTCTTTGTACCTCTGGGCCCCCAGGCTGCTGCACCTGGTTCCCTCCCTCCACTCTCCCTTCCCCTCCCTCCTCCCCCCATTCCAGCACTGCTCGGGCTGGCCACCTGGGCTCTGGACTCTCCCAGATGTCCCTGCCTCTGGCTATGCTCTCCCACATATCTACAAAGAACCTCCCCCTCCACCAAACCTAGTCATTCTTGTTCTTTCTGTCTGTCTTTCGGTCTCCTTGTTTGGCGAGCTGTGAGGGACACACAAATCATCTGTTTTTATGGTTCCTTGGTGTCTCACACCATCTACTGCAAAACAGGTGATATTGGGGAACGTGAGAGAAAGAATGAAAAATACTGCCTTTGACTGGAAGGTCAAAAACGGACAGAAAACCTTTCTCCAGTCATCTCCGATTCATTTCTCTGGGCTGGGCTGTCCCTGCCTGGGTCAAGAGATTCATAACTGTAACAGTAACATCAATGGAGAATGCTTAGTGTGTCATGACTAGCCATGCTATAGAGAGAAAAGGAAAGCCATGACTTTGTTCACGGGACTTAGAAGTGTGCCATCCTAAGTATGGGCTCACCTCCATGGTGTGTTTCCCACACTCCCATCACCTCTACTCAAGTCTCAGACACCCCCACCCACCCCCACTGTGCAGGTTCTTCCGTTCACCAGTGTTTAAGTAAATCTTATCACTTAAGCTATACCCTCCAGTTCTTAGGCTGCCATGGCCATGGAAATGCAATCACGTGGACTGAGATGTGGTCTCTAAATGATAAACCAACTCTCCCAGCTCCAGCCTCTTCATGACTTGGCTGCTGGAGGTAGCAGCCCCAGCTGGCTTGGTCCCTCCTGCCATCTGTCTACACCTTCTTGTCCTCTCACACTTCATTTCCCTGTTGTCTGCCATTCTCACCTCAATGTCTTCTTCCTCTCCTTTACCCTCTCTCCACCTCCCTCTCTTCCCTTTTGCCTTCATCCTCATCCTCCTGAAGGACTGGGGATTACACTTACAGCCTTGTAGAAATGCTCCCTCACTGAACTGTGTCCATTTCCACATGGTGAGTCAAGAGCTCACTCTGTAGTCTAGGCTGGCCTTGTACTCACTTTGTAGCTCAGGCTCACTGACCATTAAGCTATTTGCTCAGCTTATAAATATTTTTATACTATTATTATATAAACATTTATAAATATTTTTATTAAAAAAATTTTTACCTTGGAAATATAGTCTTTCTAATTTGTCTCAGCCAGACTTGAACTTTCTATCTCCTGGTTCAACCTCTAGATGGATGGGATCACAGCCAGTGCCAAATAACAATGTATAAACCCAGACCCCGGAGTCAAAGGCTTTACCTGTTTTGTTACATTTCATGATAAATCTTTCTATGCTTTTTTCATTCTATAAAATTTAGCACTTATGCATCAATGTTATCCATTCTTCAGTTCCACATATTTTTGTCTAAAAGAAAGTTAGAGCTTAATTTGTTCTTATTTTAGTTTTTTGAGACAGGGTTTATCTGTGTAGCCCTGGCTGTCCTGGGACTCACTCTGTAGACCGGGCTGGACTCGAACTCATAAAGAGAGATCTTCCTGCTTCTGCCTCCTGAGTGCTGGGATTAAAGACACGTACCACCACTATCTAGTGATTTTTATACTTCTTGAAGTCACAGTTTATATTTCTTGCAATGTATTTGTTGAAATGTTCAGTTAAATACTCAGTGTTGTAAAAAGAATACATTTTTATCCAAAATCAGGAATTTTAGAGAAGTCGGGTTTTCTAGAGCAATAGCACTTACAGAATGAATATTAAAATGACTCATAGGCTGTGATCCAGCACAGTCCAACAATGGCTGCCTATGAACGGAAGGACCAAGAATCCAGCAGTTGCTTTGTCCAGAGGCCAGATGTCTCCGCGGGTCTTGTTTATGGCCAGAATCCCAAAGAAATAGGCCAGTGAAGGGATAGACATGCTGTGGAGGGGGGAAGGTGAGAACAAGGTGAGGTGGCTAGAGAGAAGTAAGTAGACAAAGAATGAGAAACATCCTTCCTCTGCATCCTCACTAGGCTTCCAGCAGGAGGTGTGTCCCAGTTAGAGGTGGGTCTTCCCACCTTAAAGATTTCCAATGATCTAATTACGGAAAAAAAAAAAAAAAAAAACCCTCACTGGCGTGCCCAGTCTTTGGGGGGTTTTAGTTAACTCCAAGAATAGCCATCACAAGCCAGGCGTGATGGCATACCCTTTAATCCCAGCACTCAGGAGGCAGAGGAAGGCAGATCTCTGAGTTCGAGGACAGTCTGGTCTACAAAGGAGCTATAGGACAGTCAGGGCTACACAGAGAAACCTTGTGTGTCCATGTCCCCTCCCCTACCCTCCCACCCCCCATCCCACCCCCACCGAAAGAATAACCATCACATTGAGCCTGGCTGTGGGGCTGATGGGAAAGTGTAGTACATGCTACAGGGCCTGTGTGGTGATCAGAGGACATTTTACAGTTAATCCTATCCCTTCCACCTTTATGTGGGTCTGTTGTATCAAACTTAGGTTACCAGGCTGGCTCCAACAGTTTGTATTTCTTAGAATATGTTTATGTAAATATTTTATTAAATATTCAGTTTTATTTACCATAAAAGTAGCTAATTGTTACTCAAAAAATCAGAAGTTTCAGAAAAAATTAAATAGCAGGTGATACAAATTTTTTTCTTTATTAAAGGAGTTCTATTTTATGAACATCCCCCTGCTCATGAGGGTTAGCAGCAACTGCAGCCACTGTGGACCAGCAGTGGCTGAGAAAAGTCCCACCTCAACTGGGCCCCAGTTCCCCTGGCGGTTGCCTTTGACTTTTCGGTTGTATCTGCCTACACTCACAAGGCACAATATCACCATGGGGAAAGGTGTGTTGCCTGCTCCCCTTTATAAGAAACATAGACACTGATCTTCCTCTGGACTCTCCCCTCCTCATTGTATACACTCAGTCCAGGAGCCTAGAGCATCTCAGAACATATCGGCATTCTGGCATTTTCCAATATAAAATATTTCCCTAGAATAATTAGATTCATATCCTGTTAGCCTTGGAGACACATTTTTTTTTCCAGCATGCTTTCAAATGTTAAGGACAACCAGGGCTTCTCAACTCATTGCTTCAGAGTAGAAGGCAGTGGGTTAACCGTTCACTAAACAATGGCAAAGTGTTCTCTTACCCACTGGGTTGGAGGTGTGCCAAGAGCATGAGGCAGCCATCGCCAGCCCCCTAACTTCTCTCCTTGCTTGTCTTCCAGGCGAGGGCTTCCACAACTACCACCACGCCTTCCCCTACGACTACTCTGCCAGTGAGTACCGCTGGCACATCAACTTCGCCACGTTCTTCATCGACTGCATGGCTGCCCTGGGCCTGGCTTATGACCGGAAGAAAGTGTCCAAGTCTGCTGTCTTGGCCAGGATCAAAAGAACTGGAGATGGGAGCCACAAGAGCAGCTGAGTTGGGGGATGTCTTTGTTTCTGTTCCCAAAGACAGACGAACAGAGATTAAATAATGTTGTTTAAACACTGAAAAACACCATCAATGTTCTAAAGAATCTTGTTTCAAGAAAGCACTCTTGTAAAATATTTAATTATAAAAGGGCAAAAACTCTGTTTTATGATATAAGCAGATGTTCATCTGTTCTTAGGCCTCTGTTCCAGGACCTCTTATTACTTTGTCCTCCTCACCTCCTTTTCTTCCCCTATTGCCTTCCATATAAGCTGCAGGCAAGCAATAGGTTGGAAGGGACCTTTGAAAGCTCAGCAAATGCTTTAAATCAAAGGACTCCATAGATAACAGCATTTGCCTTAATCTCTCTTGAGCTTCAAGGTGGTGTCTCAAGCTAAAACTCCAGCCAGATCCTGGACATTGCTTGTTAACTACCATTGGCCATGAAAAAGAAAAACAGACAAGCAAAAGAAAATGCACACATGCACATACACACACATACACACACATACACACACCACACACACCACCACCATCACCACCACCAAAGGCAGAAGAAAGAAACCTGATAGAGTATTTTCTTTAATTTTGCTAAATACAAATAGACTAGATATTGTAACTGTAATTCTTGCTTAATAGCTATTTTGTTATATGTAATTTTGCTATGTTAAAATTGAAACCTTCCTTTTTGATTAGACAGAAATGGGGAGATGATATGGGAATGTCTTTCTATATACTGTGAACATCAATCTTTAAATAAAGGAGCTGTTTTGGCCCATGACAGGTGTGCCTGAGCCATAGGCCAAACAGCATGAAGTTAATATAAGTGTCTGAATCATTTTGGGGGCCTGATCAGCTGTGGGCAGCTAAGGGGTCTGGGGCAGCAGGTCTGTGGGTCTGGACCTCTGGCTGCCCAGGGCCAAGAAACCTTATTGTAACAGAAACCCAACCTTTCCCTGGCTCAGAGCTTGCATTGTGTCAAACTACCAGGGGAGAGAGTCAGCATGGTAGAAGTGATCCTCAAGTGGGGATGGTGTTCCACCGAAGGAATCAGAAAGTTCTTTCTGTGACTGGATCCAGCTGATTCCCAAGCAGACATGGAGCCCCTCCACACTGCATCCTTCCTTTCTGTCCTGAGCCGCAGAGCTTGGCAAAAGAAAATCTTTCCATTTCAAGTTAGAGATTGAGAGGATGGTGTTGGGAGGCAGATGCTTGGAGATAACTTTCTGAGGAAAAGCTGTTTGGATTGAAGACTTTCTGAGTAGGTGACTCGATGACCTTCTGAAACAGTTTCAAAGCTGGGTCCAACTTGCAGTTTGGGTTGATAAAACGAAAGAATGAAAGCAGTTAGGATTCTGTTCTAGCCTCTGAAGTCATGCCCTACCCTAAGTTCTGATGCCAATACCCATTTAAAAAGAATCCAGCGTAGGGGGATTATGTTGTTACATTGTAAATAATTGTCCCACCCACTGGTTTCATAAAAAGTGCTGATTGGCCAAAGGCAGACAGGAAGTGTGAGCGTGGCTACCAGATTAAGAAAACTCTAGGAACAGGAAGAACAGAGCAGAATGCCAGAGAGAAGCCAGAAGATGCAGAGGACAACTATGCTGCTCTGAAAAAAGGTACCAAGCCGCATGGCTGAACAGGATAAGAATCATGGGTTAGTTTAAGGGTAAAGAGTTAGCAAGTTATATGCCTAGGCCTTAAGCTGATCAGCCTAAAATTGATGTAAGCGTCTGTGAGGCTCTGCAGGTCTGCAGGTCCAAACCTTGAGGTTAGGCCCGAAAGACCAGGCCAGAAACCTTTTACAACAAATGCATTATCATATCACATCAGAGCAAACATAATCACAACAATGGCTTGTCTAAGTACTAAGAATATATGACTGAGTACTCGGTCCTGAATGCAGCATCCATAGCAACTTTTCTAAAGGTCAGGGAATATCATGGAAGAAGTAGCAGAAAGAGTGTTAAAGCCCAAGAGAAGGGCTATGATGGAATAGAACACAGCCTTCCAGGCATGGCATGCATGGCCTTGCACTCTTGAACTTCCAGTAGCTGTGGTTACCTGTAAAAGAGCTATCCAAGATTGAGCCTGTCCCTAGGAATAGAGCTCATAGAAAGAATGATAGCTTTTCCCTCCTCCCACTCTCCCAGTCCCCCCCCACAAAGCATCCACACTTCTGTAAACAAACTAGTTCCCACGGTCATATAAGAGATTCTAATGAAATTGTTTGACTATATAAAAATAAAAATTAAATTAATATACATCAAAATAGAAGGGGTATGGAGAAATGGTTTAAGGGATTGTTAAGAGCGCGATTGAGAACACCGCTACTCTTCCAGGGGACCTGGGTACCATTTTTAGCACCCATATGACAGCTCATATTCTCTGTAACTTCAGTTCCGGGGGATCCGGTGCCCTCTTGTAACCTTTCTGGGTACTGCCTAAATGTACACAGACATATATGATGCAAGCAAACAAAACACCATATATATATACACATACATATCTGTTTAAAGACAGGGAGGTATAAAGAGACTAATTTAGAAGATAAATTGACTGAGTAAGAACAGAAGCATAACAAGAGAAGAAACAGAGACCACAGGAGGACACAGAAAATCTGGCATGAGTGTCTTGGCTTCGTATGTTCCTCAAAGGACATAATTTAAAACAAGGTTTGAAGACCAAGTGATGCTTGCATTTTTAAATGTCATTTAAAAGTTAAAATCCCATGAGCTGGTTTATTTCCCTTGTCTTAGAGAACCTTCTTCTGTAAATGAAACTTCCCTACAGTTTTGAGTTAGGGACAAGACGGGAGTGCCAGGCCACAAGGTTACACGCATTCTGGCCTTAATATGTGTCTGCTGTTTTATACATTGGTGTTTGAGGTGTCTCCTGGGAAACATAGCATCACCACAGACAATTCTGGCCGTATTAGTTGTGTTTTAAGAGTCTTGACTCACAGTGAGTGAAAAAGGCAAACAAGATCCCTGAATCAAGGGCTTCTTTCCCTTCTGTGTTCCCATGATCTGACGTTCTCTACTCCACCATCCTTCCCTACTGGGACGGACCTCCTAGGCCTTTGAAACTTCGAGCCCCAGTCACTCCTTCCTCCATCATGTTGTCTCTAACAAAGCTGAGTCTTTTGTTTGGTCCTACCAGTGCGGAAGTAGTTATTACAGAACCAGTTGTTTGTTTGAGACAGGGTCTCCCAGGCTGGTCTTGAACTCACAGTGACTCCCTGTCTCTGCCTCCCCAGTGTTTGGATTCATTAGAGTATCAACACTAAACCACAGCTGAGTTTTAACAGGCCTGACATTTGCCTGACTCTTTCCAACAGCAGTCCACTCTCTCACAGTCTCTCAGCTCCTCAAGGGCACCGACCCCTGCTGGAAAGTCTCCCTGAGACCAGACAGTCAGTACACAATGAAATGAAGACATCTTAAGGGTATTGGGTTTTGTTTCTGCTACAGATCATGGATAATGCCACTTGAGTATGATGTCATATGAGTGTAAGTCCAGTTCTGTGGCCTATGTTAACTTGCTATGATGCATGCAAAGTCTTAATTTTTTCTCACTGGATTTAGCACAAGGGATTTTGATAATAATCACAAGGCACAAGAAACAGAGTGTGCCTTGGAGTTGCTAAGGACAAAAAGATCTTCCTTCTTGGGGCACTCAGCACTGTCAAACCCCACTACCTTCCCCAGGCTTCTCTATCCAAGCTATAAAGAAGCAGGTGGGCTAATAACTCCTGGTAGGTATGGGCCCATGTGAGGACCTGCTTTAAAAAAAAAAAAAAAACATATATCCAAAAGGTATTCATTCTGGTCTATTTCTCATAGGAAGCAATAATATTAGGTCCAGGAAAAGGAAAGTGAGTTCTTTTATAATGCCAGCAGAGGGCGCAAGACGCTCATAGCACCTCTTCTTTTTCTTAAGCCATCTAGATGACACCCCCTCCCCCAACACACACACACACACACACACACACACATTTTTTTTCTTGGTGTAGCTATTTAAAATGATGTAAACTTATCACAACACGAAGTTAGTCCTTTTAATGTGGACAGTTAAACAAGCTAGAATCACACCCCCATGCCACACTAGTCCTGGTGTGGTTGAGTTTTCAGGCAATCTACCTGTCTGGATACACTGATGGGTGCAGGCAGGGTTCTGTTGATAGTCAGGGAATTTAATATTGGAAAGTTTCTTTCCTTCATCCTTCTTAAGACTTTGGTACAAGCTACAGTAACTGTAAATCATTTAATTTTTCTCCTAAAGTAAAATGAAGGGCTGGAGAGAAGGCTCAGAGGTTAAGAGCACTGACTGCTCTTCCAGAGGACCTGAGTTCAATTTCCAGTAACCACATGGTGGCTCACAGCCACCTAGAGAGGGATCTGATGCCCTCTCTGGCATAAGGTTGTACATGCAAACAGATGACTCATATACATTAAGTAAATAAATCTTTTAAAAACATAAAAATAAAGTAAAAATGAGAAAATTAAAGGGAACAATTCTGTGGTGTTTTGTACATTCACATTGCTGTGGAGCCAACAACCTAGTTTGAAAACATTTTCCTTACTCCAAAGAGACACTACATCACCTAAACAATGACCCTCTCTCTCATCTCTCAAGCCCACTGCCCAGCAACCAATCTCTCTTTTTCTCTTGGTTTCTTGTAATATTTCACAGAAATCTCATCATACGATATGTGAGCTCTGCATTTGGCTTTCTTCTTCCAGTATGTTTTGTACATCTGTTCACAGCATAACATGATAAAAGCACTGGTTTCTCTTCCAGAGGCCCTGAGTTCAATTCCCAGCAGTCACATGGTGGCTCACAACCATCTGTAATGAGATCTGGTGCAGTCTTCTGTGGCCTGCAATTCTTTTTATTGTTCTTATTAACATCCCGTTGTATGTGAATAGAACAGTCTCTTTATCCATTTCCTCACTGTTGCCTGAGCCAGACTAGCTGGTCCCTCCTGGGCATTTCTCTCTGTCTCTCTGTCTCTCTCTGTCTCTCTCTGTCTCTTTCCCTCCCCCCTTCCAATCTCATCTCACTATAAGACTATAAGAGCCCTGCGGTTACAGATGTGTGCTACAAGAGTGGCTTTACCTGGGTTCTGGGATTTGAATCCGCTGAGGCACTTTCCCAGCATGGGTGGTTTTTAATCCTGGGGAGCAGTCTCCTTTCCTGGGCTAACCTATGTCACAGCTAAATTTGCATACATTCTAGCCTTTGTCTCTTTTCGGCAGACTGTAAAATGTACAGCCACAGCTGAAAAGGAAGTAGATCCCCACACTTTTGGTCAAACTATAAACAGGTCCGTTTTCTTTTCCCAATGTCTATTTCCTATTTCTTGGAAATACAGGTGTATCCGTTTCTCGCTGTTAACATAATACCTGACAACAAAAGAAGCCGAAGGAAGGAAGCTTTTTCCTTTTGGCTCACAAGGAAAGGCTTCTCAGGAAGGTATGCCAGCTCCACCAGCAGGAGAATGAGGTGATAGTGTGTCCGTAGTCAGGAAACGCTCCTGCCCAGCTGCCCAGCTGCCGGCGACCTCCTTTTGCCTTTTTAAATTCGGTCCAGACCCCAGCGTGTCAAGATGCTACCTCACATTCAGAGAAGCTCTCCCCCCTCCTCAGTCAGCCCATTCAGACACAGTATCAAGAAGTCTATCTTTTTGGTGAGTCTCAATCCAGTCAAGCTGAAAATTAAAATTAATCACAAGGAGGAAACTGAGGTGGCTGACAAGTTTATTGGCCTTGTGTGCCTGGTGACCCAGCTATGAACACTATGCACAATTACTGGAGTATCTGCTTCCAACTGACTCAGGTGTGTTAACAGAAGTGAAGCTTTGTGGTCTTGCGGTTCTTTGGTCCTTCTTGGGTCGCCAACCTGTTTTCCACAGTGGCTGACCACTGTCCTTCCCCACCAGCAGTGTTTAAAGCACACGCCTGACTTTGACTGCATTATCAAAACTGCCCCAGGACGGGTCTCCAGACTCCTTCCCTATGAAGTACAGACTAGGAGAAGTCGCCTGTTTAAGGCTGTTTACAGACGATCCCCCAAAGTCACTAAGGCACCCTCGCCACATCCACTCGTGGATCTCCATCAACTTCTTTCCTAGATACCTCCACTCGGCCCTACACAGAACTCCGCTTAACTCCTGCAAAGCTGGAGACTGGGGCAGAAGGAAGCAACTGTGCGCACTCGCTTCGGCCTGGCTCAGACGCACAGACCCCGCCCCGCTCCCACGCCCTGTCCCTGCCCAGGCAGGCCTTCTCCGCCCAGCCCGGTGCAGAAGGAGACAAAGGGAGAGGCGGGAGCCCCTCCTGGGGTTACTCTCGGTCAACACAGCGCCCCCCCTCCCTCCCCCCGGGTCACTAGCGTTCACTCGGCCCACAGCGCCTGACCCCGCGCAGCCAATCAGCGGCCGCGCTGCGGCTCTGCCCGCGCCGGCCCCAGTCTGGAGGTGCCGCCCCTGCAGTTTGCACCGCGAAGTTGCCATCCTAGATGGAGGCAGCTTAAGGATGCTGCCTCTTCCCGTCTATGGGATAGGACACGGAGCAGTGGCCTCTGTACTGCAAGCGGCCACGAGGCATAGGGCAACAGGGTTGGGCTTCAGGAGCTAGGGCATTAGCCACACATTTCTACAAAACTGGCTGGTGTGACCATCACCAAGCTATTTGTTGATAACTCCACTTGACGTTTTAAAGCGGAAGTATGGAGTAGCCACTTCAGAGGGCGAGGCTTCAAGAAAATGAATCTTACAGAGACCATTCAATATCTCCTCTCTATTCTTATTCCATAGCCTGCCTACTCCTTCAGTCTGCTTCTGGGTATAAAAGCCTGTCTGCGCTTCCAGCTTCTTTTACACCAAAGCATCTCAAAATTCTACAGAGGGCATCAAGAATCTCTCAAAAGTCCCAGTATAAACTGGATGTGGTGGCACACGCCTTTAATCCCAGCACTCAGGAGGCAAGGGTAGGCAGATCCCTGAGTCAGAGGTCAGCCTGGTCCGCAGAGCGGGTTCCAGGCAGGACAGCAGAGCTACAGACACAGAGAAACCTTGTGTCAAAAACCATAAAAGAGGAGGAGGAGAGAAAGGGGGGGGGGGGGAGAGAAGGAAGGAAGGAAGGGCCAGTAAATTCTGAGGGCATAGACATAGGTAGTGGACCCAGAGGGAGCCAGTGCCCATCAATTCCTGGCAGAGTCCTTACCCTGCAAAGTTGCCCATTAACGGAGTTTGAGGTAAGAACATGCGTGCGTGGGTGCGTTGCGTGTGTACCTGTGTAGTGTTGCCGGGTTAGGATAGCATTCAGGGTTCATGGGAAGGCCAATGTCATATTTTTTTTCTGAGCTAGGAGCTTTTCTCTACAGATGAGCCCTGGTTCCTTCAGAAATCATTTCTTCCTTCCTGGGAGGATAGGCAGGGTGGAGCTGTGAGTGGTCATTGCCACCGTGGCTTTTCACTCTCTCCTGTGTATTGTCCCCAGTGCCCAACCATTCACCATGTGTTGGAGTTTCCTAGGACTTGGTATTGTTGAACTAGAAACTATTCCGCGCCCACAGGAGCAACCCACTGGCCAGTAGAAGACAAGAAAGGAGAGAGGGGGAGAAAAAAAAGGTGGGTGCATAGAGGACAGACACTGAGCAGGCCACAATGGTTGGATATGGTAATATCAAAGTCTTCCACCAAGGAAGCCAGAATTGACAAATTTAGTATTAACTTTATTAAAAAAAATTATTTGACGTGTATGGGCATTTTGCCTGTATGTATGTCTGTGCACCACTCTAGAGCCTAGTGCCCTCAGAGGCCAGAAGAGGGTATAAAGTTACAAATGGTTATGAGCTACCACGTAGGCATCGGGAATTGAAACTGGGACCTCTGGAAGAGCAGCCGATGGTTCCAGTCATGGAGCCAGCTCTTTCGGCCTCACTTAACATTTTCTCATGGGGAAAGACAGGGATAGGATTTGGGGTCATATTATGTCAAGATCACATGTGATGTATGCAACATGATATTGCTCTGATTTGGCCAGGGCCTGTTCTATCCTCTTCTTTGCCTGGGGCTACGTAGGCCAGCTGCCTCTGCACACCTTGGCCCTTTTGGCAAGGGACAAAGGTGTATGAAGAAATAAAGGACTCAGCCATTCAATGCATTTAAATCCACAGCTCTGGGCAACAGCCTACACAGCGAGCTGAGCCTGGACAGTCACTGTATATATAGGACACAGGACAGGTTCTAAGTTCAGCACCTGACAAGCTACGTAGCCCCACACTCTGAAGGAGAAATCTAGCTTCAGTCAGTCCTCTGCAGTCTCGACTCTGGTAAGTTCTGGGCATCTGAGATCCAGTAGAGTTGCAAAAGGAGAAGGGATTTTTTTTAAACATGAGATATAGGCTTAGAAAACATGGGACCCCTTAGTAAACTAGTGGCTAGGCTCCCAGAAAGACTCTACATGCCGCTTAAACAAGGTCCCTGTGAATCAAAGCACCTAAAATCAGATAGACCAATGATCATGGTAATAATTGGGTTTGATAAGACAGATCAATATTTGATTCTGAAATTAATTGTACAGCAGTATCTTGTGAAGTAAAAGAGGTAGGCATGGCAAGGAGATAGGGTCGAATGAAGATAAGAGTTTCTCTGTGGTAAGGACTTTTGTTCTGGCAGTTCTGAGACTATCTGTCCACAGCACAAACTTGCTACCTTTTTGTTTTGCTGTATAAATTAGAATGTCTTTGCTTGTGTGTGAGATATTTTGGTGAATACTGTATGTGGCCCACATATGAGGCAGGAGAGAGTTATTCAGCTCTAGCTTGGGGGCTTCAGGACCCTAGTAGTTGTTATTCTTAGTGACAGGGTGGGACAACATTAAAATAGACACATCTGGAATATTTGAGACCCATAAGAAGAAAACAAAGATGGGATTCAGTCTCATGACAAGAATGCTTTGAAGCATAGGGCAAGCCTTTCTCCGTCCCGCCAACTCCCGGGTAATGACATGGAGATTTATGATTAATTATGAAAGCTCCACCTTAGCCTAGACTTGTCCACTGGGTCTTATAACTTAAATTAACCCATTTATTTTCATCTCCTTTCTGTCACATGGCTCGTTACCTCGTCTCTCTGTACCTGCTCATGCTACTTTCTTTGGGTCTGGCTGGTGACCCTGCCTTTCTTCCTCCCCAAGACCTCTCTGTCCCCAAAAGCTCCCTAACCCCTTCCTGACTAGCTATGACCATTCAACTCTTTATTAAACCGATCACAGTGACACATCTCCATACAGTGTAAAGGAATATTCCATAGCCGAAACACAATTTTATTCTCTATAGCCACATTTCTACCAAAATGAGTTGAACATAACACAGCTTTGAGATTTCATGTTTTAAAAAAGTAATTTGAAAGTATTAAAAGTTCATTTATAAAATCTTTCCTGCTTGCATTCACCTAATTAACTCATCACTAATATTTTTTTTAACTGTTCTTGGAAAGGAAAGCTACTCATTTTCCAAATTGGGTCTTGTTGTTTTGAGGAGGGGGTAGGATTACAGCATTTGACTCCATTGTTCAGGTTGGCCAAGTGTTCGCATACAGACCACCCTGGCTGTGAGCTCATGATTATCCTGCCTCTGGCTTCATAGTGTAAAGATTGCAGGTATAGCCAACCACCTCAGGGTTACGTTATTCTATGACAGATCTGGAAATTATCAAAAGTATTGGTGCAGGACCCAATAGCACTGAAATTCTGGTTCTCAGGAGGCTGGGATGGCAGGGTTCTGAGATTCAGATCAGATAATACAAGGCCTCATCTAAAAATCAAAACAATAATAATTCCTTGAATCATATAAAGCATAAGGTAAACACAGCCATTTCTTCTGCTTTCTACTTCCATGACTATGTTGTATCATGAAAATTCTTCACTGTGTAGCCTGCTTTTAGTTGGATTCTCAGTGTAATGGGACCTCTCCTCCAGCTAACCCCATTTAACTGGGCACGGGGACAGAGCCTGTCCTTAAGCTCCATTCCTCCCTGACCTACACTGGAAAACATAGGTTTCCCATGCTGCCTACCAAGCAGCAACTCTCTACTGACTTTCCACTCCCTCTTCTTACAGACCTCCAGCACCTACATGACCACCACAACCACTACCATCACAAAGCCTCTTTCTGGGAGGCTAAAGAATGAGGGAGAAAACTTAGAAAAGATTTTGCAACAATTGGGAGCAGACGTTCGCCCTGAACTAAAAGATGACTTATATGACCCCAGCTACCAGGATGAGGAGGGGCCCCCGCCCAAGCTGGAGTACGTCTGGAGAAACATCATCCTCATAGCCCTGCTGCACTTGGGGGCCTTGTATGGGATCACACTGGTTCCCTCCTGCAAGGTCTACACTTGGATCTTTGGTGAGCAGCTCCCCTGGTCTTGGGCCAGCACCTCACATTTCTGTTTGCTCTTTAAAGGGGAAACCCTTGACCCAGCCGTCTTCTGTATGGGATTCTTTATCCTTTTCCCTTTGGCCCCTGAGGGATTGACTGGGCTGGAAAAAAGAGCCTAGTTGGATTGGGATGCAAGAGTATCAGTTTGAGGACTCCCTTAACATGAACGCTGAGCCCATGTGTATGGTGGCTTGCAGAAATAGCCATGAGACAAAGAGCAACTGTCCCTGAATAAGCTTTTCTGTGTGAATTCCTTGCTTGTCTGCCTGTCTTAACCCTGCTTGTCACAAGAGAAGTAGGCCCTCCCCAGGTTCTGGACCAGGTGCTTCACGACTACATGTTGAACCCAGTCAGCACAAAGCAAATGAGGACTGAACAAAGAAGGTTGTTCAGACAACTCTTTGAACCTCATCCCCGTCCAGATGAGACTGGATTGCCTGGAAGGAAGATGATAAGGTTCCTACACAACTCAACTGCACAGATGTATGGCTCCCCTACTCCATGTAGGTCTCCAGGGTGCATCATATGCCCATCAAGATGTTAGAATGAAATAAGATTGCAGAAGTGTTTCATGTTCCATTCTCATCCAGCTGCTGCTCATCTCATCTCTTCAAGTGCTGTGGATGTTGAAACACCTAACACGTCTTCCCTGCCTTCAACACACAGTTCTTTGGCGGACATTATAACCCTTTAGTAGCCCATCTTTCAGGCTGCTGTGCTGAGAGAGACAGCATGTCCCCAACCTGCCTTAGTTCAGGCCCTCAGGGATGCTGCTCCTGGCATCTACAGATGTGCCTTGCAGGTGTTTTCACTTGTGACCCCTGAAGCTTGAGCAGGAAAAGCAAGCAGGACCTGTGTAGATGCAGGGGCACTTGCTGCTCTGGCAAGTTCTCTTCAGGAAGATGGTGGAATGTTGTCTAGAGCGGTGTCAGGTGTGGGTTCTTTATGGGCACTCTTTCTTGAAGGGTAGTGGTAGAAAGAGGCTAGGTGGCCAGATATTAGCTGCATCTGGTCCAGTCTTCCTAAATCTTATATAAGTGATGAGATTTGGCCTCTGGAGCCCCACTTGGATATTTTCCAGTTGCCTCAAGATGCTGCCCCAGAGTGGCCTAAAGCACACTTTCAGGCCAGGTATAACTTGTTCTTATCACATGGTGCCACACTCTCACATATAGCAGGTGGTTTATCTGTAGATCAAGGATCGTGATTCTGCTGAGGCAGCTGGGAGATGTCTGTCCTCTTCTTCCTCTGAGAACCCCAAACTTGAGCTGCAGCGTAACGAACCCAGAGCATGGATAACATTCCCCAATAGGCTATAGTCTCCCCTCTCTCTTCCTTCCTAGGGGAGAAGTCTGCTAGTTCCCTCCGCCTTGGGCCCCCCTTGTAGGCCTCATTCAGTTCAATTCTAAGCCTGACCAAACTGTCTGTTTGGCCTCAGCTCCTAGCACAGGAAGTGGAATGACACCCCTAAGCCAAGGTTGTGTTTGTTCTATTTTTTTGGTATCTCTCCATTAGTAATATGTTGTTTTTTGTTTCTGAAGGACATATTATACAATGTGTGGGATCTCCAGTCTTAGAGATCTGAGCGAGGATCCATTGTTTTCATCTTACCCTTAGACTATTGTACATGGTCTTTTGGTTTGTTATTATTGTTGTTTTTAACCAAGGTCCAAGCTTTTATGTGAGTGCCACCAATGAGAGGAACAGATGGCTACACTTGGTGTCGCTTCCTCACCATGGATTATGTAATGCCTCTTGAGCTGTAGTCTTTGAGATAGGACAATGCTGGTATGCTCTGTTGTCCCAAGTACGTGCCAGAGCTCGAGCAGAATAGATTGTTGTCAGAAACCCTTGCTGCAAACCATGGTTCCACTTTTATCAGTCTTGCCAGACTAGAAAAACATGTCATTTAGCCCATGCATTTTCTCAACTGCGATGTCATGTTAGGAGCACCTGAGTCATTTAAGGTATGCAGTGAATCGTGAAACTGTATTCAGGACTGCCTGTCCCTGATGTCGCCACCCTTCTGCTACAGTAATGACAAGCTACTGTACTGACTGTTATATATTCCCAGCACTGCATTTCATGTATGTCCCTTGACACGGGAATCTGTTCTAATTAGGCAGTGCCCAGATTTACCAGGCTCATTAACACACATGTTTATGGCCCTTAGTACTGTGGGCACAGTTGATAGCCTTCATTACTTTAGAGCAAGTTAGCCAAAGATCAAAGAACGCAGGACCTGGCACAATGCTCCCACAGAAGAACAATGGCTGGAGTCCTGTTCTCTGACCTACTTCCTCAATACCTGGGCCTCCTTAGCTCATCTCCATTTCTGAGTGGATAGTCTGTGAGGGGATGGTATTCCCTTCAAGTGGTGAACATTTTTCAGCCTTAGAGAACATAGCACCCCTGAGATAGTTAGAGACACCCCAAGAGGACAGAGGCAAAAAAAAAAAACTCCTCAAAGACCTTCAGTTGGTTACTGGTTAAGAGCATGACATGTGCTTGCTTACACTCCTGTGCATTATTTAGGCAGCTACACTGGCTTATTCACCTAGAGTTCTTCAGGGAGATGACGGGTCTCTCTGCCCACATGCTGCCACTTCGGCAAATCAATAAAGGCATGGCTCTCCATTTGTCCATAGAGCTGCACAAGTCACAAATGTCTTGCCTGTACATCCATATATTGGATATGTCTCATTTCTATTGCTTTAGTGTCAAAGGATCCTAATTCTATTTATATTCCTAGGATTCATGAGAAAAGAGGTCCCCACCCCAAGCCTTACAAAGACACAGTGGAGCCTTGGAAAGGTGCTCTAGCCTTCTTAGCAGATGAGCTTTCCTGGTGGTGATCTCCACTGTCTTTCCCTGCAGTGTATGTGACCTATGTATTTACTGGCCTGGGCATCACAGCCGGGGCTCATCGCCTGTGGAGCCATCGAACCTATAAAGCACGGCTGCCCCTGAGACTCTTCCTCATCCTTGCCAACACCATGGCTTTCCAGGTGAGAGTCTGGATCTGCTCAGTTCTGTGTGTCACTTCTCCAGATGATCCAGGGCAGACCAGAGAGAATCAGTGCCCTGAGAGGGGCCATCAGGGAGGCCATTGCTTCCCCCAGTCTTCTGTGGTCATCTACAGTGTGTGCTTAGTTAGTTCTGAGGTCCACAGAGCATGAAGTACTTACAAGTCACCGGATAGGGAGACAGGAGGAAAGGGTATCTAGTTACTGCTGGGTCATTTTTGACCAAGTTCCTATGCTTTCACAATGTGTGATGCAGTCCTTCAGTATAAAAGGCCATCCAGCATAGTTAGGCCTGACCCTGGTTTTCTAAGTCATCAATAAACATTAAACTTAAACTTTGTGATACCTGACTTAGGATCCCAGCATGATGGGAATAAAAATGAAGTGTTACAGACCCGAGGACTCTTGTTTCAGATAGTGGCCATGGCTTAGTTAATGGCACTGTGCCTGCGTTTGGCATAGTTGCACTCATTAATTCCTTGGGATGGATGTCTTAAGAGGTGGGCACTGTTATTACCCAATGATGCTATTGTGTTAAGTAGTAGTTTCATAGACCAGCATTGGGATGCCACCTGTGGCTGCCATGCTGGCAAAGTCAGCTACAGAAGCTATTTGGGGCATAAGTTTATAGCTCAGAAGGAAGGGAATTAGAGAAGGGAATTTTCACTGGTATTAGGTGATTGCAACGGGCACCGGATCGCTTGTCATGTGGGGGAAGGGCATCAGTGTGGGGCTCATAGTGGGGTAGAAGAAACAGGAAATAAAATTAATTTTCTTGCATAGTAATATTGGAAGTTCCCAACTTATGTGTGTAATCATCTCTATCCCAGCAGTTTATACCCTGAACTTTCCTGCTCTCTGTGGAGAAAAAGGAAGAGGGTGATGTTATTAGTGTATAATTAAAGGGTTAGAAAGAGTCCCACATAAAATGTCCTTAGGAAATGTGCCCAAGCTCATAAGTTACATGCCTGAGTTGTTACTAGTCCACTAACCAGTCATTGTGAACGTATCAAGACAGAGCTTCCTCCATCTGTATTTATAGACCAACACTCCAGGCCCCAAGGCCACCTACTTCTTATTCACCACCTTCAAGGATTAGACCCTCCATTAGGATCCTGTACAACACTCTTTGCTTGAAGAGCTGCTGTTCATTGCTAAGGAAGCTGAGGGCTGTGACCTACCTGCCTTCTCCCTACTGCACAGTCTCAGGAAGTAACAGTGCTATTTCCCGAGTTGCTTTTCCACAAAAGCATCAGGGCAAGTGTGCAGAAGGACCCCCCCCCCACACGGTCCTCCTTGGGGGACAGTCCTGGGACTCTGTGGTAGACTGAGAGTTCCGGCCCCTGCAGACACCTAGGCCCTTGCACTCCCCCAGAAGGACATCTCTCCTCAGTACCCGGCTCCTCTTTCCTGTCCCTCCAGAATGACGTGTATGAATGGGCCCGAGATCACCGCGCCCACCACAAGTTCTCAGAAACACACGCTGACCCTCACAATTCCCGACGTGGCTTTTTCTTCTCTCACGTGGGCTGGCTGCTCGTGCGCAAACACCCGGCCGTCAAAGAGAAGGGTGGAAAGCTGGACATGTCTGACCTGAAGGCCGAGAAGCTGGTCATGTTCCAGAGGAGGTGAGTGAGAAGTGGGGGTCAGAGCCCAGGGCATCTGGGGTTTAGAGTCTCCACCTTCTCTCTTTTATAATCTGTAAATAAAAGCTGAGAGATTTCTGGGTTTGTATGTTGAAGACCCATTTCATGGTTCAAAGGCTGTAATGATACTTTGCAGTTTCGTTCAGTGCCACGCCCTTTGAGCAATTTCCTGAACACAATTAAATGCAATTTGATCTGACTATCACTGATCTAACTAGAAAGACATAGATAGAAAAGTGAATATAGACCAGTCTTTCTCCTCAAGAAACTTCTAGCCTATTGAGGTTGAGAGACAAGGCAAGTCTGAAACAATGGTGATATAAGGCAGAATATATAGAATATTAATCCTATAAATCTTGGGAGGCAGAGGCAGGCATATCTCTGTGAGTTTGAGGCCAGCCTGTTTTGTAGAGTGAGTTCCGGGGACAGCCAGGAGAACCAGAGAAATGTTGCCTTGAGAAACAGTCAAAAAAAGGAATTCAAAGGCAGATGGACAAGAACCCAGGCAGCAGAGCTCCCCAGCTGATGAGGTGATGAGGCTGGGGTTTGACCTCCATTTGTTTGAATAACATAGTTTTGTGCTTATGAGAAAAAGAAGAATAGATTTCTTGTCAGGAAAAAAGCAGTCCTGTACTTGACATTGGCTTCTAGTGCTGTGATCCTAGGGAAAAAACATGTGTCCACATTGCCCCATTTAAAAATTTACATAAGACCCTGTGTTCGAAAGCTGATGCACCCAATTCTCTCCTGCCAGTTTCTGCCCGCCCCCTTCCCCTATACTCACACTGAAAGGAGGTAAAGCACAGGTCCACTGTAGGAGGGGATGCTTCGGGCAGGTCTTAGAGTGGCCTGTCCATACTCTGTGTGATCTCTCCATGTAGATACTACAAGCTCGGCATCCTGCTCATGTGCTTCATCCTGCCCACACTGGTGCCCTGGTATTTCTGGGGTGAAACTTTCCTACACAGCTTGTATGTTGCCTGTTTACTGAGATACGCCGTGGTGCTCAATGCCACCTGGATGGTGAACAGTGCCGCCCACCTCTATGGGTATCGCCCTTATGACAAGAACATTGCAGCCACACAGAATATGTTAACTTCAGTGGGGGCTCTGGGTAAGTCGACTGTCTGCAGCATTACCACATCCACTGGTCTAGTACTTCCAATTTTCTGCTATCTGAAAAAAACAGGTAAGAGGTGTTTGCTTTAAATCAGGATCTTACTCCGTAACCCAGGGTGGCCTCAAAGTTGCAGCGGATTCCTGCCTCAGCCTCCAAAATGCTGGAATTTCAGGTGTGAGCTCCTAAATTTGCTTTTCATGATAATTTGTGCCTCAATCCTTTTTTTTCCCCTAAAACTAGAGTTTATTAGCTGAGCACAAAGCCAATGTGGTCTACACCACAAGTTGCAGGCCAGCCAGGGCTACATAGTGAGACGACCATGTCTCTAAAATAAAGATCAACAAAAAGGTATTATATAAGAAGCCGCACGAAAGTCAGGCATCATGCCTACGATAAAAGAGGCAGAGGAAAAACATCAGTTCCAAAAATGGTCTCCAAACGCCATGAGTGTAACCCTGGCTGTCCTGGAATTTGCTATATAGACCAGACTGGCCTTGAACTCAGTAAGAGCGGGAGTTAAAGGTATAAATTACACCCAGCCTATACCCAGCCTACATACACTAAGCCCTTTCGTCATTCCCCTGTCATCTCTGGCCGGCTAGGAGATCTCTTGGGTTAAGAAATGAATAACTGAAACAGCAGGGCCAGTAGGGTAGACAGCAAAGCTTAATCATGCTTTTAATCGTGCCGTGTAACGCGGAGAGCAAAGCTTAGTCCACTCCAATCGTAGCACTCATCTTCCTGCCCAATTTTCTAAATCAGGTCCCTTCTACCTCCGAACATCCTCTTACTTTGATCCTCCTGAAATAAATTACTTTCGCTCTACAATTACTAGATTTTTCATAGAATAATGTGGCCTGGGATGTGTTCCGTTCTCTAACTAACGGGAAGTGAAGTGAGCTTCTTCAGTTCACGTCCTCCTGACTGGCTGTCTGGAGTGGCCGCCAGCCTCTTTCTTTACCCCACCATTATGTCTTAGCGGCTTACCTCACCTTAGTTCTTCTCCAGCTGTTTCCTGCAATGTCAGGGTCTGGTTTTGTTTGGGTTTTTTTGTTTGCTTTTGTTTTTTTGGCTTCTTATTTCTACTCCCCCACACACACTGCCCTATGCTCAAATTATTTAAGAGTTAATCTCTAAAGATTCCTTTATTTGATGCCCCAGTTGTTACACTTAACCTGTCTCAACCTGTTTTAACTCTAACACTGGAAAATAGAATTTACAGTCCTTTCTTAGTAGCCATTGCAAGATGCTTGCTCACTCTCTGTGAGTCCACACCCCACATGCAGACAAGATCCATAACACCAAGAGCCCTGGTTAGAAGTGGGTCCGAAATCCCTTTACCTGTTTATTTTTCCTGTCGACCCTGACCTATCTGGGGATAGTCAGTTTCCAACTCGCTTGCTACTTGTTCTTAATGCTCCCTTAGTGAAGTCAGTGACTGTTCTTGCAGGAATCCGTCAGAAAGGAAGGTTCTGCCAGGGCTGAGTCTGTAAAGTTTCCATTTCTGCACCACAGTAATTAGCCTGAGTCTAAAAATGTGTATTTTCTTTTCAAAGTGAATTCACATTTCAGGAGTTCCTAGAATATCCACAGTTAGAAGGAATCTCTAAGCATTTCCAGAGTGCTTCTGAATTGGTAGTACCTCCCTCACCCAGCATCAAAGATGATAGCTGACCCCAGGGAACTGCCTGGGGCTGAGGGAACTCTGGTCCTTGGCCTCCCTTCTTTTGACTTTTGCCTGCTCTTGCCTTTTCTGTTGGAACCTCTCACAGTTGACTGGAAACACCAGTAGCAGGGGGAAGAATGAGCTTGCTTACCATCCCTTCCCACCAGACCGCAGGCATAAAGACACAGAACCGACGGGGTCTTAGGTCAGTATTTATGTTCACTGTCTTTTTTCAGGGCAAAGCGTTTCCCCAGTAAAATCATCTTCCCTCATTCAGTTACCACAAGAGAATCATACACCCTCCCCAAACAAACAAAACATGCAAATACCATAATTAAGGGAGATCTAGGAATACATTTAAGGTACTTCTGGGGTCACTTAATTCCCCAGGGGTAGAAGACACTGGGTCATCTATTCAGCTAAGAGCAGCATAGTTCTGAGGTCAAGGTCCTTTCTAAGTTAGAGGCATGTCAAGAGCAGGAGGCAGCCATCACCAGCCCCCTAACTGTTCTTGCTTGTCTTCCAGGCGAGGGCTTCCACAACTACCACCACGTCTTCCCCTATGACTACTCTGCCAGTGAGTACCGCTGGCACATCAACTTCACCACATTCTTCATCGACTGCATGGCTGCCCTGGGCCTGGCTTATGACCGGAAGAGAGTATCTAAGGCTGCTGTCTTGGCCAGGATCAAAAGAACTGGAGATGGGAGTCACAAGAGCAGCTGAGCTCCTGTTCCTGATGCCACCTGGGTAGAAGTTTAATGTTCTGCTGATAACTACAGAGTAATGCTGTAAGGATGCTAAGGGTGACCTTAACCCACTGGACAGTGGTGGTACATGTCTGTAATTCCAGCACTCTGGAGGCAGAGGATGGTGGATCCCTGTGAGTTCAAGGCCAGCCTGGGCCTGGTTACAGAGAGAGTTCCAAGAGAGCCAGAGCCATACACAGTCTGTAAAGTTTTCTGTAAATGTCTTGAAAAACAAAAACAAAAAAGATGACTTTAACCTACTCATGTATAGTACTTTTTCTTCTCTCTCTCTCTCTGTGTGTGTGTGTGTGTTTTCCTGAGATAAAGTTTCTCTGGGTAGCTCTGACTGTCCTGAAACTCACTCTGCAGAACAGGCTGGCCTTGAACTCAGAACTCAGAGATCACTTGCCTCTGCCTTCCAAGTGCTGGGACTAAAGGTGTGCACCACCACACCACAGCCCTGCTGTGTACAGCACTTACTTATAAAATGCTCAAGTATCAAAAGGCAATACCTCTCCTTTATGATGCTAAGCCGAAACACTTACCTTTTCACCCGCTCCCCTCTCCGTCTCCCTCATCTCTCACATATAATGGTGGCATTCATAAGTCCTTCCTTGTCTTGCAACCTTTGGATAGTCCAGTAGAAAAGAGTGACTCAGAGAACTCTCACTGAAGCACCCTGTACTTCACAGTAGGTGGTTTATGTAGAAATGCAACAAAGTCTGGGTAGGGTGTCATAATTGTCATGAACCTATGGTCTGTTCTTACTTGACAGAGCTTGCAAAGCAGGCAAGTTATAATGGAAGAGTCACCATGCTGAGTATGATTCTTACTCAGGGATGGCATTACATGACATGAGTTATAAGGAAGACTTTCTGTGATCAGACTTAGCTGATTCCCAAGCAGACATGGAGAACTCTTCCCACCACACACATCACACACACACACACACACACACACACACACACACACACACACACACACACACACACACACACACACACACAGCATCCTTCCTTTCTACTCCAAGCCTGTAACATCTGAATCTTGCTGGGAGATCCATCTGTAACATCAGCATCGCAGAGCGGGCTTGGTCAAGCTAAGACCTACAGACTGGAACACAGACACACGTGGGTCACTCTTGAAGCAAGAATGCCATTTACTGAAGCTCAGGAAAAGCCTTATATAGTGGGGGTTGCCTTTTGACCTAGAGTAACCTCTGCAGCTCCCGAGCAAGGCCTGACCTTAGTCAGCTTCTTCGTCCTCTGCTAACTTCCTCATTCCTAAATAGCAGCACCTGCTTGGGCACAGTTCCTGATGATGGAAATGGATCAATTGATTCCTGTAAACATGTTAGGCCACTAAACAGTGCTAAGCCCTGGGGGTTGTAGGCTGACCTCTACACAAGCCCAGAGCTTGGCAATGTCAGAACACAGTTATAAATCCAATATATATTATTAGAGTAAGGATCTAAAACAACCGTGTAGTAAGTGGTCTTGGCTGGGAAGGGAGTTTGCCTTTTTGTTATAAGAGGATCTCTCATTTCATAGAACAGGAGGTATTCAGATAGGGTGTGTCCAGAATGGGTGAGTAAGACATTCTTAGAGTTTTGAGCATCAACTTCTTCCACTCTGCTGCCTTTAGGATACTAGATTGCCTCGAATGGTAGTAAGGTGGCTATGGGATTTGTATGCCCTAAGCAAGGAAGGAGGAGAAAGTAGATTGGGCTGACCAGGACAGGTGGTGACCAAACTATGTGATTGTGATTCTGAGTTTCTAGCTTTGAAAGAGGTTCTGAAGGAGTAGATAGCAGAGGGAATGTCTGTGTCACCTGCCCCTCCTATTTCAGGGCAGTGATGGAGAGGGTGAGTGCTGGAAGACAGTTTCTCACAGGTCACCTGCTGGACGAAGGCTCTACAAGATACCTGGGGGACTGTCAGCTTCCAGAGCAGAACAGGTGTTCAAATGCAACAATTTCAACTCCAAGTTCCTTTATTAGTCAAATCGATTCTCAGATTGATAAAAATCTAGGCTTCTGTCCGCATACTATCCCTCTGTCCCCACTTTCCCCATATTCCTTGCTCTGAACTGTCCTGCCCTGTGGGCCTGTCTTGGGGCAACTTCTGACTCACAGTCACTCTGCCTCCTGGCTCTACTCTACCTTTCTCTGCTCTCCTGCAGGTCCGCTCTGTTCCTGGACTTTTCTTCTCTCCCCTACAGGAAGCATCTCATGTGTACTCAGGGCATCCCAGCTCCCCTCCTGTAGACACAGGCCAAGCGGCTGTTCCTTGTCTCCAGCAGACAGAGCGGGTTGTCTCATTCCCAGGCCTCAAGACCTTCTCCACATCCACCTTTAGGGCTCCTAGCACCTTGATGACCTCAGATAAACTCTTTTCTGCAAAACTATTCTAGAGATATTCCTTGCCCAGAAATTTCTCTCTCATAAGTCTTGACTGATCCAAATGCTGATGATGAAGCTCTGAGACAGCCATGGAGCAGGCACCTGAAAGGCAGCAAGGACGACCTTGGCTTTGGTATGGTATTCCATTCTCTGCACACTCCCCTCCTCTACCTTCGATGTTCTCTCTTCTTGGAAGACTTGTAGGAGGATCACAGGGTTGAGGCCAGCCTCAGCTACATTATGAGACCCTGCATCAAAAAGAAAACAGAAAGGCAGACCATAGAATGAAAGAAAATGTGTGCAACCATGTATCTCATAGGGGATGGGGCCTCAGCATACAAAAGAACTCTTAAACCTCAGCAATAAAAAGACAAATGGTCCAGTCCTAAGCTAGCAAAGGTGCTGGACCTCACATTTCTGCAAAATAGAAACAGAAATAGCCAATAATTACATGGAAAGGGGTTTGTTGTGAGTAACCACCAAGGTAATTCAAATTAGAAACTGAGTTATCACTCAGATCCACTAGGATGGTTGTAGTCATACTTTAAAAACAGCAAAAAACATATGTTGCTAGAGACTTGGAAAAATTGGAACCCATTGACAAAGGGCATCTAAGATGGCATAGCTGCTTTGGGAAACACCTGGCCATTCTTCAGAAAATTAAAATGTAAGGTAGCATGTGACCCAGTAATTCCATTATTTGGTATACCCAAGGGAATAAAACATTACATCCACAAAAACCCATTACATAAATGTCCACTGTTGCTCTAAAGAGTAGCCCAGCACAAAAACAACACAAATATCTATCCAAAACCGAATAAACTGTTATGGAGGGGTTCCTTTGGCTCTTTTTGGCTGTTATCACTTCCTCCTGATAAACAGGACCAAGGTCTGCCTCCTGCATTCCTGGGATACGTCACTTACCACATGCATTCCTGCACGTAGCAACCCCCCATGACCTATAAAAGCTTTGTTCAATTTCAGCTTGGCACTCTCTCTGTTCCTGAGTGTTCAATGAGCTGAGCCCTGAGTATACTCAGTAAATATTAAAACCCTTTGCTTTTTACATGAGAGATGTCTCTTAGAGTCTTCCTTCACGCGGCGAGTTTCTCAACCCTTTACAAACAATGTAATACACTCATATGTCGGCATTTTATTCAGCCATAGAAAAGAATGAAGTCTTGATATATGGCCTAATGTAAGCGGCCCAGACAAACATCATCCTGGGGCCACGAAGAGAGAGTCGGTTAACAGAGTGAAAACAGGGATGTAGAACAAGTAGAAGAAGACTGTTGGTAGGCACTGCTTTATGGTACTGATGAAACTGTTTAAAAGTTAAATTACTATAGTGGTTGCCCAGCTTAGGCACAAAGCCTGCATGAGGAAAAAATGTCTTGTATTTTTATTATTATTATTACCATAATTTGTAGTTGAAGCTCAAACCCGAATAAACCAATGACGTGTTGGTTAAGTTCAAGTTTTCACTAGGAGAAGCATGCTGTATTATCATTACTGTCAAGAGTGAGCTCTTCAGTCTCAGACTTTACGAGAAGAGCAAGGTGTTGAAAGGAATCCAAGATCCTGCCTTCAGCGTCAGTTCAAAGGCATAGGCACTGGGAAACACACAAACGGAAGTGTCTTAGGAGTGTGAGACTCATATTTGGAGTCCACTGGTACCCATGGCAGCATTTCTGTTCTGAAACAGCTGTGTCCTCCCCTCCCCCACTGGAGAGAAACAGTGAGAGAGAGAAGGTGGGGCTGCAGCTTTGCTTCCGGGCTAAACTAGGCACGGAGCAAAGACATTCCAGAATCTGCTCCTCCACAGCGATACTCAGTGTTCGAGTTCCAACGACAATGACCAAAAAGCAAGTTGGTGAGGAAAGGTTTTATTTGGCTTACACTTCTACACTGTAGTCCATCACTGAAGGAAGTCAGGACAGGAACTCAAACAGAGCAGGATCCTGGAGGCAGGAGCTGATGCAGAGGCCATGGAGGGGTGCTTCTTACTGGCTTGCTCCCCATGGCTTACTCAGCCTGCTTTCTTCTAGAACCCAGAACCACTAGTTCAGGAATGGCATCACCCACCAGGGGCTGGGCCCTCACCCATCAATCACTAATTAAGAAAATGCTTCCTATGCCTGCCTATAGCCCTATTGTTTTTTTTAAAGGTGTAAGTGCTCTGCACGTATGCCTGAATGCCAGAAGAGGGCATCAGATCCCATTACAGGTGGTTGTGAGTCACAAAGGACATCTGGAAGAACAGTCAGTGCTCTCTCTCTCTCTCTCTCTCTCTCTCTCTCTCTGTATATGTATATATATATATATATATATATATATATATATATATATATATAAACATATATTTATATATATAAATATATATATATATTTAACTTTATTTTATGTGCACTGGTGTGATGGCGTCAGATCTCCAGAGTTACAGTTGTGAGCTTCCATGTGGGTGCTGGGAATTGAACCTAGGTCCTCTGGAAGAACAGCCAGAGTTCCTACCTAACCTCTGAGCCAGCTCTCCAGCCCTACAGCCCACTTTTGGAGGCATTTTCTTAATTGAGGTTCCCTAGTCTCAGATGCCTTCAGCTTGTGTCAAGCTGTCATAAAACGAACCAGCACACCCAGTTATATCCAAAGGCAGAGCCTGGTGGCATGGCCCTCCCCTCAGGCTGGCAATGGCTGAACTTGTACCCAGGATCCCAGCATAAGATTCTGTAATAGTCCATCCTAATGTTCAACTGCACCTGATTTCAAACACCGCCCATCCCTCAAACCACAGAAGGTAACCTAACATTGTTCTCTTGTTTTCCTACCATACTTTAGCCTCCTGAACAGTTCTGGGCTCTTCATATGCATCTTAATCTATTGGAAACATCTCTTTGTGGCTGGTGAGTACTCAGCGAAGTGAGCAGATACCTCATGACTTCTCTACACTACATTTCCATGACAAACTATGGGAAATGCCACGGGGTCCTATTCTCCAACCTGTAGTTCAGTTTCTGGGGCATTAGCCAAGGGCTGATTCTTGAACACTGGGCAAATACAGGCTCCAGGGTCTAAAGAACTCAGACTCCATTCTGGGATTGCTAGAGGCGGTTGACCCTGCCCCACATCTTCCACTGGGGATACTCGGGCTTCTCCAAGCTGCAGAGCGCTCCTGAAAGAGCAATGTGTGCTGCTGTGACTCACGCTGGCTGTGGGCCCAGGTGATGGGGAAGGACAAACAGGCCCTTTCCCTCATATAGGAGCAGTGGGTAGCCCAGGCCAGCCCAGGTCATAACAAACTCTGTGAGTCAGAGGAGAGAAGGGAGGAAAGACAACATAAAAGCAGCCCAAAGTGAGTGGTGCATTTGGTACACTCACAATATCATCTGTAGGAAGAGGTTTTGGGCCTGGACTTTCGGGCCTAGCCTCAAGGTTGGGACCTGCAGACCTTCAGTCCCACAGACCCACAGAGACACACAGATGCTTACATTAATTTTAGACTGATCGGTAAGGCCCAGGCATATAACTTGCTAACTCTTTACCCTTAATCTAACCCATGACTCTTATCCTGTTCAGCCATGTGGCTCGGTACCTTTCCTCAGAGCAGCATAGTTGTCCTCTGCATCTTCTGGCTTGTCTGGCAACTCTGGAGTCTCTGTGGCATTTCTGCTCTGTTCTTCCTGTTCCCAGAGTTTTCTTAGTCTGGTAGCCCCGCCCACATTTCTTCTGTCTGCCTTTGGACAATCAGCGCTTTTTATTAAACTCATAGGTGCGACAATTATTTACAATGGAACATCATAAATCCATTACAATCATCTATCAACCTTTTTTTTTTCTAAAACATTTTCGTTGCCCAAAGCTCTTATTAACTGTTGACCAGCACCCAATCTTATCATCCACAAGCAGACTCTTCCCACCCCAGTGTGCTATCTGTATGGATGTACTCATCTTATACTTCATAGAAATGGAATTAGACAATTTATATCCCATGTCTGATGACCCACTCCTCACACTATGTTTTGGGCAGTCACCCATTGTGTAGCATAAACCAGCAGTGTCAGGTTAAAAAGAAAACATGGGACAAATGGCCCTCCTCCTCCTTTTGCCGGTTGGCCCCAAAGTGTCTGCTGGCCCCTAGGCTCTGTACATATAGTTTCTCCCACCCCTCCCCCTCCCCTAACGCCAGCTCTTAGGTTTCCTTTTCCACTGTTTCCTGGCTCTTGGCTCCCTTGGTCCCTCTCTCTTGCTCTCCCCACCTGTCTCCTCTATGGCCTGCTTCTACTGGCCACGGTTGACTACTGTAGGAAAAAGTGGCCAGCCAAAGAAACCCACCCTAGCCCTGAACCCAGAGCCAGTGAAAGAAACACATGCTGGAATCTCAGACCTTAGCCAGTGAAATACATTTATCGCTGAACCTAGAACCAAAAAGAAATATGCCCTGGCTCTGAAACCAGCACTAAAGAAACACACTTTGACCCTGGAACTAAAAACCAAATCAGGGTAAAAAGGAAAAAGATCTGACCATTTCCTACCCTGGAAGTCTCCCCAGAAAGCTCCACCCCAAAGAAGCTCTATATAAGTCCTGAGCATAAAGCTCACCCCCCCACCCCCCATCCCAGTCCCCCACCCCCCACCCACGCTCCAGCCCCAGGCTGAGGCAGCTATCCTCTCCTGCACCCATCCCTCCCAATAAATCTCCTGAATGAGGTTTGGGTGAAGACCTTCTTTACCTTCCCTGACTGGGCCGAGTTGTTACATTTCCTGAACAGAGAGCAGTTGAGTAGTGGAGGGAAAGTAAACCCTTCGCTTTGCCCAGGAGGCCCTCTCTTGCCAGAGCAGAGCTGTTAATAATAGGGAAGCTTTTCCCTGAAGCAGGGCTACTTAAGCTTACTGTGGCCTGTGGTAGTCACTGGCTCCCAACTGCCTGGATACCTTTCCTTCAAGCTGTAACACTCAGCATTTATTGGCTCCTGAATGCCTGACTACTTTTCCATTCCAGCTGTAGTACTCAGTATGCCTGGGCTCCTGACTACCAGGATTTCTTTCCATCTGGGCTGCACTGGACAGCACAAATACCTCCTACTTTCTCTCCCTGCTCTGAACTCTTCCAGATGCTTCTGGCTATATATACTCCTCATATTTACAATAAACACCTCCTCAGCTATAGCTCGGAGTGATCACTTAAAAGTGTGTACTGTACCAATTCATCTACTGACGAACAACTCAGTTGGTTCCACCTTTTGGCATTGTGAAAAGTGTTGGCAAATATTTGCGCACAAATATTTGGGTATCTGCTTTCATTCGATTTGGGTACATATCCAGGAGTAGTTTGCTAGTATGTGATTCTATTTAACTTTCTGTGGGGTCACCAAGCTACACACACACACACACACACACACACACACACACACACACAACACTACACACACCTTAAGGTCTGAGACACAAGGTGACAGAAGCCGCACCTCAAATAACAGAATTGTCAACAGTCAAGCCTTTTCCAGAACAGGAAGTGTGGTGAGGGTCAGGGAAGAGGGCTGCAACCTGCTAGGGGTCACTAAAGGGCACAGAACTCAAGCATTCCAATAACCCCAGCTACAACTACCGTCCTACGACCCCTCAGCCCTCGGTGCTCAGCTACAGCCCTCAGGCACCCTGGGAGAGGAAGGCGGAGGCTGCATGACAGGCCTCAGCCCTGCTCCACCGCACCCGGGGTTCGCACCCCCACCTGGCCCTCAGCCAGCCCGCACCTAGCCCAACCCAGGGAGTCGCCCCAAGTCGCCACCCAGCACTCAGAGCCCCAGGGTCACTCGGCCCACAGCGCCTGACTCCGCGCAGCCAATCAGCAACCGCGCCCGCTCCAATCCGGAGACGCCCCCCCCCAGATGCGCGCGCACCTTGCGGTCCCCCTCCCATTTGGATCAGAGGGACCGCTTCTGAGGGATGCTGTAACTTCCCCACTGGCCTGCGGTTTAGCCAAGGAGAAACACAGATACCTCGGGTGTGGCCTCTGGCCCACTGCTTCTTTGGAAGGTCCAAGGACCAGACTAAATAGGGCAGGGCAGGGCGGTCACGTAGGAGACAGAGTGCCACCTCAGCAAAGCACAGGAAAGATTGGGTCGTAAAAGCGTGTGGGAAAACAGGAGTATTTCAGGCTGATGTCACCAGGGATGAAAGAGTCAAAAATGCTTACATGTCAGGCTACAGCTAGCCTGGCGAGCCCGTGTGTAATAGAGACCATCGGCTGACGGGGTGTCTTCCACTGCTTTTCATTTTATGTACTTGAAGCAAGGTCTCACTGACACCCCCCCCCCCCCCCCAGCTAGGCTAGTTTACCCAGGAATGAGAGCCTCTTGACCGCTAGGGACTACAAATGGCCTTCCACTTAAAGCCATGCTTTTATGTGGGTGCTGGAGAACTGAACTCTGGTCCTCATAATTGCATGGCAAGACTTTTTCCACTGAGCCTCTTACCTGAATTTATAAAACAACTAATAATCCTATTAAATACAAGATGAAGGTGTGGTTTTTCCTTTCACCTTAATATATATGTCACTACCTTGAAGATTGGGTCTTAATTTAGAATACTCGGACTGGTCAGAGCTCTATAGCCATAAGTAGTGACGTGGGCAGAGCTGACTCCTCCCGAAACTTTAACCCTTTCCAGAAAGAAGTTTCCTGGGGATTACTAAAAATCCCCCTTCTTCCCTGTACTGTTTTTCAACACCACATACCAAGCCGTTTCTCCATGTGGGTGTTTTTGCTTTACCACATTTCAGCTGCACCACCCAGCACCAGGTAGTCCCCTGCAGAAGCCCCCACTTACATACACTGTAGAGCCCGAAAGGGAGTCCACAACAGCAGGGCTTCCCTTTCTGAGCCTCAGGATTAGGCATAGACCACACCCAAACAGCTGTCTTCAAAGAGATCCTTTATTAAGCCAGGGAGAAAAGTTAAAGTGTCTACTTTCTGACTCAGGCAGAAAACAGCAGCAAATGACCTTGCAGATGTAGTTCTTAAGGGAGAGGTCTGTGTTAGAATGGACTAGAGTGTGATAGTACAGGAGGTGACAAGAAGGGGCAGGGATATTTGTCCCAGAGAGACCAAAAAACTGCCTCTGCATAGAGAGGAGACAGACATGGCCCATAGGCAAATGGCAGGTTATAAAGATAAAGGGGAAATCCTGTGTTAGGATGAGGTGTTTAATTCTAATTGGGCATGTTTATTAGGTGAACCAAAGGGACCTCCTAATTGCTGGACTTTGGTGGTCAGCCTCAAGAGGAAGTGGCCAAATAAGGGAATAGACCTTGGTGGCTAGCTTTAGGGGTGTTATTTAATCTGTTTAGCAAGACAGAAGGAATGAGAGAGAGGGGCAAAGCCTGACAGAGCCACAAGCTCTCTAAGGGGCTAGTGCCTCTTCAAGACCCAATTCTAGGCACCTTTGTCCACCAACATGAGACAGGTACCTTGCTTACTAACTGTCGTTTGGATCGATCATTATAAAAGAAAGGATGGAAAGAGGGAAGTGAAACAGGATATTTAAATTAGGGTTGCTGTCATTGTGATCAAACACCGGAGCCAAAAGCTAGTTGGCGAGGAAAAGGTATGTTTGGCTTACTTTTCCACATTGTTGTCTCAAATAGGAACTCAAATAGGGCCCAAACCTGGAGGCAGAAACTGATGCAGAGGCCATGGAGGGATGCTGCTTATTGGCTTGCTCCCCATGGCTTGCTCAGTCTGATTTCTTATAGAACCCAAGACCACCAGCACAGGGATGGCCCCACCCACCATGGGCTGGGGCCTCCTCTACCAATCACTAAGAAAATGCTCCACAAGCTTGTCTACAATCTAATAATATGGAGATATTTTTCTCAACTAAGTCTCCTTCCTCTCCGATGACTCCAGTTTGTGTCAAGTTGGCATAAAACTATATGCCCACAGGAGAAGGCTTATTGATTTACTTGTGATTTTTTATCCCGATACTTAGGTGTAGAATTTAGGTTCTCACGCAGGCTAAGCAGGCACTCTGCCACTGAGCTATATCCCCAGGCTTCTTCATAGTCACTTTTTTATTATTATTATTATTATTATTATAAGACAAGATCTAATTAAGTTGCCCAGGCTGGTCCTGAATTTGCAATCATTCTATCTCATTCCGAGTCTACCTGCTTATTTCCTAGCTCCACAAAAATACATTGGTATAACTATGAGTGAGGTTTTAAAATTACATTTACTTGGGGCTGGAGAGATGGCTCAATGGTTAGGAGCACTGGTCTGTCCTCTAGGGGCCTGGGGTTCCATCCCCAGCACACACATGGTGGCTCACAACTGTCTGTAACTCCAGTCCCAAAGGATCTGATGCTGTCTTCTGCCCATTGTGGGCATAATGTGCACAATGGACATGCATGCAGGTGAAACACTCACATACATATGTCTTAGGTAGGGTTTCTGTTGCTGTGAGGATTTACCAAAAGCAAGTTGGGGAGGGAAAGGGTTTATTTTGCTTGTGCATCCACAACACAGTCCATCATCAAAGCAAGTTGGGACAGGAACTCTGAGCAGAAACTGAAGCAGAGCCAGGGAGATTGCTGCTTCTGCTCCTCTTGGCTTGCTCAGCCAGCTGTCTTATGATCCCAGGAGCACTAACTACCTAGGGGGATGGGCTCTCCACATCAATCATTAAGAAAATGCCCCACAATCTTGTGTATAGGCCAATCTTAGAGGAGCATTTTTCTCAGTTTTCATTCTGGTTGACAAAACAAGCAATTAGGACAACATAAAATACAATTTTAAAATTTAAAACATGGCACAGGTGTAGAGGTCAGGGGACAACTTGCTGGAGTGAGTCTCTCCTTTTACCATGTATGGCCCAGGGATGTAACTGGGGTCCTTGGGCTATGCAGCAAGCACCACCTACTGAGCTCTACTGCCAGCCCCATGGGTGAGTTCTTTGATTTCTGTGTCTTGTTTTCTCCATGTAGTGCTCACTTCTTAGGGTCACAGTGAGGGTACAATACAATTCCAACTGATAAACAAAAGAATCTGCCTGCTGTCCCTCTGGTGTTCCGGAAGTACGGATAAGAGAATGGAAACCAATGGGGACTAGCACCCTTGGGTTCCTTAAAAATTCCCTGCCTACAGAGCATGCCTGGTACATGGGTGTGGTGGTTCCATGTCAGCACACAGAACAGAATGTGTGTCTACCTGTAGCTGTAGATCCTTGAGGTACTGGTCTGGCATCGGGGCTATTATGGCTTGGGTAATGCCTTTATTTTTTCTGTTCCTTGTCCTGAGCGTCTGTTAGAAAGACAGGTTACATTTATGTCCTTGGCTGCAAACCATTCCACGTACCCGGGAGAACGGTGGGATTGAGTTGTGGGTACTACCATGATTTTTCTACTATTTCTGCATGACTGCTCCAACCATTCTCATTGGCCTGGAGCTAGCATAGCTTGCTGGCTAGCCAGCAAGCCCTAGGAATCTGTCTGTCTCCCAACTCCATAGCATTGGGATTACAAGTATGTGGCAGTGCACTATTTCCTTTGGGTTCCAAGAATCAAATTTTGGGCTTTATGTTTTCGTGGCAAGAGTTTTGTTTCTTAAGCTTGTTAAAAATCAAAATTATAGCAAATTTAGCTATAGTCTACCTTAATCTGTAGTTTATATTGAAGCAGCTCTATTCTTCAAATGCAGTGAAAGTGCCTATTGGTCATTATCAGAATTTGAGTTTGTTTGGGGGTTGGATTCGTTTGTTCAACATGAAACAAAAATCAGATGACTTTAGTTGTAGGTGAAGTTTTACTTAGAAGGCACCAGTCCAAGACTGATATTTATTAAAATATAAACCAACACTCACGGTACAGGTAACAACTTATAGCGGAGCCTGAACAGGAACTGGAGTCTGGAACGGTGGACGGTGGGCGATGATTCCAAACCAGTCTCTCCAACAGCCAGGAACCAGGCAAACAGGCTTTCCAGGGTCCCAGCAACCCCTTATTAATGGGGTTGGCCATTCCCCCTTCAGGGGCCCGGGACCCTGGATAAGCATCCTCGTATCTTATCAGCTGACACCTGAATCCCACCACATTTAGTAGACTACGTGATTGTCAGGATTTAAATAAAAGACTTCATTATTAGTATGAGGTAGTGGGCTACAATTCTGTTTCTAAGTACAAGTTTGTTGGGCAAGTCTGTATGTGTCCGTAAAATTTCAGTTTGACAGTGTGGCATTGAGCATGAGTGATGACATTGTGGTTTGGTAGCAATCCTGTGAGCTAGTGTCCTGCGAGTGGGTTTAGAATCTGATGTCACAATAAGAAATTGTTCCTTTTCCTACCTGTTTGGTATTTGAATGTCTTTGTTGATGCATGAATGCTGTGATGAATCCTGTGTGTGACCCACACATCAGGTAGGGAGTGGTTCCCCTAAATTTATATCTGGCTACTCAGCTTCAGCTTAGAGGGCTTTAGGACCTGAGAAGCTCATGTTCTTAGTTATTTTATGGGAAACTCTTATACCAGAGAAACATAGGAGGGCTCGGGATCTAAAAATCGGTAAAACAACGAGCTTT
The DNA here is from genome assembly GCA_033318265.1 of Phyllotis vaccarum. Taxonomy (NCBI): domain Eukaryota; kingdom Metazoa; phylum Chordata; class Mammalia; order Rodentia; family Cricetidae; genus Phyllotis; species Phyllotis vaccarum. The sequence continues at coordinate 17,384,898 of JARWLC010000004.1, read as the reverse complement.
CATCTATCTATCTATCTATCTATCTATCTATCTATCTATCTATCTATCTATCTATCTACCTACCTACTACCTACCTACCTACCTATCTATCTATCTATCTATCTATCTATCTATCTATCTATCTATCTATCTATCTACCTATCTATCTAAATATAACTTCTAAATCACAACTTAATCAACTAAAATGTGAAAGTCCAGGCAATTCACTTATATACATTTATCTTTTGGGTTGGGTAGTACAGACACACACCTTTGATTCCTAGCAAAGAAAGGCAAATCTCTGAGTTCTACAGAGTCTGCTCTACAGTGAGTTCCAGGACAGCCAGGGCTACACAGTGAGAGAAAAGTCAAAACAACAACAAAACTTTATTTATTTGTTTGTTTGTTTGTTTAATTTGGGGAGTGTATGTATCTAGTTGGCTGGCTGCCTGTCTGAGTATATGTATATATACAGCATGCAGGCAAAAGTCTGCTGAAGTCAGAATGGGTATTAGGACTTCTGGAACTAGAGTTTCAGACAGTTGTGAGCTGCTATGTGACTGCTGGGGAATTGGACCCAAGTCCTCTGCAAGAGTAGTAAATACCCTTAACCACTGGGCCATCTCTCCAGTTCTTCACATAAATGTTCATTACTGAAAAATGACTTGTCCCTACACATACATAGTGGAAGAAGGGGGCAAGGGGGCAGAGAATCAAGGAGTTTGCTTTATGTAGCCTGAAGCTTTTCTGACCTGTCTGGGCCCAAGGTCCAGACAAATCTCTCCAACCCTCCTCTTATAAAATAATTATTCAGAGGCTTATTAATTACAAACTGTTTGGGCTATGGCACAGTCTCATTACAAACTAGCTCTTATAACTTAACTCAACCCATTTCCATTAATTTATGCGTTGCTACATGTTCCGTGGCTTTACCTGTGTTCCATTACATCTTGCTTTCTAGGAGACAGCCTGCAGCATCTCTGTGGATTCTGCCCTTCTTCTCTCTTTCCCTGCCTAGCTATTTCAATTCCTGGTTCAACTTTCCTAGTGCTAGGAGTAAAGGTGTGTGTCACCACCAACTGGCTCTGTTAGGTCTTGAACTCACAGAGATCCAGACAGATCTCTGCCTCCCTAGTGATGGGGACCTTCCTAGACTGGCTCTGTGTGTGGCTCTGTCCTCTGATATGGCAGAGCATTTTTATTAAATATATACTATATCCCCGCAGCTGTGAGATTACATCCCCTAGCAATGTCAGAAGCAACACCCGTGAGGTCACACACATGAGCATGAGCTGAACAAAGACAGCAATGATAGACACACTAACGTGGAAGGGGAAAGTCCACGAGGCCTCAGCCCCACACAAAGAACTAGGGCAGTAAAGAAATGCTGAGAGCAGGGGAAAACATCCCCAGGGAAGACCACACCAGTTAGTTATCCAATACTAAACAGTCAGCCCCGAAAATATACCTACAAATAGCATCATATAGACTGAGCAGGTTGTGTTTGTGTGTTTAGGGATATGTGTGTATTTGTATATATATGTAATAACAGTTAATGAAAAAAGAGTTTGAAAGATATCAAAAAGAGCTATACGGGACATTTGGAGTAGCCAAGAGCAAAATGATGTATTTATATTATAAACGCAAGAAATTAAAAAAAAATAATTTTAAAAGAAAATGACTTAATTTCTCCTTGAAAACAAAGCTTGTCATAATATGCACTTATTTTTTTGGATATCATTAGTGTAAGGATTTCAGAGAATAAGAAGCTAAAGCGATTTTTCCATCTCCTGTCTATCTCCATAGGAGAAATGCACAAAGACACCTGTTTTCATTGTGGTTTTGCCCGGTGGACTTAAGCTGGCTTTGCAGTTTTATGACCTTAAACATCTAAGCTGTAACAAAGTCATTTACCTAGTAAATCTAGGCTAATACTTAAAGCTATACTTCTGTTATAAGCAATACTGACAATTCCAAAGACATTTCTGTTCACAGCTATGAGTTGGCTGTGTCAGAAATATATATGGATGTGTCTGTGTCTTTCCACGATGTCAGAACTTATTGAACAGTGATAAATATGCGTGCTGTGCTGATTTTATTGGCTATAACTCGCCAGAGAATCCTGATTTCACTTGATAATATGGCCACTGACAACCCCAGATTCTATTGTCATCTTAATTACTAACATCATTTCAGATCCCATTTTATAACACACAGTGAAATATAAGCTATAGAATAACAATGAAACTGTTAAAAGGCCGCAGTGTTTAAAGCAGCTGTGATAAGGAGTGCAGGGTCTAGCATAGCCTTAGGAAAATGTCTCTATAGAGTACCAGATAAGATGTATTACAGCCGAGCATGATGGCCCATGCCTTTAATTCTAGTGTTGTAAGAGGTTTCTAGCCCAGACTTTCTGGCCTAGCCTCATGGCCCAGACCCGCTGACCCACAGTCCTATAGTCCCACTGAAACACACAGACACTTACATTAATTGTAGGCTGGTTGGCCTGGGGCCTAGGTATATAACTTGCTAACTCTTTACCCTTAAACTAACCATGACTCTTATCCTGTTCAGCCATGTGGCTCAATACCTTTTCTTAGAACAGCATAGTTGTCCTCTGCATCTGCTTCTCTGATGTCTCTGTGGCATCTCTGCTCTGTTCTTCCTCTTCCTACATCTTTCCCAGTTTGGTAACTCCACCCACACTTCCACACTTGGCCTTCAGCCAATCAGCATTTTTATTAAACTAGTAGGCGGGACAATAATTTACAATGTAACATAATCCCCCTACATTCTAGCACTCTGGAGGCAGAGGCAGGCAAATCTCTGTGAATTTGAGTCTAGCCTGGGCTACAGAGCTATCTTCAGGACAGTCAGAGCTACACAGAGAAACCCTGTCTCAAAAAACAAAACCAAGAGCCAAAAAACAACAACAAAAGCTGTATTATGAACTACAGATGCAGAGCTAATCAGGATGCAGGGATGCCTGGTGTGTGTCTAGGTGATGACTGGGGAGTTCAAGTGGGCCACTTCAAGCAGGGAGACTGTGCTGAGCTGAAACTCTGAGATTAGCTGAGGTTCTGCTGCTTGTGGTCTGTGATGCATACATCAGACAGTCTGGGAACAGGAGATGGGTGCCAGCAATGTCCCATGGGCTTTCTGTGTAAGGTATGACTGCTCATATGTGGTCTAGGTGAGAGATTGTACCCTTTGTGGCCTGGTGTGTTTAATAGATGGATGGGTCTGAGTTTTCATGGGCATGGTTTTCATCTACCCGTGTGTCTGGATATCCCTGTTTTACTTTGGTTAAGTTCATACAATTTGACTTGTGGAAATAGCTGACTGTCAGTTAGCATCATGGTTTGTGTAAGAGAGATGGTGACTGTTATTCTGCTCAAACAAAAGGTACAGCCATCATGTCTCAGCAGTTTCGGTCAAAACAGAGAGAGGTGCTATTTTATAAAATGGAGCCATTTAGGGCATGGCACAGCTGAAAGCTACTATGTCATATGATATGGAGCAACTGGGAGCGGGGCACTGCATGACCTCCACAATCCACTTCCTGACTCCTGAGATCAGGAACCCAGGGTTCTGCAGCAAGAGAAATCACACATTGCTCCTTTTACAAAATGTGTTACAGAGGCTGGCGATTTTAAGCAGGGAAAATTCCAACATAATTGCTAATAATAAGAGCGATGTATAGATATGGCCAAAATGCATGGGCCAGTTTATATTAGCCAATCACAATCCAGATCAGAGGGCTCCAATGAGACAGTGAACCTGGACCTGACGTGTGTGCTCTGAGAAACTGATTGAGGAAAATGTGTATTTTGTATGGGTATCTTTAATGCCTTTTGCCACTGCCACCAAGTATGTAGTTAGTTCTGTAACTGTGCTCTTGCTGGGCTCAACTGAATTCTTTACAGCTGCCAGTTGTTTGTGGAAAACACCAGATGCTATTCTGAGTACCTTTTGGTTTGTTTTTAATAATTGTGTCTACATGTGTCATTTCTACCCATGAGATTTCATGAATCTTACCATGCCATGGTGTAGGCAGGTCTTGATACAACATTTTCTGAGCACATGAGGTTAGGTAGGACTTTTCCATCCATCATTGCATTAATAGCATTCATTACTAATGCATTCTGAATCTGTAATCATTTGAGCATTTAAGCCTGGGTACAACTATAGACTTGTACCTCAATGACTAACTTATGGCATATTATCCATACAAGGTCTCCCATGTCTCTAACATATGTGGATATAGTTGTTATAGTTATTGAACCCATGGTGGGGATAATATCTTTGAGTGTATAATAAACTGATAACGGCCATACATACACCAATTCCTTCTTTATGTACTATCCTGGTATATATATACACACACATACCATGCCGTGTGTAGTACATTGGTTTTTAAAAGTTTGTACTCTGTATTCTGTTTGTCATGATGTATCCATTGGCTTGGTAAAGCATTTTGTCTCAGTAAGAGTTTACATTACGCAAAGGATCCCTTTAGTGAGTTTCCTAAGGTTTCCTCTATATGCTGACTTGTGCTATAGCTGACCCAGCTGTACTACAAGCAGGTGGACAATAATAATACCACCTTCATGAGGAAAGTAGATAAAATGTTGCAGCCTCAGTGAACAATGGACTGGGTGCGGTGGTACACACCTTTAATCCCAGCACTAGGGAGGCAAAAGCCACAAAAGCAGGTAGATCTCTGTGAGTTCGAGACCAGCCTGGTCTATAGATCAAGTCTGGGGACAGCAAAGGCTTGAGAAACCCTTTCTTGAAGCCACACATGTGTTACAATAATGTTTCTGGACAGACTAGAGCATGGTTCGGGCTCACCCAATGCCACTTATCTGGCCCAGCAATCCCAAAGTCCCAAAGAAATACACAGATACTTATATTAAGTTCATGCTATTTGGTCTATGGCTCAGGCACATTGCTAGCTAGCTCTTACATCTTAACTCAGCCCATTCTCATTAATCTGTCTGCCACATGGCCCGTGGCTCACCTGTGTTTCTTACTTGTTTCTTCTTGGGTGGCTGGCTCAGTCTGACTGACTCCGCCCTTCCTTTCCCACCTATTCTGATTCCCCTGCCTACTTTTTCTATGGTGCCTGTCATGGGCCAAAACAGCTCCTTTATTTAAAGATTGATATTCACAGCGTATAGAAAGACATCTCCACATCACCTTCTCCTTTCTGTCTAATCAAAAAGGAAGGTTTCAATTTTAACAAAGAAAAAGTACATATAACAAAATAGCTATTAAGGAAGAATTACAGTTACAATATCTAGTCTATTTGAATTAGTAAAATTAAAGAAAATACTCTATCATCTACCTTATCTTTGTGTATCTAAAGTTTTATATCCAATATACCTTTTAATATAACTAAGAAAGACATCTATAACTATCTAATCTTCAACTACATCAAAGGCCACAGAAGGATATATTTACCCAAGTAAACAGGAAGTACAATCAACTTCCAAAATTTAGAAATGACAGAGATGACACCTATCTGCCTGGACAGTCACCCAAAGTTCCTCTATAAAGTTGGGGCATCCATCTGAAGCCTACAAGCCCAGAGTCTCTTTTCATTTCAGTGAAGCAGGAAATCTTCTCTGCCCATTCTGGCGTAGTTCATCAGTCGCTTCTCCTTGAGTCCTGAAGAATGTCTGACAGTTTTCTCTGTAAAGCAGGAACCTGAAGGACCATCTCAGCTTGTTCTGTCAAAGTTCAGAGGTCACTTTCCTAGGGAATCTGCATGTCCAATTTAAACAGCATACTGTCAAGCAGTCAATATAAGAACAGGTTCATGTCCAGTGGCTAACCAATGTCACAAAGAAACTAATCTCCATATGGAGTTTCTTCGATGCCCATTTTTCTCTTGAAATAAATTGGTGCTGCCAGGAGCAGACCTGCCTCACTGTCCAGAAAAGTCTAAGTTCTTAAAACATTTTAAATACCATTTTCTATAGGTCTTAGAAGTCTTTGAAGATTACCTATCCAATTGAAATATATCTTTGTATACCAAAAATTCCTAACTAACATAACTATAAGTTTGGTTATCATAGGTGACTATTAATCTGCATTTCTTATTTATACATTACAATTTTAAATCAGTTACATGAACATCATACCTTAAACAAGAGTAGAAAAATGCATATAGCATAACAAAATTGACCTTAAATTTGTATCAGTAAACCAAAGTCCATACCACTGTAAAATATTTTGAGGTTAACAGCTGATTTTTAGATTAAAGTAAATTCAATAATCTAATTTTTTAAAATCACTCATATACCATACACACGCCCCAAAAGATATGAACAGTGGTATGGTATGATGACTGAGTATAAGAACAGACATGGCTAACACCTCCATCACATTTTGTCAAACTAGAATGTGAATATGAGAACACGGATATCAGGCTGCAGGTGAGATGCTGGTGAGTCTTTCTCTTGGCTTCTGCATGGGTTCTGACAGTGTCCCCGTGTCCCTGCTGTAGCAATCAGAATAACTGGGTGTCAGTGTGGACAATATGATTCTCTCACTATCCCCCAGTTATTGAGGCCGTACCCTGTGTCTTGTTTTCTGGTGGGAATTTCCCATCTCTAATGCCAAGCTTTCCCATGAGGAAATGCTTTTATCCATGGGTGTTATCACTATGGATGGTATCTCTGTTTCTCTTCGGTGTTTCTAGTTGGTGTCTTTAAATAGAAGTTGGGTTTCCCTTAATTCCTTACCCTCTCTAATTTAGATGGAAACACGACTGAAGTATTGCAGTTGGAAAGGTGAGCATCCTGGTGATAATTATAATTAAATCTTTGTCTCTACCTGATGCTATGGGGTCACATGGTAAATCAAAATCCTATCTAATTATACTGACTGTAAGTGTCGAGATTATAAGAGCTGCTGATGGTTTAGCTGCTTCTAAGTTGAAGTGTAGTCTTAGATGTCTACCATTGTTACTGCGTATTTGTGTGGCTACTGGTCTTATACTGATCCTGTAAGTTCTGTACAATAAGGCTTTACTTTAAAGTATCTGGCTTATATAAATCTGCTGACATTGTCAGAGCAATTTGACATTCTTCACATCTTTGAATTGCCTTTTCTATTATGTATGAATTCATGTTTACTTACTATTTCCTGGGGTGTAATTTTTAGCATGTGTATTCCCCCCTCAGTATATGTGCATGTGTGTGTCTGTTTCTCAAGCTGGAGACTAACCCAGGATCTCAAGAAAATGTTAGGTAAGTCCTTTACCACTGAGCCCAGAAAGTAGATTCCCAGCCCATTGTTTTATCTTAATCTGCTTTTTTTTTTTTTTCTTCTTGTGAAATTCTAAAGCACTAAGCTCCCCCAACCCGGAGATGTGAGGCTTAGAGAATATTGTCTTCTAGGCCAGGTTTGAATAAAATCTGACTCCTTCAAGTAACAGGTCTCTAGACATCCTGAAACATAGTTGGTGATGTATCTTATTTTGTTTTAATTTTATTTTTTGGCTGCTTCCCTGGTGGCTAGTTTGTGATGTGATAATGTGATGTCACAAGAGGAGCAGTGGGGAAGCTCAGTTAGAAGTGGACAGGCTGAGGTAGGTGACAGAGCCTGCAGCAGTAAAGCCTGCTGGAAACAACAAAATGAACATGTCTATGTTTATGTATTCATTGGACTTCCCTTTGTTCCTTGAGGTGCTGAGGCTTTCACTCCTCTGCCCTTCATGGTGAGGTTCATTCCCAACCTTACCTATGGTCTCCAGACACTGATCCATCATGGGATAAACCTCACCCTCACTGTTACTTGGACACAGGGTCAAGGTGTGTGTCTCCACTCCCGTCTTCCTCCAGCTGCGTTACAGATCAGCTGCTCCCTCCAGCTTAGTCTCCGCTCTCTTCTACTTTCCCATTCTGTTCCTGGCAGCTCTCAGTTCCTACAGGATTCCCCCTCTCCCTCAAAGTGCCCCTCTTTCAGGCCTGAAGGATAGCAGAAAGGGTTTACGCTGCGGGAGAACCAGCTTGTGATGTGAGCAGATATGGGGACTGAGCCATCACATTGCATTTTTATAGAGAGGCAGTGTGTGGACACCACAGACAATTGTCTTACGTTTCATCTCCAGACACCAAGCTGTATAGAGAGCAGGACAAAGTCATCCCAAAGGTCTTGGCCCTCTAATGAGGTGGTCCAGCCTTGTCCCTGAGCTTGCTACCTCTCTCCTTAGCATCTCCTGTACTTTTCCTCATTAATGTACCTCTAGACAGTTGGGTTCAGGACTCAGGACACTGAGTCTGTTAGTGACTTTTGGCATCACTTCTGTATTCCCTTAGTACCACCTGGGCTAGGGGATTAACTCAGGACAAGCGACCCTTAATAATGAGCGTGCTCAGCCATTCATAACACACACATGCAGATTCCTTGTGACCTCTTATTATGGAATATACATCCCTCCTATTACCTGTCTTTCAGAGAAGATGCCATGGAACTCAGAAGAAGACATACACGCAGAAATACACGACATGTGTGGGCTGTTAACAAGGCTACCAGGATGAGAGAGAGAGCCTACCCAAGGTGAGGTATGATGAGAAATACACCATTCTCATGCCTCTTCTACATGTAACAGCCTTTGCATGGGACCACACTGGTTCCAACCTGAAAGCTTTACACCTGGCTCTAGGATAACCAGATGTCTTGTCCTAAGGCAATACCTCGGTTTTCTCGCTGCCCTTTAACGGGGTAGCCTCTGACCCAGGGCAGAGGTTCTTTTCTGTTCAGGTTTCTCCAGCTACTTCTCTTTGATTTATAAGGCTAATTGGGCTAGAAATAGAGATTACAGGGATTGGGATGCAAGACAGTCAGGACTTTGTTTGTTTATTTTGGATATAGGTGTTGGGAAGCAAGCCCTGAGTTCACGTGTCAGGGCCTTTGTGTGGGTACACCTATGACAGCGCTGCAGGAATGAACTTTGTTGTATGAGTCACTTGCTTGGCTGCCTAGCTGAGCTCTGCCTGCTACAGTGAATGGAGTCCCTAGCTCAAAGGCATGGGAAGCAACTGCCATTTTAAATTTAGCAAGCAAGAGGAGCCTGCTGGAGGGAAAGACCATTGAAAAGGACAGAACAGTAGGCAGTCATCCACAAGACTATCTGGACCTCACCCACTGGGCAGTCCCGGCTGCTTTGCCCTAAAGGAAACAGGCTCTTGTATAACTCAAGTGGAGAGATGTGTCCCTTTGCTATGGAGGATTAGGTTTCCAGAGTGCAGCGCATGACAGCCAACAAAATAAGGCTGCAAAAATGTTCCATGTTCCATTACCCATCTTGTCTCCTCTTGTCGGTGTCTACGGAGGCCGAGAGGTACCAAGGTCAAAGCACCTTCTAATGTCAGAGCTCAGTGGCCACTCCTATCCCTCCTTGGCAGGACAGGTCAGAGAACAGAGCCTTTTGCAACCCTTGTCTTCAAGATGCTGGACTAAGAGACACTGTTGTCACTCTGTCACCCACCTGTCCTAAGTTAGCTACTTGGAAGCTCACAGTATGGGATGCTGGTACAGCTGTTCTGTAGACCTACGGTGCTTTCACCTCTGACCCATGAAGACTGAATCAGAAAGGGGAACAGGACATTGTACAGACCCAGGATCACTTGTTGCTGTCTGCCTGGTGGAGAGCCAACATCTCCAGAAGACAAGAAGGGGCTTCCTGCCCTGGTAGCTTTGTCTTGAAGAACTGTGGTGCAGGAAATGTGATTGACCAGCTATCTTAGGACCTCTTGGGACCCAGTAGGACTTGGATAATTTTGTCCATTTAAATCTCCCCGGGAAATCCTGTGGACGCTCCACCAAAATAAAACTGAGATCTGCTTTCTCAGGGAAGCAATCTTCCAAGATGCCTGTTATGATCAAAAGGGCGCTGTTTTAAAGTAGTCACTTTGGTTTTAGTTAAATCATTTTATCACTGCCGCAGAGGAGCATGGTGGGAACAGACCAGATGCAGGCCAACCTTTGCTCTGTTCCATTTGTGATGGATGAAAAGGAGCACCTCTGTTCCTTAGCTCTTCTGAGAACCCAGAGGCTAAGCAGCAGCCTCAGGCACCCAGAGCAATAGCCCAGAGGCTGAGCAGAGGCCTCATGCATCCAGAGCCAGAGCAGTGGATTGTAGACAACCTCTTCACTTTCCAGGACTGGGCGCGCTCGCGGGGGGGGGGGGGGGGGTGCTGGGGGGTGCTGGGGGGGGCTCTTCTCACATGGTTTCGGCTCCCTATAGCCCCTTCCTGGTATCAGGCCAGAACTGATCAGACTGCCTGTGCTTGCTCAACCTTGGCTGCTAGGACAGGGCACAGAACATTGTCCCAAAATCAGGGCTGCACTCGCTACCTTTTGGTGGTGTTGATGGGCATGTGCTGTAACTTTGGAGGGAATGTTGGCACACAGAGCCTGCATGGTGACCTACTTCTGTGCCTGCATCATCTGATGAGCAGCTAGGCTGAGAGAATGACAACCAAGAGATGTGTGTTCTAAATCTCTAGTGGAACACAAAGAGCGGGTGGTTCAGCTTGGCCTCTTTATGCCCCACATTTATACTGGGGCCTCTTCTTGTGGTATTCCCCCCAAAAGTGATTTTGATCTAGCATTTGCCTGACTTCCAGTTGGAGGAGGGTTTGGTTCTTACATTTTGCAGCTGCTCAGAAAAGTCCCAGAGGGCAGAACTGAAGCAGGTCTGCTACTACTGAGGGCAGAGATGTTGTTGGTTATTACTTATAAATACCTGGCCTTAGCTTGGCTTGTTACTTGCCAGTTTTTCTTAACTTATCCCATCTACTTTTACCCTTCTCTTACTTCTGTAAATCTTACTTTCACTCTTACTCCATGACTGGCTGTGTGGCTGAGTAGCTGAGTGGCTGGGTGGCTATGTGGCTGAGAGACTGTGTGGCTGTGTGGTTGGGTGATTGTGTGGCTGTGTGGCTGGGTGATTGTGTCGCTGTGTGGCTGTGTGGTTGGGTGACTGTGTGGCTGTGTGGTTATATGGCTGTGTATTGGGTGATTGTGTGGCTGTGTGGCTGTGTGTGTGGTTGTGTGGCTGGGTACATGGCTGGGTGTCTGGGTGACTGTGGCTATGTGTCTGTGTGGCTGGGTGTCTGTGTGTCTGTGTGGCTGTGGGTGGCTGGGTGACTGGGTGACTGTGGCTATGTGTCTGTGTGGCTGTGTAGCTGGATGGCAGTGTGGCTGTGGGTGGCTGGGTGGCTGTGTGGTTGGATGGCTGTGTATTGGGTGATTGTGTGGCTGTGTGTCTGTGTGGTTGTGTGGCTGGGTGTCTGTGTCTCTGGGTGTCTGGGTGACTGTGTGGCTGGGTGGCTGTGTAGCTGTGTGGCTGGGTGGCTGGGTGGCTGTGTAGCTGTGTGGCTGGGTGGCTGGGTGTTTGAGTGGCTGTGTGTCTGTGTGTCTGTGTGTCTGTGTGACTGTGTGTCTGTGTGACTGTGTGGCTGGGTGGCTGGGTGGCTGTGTGGCTGTGTGGCTGGGTGGCTGTGTGGCTGGGTGTTTGAGTGGCTATGTGTCTATGTATCTGTGTGGCTGGGTGGCTGTGTGTCTGTGTGGCTGGGTGTCTGTGTGGCTGGGTGTTTGAGTGGCTATGTGTCTGTGTGTCTGTGTGTCTATGTAGCTGGGTGGCTGGGTGGCTGGGTGGCTGGGTGGCCCCTGGCATCCTCCTCTCTGTATTCTCTTGCTCTTTCTTCTTTCCTCCTGTTTATTCTCTCTGCCAGCCCTGCTTATCCTTTCTCCACCTAGCTATTGGTTGTTCAGCTCTTCATTAAACCATCAGATGTTCTAGACAGACACAGTAACACAGCTTCATAGAGTTAGACAAATAAAACAAACGCATGCAACACATTTTTGCATCATTAAATAAATGTTCCACAGTATAAACAAGTGTAACACATCTTAAAATAATATTTCACAACACAGAACCCTCTCCAATTCCCTCTGAGAAAACGTTGTGAGCTATTGCTTAACTCTAGGTGTTGGCTCGAGTAGGTCCATCCTTTGCAGATAAAGAACAATGCCAAAATGACCTGAGACGTCACCTGAGAGCTGGCAGTTAGAGCAGGTACCAGAAGGTCACCAGGACAGCAGGCTCCGCTATTTGAGGACACTGGATCAGAGTGCTGTACAATATGAAACTATCGTCGATGGTTTGAGGAACGTTTCCACTGGTCCAGAACTTCACTTTCCTCCCGTGGCTGCAGGGCTCTAGCTCCCCGAGGTTTTCCCATGCAGGCTCTGATCAGGTCCTATCTGGAGGATGTCCTCAATCTAAACATGGTCAGAGGTTGCAAATCACTGTGGGCTTTGTCCTAGCTCAGAGGGAATGTAGCCAGAGCTTTCCATGTTTAAATACTGACTCTGTGACTCCCAAGGGGATCCATTAGAAAGTATAGGACATTTGTGAGGCAAGAATGGAGAGGGGAGAAAGCTGTTTGAGAAATTCTTACCTCTGCTTGTGAAGGACAGAGGGAAGTTGTACAGTGTGTGACATCTCCAACTTCAACGAAATTCTGCAGCCTCTGAATATCTATTGTTCAAGTGTGCCCTAGGGCACGGTACACTTTGTACTTTGGCTTCAACCAGGAAGAAATGAGCACACCCAGAATCCTTATTTTTCTTCCTCTCTTTCAGGGAAAAAGCAGATCTTTATCCCAAAACTAAAGAACACACCATGGCTACAGGAGAGTGTCCCTGACACCTTTGCTGTATAATGGAACCTGCCTCTGGAAACTCCTCAAATGATTATCCTGCAGGGTTTTTTTTAATATTTGAGTTGTGTGAATAGTGCCTTGGCAGCTCACTGACCTTGCAGCCACCAAACCTAGAAAATACAGCCACCCTACGGCTCTTCTTCCTCATTGCCATTGCTAGAACATTTCAGACATTGGCTGCCACTGCTCAGCTTCCTGGCCTTTAGAAAGAGCCCAGAAAACCTTGAAAATACAGACATGGATCATGAGTTCCATCCTGACCTTGTTTTTGGGTTGGATGATCCATCAGTAGCGAAGGCTTCAGGATGACAATCCCTACATCTTAATCACAGAGCTGCCCTCTAGGACTCACGGCTTTCTACCTTATCGCTCTGTGCTCAGGGTTTAGTAAGTGCATTAGGAACCAGTCCCACACTGGAACTGTGATTCTCTTCACTCCGTCCAATCTCATGAAGTGGCAGAGCTATGCCTGTACTCTGGAGCTTTAAGCTGCTTTTCTACATAACCTACAAAGACAAGTGTGCAGGGGGCAGCACCACTGTGGGCTTCCTTTGCAGTCAGAGTCTTAGGGATTGGATACAGTTGAGTTGGGAGGTTGAGGCCTTGAAAACATCTTGGCATTGGATTCTCCTGAGAAAGCATTTTTCCCTCAGTCTTGGATGCGTCTTCTCAGTTTTCTAGAAAAGTCTGAGAATACTGTGTCTGTCATAAGTCTATAGAAACACAATTCCTGTAGTATATTTTTCTTTTTAACTATGTTTTTAGATTTACTTATTTTTATGTGTATGAGTGTTTTTCTTGTGTGTGCCATGTGTGTGCCTAGTGCCCTTGGGAGTCAGAAGGCAGCAAGGGATCTCTAGGAATGAATACAGATAGTTAGTACCCACCCTGTGAGTGCTGCCAATAAAACCTGGTTCTTCTAGGAGAGTAGCCAGTGTTCTTAACTGTTAAGCTATTGTTCCAGCGCCCTCTTTGCTAATTTTAAAAGTTACATCTGCTTATTTATTTGTGGGGAGAATGTGGGCCACAGTGTACGTTTGGAGGTCAGAGGAAATTCATGGGGGACGGTTTTCTCCGACCATGCGGATCCTAGCAATCAAACCAAGGTCATCGAGCTTGGTGACAAGAGCCTTTGCCCATTGAGTCATCTTGCTGGGGGTTCCTACTGGTGGGAGAAAAGACTGTGTGCCCTGTCCCCCAACCCCCAACCCTCCATGCCCTCACCATAGATTGGCTGTTTGTACATAAAACCCAGTATCAAAGAGAAGGGAGGCTTGGTGAACATGTTTGACCAAAAAGCTGAAAAACTAGATGTTCTATGAGAATGAGTGAAGGTAGATGTGGCCAGAGATGTGGCCCCAGTCTCTGCTTTTCCTCTTAGGAGTCATAAAACAATAGCTGAATGATTTATTTGGCTCACTTGTCCAAAAATCATCCTTTCAAACCAGAGAGAGAGAACAGATTAATGGCTCATGGATTATTGCTCTGTTCTTTTCTCTCTAAGCTATTTTAATGAAAAGAATTAAATGCAATAAATATGCACTGACCTGACGTTACCATCTAGTGGTCTTAATCGGGCTCATTTTCTCTGCCAGTTAAAGAATTAAAAGGCAGGAAAGTTCTCAAGCGAGACAGGAGTGGCAGGGAAATTCTCCAACACAGAAAAGAGTCAATAGGTAAAGAAAGGTTTAATAGGGTGAGAGGGCACACCAAACACAGGGAGAAAGACCCTTTGCCAAGCAGATGGGGATCACGCAGTGTCCCCTGGAAAGCTGGGTTACGTCTTTAAACAACACAGTGGCTGTTTAGCCCATAACTGCTGTGCAAACAGTCCTGATTCAGCCTTGAACTTATAGGGCTGGTCCATAGTTAGGGGTCCCTACTGGTGGGAGAAGAGCCTGTTGGGCCTTTGCTTTAAGATGCCAGGCTTTTTGTCTCAAGTCAGGAGGGTGAGGAAGAAGCTATCTATGTTGGAAGATTGATGTCTTCATTACCTCTGCCCTGGATCTGTCTGCTTCTTAAAGACTCCGCCTAGCTCCTTGTCCCTCACTAGGACAGTCACAGACACTATGGTGAATGTTGCTGCATCCTTCTTCCCTCAGCGATGTACTGTGTGTGGAAAGGACTAAGAAACAAACACGCAAGCAGCCACAACACAGTGGACAATGTTGTCTCTTCCGAGGGGTACAATAAAAAAGAAACTGCCCCATGGAGATGAGAAAGGATTTCTGGAAGATCTCACCCAGGTTAGACTGTCCTAAGTACAGGGAGCAGAGATAACCTAAGTTAGACAGTCCTAAGTGTGTGGGGGGCAGGGATAACCTGGGTTAGACTGTCCTAAGTGTGGGGGGGGGCAGGGATAACCTGGGTTAGACAGTCCTAAGTGTGGGGGGGCAGGGATAACCTGGGTTAGACTGTCCTAAGTGCAGGGAGCAGGGATAACCTGAGTTAGACTGTCTAAGTGCGGGAGAGCTGGGATAACCTGGGTTAGACTGTCTAAGTGCGGGAGAGCTGGGATAACCTGGGTTAGACTGTCTAAGTGCGGGAGAGCTGGGATAACCTGGTTTAGACTGTCCTAACTGCGAGGAGCTGGGATAACCTGGGTTAGACTGTCTAAGTGCGGGAGAGCTGGGATAACCTGGCTTAGACTGTCTAAGTGCAGGAGGGCTGGGATAACCTGGGTTAGACTGTCCTAAGTACAGGGAGTAGAGAAGTGTAGCAAAAGGAAGAGAGTGAGCAGAAGCCAGAACCAGTACAGGGCTTGACAGAGGACAGAGGCAGGTAAAGCCCTTCCTGTGGAAACCTAGAGGTCAATTTAGGATCAACTCACTCAGAGGGAAACCTTAAAGACTCTCCAGCAGCTCACAGCAGTGTCAGAGATGGACGCAGGAATTCTAAGTGACAAAAAAAAAACCAAACAAACAAAAAACAAAAAAACAAACAAAAAAACCCCGTGATTTAAGCCTGACCTGTTAAACCAACTAACCTGGGAAAAAGAACTATGAGTGTCTTTCTAGTCAAAAGATGGGTGTCATTGGGATGTGGTGGTGCGTGCTGGTAAATCCGGAACTTGTGGAGGAGTCAAGACCAGTCTTAGCTACTTAGTGAGTTTGAGGCCAGTGTGGATTATGTGAGACCCAGCCTTAACCTCTCCCTCCCTAAAGGTGTGGGTGTTCCAATCCTTTATACTACTGGACTAATGGGATGATCCTAAGAAGGACATTTAAGGCTTTGCCTCATCAAAAACTTTAACAAAGAGTTTCTGACTGCTCCTTCCTGTTGGCTTCTCCCCATCCTCATGGTTTGAGGGGAAAAACACAGTCCAGCCTGGAGAACACACACGAGCTGGTTAGAATCTCATCTTCATAGACTCGGTGTAAGTACTCCAAACCTGTTGTTCTGTTGACAGTCCTTCACCCCCAGAGGTGCCCTGGTGTTGGCACTTTCCTAAGAATCACTATGTCACCTGGCTGATAAGCCATGCTGTCCAGCTCTATTGATCTAATCCCTTGGCAAAAGCATTGATCTCTCCCTGGGAACTTTGGGAGGATTTGCCTTCATTGTTGTGAGACAGACTTTCTCTAGGTAGCCATGACTATTCTGGAACTTGCTATATAGACCAAGATGGCCTTGGACTCACAGAGATCCACCTGCCGCTGCCTCCCAAATGCCGGGATTAAAATCTTACCAGATCATGCCTGGCTTTCCTGGAAGCATTGCATAAGTCAGCACTGCATAGCATGTGGTCCTCTTCTCTGGTCTCCTGATTAGAATGTGCACGATAGGACCAGAGATGCCAGCTTAGTCTGTTGTTGTGACCATGGTTTCACATGATCAGCTGGAGAGGCCCACATCTAGTGTTTTATACTGATTTATGCTTCATAATGGGGAAAAAAATAAACAGGACATACTTCCTTTAAGCATGCCACTCTGAAGGAGTTTTTATCTTGTCAATGTTTTATGACTATCCCTTCTAGCTTCTGGTACCTTCCCCCATTTTGCATGATTTTTCATTGTACAGCCCCAATGGGGAAAGCCAGACCTATATACCCTGAGATGCACTGGCTAGAGTCATTTCCTTAGTAAGACTTTATCTTCCTTATTGGTTTATATGTTTGCTACTCTAGCTGGAGGTATTTCTCCAACTTCTTTTCTCATTACCCGCTGATTATCCTAACCTCAGAAGCACTGGGTGTTGTTGGTGTTGGAAAAGGTTCAGGGAGAGTAATACTGCCAATAATTGGCAAACTATTGTGACATCTCCACATTTACCCACTATGCCGGCTGTCTTGAATCAAACCTACTTTGGATACCTTTCAGTCCGAGAGAAGAGTTTGTTTTGAGAGTTCTCAGAATTTCAGCAGTTAGAGGGAATTTCTAAAACTTATGAGACTGGTTCTGGGATTTTGTTCCGTCTGTTTGTGTACCTCAGGATGGCCTCTAACCTTGCTGTGTAACTGAAGACCACCTTGAATTCCATTTGCCTCTACCTCCCGAGTCCTTGGATTAGGGGTATGCACAATGGCCTGTTTACACTGTGCCAAGGATGAACCCAGGCCTTCACACATGCTGAGCATGAAGGTGAATCAACCACTTGTGATACAGTCCCAGAACCCAGAGTGCTTTTGCTTAGCATCACCTCTCCCATCAAAGAGAATCAGTAGTCAGAGCAGCCCGTGGTGAACCTGCAGGGCTGAAGGGAAACTCTGGTCACTGGCCAGACCTCCTTTCTTCTAACCCTTTGCTGATGCTGCCCCTGTTGCTGCCCCTTTCCCTTGGAGCTTCTTTACAGAGAACACCAATGCAGTGTGAAAAGATGTTGCTTACTCACTTTTATAAGAACCATACCCATAAGCCATCCAGCGGTGGCACAGATGGTTAATGTCAGCACTCAGGAGGCAGAGGCAGGTTCATCTCTGAATTTTACCCATAATTCATCTCTTTATCTGCCTCCTCGCTGATTCTTCTAGTATTATAGCTCTTATAGCAGACCAATCTCTTTCATACCGTTATACTTTCTTCTCATGAGGCTCCAGGACAGGTAATAGATAACCAAGATCTCTGAAATCTTTATTTTGGGATAGCAACCGATTACTCAAGTGTAGAAAATGCTGGGTCCGTCCATTCACTCATCAACACTAGGATTTTCCAACGTTTGAGTTACCAGATATGTTAGAGGTGTGCAAAGAGCAGGAGGCAGCCATCACCAGCCCCCTAACTGCTCTTCCTGCTTCTCTTCCAGGCGAGGGCTTCCACAACTACCACCATGCCTTCCCCTATGACTACTCTGCCAGTGAGTACCTCTGGCACATCAACTTCACCACGTTCTTCATCGACTGCATGGCTGTCCTGGGCCTGGCTTCCGACCGGAAGAGAGTGTCCAAGACCAACTGTTTTAATTAGGATTAAAAGAACCAGAGATGGCAGCTATAAGAAGAGCTGAGTTTGGAGTCATCTAGGGTCCTATTCCAAAATAATTATCTGGTCAAAGGCTTAATGTTTCAGGATGCTAAAAGTGATTACTGTAACCTGTTTCTGTACAGTGCCTGGATAACATGCCCAATACTGGAAGGTCACGCTGACCTTGATGCTGGGCAGATCTTCCCTCCTTTCTTCCATTTGCACTGGGCTTTTGTTTCTGTGTTCTGATTGTCTTCCTCTGCCCTCTCCCTCACTGTCTCCCAAGTGACCTTTCAAATCCGAGACAGCTTTGTGGAGTTCAAAAGTAAAGGTCTCTTCAGATAACCCAGTCCCTTGAAGTCTCTAGACCTCAGGTGAGAAAGAGAACACAGTCTCTAGAGGAGGCCTGTTGGTTTTCAGGAGCCCGTATCTTGCTCAGTAGGAAGAGAAAAGATCTTTTATTTGGCAGAGGGCTTGTAAAGCAGGTAAGTAATAAGGTGTGAGAGTTAGCCTGAGGTGTAGTTCATAAATAACATTGGCTTTGAGTTGGAAATAAGCCAAGGGCAATACCTGTTGCACAGATATAGGAAACTTAGAGCTAGATCCCAGGAAAAGGCTTAGATGTTAAAGAGAGAAGATATTATAGTCAAATCTCACCCAGCTGTCTTCTAGTTTCTTTAGCCTCGCTTCTCTTGGCTTCTACTGCCTCTTTTGCTTTTTTTATGTCTGTCTTAAATTTTTTTTTATTTAGCTGTTTTACATTTAGGTTAAGATTAAAGGTGTGGCACCACCACTGCCTGCCTGGGAGCCTGGAACTCCCTCTGTAAACCAAGCTGGCCTCAAACTCAGATTTGCTGGGATTAAGGGCGTAGGTCACCACTCCTGGATATTCCCTGTGCTGGGATTAAAGGTGTGAGTTACCACTGTCTGATCCTCCTAGACTGACTGGGGGTAGATCCCTCTGATATGTCAGACTGGTTTTTACTAAATTTGAAACAACCCCCCACAAATACCTTTCATGGTTTCTCCACTCAGCCTACTTCTTTCTCTCCTGAGTGTGTGACATCTGGGGATGTTGGCAATGCTCAGGTCCAACATCAAACACAAAGCCTCCATCTGATTTAGACAGCTCCCAGGGGAAGCATTTTCTTAATAATAAACAGTCTGTGAGGAAAGACTCTTACTGTCCATTAACAGCAAGCAAATCCCTTATTTCGCCTACAGGTTGGATGTGTCCAGAAGTGCTAAGAACAGGTGCTCACAGAGTTCTGAGGATGCATCCAAATCTTTCATCTCCCTAATCTGACACAGTCATGACAGCCAGTTGCTGCTCTCATAGCAGTAAAATATCTATAAAATTTTCAGGCACCCAAAAAGAATAAACGTGCTATGCGAAATGGCCCTTGTCTTTAATCCCAGCACTCAGGAGGCGGAGGCAGGTGGAACCTCTATAAGTTTAAAGCTATCTTGGTCTCCACAGAAAGTTGTAGGCCAGACAGAGCTACATAGTAAGACCTGTTTAAGTACATTAGAAGTACATTTAGAACCTAAAATTTAAGGTGGATGACACAGTTGACTAGATCCTGAAGATCCTATAAATGTTCCTATGACTTTAGCTCCAACAGAGGATGCTGAGGAAAGTAAATTAGAGGCAGAATAAGATAGGTTATTCTTAACATTGCCAGGAAGATATAAAGCAGTTAAAACACAGGAGTTTGCTCCTTATTTTCTGAATGAAGCATCCAGGAAGTGAGAGTTTGCAGAGTGATTAGAGAGTTAGTCCTGATGAAAGAGTTTGAAGCCAGTTCTTTCATGAGCCCCGGTTTTCTATGTTGTATTATTATCAATATTTAGATCAAAAGATGTCCTAGCAGGGCACAGTGGAACACACCTGCACATCTGGGACTCCAGAGACTGAGGTAGGTTGATAAGGGGTTCACAACCAGCCAGAGGGGCACAGTTTCATGATGCAGCTGACTGTTTGGAGTGGCGTATTAAACAAAGTCCTAAAAATAGTTATGGCATTGAAGGTAGAAGTTTTTCTCCTGAATTTTCTGTATCTTAATTTTAATTTCTGAATTATAAGTATGGGCCAGTTTGGCATATGAACAAGTTCATTATCGTTTTCTCTGCTGCCAGTCTGAAAGCTAACTGGACTGATGTGAGTTTGTGGAGTTTATTTTGTTCTTCTCATCCCCTTTTCCCATTTTTTTTTTCCAAAGCAAGGTTTCCCTGTGTAGCCCTGACTGTCCTGAAACTTACTCTGTAGACCAGGTTGGCCTTGAACTTCGAGATCCACCTGGCTCTGCCTCAGGAGAGCCGAATTTAAAGGCGTGCACCACAACCAACCTGACTGCATTGTTTGGGAACTTTGGAGTTTCTGTTTAGTCTCCAGGGACCTGCCTCTGTGGCCCATCACTCTATCCATGCCCTGCACCTTCAAATATCAAAAGGAGTCAGCAAAAACCAAGTCATACCCCAGTAACCTGCCCTTCCCAAAAGTAATGTCAGCTTAAACTCTGGTAGCAGCAAACAGAGCCTGCTGGCTTTAAATCAAACGCACCACAAGCTGACAACACAGCCTGGGGAAATGTCAGGACTCTATGAGTCATATGCTTACAAAGACTCAACAAAGGGATCCTGGGAGAGGTTCAGAGAAGCAGCAGGACACCTGCCCGGGAGAGCAGTTTCTACCTTGCAGCACAGGCCAGGCAGTCAGTCTCTGTCTATAGAACGTTTGCCCCCGAAGAATGCTGAGACCCTTTGAGAGGAGAGGCATAGGAAGCAGACCAGATCTTCATGTTCCCAGAACAGGGAAGACTTCCTGGCCACCGCAGGGAAGGGTGGGGTTTGTTGTTCTCATTTGTTCTTGCTTTGTCTACTTGATCTGTGGAGGCCGACTTTACAGTTTGTGGAAGATCTGTGTTCCTGCAGTGACTTCCAGACCACATCTCAGCTTCTAAGAGCTGCCAGAACAAGCCTTGTCCATTTAGTTCACTTTCTAACCCAAGGTTGGCCTCGCTCTGGATGAGGTCGTGACTCAGAACTATTCTGAAGGTAGATGTCAGAGCAAGAATGCACCCCCACCAAGGGTTATCACATTGAGACTTAATTTGACGGTGGCGTTCATTTAATTACTTAAGATCTGGCTTTCTAAGTGCTCGCACGCATGCACACATACACACACTCCCTCACAGATAAATCGTTTTGATTAAATTATTTTAAGCAAACCAGCATGCTCTATGTATTTGATTGTTTCTAATTCAAGGCCAAAGGGATTGAGGAACCGTGGATGAAACCCAAGTCTTTGGTTAAAGGAAACACCCAGTATTCTCTAAACTCCAGTGATGTGTAGTCTACCATCTGAAGGGCAACACAACAAAGGGTAAAACACATCAAAGGCAGCTGCTTTAACCTAAGAAGGCAGTGGTGGATGATGGAAAAATCAAGACAGCATGTTCTATATCAGCACAGGAGGTAACAGGGCATGTCACAGATATAAATACAACTTTCTTTGTATTGGAAAATATATGTTGAGTCTAGCAGACTGGGGGACACCATGACAATATCTGTGACATCTATCTAGTCAAATGCTGCATGGCCAGGGAAGTGGGGGAGGGCATCATTATATTGTATCAGGAGCAGGGCCATCACTAATCAAACTGAGTTCATGATGTGGGTGAGTCCCCCTAGAGGGTCTGCTGTGGTGTCCAGAATCTTGGCTTTGCCTCCTGGGCCGAGGTGAGGACAAAGAACTTAGGTGTCTTGTTATATCCATTATCTGCCAGTGGTGCCCAGTTATAGCCAGAGGTGAAGCCTTGGGGAGTTCCTTGTTCCCTGCCTGGGAACCCTAAGAGGTTGACTCTACAATCATTGTCCTCAAAGCTCCCTTTGTTCTTCTAAGACTCAGTTTACTCTAAGCTCATGACACAGCCATGCCTGAATTTTAGGCTGTATTCTCAAATCAGAAAAACCAGGTATTTCTTCTCTGCTTTTCTAACTGAAGCCTACAGTCCTATAAAGTCCTTGCTCCTCAGGGCAGTTTTCTCCTTGTGGGAAGCATAATAGAGATTGAACCCAGGACCTTTTATTGCTAGGCAAGGGTTCCACCACTGAGCTACATCATCTAGTCCTGGTTTTCTCTTATAAAAATATTTCCTTGAACTTAAGTGGTTAGTACTTAATGAAATCATGAGATGATATGTGTTTTTAGTTCCCTTCGTGCTACAAAATGTTGGAAACATCATGGAAATGGGAGCATGCCATAATTGTAGTTAAATCTCTGTGACACGGGCAACTAGCTGCTCTGTCCACCTTCAAGAGTAAATATGTCAGGTAATGATCACAGACTACAAGGAGCTGAGACTATTATGAAGACCTGCTCCTCTGCCACTCCTCCCCTCCCCAGGCACAAGTCCTAGAGGCCTCACAAAGGGGACTGGGTGCTCAATGTTGCAGTACTTACCTAGTGTGCACAGGGTGCTGGTCTCAATATACTCATCACCACAGCACAGCAACACAATAGCAAAAATAGCAAAGGGCATCTGTGCTGTTTGCTCAGAGACTTGGGCTCAGGTGAGGTTCTTGGGGGTGGGGCCACAAAGGAACATCCGCTTCCTGGCCTCTTTGCACAGGGAACAGTGAGGAACCAGGGCCAGGGTGTTAGAGCCTTGAATGAGGAGAGAAAGTGAGGGGATGACGGTGAAAGGCGGAGAAGGAACTAGAATTACGCAGGGCTCCATACATCCTCCTTTCTTAGAAAATCCTGGAGAGCAGCAGAATTCCCCTGTCGTCTGTGATTTCTGACACATACACACACTTAAACCGAAGTGGATCTCGCAGTATAAAATTAGCCGTTAGTAAATCAAGCAACTCCTGTGACATTTAGGACATTTATAATAATGTGCAATCACCACCTTCAGTCCTAAATCTTTTCCATCAGACTCAGAGAAAACCCATACCCATTCAGCGGTGGTTCCCCAACTCCAGCTCCACCCAGCTTCTTATGCCTTGTAATAATCAACTTTCTCTCTATAGGATTTACCTATTGGTGATATTTCACAGAAACAAAATGACACAGCCTGTGGCACTCTGTAGATCCTTCATCACGACTGGTGGTCAGTATTGGGCTGTAGTGTGTACCCCAGCTGAAGTACCCTCTGTTAACGTACAGTTGTCTCCGTCTTTCAGTAAGTGGGATGCGTTGCTATATTTCTGTGCAAATATTTGAGAACCTTTCAGTATTCTCTATGCAACCAGGAGTGAATTTCATTGTTCATATTGTAATTCTATCTCTTTTCGTGGGAACATGGAACTTTCTTTCACAGTGGCTGCACCATTTTATATCCCCACAAGCAATCACTGTCCCCTTTGCATATTCATACGTTCATACATCTGTCCCTATTCTCCTTCCCGCCATAAAGGCCAGTCTCCACAGATCCTCCGAGCCCCTCCCCACCCCCTTCTTGCTCCTGGGACATATAAGGTGGCGGAATCTGCACCTCTAGGACTGAGCCTTGTCTTTTCTACAGCAGGGCTAGGAGGGCAGGCTGTCAATTCCCTGAATCATTAAGGTACACACTACAGCCTTTTGTGTGATTTTCTGCTATGCTCCAACACCTCCTTGTTCTCTCTAAACTTCCTATTAAACTCCCACATAAGGAAGCCTTGAGCTCAAGGAAGAACGATGTGGAAACCCAAGTTCCGAGGCGCACGTCCCAAGCAATCGCCTCCTCCTTCCCTGCCTCTCTGCAGTGGGCGGGCCTGGGGCCTATACTGCAGATGGGCGGGCCTTGGGCCCACAGTGCGGAGAGACCCTGGGAAAGGAGGCCCCTCCCGGGGTTACTTTCGGTCAATACCCGCCCCCGAGGTTACTCGCGTTCACTCGGTCGGCAACGTCCGACCCGGAGCAGCCAATCAGCAGCCGCATTGCGGCTCTGCCCGTGCTCGCTCCAATCGGGAGGCGCCGCCCCTCCAGCCTGGCTGCGCGGGGTAGCCCGGTGCCTCTTCTGCGCCCCCAACCCCCAACCTCGGGGTTGCGCGCGCACATTACAGTCACCCCCCCCTCCAAGTGGAGGAGCTGCTGATGGAGAGCTTCTTGGGTATCCCCCCGCCCCGTACAGCCCTTCCTCCCCGAGGAGGAGGAACGCAGAGCTGTGGGCTCCACGTAGCCAGCCATGCCCTATGGATGACCTTGGGTATGGGCTCCAGTTCCCAGCGCCCTCCTCCATGGGGGACTTGGCTAAGCAGGACACGATCTTACTGCTTCGGGCAAAAACATCTATCATGCAGGAGGCAGGGCGCCAGTTCAAAGAAAAAACCCAATATTGTGTCGTGGCAAGGGAAGATGTTACAGAAAACACAGAGACCTAAGTGTTTAGAAGTGATTCTGATTCAGGATGATGTTCCCGGGCCTTAAGGGGTGTAAAGAGGAGAATGTGCAGGGGAGGCTGTGAATGCCAGCCAGGCACAGAGAGTCTAGATTGCTCAGTGATAAGGAGTCATGAGATGTACTCAAGCAGGACTGGAAAATCTCTGTTTCAGAAAGTTACTGTGGAAGCAAGAGCAGAGCAGAGGGGAGCCAATTAGGGCTGGGAGGCCAGATCCAGGCTTCCTTAGGACTCCATTAAGTGTCTGAGACCTCCAAATCCACATTGCTAATGGGAAGGGCAAAGGGCAGCTGAGTTTAGGAGCAGAATTAATGGCACTCTGCGATCTGCACAGGGACATGGAGTGTTTAGTCTGTCTCCAAAGGCAGCACTCTTGTTACTTTATCTGTAAGATAAATTAGCTGGTTTTTTGTGTATTTTTATTTATTTATTTTGGGTTTTTTGTTTGTTTGCTTTGGTTTTTTGAGACAGTCTCACTGTGTAGACCAGGCTTGCCTCGAACTCAGAGATTCACTAGCCTCTGCCTCCCAAGTGCTGGGATTAAAAGTGTCTGCATCACCACACCTGGCTTTTTTTCTTTAATGTAACATTTTTATTTCAAAGTATGATGACAGCCAATCACTTGTTAATTACTCCAGTAACAGGCAGACTTTCTCAGGCACTGGTTAGGCAAGGCTATTACTGCTTAAAGGAAATAATGTATGATAATTGCCCTAATAATTCTCCAGTGGTGATATTAATGAACTTTTTTTAATTTTGTAAAACAAAATATGCTAGTATTTGGAGCATTTTCCTAACTGTGCGAATCAAAAACACCACATTGCAAAATCGTGTGTGACTTGAAAATACAGGCAAGAGCAGGATATGGTGGCACATGCTTTTAATCCCAATACTTTTGGAGGCAGAAGCAGGAGGGTGACTGTGAATTCCAAGCTATCCTGGTCTACATAATGAGTTCCAGGACAGCCAGGGCTGTATTGAAAAGAGAGACAAAGTAAAACAAAAACAAAAACAAAAAATAGCAACCCAAATAACAACCCGGCAAAGAGCCTGCTAAAGAGCATACGAATCCAGGGTCAGGTAGCACATGCCAATTGACAGACTTCTTCCCTAGACCTCATAGAACAGCGCATGCTCGTGCGGTGTTGTGTAAATGTTTTGTAAAGGGTCATGAGTACCATGGCTTTTGAGTGCATGCTTTCCCCTTGCTCACTTGCCATGAGTACCATGGCTTTTGAGTGCATGCTTTCCCCTTGCTCACTTGCCAACTCCCACACTCAGGTGTGCCACTCCTAACCCTTTATACTTGTTTTCAAGACCAAACCTTTGTAGCCCTGTCAAGCCTGGGACTCACTATGTAGATCAGACTTGGCCTGGAGCTCACAGCTGAGAAAAAAAAAAAAAAAAAAAAAACCTACCCAAAACTCTGGTAGAGAGATAGTAGTAGTTCCATAGATGGAAAGATAAGAAGGAGTTATTCGGTCAGGTGGTACATACCTTTAATCTCAGCACTTGGGAGGAGGCAGAGGCAGGCATATCTCTGTGAGTTTGAGGCTAGCCTGGTCTGCAGAGTGAGTTCCAAGACAACCAGAGTTGTTTCACAGAAAATCTCTGTCTCAAAAAAAAAAAAAAAAAAGCATAAGAGCATGTTATCTATCCATCCAAGGTTAGACTCAGCACTTGAGTCCCTCCTAAAGCAGGCAGGTAGGGCCTTCCTGCCCTGTGAGATGCAGACCTGGGAGAAAGTCAAGGATTTAGAGTTGAGAAAGTACAAGAGGATGAGTCAGTGAGGGCTTTTTTTGGTTTGTTTGTTTTTTGTTTTTTTTTTTCAGAGGGAAGTCATCAAGAGACAGTGAAATGCATCTAAGAACTTCTAGGATAATCCTGGAGACACAGATCCCAGAATCACCCAGTGCCTTCCCGTACTAAGATACCCTTGTCTAGGTGCTGGGGTGTAGGCTACTATGTGTGTGTGTTGGGAGGGGGTTAAAGAATATGAAATAAAACAATGTCCTAAGAGATTTGGGAGATGCCAGGCTTAGTATCATACAACTGTAAACTCTGGGGACTAAGGCCGAAGAATCAAGAGTTAAAGGAACCTTTGATCAAAATGTGTTGCTTGCGTGTATACGATTCTCAATATTTGAAAAAGTTTGATGCTAGCTGGGCTACACTGGGAGACTCGAGAGAGGAGAGGATTCAGGGAGGGGTGTCTAATGGACTTTGTTCATGTAAAAAGTCTCTTGTAGCTAAGTGGAGGGCAGAGGAGCAGAGGCAGGAATAGTAACACCCCATTTCCTCCCCATTACGTGCCTCAGAAGAACAGCATCGATTTATTTTAGCTGACTTGGCATTCTTTTCTGAATTTCTAAATACGTGCTTCTATCATGACTAAGCATTCAGGTGGGAACCTGCACACTACCTTTTCTCCATCCCTCAATACAGCTGTGTCATAATTTGAGTGAACTCAGTAACTAGTATTTGTGGTGACTGCAAACACCGTTCACGCGGCGGCTTCACTATTGTACCTTTCTCGTTCTGCTGCTCACCTCTTCTCACTTGTCTCTGTCTCCACATTTGGCAGCAACCACCGCTCGCCTACTTGATTGTTTTGGAGAAGTGCATGCCCTAGTAGCCATGGGAGAAACTGTTTTTAAGATAATGCTGTCTTCATGATGGTGGTTGCGCATGTTTTGAATCCCAGTACTTGGGAGGCAGAGGCAGGCAGATCCCTGTGAGTTCGAGGCTAGCCTGGTCTACACAGTGAGTTCCAGAACAGCCAGGGCTGTTACACAGAGGACCCTGTCTCAAAAAAAAAAAAAAAAAAAAAAAAAAAAAAGTTGTCTTCACTAAGTTTCATATTGTATGGCCAATGAGTGTCATTCTTCCTGCTCAAAAACTTGTTCATTCTTTTGAGAATTTAAAACATTTTAATAATTATTGAGCTGAATTTTGTTTGTTGCTTGTTCTCTCTCTCTCTCTCTCTCTCTCTCTCTCTCTCTCTCTCTCTCTCTCTCCTGACCTCACCTTCTTCCTCTCTCTGTCTTTCTCTACTTGTGCTTTCTCAATAAACTCCCATTTTTTCTCCAAAATGTGAAATAAAATTCCTTCCTCAATTTTTTTTCTAAATTTGAATATTCTGAAGGACACAAGGCAAGGCCTTCTTAGAGACGGATTCAGCATGCAAAAAACTAAGAGCATAAACTGGCCCACTGTCTTCCTATAACAAGCTTCTTGCCAGAACCAAAAGAAAGTCCCAACTTAATCTGAGAACAATGCCCTGTAAAATAAAAAAGAGAGAGAGAAGAAAAAGGAAGAGAAGGGGACAGGAGTGATTTTAAATTTACATTTCAAAAAATTACAAATTTTGGCCATTTTGAAAATATGAACTTTGAGTAAGTTGACTGTAGAGCACAGTGAGGGACAGTCTAGACAGGGCCATGACTGTCCTGATATGTGGAAGGGACGTCATACTACCCAGATCTGGCTATTTCCACCCGTGGCTCTGAAAGGACTGCCTGGCACGTGTTTCTCCGGTATCCGAATTGTCCCTGTGCTGACTGGTTAATTAGACAGCAACTCAGAGTGAGGTGCTCAAGCTACAGGCTGTTTATTTATTTCAGACAAGGTTTGTTTCACAGTGTAGCCTAGGCTTGTTCTAAACTCAGCCTCCCAAGGAAGGAATTTACACGTGTGAGCAACTGACTCTCTTTTTCTTGCAGTGTGAGATAGAAAGGGGTCTTGCAGGTGCTAAGCGAATACTCTGATGCCCAGCCCACAGACAGCTCATTAAATCATACATTTGTAATTTCTCTTTTAAGAATAATGAAGTGGAAGAGGAAAGGTGTCAGGGTCCTAGCAAGAGAACAAACACCCACATATACGGGTTTACAAAGCCAGCCAACAAACTTTTCAATAAGAATAGAATGTTTGATTTTAACACACACACCTTCCTAAACTCGAAAGCCGAGTCCTGAGGAAGATTTCCCACATACTTCTGAGTTCTACAGCAGAAAGGAATGGATGGGCAGAGCTGACTTTCAGCCCCCCTCTCTAAGCCCCTTCCAGAAGGAGATTCCCAGAGACTGTGAAAGATCTCCTTCACCAACCAGTCACCTTCCTCATGAGACTTGGGATCCATCCCAGTCGGGCTGCTCCTCCAGGAGTGGGGGTGAGGTGGAGTCAAGTGTCCTTCGCTTTCCCCACACAGGCTGCAGCACCCAGTGCCCAGCAGTGTCCTGTACAGGTCTCTTCAGTGGCTTACACTGGGGCCCAGAGGACAGATACCTTGTCTATTTGATGTCTTTGGGTTATAATTTTGGGGGGAAGGAAAGGACAGGCGGGAAAAGGAAGGGGGGAGGGGTGATAAAGAGGACAAGGAGGAGAGTGAATGGGTATAAAAGTGAATAAAAAGATTCATTTACATTCTTTATGAAGCTTATGGGAACAGCCTGCCCCAATTTCACATTAGAAAACACTTACTTTGTATCTGAACATTACAGGGAATAACTGCTTACAGTAATTTTTGTTTTTTTCTCTCACTGAGAATGATGCGTTCACACTGTGGCAGTCATTTAACAAGGAAAAACTGAAAGGCTTTTCTCCAGCAAGTGCTTTGCTGAGGAAGGATGAGGCCAGCTCCGAGCCCAGCGGCTGCTCCTCTTTATTCCCTTTGCCTGGCTAGCTCCTGCCTTTGGCTTAGAGATGAATGGTAGAAAATAAACCACACTGTGAGATTGACTGCAGTGTCCCAAAGAGGCAAAAGATTCTCCGTTCATCTGCCACATCCTCAGGCTCCATTTCTCCATATCTAGAAATTCCTATGACCTTGTCATCCTGGCCAAGAAGTAAACAAACAATGCACACCTCAAAAATGTGTCATTTCAAAACAACCTTTGTTATAATGCTCATTGATTACTTTAAAGAGAATGAGCCTGGAAGAGACAATAAAGAGGTAATATTTCAAATATCTCCTATTTACCATGTATATAACAAGTTCAGTGAATAAATGCCCACTGAAAACCCATGCTGGGTTAGTTCCTCAAGCCCTGTCTCCTTGGTAAATCCCAGGACAGCTGTCAGAAAAGCAGAAAACACAAACAGCTTTAAAAACACAGGACATGGAGAGTCAGCCCAGTAAACCATTGGGTGATTTAAAAACAAAGCCAAAAACCAACCAGAAGTCAGTAAGGTAAATAGTGGATAAAGGTTGTAGGGACAAAATGCTCTAGACAAAGGGAAAGGGATATTTGTAGGTTTTAACAGTGAAATATCAAGGGTCTGAAGAGAAAATGAAGAAATTTAATGGAAATACACAAGCAAGGAAGGTTCAAGGTCCAGAAGGTCCAAAGTCATGGTAAGAAGTACAGGCTACATCCCATGGTCAATAGGAATCCCTTGTAATTAAAATCAATTCATTTATTTAAGATGCCTAAGTAGGGGGTATTTTATTTTTACTCTCTTGAGTTTAAGGGTCAAAATTAAAAGCTACCATAACACCCTGTGTCCTGTTATCATACAGGATCCATCTTCCAAGCATACACTGTACATTGCTGTACCAAACTTAGCGGTTGCCTGCATCATTGCAAACTCAACTGTAGACAAACGTTCATCACGTATTACCGATAACTTTTAACTTGATGGTCACTCGTTACCTCTTGATATCAAATCTCGTGCCACCACATATCATTCCTATGACATAGCTTTATTTCGTGTGCAGTCAGGCTCTCCTGACATCGGCAGGCATAGGATGAACCAGGCAGCACACTCTCTCGCTTATCAAGTTACACTGTTCCCACCTTCTCTCTTCCTGGAATTCATTCTTCCTAGCAGCCCTTTTCTAGGCTCCCAGGGAGTTCTCTTGTCTCTTGGAGAGAAATGTAGGGCTCCTGTTGTACACTACTGTCTTGGCAAGCCTCCCTTAGATTTCTCTGATAGGCAATAAACGCAATAGAAACAGGCTTAAGTCACATCGCCAACAAGCCTAGGTATGATGCCAGCGGCACTGTGCAGGCTGAGTAAATGCAGGCACAGTTTTGTCTGAGACATAGAGCCGTCTTTGGCATCAATTAAGGCATCCAAGAGGAAACCCTGCATCTTCTACCTGGAAGAGTGCAAAACTTTGAAATCTTCAGATTATGGTGAAACCTTCATCAGAGTTTAGAATGGTGGTTTAGAAGGTGAAGCTTCACCCTCATGGATGATACTAGTGTCCTTATAAAAGAAACCCCAGGGCCTGGAGATGTGGCTCAGTAGTTAAGAAGAGTACTTGCTATTCTTCGAGAGGACCAGAATTTGGTTCTCGGCACCCACATTAGACTGTTCAACTTCAGCACCAGGTGATCCACCACCTCTGGCTTTCTCAAATACTTGACCTCATGTATACATATTCACATACACACATACATCCACACAATTAAAAGTAATGTTTTTTTTTTCTTTTTCCAAAGAAAAACCCCAGAGACAAAGATCACCCCCTCCCCACTGAACACAGAGCAAAGATTGCCACCTACGAATCAGAGGCCCATTCTTGGCAGACATCAACCGGCTGGTGCTTTGAGTCTCCAAATGCTCAGCCTCCGAAACAGTGAGAAACAGATTTCTGTTGTTCATGCCTCACAGTCTAAAGGAGTTTCTTTTACTAGCCAAGGACACAGCTGGGTAAAAAAAACAAAACAAGAAGATCAGACACCATACAGATAACCCAAGGGGTAGCGGCACTCACAGATAACCTCACACAGCACTTCTGAGCCACCACAGCTCAACTGCCATTTGCTGAGAACACCTGGTCCCAGTCAGCACTCCTAGCAAGCACTGGCCAGGGAGGACAGGCCTGGAATAGCTGGAGAGCTGGCAAACTCCTGAGAACCTGTAGGCAAGAGGTCTATCTAGCTCCCAGGAAATGCCCGGTGTCTCTCTTCTACTTGAGTAGCCAGTCATCACCACCCCAATCTCTGCCATGCCCTCTTCCTAGAGGAGGTGGGCAATGCAATAATGGAGTGATCTGCATGTGGAAGCAGACTCTGTGAATGCATAGCCTGCCAGGTTCCAGGCTTTCTTGATAGAGTTAACACACCCCCAGAGAAGACCAGGCCGTGAAGGGAAAGTCTGTGAGATCAGAGCGCCTAAGGGCCATAGGGTCCTGAGCAGGGGTTGAAAGCTTGGGCATCGGTTTCCCATCGTTGTACTCAGCCAGCTCCACCACTTAGGGGCTGGAGACAATTAACAACTATCTCATCTGTGTATGTCACATTCCTCCTGTTAAAGTGGAAGGATGGGGTACCCACTGCGCAGTCACAGTGAGGCTTGCAATAATCATCCAAGATTATTAAACCTCATTGAGTCCCTCGGCCTGCTGTTTCTTGGTCTTTTCCATAAAGAAAATTGCAAGATTGACAGAAGAGTCTCCCAAAGGTGCCACGTGCATTTAGAGAGCATGAGGATGGGGGTGGGATTGAGTACTGCGGACTGACTGTGGCTGTGGCCTCGCAGGATGCAGTAACCTTAGTAACTGAGCCTAGTGTGAATGGGCCGGCCACAGATCTTTGAAAACAGAGCTCCGAGTATTATCTGGTAAGCATCCTGGAGCTGGTGGGCGAGACAGAGTCATTGTTCCAACAGGGTCCACAGAGGCGCCTGTTGGGGAGGGAGGCAGGCCTGCAGGCCCTTCTCAGCTTTGCTCTCTGTTGGTGGTAGCCATGTCCTCACCCACGCGACTCTGGAAATGCCAAGACCGGATGGAGTTATGAGTGGTCGGCGCTATCGTGGCTTCTCCAACTGTACAACCTCTATGTACCTCGCCAGGTCTTCCTGGCCTGGAAGCTAACCCCCAGTGCTGGACTGGGTCTTCTTTCCCGTGGAAAGCGCCGAAGCACCCCCGTGGCAGGGTGGGGGCTGGGTGGAGGACCAGCAGGGGGATGGGTGAGAAGCCAAGAGGCAGAAAAAGAAGGGAGGAGGGGGGTGGAGTTGGAGGCAGAGGGAACAGCAGATTGTGCAGAGCCAATGAGAGCAGCAGGACGAGGTGGTACCAAATTCCCGTCGGCCAATGAGTAGCCAGAGTTTACGAAAGCCTCATTAGCATCTCCCCCCTCCGCCTGGCTGGGGATGGGACAATGCGGTGTTGGTGTCTGCAGTATTCCGACTCCTGGACACTGGTGGCTGCAAGCTGCGATTTTGGCGTCCTCTCATTTCCTATCCTTATCTCCTCCCGCGGCTGCCTTGGACAGCCAACTTTTGATTTTGTATCTGGTCACTGATCAATAAAACGGACCTAAGGAAATATAGGACACGATTACGCCACTGCCAGCTCTGGCTCAGGGCCTTTACAGGGAGCTCAGGGTTTCTGCACCAGTGGGCTGCAGAAACTTATAGCACCCTCAGTGCCTGAGGTCTGAAGCTCGCTTGCACGTTCTCATCCCTGGGAGCGTGACCCTAGCAGCCGACGCCAAGATGCCGGCCCACATACTGCAAGAGGTGAGCACCCCCCAAATGGCCCCTCCTTCTCAGGTTCGCGGGTACGGATTGGACTTCTAGGTGGGTGGCTGGTGGGGGTTGGAGAACGTTCAGAGCAGCTGGGAGCATTTAGCCATCATTTCCGAGTTTCCCTACTTAGAAAAATTGCTTCTCTGCAGGGTGATAACCAGATTTTTACTCGGGGCGGTTGATCCCCTAACTTGTGTTTCTTAGTCTTAAAGTAAAACCTGACTCTTTTTTCGATACTTGGCAGGGTCTCCTTTGTGAGTTGTTAAGGGTGCTGCTAATAAAACATCTGCCCTGCCCCTTCAGCATAAAGCGTATTCCCGCCAGTCTGCACATCTCAGGAAACTTCCCCTTGTTCCATTTCGTGGTACTCTACAGTCATGCAACCTTGGCAGTGGGGTATGGCCGGTATTGCACCCTTCCCGCAGTTACATTAGCGGAAAGTACCCCCTGCTGCCCCCACGCGTCTGCCGCCCTAATTTCTCCGCCCCCTCTCCTGGCAGATCTCTGGCTCTTACTCAGCCACCACCACAATCACAGCGCCTCCATCTGGGGGACAGCAGAATGGAGGAGAGAAGTTTGAAAAGAATCCTCACCACTGGGGAGCAGACGTTCGCCCTGAATTAAAAGATGACTTATATGACCCCAGCTACCAGGATGAGGACGGGCCCCCGCCCAAGCTGGAGTACGTCTGGAGAAACATCATCCTCATGGCCCTGCTGCACTTGGGGGCCCTGTATGGGATCACGCTGGTTCCCTCCTGCAAGGTCTACACCTGCCTCTTCGGTGAGCAGCTCCCCTTGTCTTGGGCCAGCACTTCACGTTTCTCCTTGCCCTTTAATGAGGTAGCTTCTGATGAGGCAGCAACCCTTTCTTTTGGTTCTCAGTAAACCAACTGGGCTGGGAAAAGAACCTAGTGGCGTTAGGAGGGGGACTTGAATTTTAAGAGTCTCTTAACATTGATGCTCAGGCCACTGAACAAAATTTTCTGTACCAGTCACTTGATGGCGCTTGTCCCAGCCCTGCCTGCCATTTAGCAGACCCTGCCTAAGGGACCTTGGAACCAGGGACTTTGTGGGCGGCAACATGTTGAGCCCAGTGAGGGCAGAGCCAGGAGGTGCTATTTAGGAGGAGAGAACAGAAGGGGGTTATAAGCACAACAACTGTTTGGATCTCTGCTGGACCAGCCAGTTTTACCTGGAGGAAAATGAAGCAGCTCCATATCCAAGTGTATGGCCCCAGGGTTTGGCACAAGCCCATCAACGAACCACTCTTAAAATAAGGTTGCAGGAGTGTTGTCCCACCCGCTGCTGCTCATCAACTATTTCCACATAGTGCCATGAACCCTTTCCCTTCCAACACCATGCTAGCATGTGCCTCCTTGGTGGGGAAGGGAGTCTTGAGCAGCTTCAGGAGGTTGTGATCTATGCAGGTGCTGCTACCACTGACCTGCCTAACTCCTCAGGGATCCATGGTATCGGTGCTGCCCCCTAGAGACACACATGCACTTTGCAGGTGGCTTCACCTCTGAACCAGGAAGGAGGGACTGGAGCTCTGCAGACCAGGGCCTCTTGCTGCTCTCTGAGGGGCCATGAGCAAGGGGGTTCTTCAGAACAGTGGGAGGTTTTCTAGTACAGTTCTGAGTATGGGTACAAACAGCAGCTCTGTTGGAGGACAGTGCATATGTAGAAGGAAGTCTACATGTTAGCTGCCTCTACCTCAGCTCTCTTCGGTCTTACAGGCGTTGAGACGTGGTCTTTGAGGTATCAAGTACTCCACTCAGAATCTTGACAACACATCTTTATTGAGAGTAAGAATGGGATAATTTTTTTAGATTAGCTTTGTGCCCTGCCTGTGGACTCTATAACCCCAGAGGTAAATAGACAGCGTTGACAACACCGTGAGAGAGTAATGGTGTTGTCATTCGGTCCCAGCCCATTTCTGAATTTGAAGCTATGAGATGTTTCATACCCACTGTTGAGGACACTTTTCTCTGGGAGACAGGAAGGGATCTGAGTCTTTTATGTACTAGACTGAGAAGTGAATTGAAGAGGCTGAAGACTGCCTGAGTTCTTGTGTGGGCTCCACGTGTCCTGTGGTCCACCCTCCACCATCACACAGCCCTCCACCTCCCATTACATTAACTGTGCTTTTGGATCCAATTGGCCTGGATCATCTGCAGCACGAAACAAGTGTGGGTGTTTCCTTGATGCTCCACTGAGAGCTTCTGCTTTGCCCAAAGCCCCCCTGCAATACAGGGCTCTGGCTACCTTAGGAATTTTCTAGACATAGATAGGGTCAATACTGGGATGAAGTTCTTAAGCTATGCTGTCCGTTGCTCCCCTGGGTTCCTGTAGGAGAGACAGGAAGGGGGGGAAGAAGAGAGGATTCTTAGGAAACTTACTGTCTGCAGCCCTTGCTTCCCTTCTCCTGATGGAGGGGCCATATGGGGGCTCTCCTCCCCCAGTTAGACGGCATGACTGGAACTTCCTGAACTTGCATGCCTTGAGGACAGTGAAGCGGCACTCCTGCCGACTTCGAGCATTTCTTGTGGACAGGAACAGCAGGGGCAGACAGGAAGCAAGCAGGCAGATATTGGGGCTTGATAGGAGAGCTGAAACGGGATGGGGGACAGAAACCCCACCTTCAGATAGTCACACACCCTTTCCATCCAGAATCTGTATCTTCAACAGAAATGTATGGTACTAATAGCACCCACCTTGTTCACAGTATGTGGAGAATGAATATACGATTTTCATCCTTGGTAATGCTTGAGCCTCTCTGGGAATCTGACTATCCCTTGTATTGCTACTGTGTTGAGATGGTTTTGTACCTGCTGGTAAAAGCCTCAGAGGTGTCATTTGCTGTTCAGTTAACTGGCCATTGCTCAAATATGTCCTTGGGTTCTAGGTTGAGAAATGTGTTTTTCTGGCCAGAACATCTTAGAGGTCAGCTAGAGGTCAAAACAGATAGGACCTGGGATGACGCCTTTATAGACCTGTGACCACAAGTAGGCACACAGTGGTATAAAACTCTGAGGTTTCACGGACTAAGGCAAATCAGGGCTTCAAGGGGAAACCAGGCCTTTACCTGAAGGCTAAACGAGAGGCTGGTTGATGCTAGGAAACTGTTTTTGGCATACTTCCGTCATGGAACTGGCCGGTTGATGATACCCCCAACTTTCTTGTCCTACAGCATATTTGTATTATGTCATCAGTGCCTTGGGCATCACAGCCGGGGCTCATCGTCTGTGGAGCCACCGAACTTACAAGGCCCGGCTGCCCCTGAGGCTCTTCCTCATCATTGCCAACACCATGGCTTTCCAGGTAAGAAGCTGGTGCTGTTCGCTGTGTCTCCACCCCATGGTGGACAGTCAGGGAGCCTAGGACAGCCATCACCCTTTTTAAACTCCTGTGGTCACCTAGAATGCAGACTCAGTGCTGAAGTCCATACACTAACTAATGGGTCCCTAAGTGTTGGGTCAGTTTTTATTTCAAAGTCCCTCTGGAGTCATAAAAGCATGGCTGTTGTGAATCTTCAGTATAAAGGATGGGGCATGAGATCCAGGTACTGGCTCTGAATTCCTCGACCATAAAGTGAACAGTTTCCTCGGGCTTTAAGGTAACTGTCTCTGACTATGCCACAGCGGGACAGAACATGATGCATCATAGACGCTTGAGCTGTGTTGTTTTACAGCAAACACTAAGCATTTAACACAGTCTAAGTCCTCATAGGTATCTGAGGTAGCAGATACTGTTGGAAATGCCCAGAGATTGGCTCTGTGTGAGGCAACGGTGGGTGGGAGGTAAAACATCCTGAAGGTTGTTCAAACAAGCTTTAGCACAGAGAATTGGGAGGGAGATCTCCTGGCTACTGACGACACAGGCTAGCCAGTGGGGGTTTAATTTGCAGCAAGAGGAAACTAGGAAACCAAATTAGCCCCCTCTGTCTTGTTAAGATTTGAGGGGCTCACTGGGCACACCTATTTGTCTCTCTGGAGTAGTAGCTTTATCTTTAAAAGATTCTTGGAGAACAAAGGGAAGGGAGTATTGGGCAACTGGTATACTTTGGAAGGTATGGCAAGATCCAGACAAGTCCAGGGGTCCTTTGGAAATGTGCTGGTGCTCATGCATTAATGCTGGCCTTGGATGGCATTTCTTGCCTGTTTCTACAGAGTAGTACCCAAGGCCACTGGCCTCATACTTTGAGCCAGAAGATAAGACACTTCACACTCACCCCATCCCCTAGTCACTGTCTGAAAAGGTGCTATGTGGATCATCATCAGTGGGTGGAGGTGTTTTCTATGCTAGCCTGGTGACCCAGGTTTGATCCCTAGAGCCTGCTGTGTGGAAGGAGAGATCCATTCCTGAAAGTGTCCTCTGGTCACACATGTACTGTGGTGCATATGCACCATATTCACACACATAAAATGAACTTTAAAATAGAAATCTATCATCTTACTTGCTAATGAAATGTGAGGGCTGTGACATACCTGCTCTCTCTCCCCTACGGCCTCAGGAAGTTACCATACTGTTCCTGTGTTCTGGGACTTTAAGTTGCTTTCCTGTGTGTGTTTATAAGGCAAGTGTGAGGCAGGGAAGCCCTGTGCATATTCTAGAACTGGAGTCCTGAGGATTTTGTGGTTTAGTCTGAGAGTTCCAGCCCTGGCAGACACCTAGGCCCTTGCATTCCCCTAGAAGGACATCTCTCCTCAATACCAGACTCCTTTCCTATCTCTCCAGAATGACGTGTATGAATGGGCCCGAGATCACCGCGCCCACCACAAGTTCTCAGAAACACACGCTGACCCTCACAATTCCCGACGTGGCTTTTTCTTCTCTCACGTGGGCTGGCTGCTCGTGCGCAAACACCCGGCCGTCAGAGAGAAGGGTGGAAAACTGGACATGTCTGACCTGAAGGCCGAGAAGCTGGTCATGTTCCAGAGGAGGTGAGTGAGCGGGATGGCCCCGACAAAGTGGGGTTTACACTCTGCCTTTTTTCTTAGGGATTGTAAAATTAAGCTGTTACTTAATGGGTCTACATGTTTAGGTCATTTTAGAGCCTATTTTTTAATGTCTTGTGGGCCACAGAGGTAAGCCAGCTCTTTGTATGTTATCTGATTGGAACCAGTTAAATGCAAAACAAAACCCCTGTTTATTGCCCTAGAAAAAGAGTATTATACTCAAGACCTTATCTTATGTCTATAGCAGACAGACAAAGATCAGAGAGACTGCTCACTGACATCAGGGAAGGGCTTAGGAGAAATGGTGTTGAGTCCACAGTTGCATGGAGACATCACAGGTGTTGGGGGGCACTCTGTAGGCAGAATGCATTGAGCTAATGCCTCAAAAATGTTCCAGAAATGAAGGCCTCTGTTTGAAATACAAGGCGTGAGAGATAAGAACTTTCGAGGATTCCTACATGCAGGCTTAAGAGTAAAGTTAGCAGCAGAATAACCCTAGCAGCATCAGGCTGCTGTCCACTCATGGGAGGGGCAGAAGTTAGTGGAAGGAGGGACCTAACCCAAGGAAGCAGAGATCAAAGTTAATAGAAGGAAGTTTGATGCAGGGAGCTCACCGGGATGTGAAAATGGAAGGCGTAGTTACTGGAGGTCACAGGAGTCCGTTCCCTTGGAGTATCTGGTCTGATTGATGGAGAGGGCTATTGTTGCTGTAAGGTCAGACGCCTGCTGTTAGTCCTCGACACTCAGGAGTGGTGGGTGGGTCAGCAGAGCTGAGAATGCTATTGGTAGGAAATGGAAGCATGATATTACACGCTAATACCCCTACAGTAGCCATGTGGAAAACGCAGGCAGGTAGACAGCAGCCCAAGAAGCAGCTGGTGGTCAAAGTCATCTTGGTCCCTCAGCCACCTTGGCCCATCTAAGTGGCATTTGCTCTCAAATTTTCCACCACATTTTTTAGGGGGTGAGTTTCTGCTACTCTTTACACATGATATAGAGGAAAAAAAAAAAAACAGCTCTGCCTCCCGGGAGTGGACAGTCCACGGAAGTGTAAGAGTCCTCTCCACAGAATCTAAAATGTGTAATCTCGTTTTAGGTACTACAAACCCGGCCTCCTGCTCATGTGCTTCATCCTGCCCACGCTGGTGCCCTGGTATTGCTGGGGTGAAACTTTTGTGAACAGCTTGTGCGTTAGCACCTTCTTGCGATACGCCGTGGTGCTCAATGCCACCTGGCTGGTGAATAGTGCCGCCCACCTCTATGGATATCGCCCATATGACAAGAACATTAGCTCTAGGGAGAACATCCTGGTTTCCATGGGAGCCGTGGGTAAGTCCCCAGCATGACCACATCCGGTGGCTTGCTGCTAGCGATGCTTGGCCAGGAACTAGAAGAGTCAGAATGATCCAATTTTTGTATATTTCCCACTATAACACTAGGGTAATTTTATTGGGGAAACCTTTCGAGAGGCCATAACTTCTGTGGAAAGGGTGAGTATCTGCCATAATGGGCCCTTTGGAGTTTTTTCCCGTTTCCTAGTTACCTCTGGCAGGTCAGCAGTCTCAGTCAGGGAAAGGGATAATAAATAGAAGAGTGGGTTTATCTCCATGAACGTAAATCTCATGGCTTTATCTAGTTGTGCTGCATAAAAGGCAGAATGACTGCAATTTAGTGCAGTGCATTTCGGATGTGTTGTATGGATAGCACTTTTATCTTTAGAGTCTACACGAATGTGACTTATTCATTAGTGATGCCTGTGTGGTGGCCATTATTAGTACACGTGCCTACTCACTCCCCACCCCCTCTTTCCCCTTTGCTTTTCTGTTTTATTTTGTTCTAGAGCTCCCCTCCCCCAGCATTGCTGGGGACACCTCCCAAATCACTTACTTGTAGTTGATACAACTTACGAATCTATTTCCAGCTGCCAAGATGAATGAACGCATGCCTCTGCTACCTGACCCACTTCTTCCTGTCCTTTCCAAAAAGAAAGTTTGACAGAGGCCTAGAGTCAGTTTTCCCTGAGCTGACATGGCTTTTCTTTTGTGGCTGTCCTGTGGCTTCTTTTGCGATTTTTGACATTGGTCACCCAGTGACACTACTCGGTATTCACCTTTGTATGACACTCATTATCCTGGGTTATGTTGGATGTTATTCAGAGTACCTTTTCTGGGCTGGCACATTGGTTCAGTAGGTAAAGGCACTTGTCCGCCAATGCTGACCAGCCTGAACTTGATCCCTGGGACCCACATAATGGAAGAAGCACGTGTCATTCTCTGACTTCCACGAACATGCTATGATGTGTGTGCATGTGCATATATACATGCAAATATTGAAAAGATAAATTTAAAATATTTTCCTTTTGATAACTTACATATATTCCTCATCAGGGGCCTACCATTGCTCATGTCCTTTAATTCATGTTTGAAATAAATTACCTACACTCTACAATGCTAAGATCCTCTTAGAAATGGAGTAATTTGGACAAGATGTGTAGATCCCATAATATAAATAAAACTATGATGCCTGTGAGGATGTCTGTTTGCTCAGAGTAAAAGATGTTGGATTTATCTACTCACTCACCTGCATCTTCCAAGATTTAAGGATCCCACTGAGTTAGAGGTGTGCAAAGAGCAGGAGGCAGCCATCACCAGCCCCCTAACTGCTCTTCCTGCTTGTCTTCCAGGCGAGGGCTTTCACAACTACCACCACGCCTTCCCCTATGACTACTCTGCCAGTGAGTACCGCTGGCACATCAACTTCACCACGTTCTTCATCGACTGCATGGCTGCCCTGGGCCTGGCTTACGACCGGAAGAGAGTGTCCAAGACAGCTATTTCAGCCAGGATTAAAAGAACTGGAGACGGGAGCCACAAGAGTGGCTGAGTTTGGGATCTTCCGTTTTCTGTTCCAAAAGCCAGCTTGGCAGAGGCTTAATGTTCTGTTAATTAACTACTGAGTATTGCTACCCAGATGCTAAAATGATGAAGTTAACCCGTTCTGGTACAGTATTGTAAAATGGACAAATATCGGGAGTCAGCAACTCTTCCCCTTCAGATGCTAAGCTGATCTTCCCTTCTTTTCTTTGTCTTTTCCCGTATTGATCTCATTTCTCATTGCCTCCTAAGCCAGCTGCTGCTCCGCCATAGGTCAGTGTTCACTTCCCAAAGCATACCAACTTTCCAAGGGTCTAAAAGTAACGAATTGTGCCCCCCACCCCCAACTCATAAACTCTTCTTAGTTAGAGATAGAAGAAAATCTTCAGTGATTTCTCTTGTTATTTTTAGCCCAGGTTTTGCCAGATGGGATGGAAGATAAATCTTAAGGGGCCAAATTCAACCTTTGGGCTGTGATTCATCCAAGATGTGGGAGAGGGTAATGTTTTGTGGTTGGGCTCAGCTCTCATTTGGCAGAGACACTGGAGCCTTTCCACACAGCATGCCTCCTCTCCTAATTCTGAATAGGAGACAACCGTGGAACATGGTGATGCTAGAATACAGTGGCACGCATCAGTCAGTATCTCAGTGTAGTTTAGGCTGAAGGTTTAAAAAACAAAAAAGTAAAAAAAAACTGTAGGGAAAGTGATCTTTACTGGAAAAGGATTTTCCTTTCTTTTAATAACGTGGACCTAAGGCCAACCAGGTGTGGTGGGTGGTACAGGCCTTAAATCACAGCACTTGAGAGGCAGAGGCAGGTGGACTGCTGAGTTCAAAGTCAGCCAGGGCTAGACAGTGAGACCTTTGCTCAAATAAGTGATTAGAAGGATGTGCAGAACGAGAGGTCTTCAGGTAAGGCATGATTGGAATCCATGAGGATAGTCACTCATAGTTTTGAGCAGTGAGTGAGTTGTGCACCCAACTTTTCGGTCCCGCTTTTTCTGGTTGCTCCCATAAATTAAGGATGGCTGTGGCGTTTCGGGACATCCAACAATGGAAGCATTTTAGGAGTTGAACTTAGGCCACAGGTAAAACTGAAGAGGCAGTCTGTCCTGGAACCTGCAAATGCTCATTTAGAGTGCTTGCTTCTGAAAAGGAGACCCTGAATACTTTGTTTCTCCCACTGTTGGGTCACAGGCGGATAAGACAATGTAGGCAGCTCCTGATAACTTTCCAAAAGAAAGCTTCCGGGGACACATTGCAGGGAGACTTCAAAGTTTTGGGGTGCTCTAGTGAACAAGTTAGAGATGAGCCCTGAATTCTTTATTCCCTTTCAGTACTGACTCATGCCTCCGTGGTTCTTTGACCATCCACCTACATGGAGGACTGCCTTGGACACATGGCCCAAAATCTTGATTTTACCACATCTCTTCCTTCCCATTTTTGTGGTTTGGGTTGTGGGTCGGTCCCGTCCCTCCCCCCGACATTTAGTCTTCTCTAGGCAGAAATGTCCTGTGTGTTTACAGGTAGTAAATGTACAGTTCTAGCAACTCCCTTGTGCAGAGATAAGATGCTGTAGTGAGTAGAGCTTTCTTTCTCTTTCCCGTGGCCTTTCAGATCCTCCACCTTTATCTCTCAGGCTTCTGACATTCTGGAAACTGTAAAGAAAAATTTGTCAAACTTTCTAGAAGCATCCCTGACTCAGAGGCTCTTTGTCTCATGAGTCGTTCCAAAACAAATACTTCCATTGTGCCAGTGCAAGGGGGACAGGGCGGGACATAGTTCCTGTTTTTAGCCTCAATGTGAGTCAGGGCAGAGCTTGCTCAGTGCTCCCTGTGTGTTCAGCAAAGCTGGAGCTGATTAGCACTCTGGGTGAGACTGGTGCTGTAGAAAGAGATGGTGTTGCCTAGGTGGGAAGCACAAGAAGGAAGGTGGGGTTCTTAAGTGCCTCAGTTGGAGTCCCTTATACCTGCAGTCAGTCAGCCGCAAAGCTTTGGCTAAGACAGGAGATCTGAGATGCCGTGGACTTTGCACAAAAGATTTTGTTCAGCAAACTAGTTGGCGTATCTCTGTGGCTCCCTCAGCAATGCAGAAGTGTGGGTCTGCTGTACTAAGATTGGCCATATATGCACCAAATGCTCTATATACCACTAAGTTCCAGTAGTTGGAGGGGCCAGTATTGCTGTGTTGAATAGAGGGGCCAGAACCTCTACGTGCCCACCTGAAAGCAGCCTTTTCCTTTAGCTAGCTGTTCATTAGAGTATTCTTGGACAATTACAATGTTTTTGCTGACCTGTGATCCTTTCCCTTGGAAATGCCTTTTGGATGATTTTTAGCTCCACTGGTTACCAGGTGACCACTTAATAAGTGGAAACCCAAACCCTTTCTTCTAAGCCTACCGCATGGATCTGAGCCATGCCATGGCTGAGGACTCCATTAATGATGTGTCTGCTGATAGGGGTGTACCAGCTCACTAAGGAATACTACTTTCAAGATTTTAAAGCTCAAATCAAGTGACACATTAATAAGAAGCTAGGCTCTGATTGAGTGACTTCCTAACAGTCCTTGCCTTGTGGACACGTTAAAATCTGACTTGGGTGCCTTACCTTTTCTCTAACCTGTTGCTTGTGAGTCTGCACTTGCTTCCTCTGTGTAGTCTCTTACAACTGGAGAGCCTGTAAATGTGGCAGGTATCAACTGACCTGGCTGGAGGATTCACTGTACATCAGATTGCAGTATTCCCTTTGGGGGCTTCATTTTGGGAACTTTTCTTAGGGCTGTTTTGATGAAGTGCCCATAGCTGATGGATGGTGGAAGTAATTTGAACGTATGTGATTTGTAGGTTTTGCTATTTTGTTTTAAGATTACACGCTGGTTGTAGCATTTAAAGCGAAAGTTTTTCTTTATGGTTTGCTAGTATTCTGAGTGTCTTCTTTAGTTGAAGTAGATAGTAGGAAAGTTAAGAATGCGGTGGCCATGTTATGCTGGTGGTGAAGGCCAGGGCCTCCAACCACCCAGTTTTTGTAACAGTCTCATAATGAATTCACTCCTTGGATAAGAATATTATTGAGGGATGTGCCCTCCCGACCTAATCAGCTCTTAATGGTCCCAGCTGTCAACACTGTTGCATTGAGAATTAAGTTTCCAACCCATGAATTATGGGCCAAACTCAAACCATAGCACTGGACATGTCACTTGCCAGTAATGTGACTCAGTATTACTTCTGTGAAACTGGGATAATAATCCTGACCTACCTCAGTGGGTAGGTTTGAGCATGACTAAATGCTCTTTATAAAACATTTGGGGATCCTCAGCAGAGGAATATTTAAGTCCTGCACATTTTTATAGTAACTGTCCACCATGGACTTGACATGTGCCTATGTCCCAGATGACATTGTTAATCTACACCATTCTTTTCAGAGTCTGAATGGATGCGTTAGATAATGTATACTCATTGCTATGGAAACATGCAGGACTCCATTTCCTTCC
This sequence comes from Phyllotis vaccarum, assembly GCA_033318265.1. Taxonomy (NCBI): domain Eukaryota; kingdom Metazoa; phylum Chordata; class Mammalia; order Rodentia; family Cricetidae; genus Phyllotis; species Phyllotis vaccarum. The sequence goes on along the minus strand of JARWLC010000004.1, from coordinate 17,340,581 downwards.
TTGGGTGGGATTTTTCCTTTATTATGTGCAACAGTAGTTGTTTGTAATCTAATAATTTTCATTAATACCAACTCTGAGAATATTTCTACTCATCTGAGGTTGTGTTTGTTCATAATAAAATGAAATGGATCTGACTGCAATATGTCTCATAGTGTTTTTTTACTAGGCACACAATCACGGGGTACTTGTCTGGCTCACCACCCCATCGTGTTAAAAAGAGAAAAAGAATTTAGAGGCGATGAGGTGTGAGTCATACCCCAGTAGTCTTCTCTGTTTTCTTGGGTGTAACTTGAGATTTGGTTCCGGCAACAGGAAACCAAGAAGTCAGCTGGCGTTAAATCAAAAAACGGCGCCAGCTGACACCTTGGCTTGGAGAAATGCCAGGTTTTCGTGTGCCTCATGGCCAAATGGACCCAAGAGCAGATCTTCTCTTGCAGCCCAGGCAGAGCACTCCAGCTGCTCTTTCTTGCCTCAGGAATGAATATCCTGTCTTGAGGAGCCACTGAACATGCTAATTCACTTGATTGTTTTAGCCTTTTGTAATTTCTAAAACTTCTTATGTACAAAAAAGGGAACACACAGGAAGGAGCTGCTGCTGCCAGCTCACCTCAGTTGACTTTCACCTTTGACATTCTAAAGAACCCTTATGAGGCCATGATGCAGGCCTGTAATGGCTGCTTGGAGGGTGACCAAAGGAGGACCTCAAAATTTAAGGCCTGCCAGGCAACCCAGTGAGACCCCCTCAAAAGTAAAGGGGGGCTGGAAAGCAGGGTGGTGGTGGTAGTATAGTTTACTAGTGTGTCTAGCATGAAGGAGACCCTCAGTCAATGGATGTTCAATCCCGGAGCTCAGATTCGGTAATTCTAAACACCTAGAATCAGAGACTGTGTGTTGAATCTTGGTCAGTCTTTAAGGTCCAGGCCAACTCTTATTTTCTTTCTGTTCACGAGTAAATATTCTCAGAAGACGGTAATAAATTCTGGGATTTTTATTTTATTTTATTTTTTTGCATGTCTTGTATGAGAGGCTAAAAGGTTAAGATCCTACAGATCAAACCATACCACAAGAGTAAAAGAAATAGTTTAGGATAATGATGAAGTGTGAAATAGATTCCTAATGCCCAGTGACTACCAGTTTTCTCCTTCCATAGGGAAACAGGAATGTCTTTACAGGGCAGGAAAAGGGGAAGAAATAACAATATTTGTAGATGACACAACTTTCACAGCTCTTAAACCACACATGTAACGATTGGAGACAGTTAATGTCTTGCCAGAAATAAGAGGCAAATAAACTTCCCACCCTGAACTAGCAATGAATAATTTTAGAATGACATGGAAGTGAATTCTGACAAGATCAAAAGCAATAGGTGTCATGAGCAAGAAGTGCTCCATGCTGCAGGGGTTGCAGAGGCAGGTGAATCTCAGAGGTCCCGGCGAGCCTCGGGTGAGCCCCAGGCAATGCATGTGAGTGAGACCCAATCTCAAAGAAAAGTACAAAGTACTATTGGAAGAAATCAGAAGATACTTAATTAAGGAAAAGGAGCATTTTGAATGGAAAGCCTTAATATTAAGATGGTAATGTTCCTAAACAAACAAATTCAAGGCAGTCCTTATCAAGTCTTTTAGGCAGATGAATATATAATATAGATCATAACATTTGCAGGGAGATTCAGGAGACTCGGAATTAGATAAATGAGAAAAAAGAAACCCACAAAGATGGAGAAAATTTATTCCCTTATTTCAAACATTCTTTAAAAGGTGGTGGTGGAGGTGCATGCCTTTAATCCTAGCACTTGGGAGGCAGAGGCAGGTGCACCTCTGAGTTTGAGGCCAGCCTGGTCTACAGAGTAAGTTCCAGAACAGCTAGGAATGTTATGCAGAGAAACCTTGTCTTGAAAAAAACAAGAGAGAGAGAGAGAGAGAGAGAGAGAGAGAGAGAGAGAGAGAGAGAGAGAGAGAGAGAGAGAGAGAGAGAGAGTCAGTGGAATCGAGAATTCAGCAATGAACCATACATTTATGATTAACTGTTATTTGACGGCACTCAGATAATTCAACTGGTAAAGAGACTCTTCTGACAAAGCTAAGCAAGTGGATATCCACACGGAGTTCTCATTGTCGGCCCAACACTTCATCACATACAACTGTGAACTCAAAATAGATAAAGCTACAAATCTACGAGGAGAAAACACTACACTTCCCTTTCTTCACATAGGATAAGGCAGGGCAATGATTTCTTGGATATGGTAGAAAAAAACCCACAACAAACAGTTTTAGGTATATGAATCAGGTTTCATCAAAATTGAGACTTTAGTCCTTCAAAAGGTAGTATCAGGAAATTAAAAAGGTGATTGGGATGAAGGCCCAGTTCTTAAAGAGTATGAAATAAATGTCTTCACCAGGACTGAGCCAGAGCCTCCTGCATAGAGGCAAGAGCTACACACTACTGAGCTAATACTCCTAGACCCATAGCAAAGGAAACCTTACAAGTCAACACCTAAAAGATGATAGACATAATAATATGTAATAACAATAAATACCTGGCACTAAAATAGACATTTATGAAAAGACCCACAGACGGCAGGAGGTGCATGGAGGTGCCTGGTGTCAGTAACCCTTCAATAACCCAAGCATCTTAATGAAACACTTCATTTCCACTAAGAAATATAATGGAAAATAACCATCAGTGCTGCTGAGGATGTGGGCCAATAGCTACATTTCTTCACAGAAACCCAAGATCATACATCTTCTCTGGAAAGGGGATCAGCCATCTCCCAAAGAGTTAGCAACATGCAGACACCAGCTCACTGACCCACTTCTAAGTATCCACCCTAGGTGTGAAAAGATGTGTCCACACAAAAACTTGTATGCGAATGTTCAAATTTATATTACATAATAGCACAGACAGAAACAATACCAAACGTACAATATTTCTCAACCAGGAGAATTAAGTACAAGACACAGCATTTTTTCCAAGTCAGACACAAGAGGCACTGTATGAATCTATTTATACAAAAGGTCAGAAATAGGCACATGTAGAGTCAGAAGGCAGAGTGAGAGTTACCAGGGGCCAGAGGAAAGCCCTCTCTTGTGGCAAGTAATATTTCCACAAGTTAGATGGTTGGGCTGATGGTTGCCCAGCTGAGAAAATATATGCTAGAAGTAGCTAATAATAAATTGTATTTTATTTTATTGAGATAGGGTGTAGCCCTGACTGCTCTGGAACTCTCTCTGTAGACTCAGCTGGCTTCAACCTCAGAGACCCACCTGTCTCTGGGTCCTGAGTGCTGGGATTAAAGGTGTGCACCATCACTGCCCTGGCTTACTAATCATAAATTTTAAAAGTATGATTTTTATGGTTTATGGGTGGTGTCTGATAACATTAAAGGAGCAGAGCTCCTAGTATTTTATTGGTTTAGTCTGGTAGAGGCTGAGATTCAAATGAAAATGTACCCAGAATGCACTCGTGAAATTCATGTCTTTGATTAAAGGACATACTCTGCTATATTCTATTTAATTCATCAGTGGTGTGGTTTTCTGATCTCAGACTTCAAAGATACAATGACTAACCATGCAGACAGAAGTATCTGCTATAATGTAGACTCTGAGATGACAATCTTGCCACATCAAATTACGGTGGTTGGGAAAAGCCCGATACCATCTTCATAAGGGAAAAAGGGTTTGGCCTAACCTAAGTCCAAACTCAGTGTCTTTTGACGCTGGACAGTCAAGTTCTGGATCTACTAGGCTGGAAGATGCAGTGGTAACGCCTTAGCATTTCTCTGGCCAGGCACTAACTGGAAGATGCCCCACCTCACATCAGAAGCAAATGATGGGACCTTCCTGTGTGGCAGCTGGGTTCATTGAGAAGTAGCAAGTATAGTGATCTGGCTCCACAGAACCCAGGCACAGTAACCCTGCATGAACTTACTTTGTTCTGAAAAATAGACAAGCTCACTCATCCCTTGACCTACCATAGTATTCTACCAGACCTGAATTTTAAGCCCACTTTTCAGACCATATAAACAGTGCTGACGCTTCCTCACGGCTTTTCTCAGCTACAGTCTGGTCTAAAGTTCTGATCATCTCAAGGGCAAGCTCCTCTATTGCAAATGTCTCCCTGCACCTCAACAGTGGAACTCAGTGATACATGTCACAGGAAGGGGGAGTTCTGTTCTGTGACCTGTACTGAATGTTCTCTGCCACAAAGAAAGCACTGACGTTGGAGCAAAAGAAAACCCAAAGATAAGCTCCCCAAGGGACAGAGATTTTATCCGTTGCTGGAGGCAAAAAAGAGCCTTCCTCCTCTGGTGACTGCCCCTCCCACACTGTCCTGCCCAGCCTGCTCTGCCCAGGCAACAGAGAGCTCACAAAAGAGCAGTGTATGCTGTGCTGACTCATGGTGATTTGGGTGCTGGGGACATCCAAGGGTCCATTAGCATCTTGGCCATTTCCCACAAGGAACAATGAGTAGTCAGGGCCAGGCTGTGAAGACTGAACAAAGAGACAAGTGGTGTAAAAGGCATGGCAGGCCCAGAACCATGTCTGCCTCTAAGAACTTTTCTTTAGAAATGGAGGGAAGGGGATAAGAATAATTCTCTTCGGAGTCTATTTGTGTTAGTTAGGTGCACTTGTTAACCAAAGTGTTTCCTCAATGTGGAAGTTAGGGGCTTTATTTATTTCTAGAGCTGATGATGCAGGTAAAATTCTTGTCATCCATGCCGGGTGACCTGGTTTGCATTCCCAGCACCGAAAACCAAAACAACTCTAACTAAACAAATAAACGATATTTATAAATGCTCCATATTAAAGGTCACAAATCCACAGCACATAGTAAATTCATATTGTTGTTTAAACACCACAATTATTATTATTATCATCATCGGCTTTTTGGTATTTAAAAAAATTATTTATGTGCATTGGTGTTTTGCTTGCATGTATATCTGTATGAAGGCATCAGATATACTGAAAATGACAATTGTGGGTTGTCATGTTTGTGCTGAGAATTGAGGAGCAGCCAGTGCTCTTAACTGCTGAGCCATCTCTCTAGCCTTCATCAAATGTTGTTTTGAGACAAGGTTTTTCTCTGCAGCACTAGCTGTCCCAAACTCACTCTGTAGACCAGGCTGGTCCCTGCCTCTCTCTCCCTTGTCTTGGGATTAAAGGTGTTCACAACTATGCCAGGCCTCATCATCTTCATCATCCTCACCCCCAAAGAAAAGCCTATACGCATTCAGACTCCTTATAGCTTTCCTACTATAGCAACACCAAATATGCTGTGTCTATGGATCAATTGTTCTGCATAATTCAGAAAAACAGTCATATTGTGTTTGTCTGGGGGTGCTCCAGCATGATGTCTTTAGGAGGCTCTCAGATCTTAACGTAACTGACATCATGATGGAACCCAGCACGTAGGCAGCATCACCTGCCAAATGAAAACAAAGACTTAATTCATCAAAGTCCACAGGTCTGGAACAGTCTCTAAACGGACTCACCTTGCTTTTCGGCTTCTGTAGTCCCCTCCTGGCTAACTGCTCTTCCCAAGATGTGTCAACCAAGGACATAGTTTTTGCACTTAAAAGTCCACTCTGACTGAGGAAGGCTTAGGGCTACACTGGGGAAAGCCCAGTATGATCACCAGCCAGCTAATAAAGAATTCCTACTGGCTTAAATCTATGTCCAGATAGTCTTCTCCGGTAGTTACCTCTCATCATCAAGTTGTGGCATAAATCGGTTTTTCATTCCTCTTTATTATTAACATTCCATTGTATTTGTGGTGAGGAACAGAGTTGTATAACCCTTCCGCCCCCCACCGCCGTTTTGGCCAAATGCATTCATGTGCAAATATTTTAGCACCTACTTTCTGTTGATTTGTGTACACGGGAACGGGATTTCTCCTATGATAATTCTGTTCAGTTTTCTTTGTGGGGGGGTAAACAATTTTTATTCCACCAGCAATGGCGGGCTGTCCCTCTTTCCTTTCTCCTTTCGGGAAATGCCAGCCCCTTGGGGTCGAGTGGAAAAAGTTGGGCTTGTGCTAGGAGGGTCCCTTTAGCCAAAGCCTCCAGCCCTACCGCCAGCCTCGCCTTTTCTACCTCCCTGGATCACTATTGCAGCCACCCCCCAACACACACACTGCCATGTGACACCATAAACTACTGTCCTGGTGACCTCACGCGAAGCCCTATTAAACTCCATCACAAGTTAAGCCGAGGGCGGGAGATAGACGGAAGCTTGCAAAGTCCTCCAGTCCTGGCGCTCTGCCAGAGCCCGCCCTCTCCGGTCCACCTAGGGCTAGGGAAAGCGGGAGGCAGGATGCCGCCCCTCCCGGGGTTACTCCCGGTCAGCACCCGTCCCCGAGGTCACCCGTGTCCACTCGGCCCACAGCGCCTGACCCTGCACAGCCAATCAGCGGCCGCACCGGGCTCTGTCCCCGCCCTCTCCCAACCTGCGGGGTGGACGCTGCACATTGCGGTCACAGCTGGAGCCAATGAAGAGCTTTATAAGGAAACGCTCTTTGGTTCTGCAAGGCCGGCCCTGCCCTGACCATGAGCGTGGGCTCTGGTCACCAGCCATCTCCAGGGTGGGAGGGAGGCCCTGGCAAAGCAAAGTGCCTTTTAGTTTCGTCTAGTGCAGATGCTTATGGCGCAGGAAACAGATTGGATCGTGCCTCCGAGGAGAGCACGCTAGAAAGCGCAGCATTTAAGCGTAGAGGAACTTTCCAGACCGGTGTTACTCAGCACGAAGGGGCGTGGAGTGGGCAGTTGGGAGAAAAATGCAGGGGAGGAGGTGAAAGTTTACACTGAATCTTACAGGGAGTCAGCCCTCAAATGTGTTCAAGCAATTTAAGCAAAATAAATTCACGCTTTGGAAAATCCCAGGCTTTGGAAAACTCTGCTGAGGAGCACGGGGATGGGAAAGGAAGGACACATGCAGAAAAATGTTTTTGGAGCCATATAGACATTCATTGATCAACGTATGAACCAGGTGCGGGATGGGGGAGTGTGTAATGGGTGATGACAGGATTTACCTTGTCTGCAGGGACAGCCTCTGCCCCAACTAAAATGCGAAGTTTGAAACGGAGCAGGCTTGGACTGGGAATAGGAAATCAACATTTAACTCAAGAGTGGGAATATATATCTAAAGAGCTTAAAGTGACACTGGAGGAAACTGATTACATACTTTTCATAGAAGAAATTATAGAACAAAATCAAACAGTCCGGGGATTTGGAGCCAAAAAGTGTGGGTAGAGGGCTTGCCTGGTTTCTGCGGGGTCCTGCCTCGATGCTGCTTGCGGAAGTTAATGCATAAAATGAAAATGGAAAAGCACTTGGAAGCTTGAGTGGTTAGGACAGAGTATTATGTCTGAATAAAAGATAATGGTGATATTTACCAAAAAAAAAAAAATCTGGCAAAATAGTGAGTCTTAAAGAGGGCACAGAAAAAAAATGACCGTGTCAGAAAGAAAAACTTAATTTCAAAAAGTGGGAGTGAGTCTAAGAAAAACAAAACGTAGGACTGGAGAAATGACTCGGGGGTGGGCAGCTCCGCTCCCAGCAGCAGCTCCTAGCTACCCCTGACCCCCGCTCTAGGGAATCCCATGCCCTCTCTGACATTTTTTCACCCAGCACACACACACACACACAACACACACACACACACACACACACACACACACACACATCTTTTAAAAGTTTAACCCCCACCCCACACTCACACTGCGTCAGATACACCAGGATATTGGTGTAGTAAATTAGGTGACATTTGATGGATTACTATGAAGGCATTAAAATAGCATTTAAACCAGGATGGTCTCGAACTCACAGAGCTGTGCCTGCCTCTGCGTCTAAAGTGTGCTTGGACTAAAAGCATGAACCACCACTGCCAAGGTGACCTTAAGTTTCATGGTACTTCAGCATTGCTCCTTCTGTTTGGGGTAGACGTGTCTATTTCGGATTGTTTGTCTTCCACCTGAATGCTGGAATTGTTTTGCTTCTGTGAAAAACGTCGTTGGAATTTTGATGTCAGGATTGCACTGAATCTGTTGTTGTTCCATCTAACATCAGTTACAGAAAGCTGCTGAGTTTTGTATAGTGACTTTGAATCATTCTATTTTGTTGAGAACCTTGATTAAGTCAGTTTTCTTGTGTGGTCTTTAAGTATAGAGCCTGTCTGTCTTTAAATAGTGATAACTTGGCTTCCTTCTTTCTTATTTCTGCCTTATCGGCTTCCTTTAGTGAAGATGTTGAGTCCTTTGTTGGCTAGTTGCAGGAAGGCGGACACCCACATCTCACGCCTGGCTTCAGAGGAAGTCCTCTAGGATTCCCCCACTTACCATACCATCATCCACACCGTTGCCATTTGGGCCTCATTGTGTTGAGGTGTATGTCTTCTACTCCTGATGTCTTCAGATGTTTATCCTGAGGTGATGGTGACCTTTGTGACAGGCCTTTTCTGCACGTATTGTTCTGTGCTGTGTTACACTTACTGATTTTACTATGTTGAACTGAACATAAATTCCTGGAGTAAAAACAACTTAGTCTTAATGTAGTACCCCTTTCTCCTTGCTTCTTTTGGTTTTTGAGACAGGGCTTCTCTGTAGACCAGGCTGACCTTGAACTCACAGAGACCCACCTTCCCCTGCCTCTCAAATGCTGGGATTAAAGGTGTGTACCACCACCATCTAGTTTTTTTTTTTTTTTTTTTTTTAAGATTTATTTATTTTATACGCATTGGTGTTGGTGTTTGACCTGCAGATATGACTGTGTGAGGCTGTTGGACCCCCTGGAACTGAAGTTAGAGACAGTTGTGAGCTGCCATGTGGGTTCTGGGAATTGACCCCAGATCTACTCAGCCATCTCTCCAACCTCACACAATTGTCTTAATGTGCTAATGTGCTCTTAAAATTTGGTTTATAGATTTTTCTTCCTTCCTTCCTTCCTTCCTTTCTTTTTTTTAGTTTTTGAGACAGTTTTCTTTGTATAACCCTGTCCTGGAACTCTCTCTGTAGACAAGGCTGGCCTTGAACTCAGAGATCCATCTGTATCTGTCTTCCAAGTGCTGGAATTAAAGGTATATGCCACCACTACCCAGCCTTTTTTTTTTTCTTTCTTTCTTTTTTTAATGTGTGTTCTTATCCAATTTTTATTCCAAGGTATTGTCAATTCTGCAAAGGACTTGGTAGTGCTCCCACCCTCCTATACCATACTGAACAGTTTAAGGAGCATTGGTATTATATCTCCTTTAATGTTTTATAGAATTCAGCAACTAATCCATTTTGTCTTAGGTTTTAACTTTTGGGGAGACTTTTGGTTACTGTCTCAATCTTTCTGATTCTTATGAATCTGTTATTTTTATTTCATTGGGAGTCATCCATGAGTAGGAGTTTATCTATTTCTTAACAGATAGATTGCCAATGGTAATAAAACTGAAAATAGAACACCTACTTTAGAATGCATTATGAAGTTAAGCTGGGAAGTGGTGGAGCACATCTTCAATCCCCAGCACTTGGGAGGCAGAGCCAGGCAGATCTGGGAGTTCCTGGCCAGCCTGGTCTACAGCATGAGTTCCAGGATAGCCAGGGCTACACAGAGAAACCCTGTCTTGAGACACCAAGTAAATAAACAAATAGAATGTGTTATGAAGTCAGAAGTTATTTAGGGAACATGTGGGAACAGTAAGTGAATGAGATGAAGAGAGAGGAAGAGGAGAAACAAGTTAAAAATAAATAAAAAAAGGAAAGATGTTCCAATAATATAAAAAGATTTCGTTCTTTAAAGATTTAATTCATTTTAATTTTATGTATATGGATATTTTACCTGCGTATGTGTATGTCTGTGCATCATGTATGTGTCTGGTGCCAATGGGGACCAGAAAGGACATCAGATCCCTGGAACTGGAGTTGCAGATGGTTGTGAGGGGCCATGTGGATGCTGGAAATCGAACCCTGGTCCTTTACAAATGAAACAAGTGCTCTTAACAGATGAGCCACCTCCCCGGCCCCTAAAAAGTTCTTGAAGTAGATAAATGTACAATGGGGAAAAATGAGACTTTAAAAGACAACAAATAAGCAAACAAAGAAAACAACAGCTGGGTGGTGATGTCTCATAGCTCTGGAGGCAGAGGCGGGACCTTTCTAGGTTCTCAAAAAATTGAGGATTATTAGTGATATGCTAATGGTTGATGGACTGTGAGCTGCTCCCATGTGAGTGAGGGAAATAGAGTCCGAGTAAGGATAAATAGACCCCATTCCAAAGAGAGAAAGGTGGGGAAATCTTCAGAAATCTGGGAAGGTGCCAGAGAAGAAGGCACCAGAAAGTTGGCCACATCTTCAAGTGCACAGAACCCTGGTAGCGGATTTGAAAACTGAAGTAGCTTCAGTTATGCTTGAAGGTAGAAGAAAGTCAGCTGGGCTCATGGACTCTGCCATTCCTGTGGTTTCTGCTGTGGCCAAGGCTCCTGGGTTAGAGTCTGATTTCTGCTAGCTCACCCTGGTAGCTTCCCTCCACTGAACATTAGCAACCTCTGCTGGTCACTCTTATATTTTAGCTTGTGGTCTGGTTGAATTCTCTCATCCTGCTCAGATTCCCATATTGTAATCCTGGGGTTGGGTAATGCTTTACCTTGGCAGTGTGAATACAAACCACAGCATTGACATCAGCGCCTGCCTTTGTACTTTCAAGACCCCCCCTCCCACTGTATCGACCCCCTGCTGGAGGGATGCAGCTGTGGGTATCATGTACACATGGCAGTCAATGGCACATGGATGGCCACAGAGACTTACCTGCCCACTGGTCTCAGGCTCACAGTCAATAAACTCCAGGTTATTTTCAGTTGAGAGCCATTTCCATCCATCCATCTTTCTCTATGAAATTCCAGTCGAGCTGAGCCTCCTGTGACCTGCACCCTTCAGTGTGTAGGCATCTGGCTCCAATGCTCCTCACAACTGCCTCACTTTCCCATGGAAGGCCACATTGAAGTCCCCTGACCTGTTATGGTTCCATAATCTTAAGACTCTAGGGTATCCCAGTTTCAAATAAAGTAGCTGTAAAAATGATACCTGGCTACTGCCCTCTAGTTCATATACTGTGACAAAATGGGATTTCTCTTCACCTGATCTGACTGCCAGAGAATCCAAAGCTAAATATGGATTGGAGGCCAGGGAGGGCTGTGGGGTTTGTCTGACTGGAGGGTGTGTTTATCAGGCTCCCTTTGTCAGGGCCATCTGGTTTACCCTTAGAAAGCTACTTCAGTTTTCAAATCCACTACCAGGGATCTGTGCACTTGAAGATGTGGCCAACTTTCTGGTGCCTTCTTCTTCTCTGGCACCTTCCCAGATTTCTGAAGATTTCCCCACCTTTCTCTCTTTGGAATGGGGTCTATTTATCCTTACTCTGACTCTGTTTCCCTCACTCACATGGGAGCAGCTCACAGTCCACCAACCATCTTACCAGGAAGCATAACGCTCTCTCTTTTTCTCTCTCTTCTCTCTCTCTTGCATCCATGCTTATTTATCAGACCAAAGTTACTGGATGTGGCATCGAGGAATGAAATCAGGCCAGACTGGAGGGACCACTGAGCAACTGAAACTGTAACAATCAGACTTTTATACCTTTATCAGAAACAATATAACGGCAGTTGTCAGGTTACAGTGAAATTTGCAAGTCATACAGGGCACACAAGATTAATGTCTAAGCCCAATTGTTCTGTCAAGTTTCCAAGTTTTGACTTCTAAGGGAACAGAGAAATACAAAGCAGCCTGAATGCTTCACTGCCTGAGGGAGTGTGTCCATTTCTCAGGAATAGAAGGCATTACTGTGCCCTAGGAATCATGTACTCTAACCAGAAAACCTATGGCGCATGCCTCTCAAGGCAGCTAGGCTAGGTCAACTCCATGCCCCCCCCTCAACAGGTTTTCTCTGTGTAGCTCTGGCTGGTTTGGAACAAATTATGCATACAGGGCTTGCTTCCAACTCACAAAGATCCACCTGCTTCTGCAGTCCCAAGTGCTTGGACTAACAGCATGTGCTACCATGCCTGACTTAAAATAACATTTTAACTGATATAAATTGTTATTAAAAGATGTCCAGGCAGTAAGCCAAGCAGAGACAGAAGTGGGCAGAGGGCTGAGGAGGTGGTATCTTGATTGCTCAGGCTGGGAAGGGCAGATACATGGCAGAAGCGGGAACAGCATTTCAGAACTGTTAGGTAAACTTGGTATGCTATCATGCTACCTGAAAGGTATATCTCTGGATGCTAATGTACAAGGTTTCCCGCCCAACTTGAACCAAGGTCTCTTTGTCTCTGTTTTTTAAAGATTTATTTATTCATTTATTTTATGTATATGAGTGCTCTGCTTCATGCACACCAGAAAAAGGAATCTGATCCCATTACAGATGATGGTAGCCACCATGTGGTTGCTGGGAATCGAACTCAGGACTTCTGGAAGAGCAGCCAGTGCTCTTAACCATTGAGCCATCTCTCCAGCCCCCCAGCTTCCCTGTCTATTAAAGATTTAATCACAGAGAATTGCTGGTTGTTAATACCCAGCATGTGCTTGCTATGTCATTTAGACAAAGTTTTGGGATGTCCTATGGGAAAACTAGTCAAGCACAGAAACGAACATCATTGGGACCATTTTGATCATGGCAGGGTTTTACTTTCCTTTTAAATCCATTTTTTAAAAAGTAGATTTTTATTTATTTATTTACTTAGACGCAGGATCTCTCTGTGTAATAGCCCAGGTTCTGTCCTGGAACTCACTCTGTAGACCAAGCTGGCCTCAAACTCACAGAGATCTGTCTGGCTCTGTCCCTCCAGTGCTGGGATTAAAGGCATGGGCCACCACACCAGCTTGATTTATTTTTATTTATGTGTATTGGTGTTTTGCCTGCATGTGTGTCTGTGTAAGGGTGTCAGATCACCTGGAACTAGAGTTATAGACAATTATGAGCTGCCATCTGGGTGCTGGGAATTGAACCTGGTCCTCTGGAAGAGCAGCCCGTGCTCTTAACCAATGAGCCATCTGCAACCCTCCCCCTTTTTTCTACACTTTTAATATATATGCCTGTGTGAATATTTGTGATGCAGTACCCAAGAAGTCCAGTAGAGGACATCTGCTCCTCTTGGATCTGGAGTTTCAGATTTGTTATCCAGCCTGTGGGTGCTGGGAACCAACTGGAGTTCTTTCTAAAAGCAACAGATGTTCTTAACCATTGAGCAGACTGTGTTGTAATAGATTTCTGGCCTGGACTTTCCAGCCTAGCATCGAGGTTCAGACCCGCAGCCCTGCAGCCCCACAGAGACACACAGACACTTGTATTAATTGTGCGCTGATGACCTGGGGCTCAGGCATATAACTTGCTAGCCCTTGCTCTTAATCTAACCCATGATTCCTATTCTTTTCAACCATCCAGTACCTTTTCTCAAAGCAGCATAGTTGTCCTCTTCATCTGCTGGCTTCTCTGGCGTCTCTCTGGTCTCTGCTTTGTTCTTCCTGTTCCCAGAGTTTTCTTAGTCTGGTAGCCCTGCCCATACTTCCTGTCTGCCTTTGGCCAATCAGGATTTTTACTAAACCACTAGGTGGGACAATTATTTATAATGTAACAACATAATCCCCCTACAAGTCTGTCCAGCCCCATTATGATTTTTTTAAAAAAATAAAACTGTTTAAATTGTCTTTATGAGCTAGAATAGATACCATCTGAAATAGACACATTTGATGCCGTTAATAGAAAAGTTTTTCTCTGGCAGTACAGGGTCCACCAAACTCTGTAAGTGCTCAACCCTATACTCCAAGCCTCCATGAATTGTATTTATAATCAGTCCTGCAGTAGCAATTTGTTCAATTTTAATATAATTTTCATCATATCCTTATCACATATTTAATATGCAATGAAGAATCCACAAGGTTAAGAATCTGTAATGTGGTGGTTTCAATATGAATGGCCCCCCTCCCCCATAGGCTCATATGTGTGACTGCTTAGTCACCAAGGAGTGGAACTGTTTGGAAGGGTTATAAGGATTAGGAGGTGTGGCCTTGTTGGATCCCTCTGTTCCTCTATCCTTCCCTCCCTCCTTCCCTCCCCACTGTAGATAAGGATGTAGCTTTCAACTACTTCTTCAGCATCATGCCTGCCTGCCACCGTAATGATGAATAATTAATCCTTTGAAACTGTAAGCAAGCCCCCAACCAAATGCTTTCTTTTATGAGTTCCATTGGCCATGGTGTTTCCTCACAGTAATGGAGCAGTGGCTGAGACACATAATATCCTTGTTACTTGAAAGAATGATAGCCAGTGTGTTAGTTCATCACAATAACAAAATTAGCTTGTATAATGAAGTTTTGTTTAGGACTAAGGTTTCAGAGGTATTGGTCCACAGTGAGCCCCACGATCTTTAGCCCTTGGTAAACAGAACATTATCATGTGATAGAGCAAAGCTCTTGGCTTCAATATTCAAATCATAACATTTGAGCTTTCAAAGTGAGTTAGAAACATTTTATGTGGTTCTGAGCTTGCAGCTTCTCAATTATTAAAGATTCCCTGGTAACCGAGAGGATGTTAATGAATGTGGCCTTGCCTGGTCCTTTGCAAGGGCAGAGAATGCTCTTGACTGCTATGTCATCTCTCTAGCCTGACATACAGCTTTTTAAAGACAATATTCTGAACATTTACTGCTCAGTGTTAACTAAGTTTACGGTTGTCCTTCATGTGAACAGTCACCCTGGGTCTTCTCCATTTCACATTTTTTAAATGAATAATTTGAACACGGGAGTTTAAAAGTATTCCTAGTAAATGTTAGATCTTCACTATGTAGCTCTGGCTGGCCAGGAACTTACCGAGTAGGCCAGGCTGGCCTCAGAGTTATAGTGATCAAATTGCCTGTGCCTCCCAAGTGCTGAATAGGAATTTTAAGTTTTATTTTTGAAATAGAGTCTGGTTTTGTAGCCCAGGGTGTCCTCAAATTGATGATCCTGCTTCGTCTCCTGACTGCTGGTATTAAGACTCTCAATCACAGGGCCGATGACATGTGAGATTTAATTGTCTGACCTAGATGCTAGTAATCTCTTCCAACTGTGTGTGAGTATTAAATTACTGCTCTGCACTTTTCCCTTGAAACAATACAAAACAAAACCCACGAGATTCCCAGCTACTCTTGCTGAGGCAGGAGGATTTGATGTTCCAAGCTAGCCTGAGCTACATAGTGAAACTGGCTCAGAAGCCAGAGCTGGGGAATGTTGCTCAGTGGGTAGTGCACTTGCCTGGCATGTGTCAGGCCACAAGTTTGGTCCCTAGTGCAGCAAAAAGTACATAAATAAACCCACAAAATTTGCTATAATTAAGGTTATTGAAGAAAATAGTTTCTCGGATAGGAATTTCTGGATGACGGAGTATGCACATATTTGGCTTTACTAGGTACATACATATAGACTGTTTCTCAGAACAGCTGGAGCAACTTCCAGGCTCATAAACAGTGTCCAAGTTTCCATTTCTTTACTTCTCACCAGCACCAGATAATATCATGCCTACTTTTACAACTATTGTAGATTTCTCCAGATCTCATTTATGAATCATATTTGAAGCGAATTATAATACTCTCTGGCCCCTCATCATATCCCATAACTCATCTCTCTTCCCTGGAAAGTGTTTATAAGTAATTATTGCCTATAAGAAATTCTGTAATAAGCTAGAGAAAGCAAGGAATGGCCAGGGTTCCTGCATAAAAGAAGTTTATAGTTTATCCATTGGCGAGATGTGCTTGCAAACAGTTTGTGTGTGTGTGTGTGTGTGTGTGTGTGTGTGTGTGTGTGTCTGTGTGTGTGTTTCCAGACAGGATTTTTCTGCATAGTCCTAGCTATTCTGAAACTCACTCTGTAGACCAGGCTGTCCTTGAACTCACAGAGATCCTCCCACCTCTGTCTCTGCCTCCCTTGTGCTGAAACTAAAGGCAGGAGCCACCATGCCCAGTGTAACACAGTTCTCAATATACCTGTTGAAATAAAATTGTGAACAAAACAAAGTGTGTGGGAAATGAAAAGGAACAGTGGAGCGCCCCCCCCCACACCATTTGACGAGAGTGGGAGGGCATGGGGGTCAGGGAAGCTTTCACAGAATAAGAAGTTAGACCTACT
Source organism: Phyllotis vaccarum (assembly GCA_033318265.1). Classification (NCBI taxonomy): domain Eukaryota; kingdom Metazoa; phylum Chordata; class Mammalia; order Rodentia; family Cricetidae; genus Phyllotis; species Phyllotis vaccarum. The sequence continues at coordinate 17,324,453 of JARWLC010000004.1, read as the reverse complement.
TGCTCTCATGCAGTCTCCTTTGCCTGAGGAAAAATAAAGTGTCTGTCTCAATGCAAAGGCCCTGACGTTTGAGCTTCTTTGCCCTTCCATGGAGCTAGTGAGGAAGAGCTGTGAAGTCTATTTGTGTTGGGGTTCTAGAACGGCATCATCCTGAGTGGGGTTTAAGAGCTTGAGCCTTGGCATCACACTACTGATCAGTTTTTAGCTCTCCTGGGACCATGGGCAAATCATTTGATATCTCCATACCTCAATTCTCCCCTCTTTAAAATAGAATCATAGGTCATGGGGGAGACTTTGGCAAAAGCTTTTAAGATAGCTTGGAAGGATTGTTCAATACCTCTCACCATATTCTTATTCTATACACAAATGTTTGCCTGTCTGATGCTTGTAAACACACCTGTCTGGGATTCCTGCCTTTTCCTTATAGAAGACCCCCAAATTCCAACCTGACGGAAGAGTCTTTACGCCTCCTGGCTGATGCAGGTGTTCTGGAGGCAGGAGCATAGGGAAAGGATTGGATATTAATGTCTGGAGGCGGTTGTTCCCTGTGAAACACATCCTGTGACTGAGTGGGGGCTCAGGCACTCAGCTCTGTCCATGTGATGGTCACATGAGCTGATCAGAGCATTCTGGATTTCTGGTGAACCTCCTGAGCAAGTGCGTGGGGAAGAGCCACTGCTGGCCTTGGGTGTTAAGTAAGAAGGCAGGCTATGCACCTGTTGTCTCCAGATCTGGGATGGAGGCCAGTCTCCCCCCCCCCCTTACACACCTGGTGAATGGAAAGAGAAGAAGGAAATCTGATGTCCCCACTGTGCAACCTCCCCAATGTGACTCATTTGCCAAGTGCCTGTGCCAGTCCTGGGTTTAGACATTTTGAGAACACTTTGGGTATTCTCTGAAGCTTGAGAAGTGAACCCCTAACTGTCCCCGGCCAAGATGCTAGGAGGGAACCAGGCTCCACAGATGTGAAACCAAAGAGAAAGGAACAAAAAAATGTGTCTGCCAAGGGGACAGAAGATTTCTGGGTGTCAAAACTGGGAAGACAAGAAGGCAACCAATTCCTCTGGCCAAAATTTGGTAGCGTACTGAAAACACTTTGGGAACTGGACTAAAGGGGATTCTCTCTCAGTATGAAGAGTATCCCATGGCCTCATCTTAGGTGACTTGAGGCTTTACTGGCTGTCCCCTCCTCTCTCTCTCCTTATGGGGCAGCCTTGACTAGCCAGCTCTGAACACTTTATCCCTTGTTGGCAGCCTTGAAGCGAATCTGAGCAAATACCAGACAGTCACTGACTGCCAGCTCTCTTCCTACTCTTTAAATCCCGAGCCTGGAGAGATTCGCACACAGCAGGATTGAGTGGTGACACCATATATATCTAGTCAGGTACACGACACACGGGGACTTCTGGACTGGAAGTTTCATCCATCCCCAGGTGCTGCAGACCTGGATCTCAAACGCACTCACAGCCTTCAGAACAGGATCCAGGCTTCCAGGGAGCCAAGATGACAGACCTCTTACCACAAGAGGTCAGCTTTTCACCAATGACCTCCCCCCAACACAGGATCTTTGGCACGAGGTGGGATTCTGCTGAGAGGTTTGTAGGGGCCAGAGCCAAGAGCTACAGGGACATCTTGGACATCTTTTTGGATTTGTATGACCTTTTAAGTGAGGGATGTGGAGTTTATTTTGGCAGCTGAATTTAATGAGAAGCCCCATCCAGCCAGTGCCTTTCTGCATACATGTGCATTTTTCATTTATATGTTGCTTGAGGTACAAATGTTTTAACCCCACTCCTGACCCCTCGCCTTGAGGTTTAGCTTTATTATCAACATATTTTGTATAGGTTCTGGGAGCTTTTCCCTCATTTATCTAGGAGTGTACTCTATCTTCAAATGATCTTTGCACTGGGACCAGCCAGGGTCTGTGCCTCTACTGCTTGGTTGTTTTAAAGGGGAAATAGACCCCTTGGTACCCTCATGTACCTGCTCTCGACTCTCCACTCCCTCTTTTTAAAGATCTCCAGCAATTATGGCACTATCGCTACCGTAGAACCTCACTCCTGGGGTCAGCAGAGTAGAGAAGAGAATGTGGAGAAGATGCTTCTCCACTCAGAAGACATCCGTCCTGAGATGAAAGAAGATATACACGACCCCAGCTACCAGGATGAGGAGGGGCCCCCGCCCAAGCTGGAGTACGTCTGGACAAACATCATCCTCATGGCCCTGCTGCACTTGGGGGCCCTGTATGGGATCACGCTGGTTCCCTCCTGCAAGGTCTACACCTGGCTCCTGGGTAATCGCCCCAACCCCCCTGTCCTGAGCCAGTACCCCAGCTTTCTCCCCACTCTTGAGTGAGGTAGGCTCTGTCTCAGAAAAGTAGCTGCTCTCTGTCCAGATTTTTTTAATCTTCTCTTTGTGGCCTTTGTGGTAATCCCAAGAAGGAATGAGTTGCAGCAGGAGAGGGGAGAGGCTATTTGGGAAACTGTTATTTTTTGGTCTAGAAGGACATAAGACAATTTATACAATGCATTGTGACTTTAACCTGAACATGGCCTCCAAGGAGCCATGGTTTCTAGCCGCCCGTAGGAGTGAAGTACTGTTGAAAGTCTCCTCCAAGCCCTCCATATGGTATTTGAATGATTTTTTAAAAATTAGATTATTAAATTTACTTAGGTCAAAAAATCAGCTGTTAATTTCAAAATGTTTTACACTGATATAAATTTTAGTTTATTGAGTCAATTCTCTTATGCTATATATATTTTTCTACTCTTGTTTAAGATATGTTTATATAACTGATTTAAAATTATAATATATAATTAAAAATACATACTAATTAGATTTTTAGATATGCAAAAATATAATTCAATTAAATAGATAATCTTCAAACACTTCTAAGACCTACACCATATGACATTTAAAATGTTTTAAAAACTTAAACTTTTCTAGACAGTGAGACAGGTCTTCTCCTGGCAACACCAATTTACTTAAAAAAAAAAAGACATAAAAAAACTCCATATAAAAATTAGTTTCTTTGTGGCATCTATTAGCCACTAGACACAAACTTGTTCTTATATTGACTACTTGACAATATGCTGTTTAAACTAGACATACAGGTTTCATTAAAAAGTGACCTCTGAACTTTGGCAGAACAAGCCAAGATAGTCCTTCAGGTTCCTACTTTGCAGAGAAAACTGTCAGACATTTTTCAAGACTCAAAAAAGAAAAAACAACTAATAAATAGACAAAATAAATTTCCTGCTTCACTGAAATAAAAAGAGACTCTAGCCTATAAGCTAAAGATAAATGCCCCAACTTTATAAAAAAAAAAAAACAAAACTTTAGATGACCATCCAGGCAGATAAATGTCATCTTTATCATTTCTAGATATCAAAAATTACTTACACTTCTAGTTTACTTGGGTAAATATATCCTTCTATAGTCTTTAATATAACTAAAGATTAGATAATTATAGATATAGTTTTTCTTAGTTATTTAAAAATATATTAAATATAAAACTTTAAATTCACAAAAATAATACAAATAGACTATATATCATAATTATAATTCTTGCTTAATAGCTATTTTATTACATATAATTTTATTATGTTAAAATTAAAACCTTCCTTTTTGATTAGACAGAATGGGGGAGGTGATGTGGAAATGTCTTTCTGTATGCTGTGAATATCAATCTTTAAATAAAGGAGCTGTTTTGACCCATGACAGGCACCATAAACAAAGTAGGAAGAGAAATCAACACAGGTAAGAGAAGCAGGGCAGAGTCAGACAGACTGAGCCAGCTGCCAAAGAAAAAATGTTTAAAAAACACAAGTAAGCCACAGGCCACATGGCAGACAGATTCATAAAAATAGGTTAAGATGTAAGAGCTAGCTAACAATGTGCCTAAGCCATAGACCAAACAACATAAAGCTAATATAAATGTTTGAGTCATTTCTGGAAGCCTGAACAGCTATGGGCAGCTAAGGGGTCTAAGGCTACAGGTCTGTGGGTCTAGACCTCAGGCTGCCCGGGGCCAAGAAACCTCATTATAACACTCATGGGTACAGTTTTAGTCAGGGGACAGAGCAAGGGGAGACTGCTTCTTTTCCTATTAACAATTGTACCTTCTGAGCCTTTGACTGCAAGGACAGTGAAGTAGGACGTGGTGACTATCCTTAGTCTACTACACAAATAGAACAGAGTTGAATTGTCATAACAGACACCACCAGTTGCCAGCTTAGGTGTTACCCAGCATTGCATTGGCAGTGAGCATCCAGACTGACAGAGGAACATCGCAAAGGAGAGGTTTGGGGTGTCTTGGGGGATGAATGGCAGAGCCAGAACAGTGCCTTATTGACAGATAATTGAGCTTCACCCGATGGCTATGGTTTTGCTATAGAGAGATTCTGGGTAAACGCTTGGCCTTTTCTATGATCTACTTTTTTGAGATGCAGAAGTGGTCATGCCTACCTCCTGAGGTGTGAAGTAATTGTGAAAATATTAAAATTTTTGGTAAAGCTCAGGGTACTGTGAAAATGTAACCTTACAGGAATGACTCACCCTGATATGGGCACGTCGCCTGCCATCAGATCCAAATGCTGTTGTCACCGGTGAATTAACACAGACCTGTGAATTCTAAGTATCTCTTAAAATTTGGGGCTGTTATAATTGAACAAATTCAGTTGCTCTGATTGCTGTTTTTCAAGGCACGGAGGGACTAATCGGTGGCTCTCAACAACTTAGAGGAAGGTCAGAATTGACCAGCTTAGGGGTGTCCCTGCCCCTGCAGACAGACAGTGAGAACCCTGTTATTCATCTTAATTCCTTTATTTCTGGGTCTTCTGAGCTTATCTCCATGTCTAAACAGAGAGACTGGGTCATAATGGGACTACTCAGGTGTTCAAAGCCACAAGATAACAATATTGAAGCATGCCAGGGCTCACAGAACAGGATCTTTACTAACTTCTAAGGGAACAACAGACTAGAGAGCCAGTGAAGAGTTCTTACATCCTTGGCTCGATGGGACCTGCAATGGTTGGTGACTTTCCTGCTGTCTCCTGACAGGAATATTCTACAATATCATTGCCGCTTTGGGCATCACAGCCGGGGCTCATCGCCTGTGGAGTCACCGAACCTATAAAGCACGGCTGCCCCTGAGACTCTTCCTCATTCTGGCCAACACTATGGCTTTCCAGGTGAGAAGCTGCTGAGAAAGGGGGGCTCTGTGTGTACCCTGTGAAGGCTGGGGGAGTGTGCAGTGAGTTAGTTTCTCAGGAAGAGCTAACAGCACAGTCATTATCTTTCTCATTTTCCTGTAGTCACCACAAGCATCTGCTCAGCCCACACAGCATGGGACGTCTTGGAGTCAGCAAGATGGGAAATAGGAATTAATTGGACGGCTCCCCAGTTATAGAGCCACTGTTTTCCTCAAGTTCCCATCTAACACATTGTATGGGCTGCTCTGCTATGGTTGCTCAGCTTAATTTATGAAGCAATCACTGACCCTGGTTTCTTTGTTTGTTTGGGGTTTTCTCTTTGCTTGTTTGTGTTTGTTTTGTTTTGAGACAGGATGTCTTTGTTATCTGGCTAACCTGGAACTCACTATAGAGACTGGGCTGGCTTTGAACCTGGAGGTCGACCTGTCTCTGCCTCCCAAGTGCTGGGATTAAAAGCATGCACCATCCCTGTCTGGCTGGACTCTGGTTTCCCCAACACTTTGTGAACAAGAAACTCATGATATAAGGTGTTTATCTCAGGTGTTCTAATGGGATCAAAAGTTATATGCCAGAGACATGGAGATTCTTCTGCAGATCATGAAGCTCCAGTGACATGCAAAATGCTAGCCTTTGTCACATAGATGGGGTTATTAGATCCTCAAAGTATCTTAGGAGATTGAACCGCATTTTGCACTTGGTCACCAGGAGGCTGGACAGATAAACTCTGGTCCTGTGAGAGGCTGTCATACTGGGTAAGCCGACTACTGAAGCTTGCTGAGGCCACACTATGACAGAAACAAGGGAAAGGAACTGGGAGGGGCTATGTTGCTATTAGACTCCGGCAGTGGGATCACAAATGTGATCACAAATCCCACTGTGGATCAGTTGTGGGATGAGGCTCAATTTCAGTAAGAGGAAATCATTCCTCTGTCTTGGTGAGACTTAAGGTTTACCTCGTTTATCTAGTCATTTCTACCCTAACAAATTATCCCTCTGAAGCTCCTGATACCCTGGTGGGACAAAACTAAAACAGAGACATTGGTGCAATTTTTGAAAGGAGAGAGAGAGAGAGAGTCACAAATTAATCAGAGGTCATTTGGGAAAGGAATAAGAAGGCTTATGGGTTACACATTGGCCCTGCCGGATAAATATAACTGTGCCTTTATGACAGGGCAGCATCCTGGGATGCCAGGGCACTTGCCTCACAGTTTTGGTAGCTAGTAATTAGATATTCCACGAGGAGCCTGTCTCACATTTCTTTCTTCGAGAACTAGTATTCCTTGCCTTCCTCTCTGGGCTGTGGACCTCATTGCTGTCACCCCTCCCCCACCCCATCTTCCCATCAAATAACCAAAGGAAGCAGTAGTGTGATTCCTGGATCCGGAACTGTAAGTTGCTTTAGGGGCAAGTATGCAGAAGAGGGTGCTTTGTTCCTCAAGGTCTCCTTTGGGAAGAGTCCTGGGACTCTGTGGTAGACTGAGAGTTCCGGCCCCTGCAGACACCTAGGCCCTTGCACTCCCCCAGAAGGACATCTCTCCTCAGTACCCGGCTCCTCTTTCCTGTCCCTCCAGAATGACGTGTATGAATGGGCCCGAGATCACCGCGCCCACCACAAGTTCTCAGAAACACACGCTGACCCTCACAATTCCCGACGTGGCTTTTTCTTCTCTCACGTGGGCTGGCTGCTCGTGCGCAAACACCCGGCCGTCAAAGAGAAGGGTGGAAAACTGGACATGTCTGACCTGAAGGCCGAGAAGCTGGTCATGTTCCAGAGGAGGTGAGTGGGAGGTGGGGGGGGGGCGGAGCCCAAGGCACCTGGGGTTTGAGAACCTTACTTTTTCTAATAGAACACATTAAATAAAACTGAAGAATTTTCCTCAGTTTGCATACTTACAATTATCCTAAAACACAATTCATCAATGTCTCACAGGCCCGTAAGCATGGATTATTGCCTTTTGCTTTCTCTTTGAAATATTTTCATGAAACAATTTGAATGCGACAAATCTTCATTTACCCAGGATAGTCGTGGACTCAATAGTAGAAGCAATGGAGTCCCCTTTGCTGAAAGTCCTGTTGCTTAGGCAGGTATGCAAATAACCCAGAAGCATGGCAGAATATTGTCTATACTGTGAAAGGTTCATGGAGACCAGGACCGATTAGCAGGGACACAGGGAAGCGTTGAAAACAGCAGCTTTAGGAGCAACATCGATCCTGACCTTGGTGTGAGGACTAGGACAACATGAGCCGCACACAAAACCGCCTAAAGCCTCACGCTAGGAAATGGTCCTTCTCCTTGAAGGACATCTCTTGGCATCATGAGGCAGAGATGTGCTTCAGAGAGGTTTCCCCAACATAGATGCAAGTAGCCCTTGATTGACAGGTGAAGGTCAGGGGAATAGGTTAGATATGGAAGACACAAGCCAGGGAAGCGGAAAGGCAGACAGTGTAGTACCAGTTGAAAGTGAGACTGCTGAGCAGATAGCTTGGAATGTCAGTGGGATGGTGATGAGTTTTTTGGGGATTGTAATGAGTCTTTTTCTGTCCCATCAGCCCCCTCCCAAATAATGACACAGAGACTTTATTATGAAAACTCAGCCTATAGCTTAGGCTTGTTCCTAACTAGCTCTTTTAACTGAAATTAACCCATTTATATTAACCTACATTCTTTCACATGGTGTTACCTCTCTTTCATCTTGTAGCTCCTGTTTCCTCTCTGTGTCTCTTCATGTCTTTCCTGTCCCTAGACTCCTCTTCCTTTCTCTCTCTGGAAATCCCGCCTATACCTCCTGCCTAGCTATTGGCTATTCATCTTTCTATTGAACAAATCAGAAGGTGCCTTAGGCAGAGACACATCTTTATGGTGTAAACTAATATTCCACAGCAGGTCCACCTAGCCCTGCTTGGCCTGGGTGAGTAGAAGACTGGACAAATGCCTCAATGGCCTGGGTCCTTCCAGAGGACTCAAGTTCAATTTCCAACACCCACATGGTGGCTCACAACTTGGAAAACCAGTTCCAGGAGATCCAATGCCTTTTTCTGACCTTTTTCACTTTGGGTACTTGCACATATGTGATACACATACATACATGCAGGGAAAACACTCATATACATTATATATGTGTGTGTGTATGTATAGTGAGATAACATATACCCAGGTATTCCTAGTGTAGGAAAAAGACAGTCCAGCCCAGTGAGTGTGGATCTCCAAGCGTTCTTGTGACCCCTCTCCACAGACTCAGTGTGTGATCTCTCTACTTAGGTACTACAAGCCAGCTGTCATGCTCATTTGCATCATCCTGCCCACGCTGGTACCCTGGTACTTCTGGGGTGAAACTTTTCAACACAGTTTATATGTTGCTACTTTCCTGCGGTATACTATAATTCTTAATTTCACCTGGCTAGTGAACAGCGCTGCCCACCTCTATGGATATCGCCCATATGACAGGAACATTGGCGCCCGAGAGAATGCCCTAGTTTCAGTGGCATCTTTGGGTAAGTTATCAGTTCACATGGAGACCGCGTGAGGCGGGTTATGGATTAGAGCACTAAGGCTAAGCAAGAGAAGCCAGATTATAACTTTTATGATTACGTTGGATCTTAGGTTTTCACTCTCAAATGAGGGATTGTCCATTGATTTTAATGTCCCAAACCATCACAAATTGTGACTGAGTCCTCTTAATTCTTCCTTTTCTGGTCGTTTCTGAGTTAGGTTGCATCTTACCGAGGGATAGCAGATGCTTGAATAGAAAAGTAACATCATTGGAGAGGCCAGTAAAGCATAATGCATTATATGTGTGCCTGCTGCATATGCAGGAAAAGATAACGGAAACCTAGTTCAGTCAACCTCTGCTGTGCCACACTACTTTTCCTCTAGCTTTCAGGTACTTTGTCATTATATGAAGTCTTAATTAGACCCTTGACTGAAAACAAAAACAAAACCAAAAACCACCTACTCTATACAATTCTGGGATTTTCATAGAAGTGGGGTACCATAGGCTGATATGTGTCCTGGACTGGTAAGCAGGGTCTATATGAGTATCCCAAAATCCAGAGTCCTCATGAACTCCAGTGGCTGCCAGCCTCTTGCTTCATCTCTGTTGTTATTCCCCTCCCTCTGTCTCTTTCTATCCCTCTCCCCTCATCCTTGACTGCTCTAGTACTCTGACTTTATTTAATTACCTGTCACATAGTCAGTCATAGGTTCATGCTCTTTGCAAAGATGGCTATTCTCCATAGCTTTCCTGGGCTATCCCTTCTTGTCCTAGTTGTTAACACAGCCCAATACTCCTCCCCTCTGTGTGTGTATGGGGGGGGGAGGGAGGAAGGGAGGGAGGGAGAGACAGGAAGGAGGGCAGGAGGGAGGGAGAGAGACAGAGACTCCCTTTTGAAGTTTTAAATGCAGTGAGGTCTCATGTAGAGCCTCCCTGTGAAAGTGTGTGGGGAGGTTTGCAACCTTGTGTTGGTGCCTTAGCCACATCATGCACAACCCACTGCATAGGAGTAGCTCTCTCGAGAAGCACTGGTTGGAGCCATTTGCGCCATTTGCTTCACAGGAACTCCTTCACCATTTTGTTTTGTATATAACTCCCATTATCTCAGGGAATATTTTGGTGTCTTATTTTTTAGCCAGGGTCTCAGTAGTGTCTCACATGGTAGCTCTGGTTGGCCTGGAAGTCACAGACATATGCCTAGTTCTGCCTCCTGAATGCTAGGATTAAAGGCATACCCCTCTATGCATCTGTTCACTTTAGAAAAAAACAAAACAAAACAAAACATAGGTTCATCTATTTATTCAGCCATGGGGTTCTTCAAGGTTTGAGGCACACAGCATATAACAAATGTGCAAAAAGCAGGAAGCAGCCATCACCAGCTCCCTAACTTCTCTCCTTGCTTCTCTTCCAGGCGAGGGCTTCCACAACTACCACCATACCTTCCCCTATGACTATTCTGTCAGTGAGCACCGCTGGCACATCAACTTCACCACGTTCTTCATCGACTGCATGGCTGCCCTGGGCCTGGCTTATGACCGAAAGAGAGTGTCCAAGGCTGCTGTCTTGGCCAGGATCAAAAGAACTGGAGATGGGTGCCACAAGAGTGGCTGAGTTTGGGGTCACCCGAGTCTCTGTTCCATAAACCAGCTGAGCCACCATTTAATGTTCTGTTAACTACTGAATAATGCTGCCAAAGCCCATTCCTGAACAATGTTTTTGGAGGGGAGGGGGTTGGGTCTCTCTCTATGATCTTTTGAGTTCTATAGAGCAGGCTGTCCTTGAACTCGCAGAGATCCTCCTGCCTCTGCCTCCCAATTTGCGGGAATTAAAGGTGGGCATCACCATGTCTAGCTCTGCCAAGTATTCCTGCCCAATGTTTACGATAACTCTCCTCTATGACACTAAACTACTGATCTCCCCTGGTCCTGCCCATTACGCTTTATTCTTATTATGCGTGTCTTTCTTTTCTCTTTCATTGCTACCCTGAGAAGGAGCTGGTGAGCACTTGGTCCACCTTCCAAAGTCTTCACAACCTTTCTGATGCCTCACAGTAAGAACCTTTATCACAGGCAATTCTCTAAGTATTTTCCCAAAGCTAGTGATACAACAAAACTTATTAGGAAGTGTCTTGTTGATGGCTTTCAGTTTATACTTTGCTAAAGAAAAGGGGAAAAACAATATTTGTTGTCAAAGAGGTGTTAAAACTGATAAGACATGAGTGGGAAAGCCTGTAAAGTGTGACTCAAAAGCAGGGGTGGGATAAGGTGGGAAGTAAAGCAATAGGAAGCACTTCCCCAAATCAGACCTAGCTTCCTATCTCTCATAGATGTAAAGCCCTGAGCAGTAGTGACCATTAAATGTGGCCATCCTAGAATTTGGGGGAATATCTCTGTAAATCAGTAGGTTCGGGCTGAGGAGAAGTTTAAAAAAAAAAACATTTATTTGTTAGGAAAAAAAAGAATCTGCTGAGAAGAATTTTTTCTTTAGTGACAGGAGCTTTGTTATGTCATAGAACAGTCTTTAGATGAAATAAGTCCAACTTGGTAAAGCAGTAACTCATAGAGGGTCTTAAGGATTCCATAAGCTGCTCATCCAACTTGTTTTATCTTCTGTTATGCTTTCCTTGGGGTATTATTATAATTTATTTTCTGCCCTCACAGTGATCAGATAAAATTCAAAACAGGATAGGTTGTACGCAAGATCATTTATAGAACATGGATATACAGACACATGATCATTGTATTAAACATGGAGGTGTAGGCACACAATCATTGTATAGAATGTGGAGATGTAGACACAAATTATTGTATAGAAGTGGAGATGTAGACACACATGATCATTGTACAGAACATAGAGATGTAGACACACATGATCATTGTATAGAACATAAAGATGTTTCACTGAGATGTTCTCTTCTGAAAATGTTACAGAAGCTTATAGAGCAGAGGATTATATACATTTCCTGCTCCTCCCATCACTGACAAGAGATGGGAAATTTGACGGGCAGTTTGCAAAGAGAGGGTTCTGAGAACATGTTTCTGGGGATCTAGAATTAGTACCAGAATTAAACTAGTTGATGCTTGTAGGTCTATTAATTACACTAAATTACTCTAAATTCCCCTTTGAATTTGATTACTAATTAGACTTTTTTCCAATTGTGCCCCTCAGACATTCTTGCTCTCTGAAAACCCAGCCTACACCTAGGACTGACTGGGGGAAGAAAACAGCATATTAGTTTCAAAATTCTTGATTTTTTAATCTTTTATTTTTCTTTCATTGATCTCTCTGTTCCCTGACCTTTTTACTGTCCCTCAACAGGAATCTTTTGTGTACATTCAGGATGATCTTCCCATCCAGAAATGATATTCATGGGCATAGGCTTTCTGTGTCTCTAGCAAGGAAAGTTGTTGGACACTTTGGTGTGGCCTCTATATTCATGCTCCCCTTTTCTCTGTGTACCTTAGTCACACAAACCTGTCTGAGTTGGACAATGACCTACAACATCAGAGAAATTACAGGCCTTAGAACTGCTGGTTCATGAGCAGCTGAATGCTCAGCATATTGAAGAATCAACCAGCCTTTGGAATTCTCTTGTATTTGTTATTAAAAAGAAATCTGGAAAATGGAGAATGCTGATGGATTTGAGAGCCAGAAATAAAGTAATTTAGCTGGTGGGCTCTCTACAGCCTGGAATGCCTTTGCCTTCTCTGTTACCTAACAGATAGCCTATTATAGTTATTGACTTAAAAGACTGTTTCTTCACTAGATCTCTAGAAGAAACAGATAGGGAAAAATTTGCCTTCACAGTACCTACGTATAATAATTCTCGCCTGTTAAGAGATATCGATGGAAGGTTCTCCCACAGGTAATGTTAAATATCCCCACCCTACGCCAATGTTTTATGCAAAAACCATTGGAAATACTTCATGTAGATTTTTTTATAATCTATAATTTTTCTTTATATGAATGCTATCTTATTAGCTGATTCAAAGGAAATAAAGAAAGTTTTGTCTCACTGGGGTTTACAAATTGCTCCTGAGAAAATACAAAGAGGAGATTCTATTAATTATTTAGGATATCAGATAGGACTACAAAAAATTTGACCCTAAAAGGCACAAATCAGGAGGAATTGATTGCAGACTCTTAATGACTTACAAAGATTGTTAGGAAACATTTCCAATCTATGGTCCACTATTGTAAAAATAAAATAAAATAAAATAAAATAAAATAAAATAAAATAAAATAAAATAAGCAATTTGTTTAAAACCTTAAATGGTGACAAGGACTTAAATAGTCCAAGAGAATTATCAGCTGAAGCTAAGAGAGAATTGGCTTTGGTTGAAACTACAGGATACACATGTGGATTGTATGGACACAAAGCTTAACTGCATTCTGCCTCTATTACTCGATATGCATTCTCCCACAGAGATTTTAATACTGAGGGAAGATATCTTGGAATGTATATTTTTACCACATAAACAGAGTAAGAAATCAATGACATATGTAGAAAAGTTTTATGATTTGATTCTAAAAGGAAAATTAAGACTTCACTGTAGGGGTATTGTGTTGTTTCATGGTGAATAATCGTCCCACCCACTGGTTTAATAAAAAGCGCCAATTGGCTAAAGGCAGGCAGGAAGTGTGGGCGGGGCTACCAGACTAAGAAAAACTCTGAGAGCAGAAAGCCAAGCAGAACGCCAGAGCAGAATACCAGAGAGAAGCCAGAGGAAGCAGAGGACAACCATGCTGCTCTAAGAAAAGGTACGGAGCCTCATGGCTGAACAAGATAAAAGACTTGGGTTAGTTTAAAGGTAAAGAGCTAGCAAGCTATATGCCTGGGCCTGAGGTCGATCAGCCTAAAATTATAGTAAGCCTCTACGTGTCTCTGCGGGTCTGTGAGTCCTAAACCTTGAGGTCAGGCCCAAAAGTCCAGGCCAGAAACCTCCTACTACACTTCACCAATTGACAAGAATGGACCCAGCAGAAATTGTAGTACCTTTTACTAATGAGGAAGTTTCCTCATTATGGGCAGAAAAGAAGAATTGGCAAAGAGCTTGCTGTAATATTTTTGGAAGATATTAACAACAGTTAATTATTTTTAGGATAACTATTTAAGCAAGACTTAAATTCATAAAAAGAACCAGTTAGATCTTTCCTCACACTGTGTAGAGAACACCAATCTCTGGAGTCCCCATGTTCTAAACTGATGCAAATAAATCAGGAAAAGCAGTATATAAATTAGGAAAATTAAAGTGGTTCAAAGTCCTGTACAAAATCAGAATTGTATGTACTCTCATGGCACTAATGGACTTTATAGAACATCTCAATATAGTTACTGAATCTCAATATGCAGAAAGAGTTGTTTCTGAACTTTCTGAACTTATTCCTGATGAAACAGAATTAACTTGATTATTTATACAATTATGGAAAATAGACATATTGACAGGTGAGACAGCCTGATGATCTGGCAGCCTGAGTTCAACCCCTGGATCTCACAAGGGAAGGAGAGAACCAACTCCTACAAGTTGTCTTCTGAGCTCCACATGGGCCCTGTGGCATACAGCTGCCTGCCCTCAACACACACCACATATACACACAATAGATATTATTGTTATTGGGGTTTTTTTTAAAGAATATATCTAATTTTAAAAATCCAGTCAGTGAAATAACCCCAGAAGTCTCAGTGCAGTCGTGTAAGAACTGTAAAAACCAAAGCGGAAGGACCCCACCCTGGAATAAAGAATACTGATTCTACACTAATGACTTCCAGTTGAAGTGAACTAGATGAGATCCTAGACAAGTAGACAAGGAACATATAAGAATGATCATAAGAATGGATTGGGTTTTTTGTTTTTTTTGTTTTTTTTTGAAACAGAGTTTCTCTGCATGGCTCTGGCTGCCTGAATTTGCTCTGCAGACCAGACTGGCCTCAAACTCAGAGGTCTGGCTGCCTCTGCCTCCCAAGAGCAGCAATTAAAGGCATGTGCCACCATTCCTGGTTCATACAAATATTTAATAAAATCAAAGAATACACAAATAGACCCTAAGTGACTTAATACAGAATATAAAAGACTGATTGAAATAAGTAAATAAACTCAGAGTTTAAAATAGGAATCAATAAAGACAGACATTCTGAGAAATATTAAATTTTAAAGATGAAAACTTAAAGATTCAGAAACTCATAGGAAAACAAAGTATGCAGGAGTGGTGGTACACACCTTTAATTAATGCCAGTACTCAGCAGGCAGAGGCAGGTGGACCTCAGAGAGCTAGAGACCAGCTAAAGCCCTGTCTCAAAACAAACAAACGAAACTTCACTTGAAAGCCAAGTGGAGGAAAGATTCTCAGGCATGGAATTCAGATAAAGGCAAACACTAAATGATAAGAAAATCTGAAAAAAAAAAAGCCAATTGTTTAAGATACCATTAAAACAATCCAATTTATGACTCACAGGGATTAAACAAGGAGATTGTGAGGTATGAGCAGCAGGAGCTATGGTCCACCAGTACAGCAGCAAGAGACAGTGCAGATGCCTCTGGCGTGCATGCTTCCCAGGGCAGCATAAATCTGGCTGTCAATCATGACAGGGAGGGCCGAGGGCTGGGCACATCCTCCATCTGCTCTCATTTTCCTATTTGAGGTAAGCCATGCTGCTCTGCATGACTATAATGCTGTTAAGATAAAACAGAGCATTAAAATAGGGGTGGTGGGTTGGAGAGACAGCTCAGTGATTAAGTGATTACTGCTTTCTGCTCAGGCCCTGAGTTCCGGTCCCAACACTGAGTACTGTGGTTCACAGTCCTCTGTAAATCTAGCTCCAGGGGACTTGACATCTCTGGCCCTATGGTCACCAGCATGCTCATACACAAACACATACTCCTCCCTCCCTCCCTCCCTTCCTTCCATTTTTGTAAAGAAAGATAGTTCAGACAAGAAACATAGGATAGATCTGTTTCACATCAACATGGATATATTTAACAGCATTTAAATGGTTGTGCTTCATGTTGTGTACTTTTTAATCCCAGCTGAGACCCTGTCTCTAACCAGGCTCTGGATTTAATTTCCAACACTGTGAGGGAGGGGCGGCAGGAAAGGAAGTCTGTTCCGTGACCACAGCAGCTGAAGATGAGGTTAGAAGAACAAAGACCACCGTGGCTGTGGTTTGTCCAGACCAGAAGAGAGCAGCCATTAAACCCACATGCTGTTAACATGAATCCTGATGTCTAGTGGCCGTGTGAGCTTGCCCCCAAAACCAATTAGTTTTCCCAGAAGCCCCTGGGGTTTTTCTCCTCCACACTCCAGAAGAAATATATTCCATGCCTGTTGTATTAGGTTTCTGGCCTGGACTTTCCGGTCTGGCCCCGTGACTCAGTCCTACAGTCCCACAGAAACACACAGATGCTTATATTAATTTTATACTGATTGACCTGGGGCCCAGGCATATAACTTGCTAACTCTTTACCCTTAAACTAACCCATGATTTTTATCCTGTTCAGCCATGCGGCTCGATACCTTTTCTCAGAGCAGCACAGTTGTCCCCTGCATCTGTTGACTTCTCTGGCATCTCTCTTGGTGTCTCTGCTCTGTTCTTCCTGTTCCCAGAGTTTTCTTAGTTTGGTAGCCCCACCTGCACGTCCTGTCTGCATTCAGCCAATCAGCATTTCATTAAATGAGTAAGTGGAACAATTATTTACAATGTAGCAACATAATCTATATTTTTAAGTGAACACCAGATGATACAGAAATATGTCCCCTTTCCCTGAGCTCTTTTGGTATTTCCTTCTGTTTCCATCAGAGAGCCTGAGAATTCATGTGGCTTAGGGAGTCAAAGCACAACAACTTTTTTTAAAGATAAATCTTTTTTTCTGACTTTTCGAAATAAAGGATCAGGTTGGGTAGTGCCATTCTTGCCATTTGAAACACACCTAGACTCGGAGGCCTTAGGGAAGAAGCAGCCATCCCCTGTGAATGGACTTTAACAGCTTGTTTTCACAATCTCTTCTGCAAGCCCTTGGTATTGACCATTTCATTTTCCTCCATGCTTCAGAGGTGTGCACTTTCTCCAGGCCAAGAGAAATTCAGACCACGAGAGGGCATTTTACGATAGCATTAGTCTAAAGTTTCTTTTTTTAAGTAGCTTGTATTTCCAGTATTGACATCTTCTGTTGCACTGAGAGGGTCAATAGGTCAGTCCTTCTATACAACCCCAAGAGTGACATTCTTCTCCTTCTGTATGTGGAGGCCTTTCTCCTTTCTTCAATATTTCAATTTCCTTTTTCCACACTGAGTCTCAGACCTTTCTTCTGGCTCATTCTATAATCTCTGGGAGCTTCATTCCACAGCAGCCTGGGCCGTAGAGAGTCTGTTGGTGGTTCACACTATTCTATCTTGAATTTCTTTATTTTAATTCATGGATTCTGTGGAACCCAGGTCATCACTTCAGGATGACTCTGCTTGATTTAAAATTTTACCTTATGAAGAGCTTTTTATTTTATTTTTGACAGGGGTAAAGTGAAGATATTTACAAGGAGCCCCATCACCTGCCTTCATCCACTATGAACTATTAACAATCAAGTGTCACCTATGATTCCTATAGTATTTTTAGTGATGTGTATTTCTGTTAGTCCAAACATTTCACCACTACTATCTCAGTTAGAATTTCTATTGCTGTGAAGAGACACCATGATCGCACAACTCTTATAAAGGAAGACATTTAATTGGGGCTGGATTATAGATAGTTTCAGAAGTTTAATCCATTACCATCATGGCAGGAAGATGGCGGCCTGCAGGTAGACGTGATGTTAGAGAATGAGCTGACACAAAGATATACAATAAGAACAATGATCAAATATTGTCCAGAAGAAAGAAAAGGCAATAACATACACAAAAAATGGAACTCGAAACAACAAGAATAAAACCAAGTAAAAATCACATTCTAAATATCCAGACCTTAGGCAACCGGCAAATTGCAGCGATTACCCCAATCTCCAATTACTCCTATCCTGAAGAATCTAAGTCTTGTACCTGATTTGTCCTTAGCTAAGATACCAGAAGATTGTAACTGTACCTATGTAGTCTTCAGCCCCATCAAAGACCGGAACAGGAAAATAATATTACCTGAGTAAGCAGGAAATGCGAGAGAGTGGCATTCAAAAAATGCAAGAAATTACAGAAACAGCTGGCTGCCTGGCCAGTCACCAGATGTTTCTTTGCAGCTGTTCCTTTTTTTTGCTAGCATTTAGAAATTGTAAAGTATTGCATCATAAGGTATTATGCAATCTATATCTTGGGGTCTTCGTTTCCCCTTTCTGTTTATTAAGCATTTCTTTTAAAATCTGTATATACAGCACAAGTCTCTTTTTAAAAAAATATTGACTCATTATGTATACAATATTATGCCTCCATGTTTTGCCTACACACCAGACGAAAGCACCAGATCTCATTACAGATGGCTGTGAGCCACCATGTGGGTGCTGGGAATTGAACTCAGGATTGATGGAAGAACAGCCAGTGCTCTTAACCTCTGAACTACCTCTCCAGTCCAAGCATCTTTTTAAAAAATGTGATTAGATCTTTCTACAACTGTTTGTACTGTACTGTTGGATTGTGTGGTTCACCTGTAATAAGCTTTATATTATAATACGTAAAAACTGTTTTGTTTTACCGGAGACATATGCTGGAGCACTCAGTCTCCATTTGTACAGGTATTCCCATAATGGCCATGACTTCTAATAGGTGTGTGATTGCAGAGTCAGCCTTTCAGAACTCAATGCAGTTGCCTGTTGCACGAATAAATGAAACTCAGGCCCAAATCTCTGGGAAAGGCAGAGATATCAGAGAAGAAACCCCACAGTCAGATCTCACCCACCTGTCTTCCAGCTTCCTCAGCCTCACTCCTCTTAGAGTCTTCTGCCTGCTCTGTCTTTCTATGTCTGCCTTAAATATTTTCTTCACTCAGTTAAGGCGTGGCCCCATCACTGCCTGCCTGGGAGCCTGGAACTCCTTCTGTAAACTAAGATGACCTCAAACTCAGATTGGATTAAGGGCATAGGTCACCACTCCCAGGATATTCCCTGTGCTGGGATTAAAGGTGTGAGTTACCACTGTGTGATCCTCCTAGACTGACTGTGGGTGGATCCCTCTGACATCTCCACTGTTTTTATTATATTTGAAAATATCCCCACAGTTACCCACAGAAATCCTGAAAATGTACCTATTGTATAGTGTATATATTTTAATTTCCCAAATTCAGCAAAATGAAATTCGTCTGCCAGATTTCAATTCCTTGCAAATCTTTTGGTTACTTCCTTGCAGGTAACGAAGTTTGGTTATAGAAGGAACAAGTAAGACTTTTTTGTTTTTTAACAATTTCCTTGGCTTGTTGCCAGCTGATGGAAAAAATCGATTTTCAAACCTTTGTTATTGACATGGGTTCTTTTCAAATAAAATCTTGAGGTTTCCAGCACATTTTCTATATAAATGGTCAACTTCATCATTGCCTTGTGCTAGGAGACCTGGCAGACTTGTATGGGAACTGATGTGTATTGTAGTCTATGGGATGATTCCTATGTCTATTTTCCATAATTGTATAAATAATCAAGTTAATTCTGTTTCATCAGGAATAAGTTCTTTCTGCATATTGAAATTCAGTAACTATATTGAGATGTTCTATAAAGTCCATTAGTGCCATGAGAGTACATACAATTCTGATTTTGTACAGATTTACTTAATTTTCCTAATTTATATACTGCTTTTCCTGATTTATTTGCATCAGTTTAGAACATGGGGACTCCAGAGATTGGTGTTCTCTATGCAATGTGAGGAAGGATCTAATGGGTTCTTTTTATGAATTTAAGACTTGCTTAAATAGTTATCCTAAAAATAATTAACTGTTGTTAATATCTTCCAAAAAATATTACAGCAAGCTCTTTGCCAATTCTTCTTTTCACACAATTTTTGGTAGGTTTTGCTTAGGTTTTTTTCTCTCTCTGTGTGTCTCAAAAAGAAGTGACAACTCCTGAAATCCTACAATGTTGTTGCATTAATCTTAAATTCAATCTGCCTATTGCTGACAACTTTTCCATCGAGTGAATATTTGGCTGTTTTTCTGTCAGTTGTTGATGGTCACTGATGTGGGAGACTGTGTTGCTTCATTGTAAATAATTGTTCCACCCACTGGTTTAATAAATATGCCTGGGCCCTAGGCCAAACAGCCTAAAACTATTGAAAGCATCTGTGTGTCTCTGAGGGTCTGTGGGTCTATGGGCACAAGACAAGGCTTGAAAGTCCAGGCCAGAAACCTCCTACTACAAATGGCAGCCCAATGTGGGTAAAATTACCCACATAAAGACATAGAAAGATTAAAAACAGTCTAGAGCACAGGAACTGAAGCCCAAAGCAGCTTCCGAGTTGTGTCTCTGAAGTGGCCTGTGGTAAAGAGACTGAGTGGTATATGGGAGTAAATTATAAAATGGTGTGTTTGCTACATGCGATTTAAGGTGAACAAGGCCAGTTCTTGAGTCTAAATGTAAGCAAAGAGCTCTCTCTGTATGGTGGATTTAAGGTTTCTATTAATAAGGACAAAAAGAGAATAGAGTCAAAGATGGCTTCTTAGTGTCAATGTTTTCTTGGATCAGCTCTGTTTGCTGGAGGTAAGCAGAGGCTTGGCTTTTTAAAGAGAAACTTCCTGATTCAGCCTTAGAGGCAAAACATTTGTGAGATTTTTAAGAGGTCCTGCTGCCTAATACTTAAATGGAGTTAATGAGCAGCAGATGGCAAAGCTTTACTTGGTAATTATATAGACCCTAAAATTCCCCAGAGTACCTGGGTTAAAAAGATAAATTCTATGAAGTTAGACTAGGAGCTGGGTGGAGCCATCCTACCAACCTTGAACCTTGGCAGATTAAAGGTGTGTTCAGAAACAGAAAGAAATAGAAGAATCTGGGTGGAGTTAATCACCCTAGACAAGCAAAGGTGTGGTCAGAGACAGAAAAAGTTAAGAAATAAATATACAATAAAGACAGTTTTTTTTTTTAAAAAAAAAAAGTCTAAGTGGTTTAGAGTGTGCTGAAAAAAAATATATAAGCTTAGAGAAAGAAAAGAAAAGGTATAGAAAGCCTTTAAAAAAGAAATAAAGTAAAATAAATAAATAAATAATAAGCCATGTAAAGATGGAAAATACAAAGAATGTCTGGATACTGTTTATTATTGTCTTATCTTTAAGCTTCTTGACCGAAAATGACTTAGTAAAAGCTGCTAAAATAGTTGATAATAAATGCTGTTGGATTAATTCAACCTATATATCTTGTAAATGAGTTGAGTTTAAAACTGAAATCCAAAGATATGTTACTTTGGAGAAGAGGTTTTCCTTTTATTTTCACAGAAAATGAGAGGCTGTGGATTTATTTCTGGATAAAGAACATAAAGTTTGATAGAGGAAAACGTCCTGAAAAATCTCCAATGGAAATGGATGAACCAGATGATTCGACATTCCAGGGCACTTCTGTTGAAGTTTCCCGAGCTCTGTATCCAGAACAATTTCAAGGAGACTGGCTGAAATGACCCAGCCTTACAGATTACTCCACTAAAGACTTGTGCATAATCCTACTTTTTTTTTTTTTGGATTCCCATGAGGTTGTCAGCACCCCCATTCAGCAGGAATTAGCCTAGAAAATGACTCCCACATTCCCAAAACACGGATTATGGATGTTTATTTACAGTGTTGTTTATAAATTGTTATAGATAAGGGGGGGGGAAGAATATTAGATTTGGAGTTCTTTTTGTTTTAAGAAGAGAAAAGGGGATATGTAGGGGATTGTATTGTTTCATTGCAAATAATTGTTCCACCCACTAGTTTAATAAAAAAAAACTGATTGGCCAAAGGCAGGCAGGAAGTGTGGGCGGGGCTAGCAGACTAAGAAAACTCTTGAGAACAGGACGCACAGAGCAGAATGCTAGGGAGAAGCCGGAAGAAGCAGAGGACAACTATGCTGCTCTAAGAAAAGGTACCGAGCCCCATGGCTGAACAGGATAAGAGTCATGGGTTAGAATAAGGGTAGAGAGCTAGCAAGTGATATGCCTGGGCCCTAGGCCAAACAGCCTAAAACTATTGAAAGCTTCTGTGTGTCTCTGCGGGTCTGCGGGTCTGTGGGCCTAAACCTTGAGACAAGGCCCGAAAGTCCGGGCCAGAAACCTCCTACTACACACTGAACTATTTATGGTTGTCTTGTTTGTTTTTTTCTATGAAAAATTAAGCTGCTACACAGATTTGGTGTGTTTGAATGATAACTGCACTCCTGTATTCAGAAGTTTCTCTGACCTGTTTGGGCCCACAGGATAAAGCTCTCCTACTCCAGATCCTGTACCACTTATAAAATAATCACTCAGAGGCTAATATTAATTATAAGCTGATTGGCTTATGGCTCAGGCATATTACTGTCTAACTCTTATGCTTTATGCTAATTCAGATTGTTTATGTTTAGTCATGTGGTTGGTACCTTTCCGCAATACAGCATTTTCATCTTCGACCCTTTGCATCTGGTCAGTGTCTCTGCTCTGCTCTTCTGCTTCCCAGAATTCTCATGGTCTGCTAGCCCCACCTATACTTCCTGCTGGCCAATTAGCATTTTATTAAGCCAATACAAGCAACAAATGTTTACAGTGTACAAGAGAAATAACCCACAGCACTCTCCCATTTATTTTGGGTTAAATGATTCAGAAATAGCCTGGATGGACCATGTGAGACATACATTTGGATTTTAAGAAACTGCCAGACATTTTTTTTTTTTTTAAGGTGTGGTTCCATGTAGTCCAGGCTAGCTATAAACTCAACTATGTAGCCAAAGATGGTCTTTAAACTTCTTTGGTAAAAAAGATTAAATTAAATTAAAGATTTGGCTAAAGATTTTTCTGCCTCTACCTCTCAAGTACTAGGATCACAGATGTAAACACCCTCAGTGCTAGGTAGGCCTTGCACACATCCTGAAAACACACAGAAACTGAGCTACATACCCAGCCCAACACCTCACATCTTTATCAGCAGTGTTCTAGTGACTTCTCATTCCTGCCAACATGTGACATGGGTTTGGTGGGTCCTTGGGTGGTTCTGCTCTTTATTAAGTGTTTGAGTTTCACTTAACCACTCATGATGTTGAAAATCATTTGTGTGTTTCATTTGCTGTTAGCATAATCTATTTGGTAAGTTGCCCACTCAAATCTTTTCCTCATATTTTGTACCAAATTGTTTTAGCCAGGAGTGGTGAGGCCATGTGCCTAGTCTCTGCACTTTCAAAGCTAAGGCAGAACAACCATTGGTTCTAGCCCAGCTTGGGTTACGTAGCAAGATTTTGTCTCAAAAAGCTAATTCAGAACTGAGTGCAGTTGTTCATGCCTACAATCTTAGCACTTGGGAGGGCAAAGCAGGAACTTGAACTGCCAACTTGAAGCCAGACTGAGACCTTCTTTCAAAAAAATGTGTTGTGTTGGTATTGCTGCCCGTTGCAAGCAAACCCCAGGGTTTGAAAGGAATCTACAGCATTAATGAAGCTAAGACATTTCTGTCTGAGGGAGGTTTAGGGGAAAAAGACACCCCACACTCCTTTGATGGTTCTTTTCTTGTTTTTATCACGCTGTTCTCTCTCAGGTTCTTTTATTATTCTGACTTCTTGTGTCTTTTTACAGCTTATATTTCCCAGCAAATTCGGGCAATTCAGGGGTCACAAAAACTACATTCCATTATTAAGGGAATGAGCCCATGACTATGTAAACACTTTGAACTAACTTTACCCTGCAATTAGAAAGTATCTAGAGAGGGCTGAGTCCCCAGGCAAAGAGAGCCATAAATCCTCTAATGAAGGCCCAAGCCAACATTTCTGAGATACTGTTCCTCTTTTAGAATCAGCTCAGTCAGGTACTATCCACAAAATAGGCAGTGGGGGACCCCCACATCAAAATATATCATATCAGAAACCAGAGAAAAGATTGTAGCCACAACAATGTGAAGGCACAGCAGGAGCAAAAGAAATTCTGGAGTCTGTATTCTTGTAATTCTTCCTTAAACAAGATAACCCCATCAGAGAGTTTTTCTCCTGGTGGGCTGACATCTTGAACCCCAGTAGCTACCTGTTGTGGCTACTGGCACAGTGGAGTTGGGTAGCAAGGGAGGCCAGACAGTAAATGCATTGGCCATGAAGCCCAACCTGAGTTCTCTGGGGTGGGGGAGGAAAACTGATTCCCAAAATTGTCCTCTGACCTCCACACCTATGCCTCGACACACACACACCTTCTCCTCAGTGGGCTAGTTTGGAGCCACAGAAAGGGACTGTTACCACACCTCCCACCCCCAGCCATGTGAAGCTGGGACAGAGCGGGTCCCCAGGGGACCTTGACAGGAGACTTGAGCTCCTCTGCTCCACTGGGTGAGTCACTGAGCCTGTCCTTTCCTTCTATGAGTTTATATGCAATTTTTACTTACTCAAGAACTTGTTTTAAAATGCATTGTGAATTTAGTCTCAAGCAGGAGAAAGAACTGTGAAGAGCTTTAGCAACTAAATTCTTCCCCCTTTCTCTTCCCAGCTCCTTCACACACTTGCACGCGTGCACACACACACACACACACACACACACACACACACACACACACACACACATTGTTGCTTTGATCCAGAAAACTGGTGGGCTACCCTAGGGCTACAAAAATCTTTTGAGGGGGTGGGAGAGGGCTTGGAACAGCATTTCTCTCTATGGCCTTAGCTGTTCTGGAACTCATTATGTAGATTAGGCTGGCCTCAAACTCAGAAATCTACTTGCCTCTGCCTCCTGAGTTCTGGGATTAAAGGTGTGTGCCCTCACTGCCCAGCTAAGGACTAGGAAAATCTTAAAGTGGTGTTTCTCCAACTGTGATCTGAGTGGTTGTTAAGTTGTGAGTGCCTGGCTCCACACCAGGAGAAACTTGCATTCCTCATTCAGGAAACAGCTCTTGGATGCATGTTCTACCAAGTACCAATATTTGAATGTTTCTGTGGGAGTAACTTACAAAGATTATTCCAGAGAGAGGATGGGTGGACAAACTGATACTACCCATCTGCCCTGGTTCTCGGGAGGACCCACACTTTCTTGCTTTCTTTTCTTCATAGGATGTTGGTGCCGAGACTAAGGAGCTGTCCTCAAAGTAGGGCATAAAAAAATCATGTGCATAGTGGGTTCAGGTCACAGAGGTGGGACACTGCAGAGATCAGGCATCACGAGAGCAGTAAGGCTGTCCCCACTGATGGGAAAAGCTAACACTGGACACCACAGGCAACCACGGTGCTCAGGATACCCCAAGATCACATTTGAGGCTTACAGCAATCTCTGAGGCAGGTGACTGTCTCCTACAGCATTCAGGATTAGGAAATGTTAGAAGACGTTTAAAACCATCCCAGAGACAGCCAATTGTTCAGTGAGGACTCAAACCCAGGTCTGAATGATGCTGAGGACAGTCAGGTCCTGACCAATTATTTCCCTGCCTAGGAAGCCCAGCACACAGAGGGGGACAGGGACTGGCTGGTTCTTGGGATCAGTAACATGGTGGACCACAGGGCCACTGCACTAAATGGGCTGCAGGAAACAGAACAGATACGCTCAGCAAGATTCCCAGTGGTTGGCCTCCATAGCTGTGCGCCTGTCTTCTGGAGAATGGGTCTGCACATGGGCAGTTCTGTCAGGTGTTACTGAACGGAGAAAAGGAAGCTGTGTTCACAGAGTCCCGCAAGGACCAAGCCCCTTAAAAGGCCCCTGCTTTCGCATTTCTTTAAAAAGCACACATCAAGATCTGGAGAGATTTTAGATAGAGGTGACCAGGTGTCTCCCCAAAGTTAGGAACCAGAGTTTCTTGGGATGCAATCTGGGCGTGAGCAAGACGGTTTGCCTGGCAATTGTGTGGGGAGCCAGGTTTAGGAACTGTTGGATGAACCCCAAGAGTGGGAGGAGCTTTCTTCATTGAAAGGGTCAGATGGGAAAGTCTAAGGAAAACTCTTAGGGGATTAAGTAATCCCAACAAAACTCATTAGTTCACCAAACTGGACTTTGGGCTGTCATGGGCTCCCCTACCTGGGTTGAATAGACATGTACTAACTAGCTTTCTTCTCGGACCTCTCCCCTTCCCCTACCTCCCTGGCATATCTCCCTTTATGCCTGATTCCTCATTTATGAAGTTTTCCCTGTCCTTCGCTGACTGGACATTGACACTTGGCAGTGCAGCGCGCACAGCGGACAGTGCCGTAACAGAGCCGGGGGCTGCAAGTGAGCGGCGTCCTGCAGGGGGCAGCACGCCCCTACGTGCTAACGAGCTGACCTAGGCCTTCTCGGTGGTGACCCCGCCCCCACCCCATCTCAGCTCCATCTCCCTCTCCGCCTTCCAACCCCCACCCCGGGGCTGCCTCCCAAACCATCACGTTCTGAAACCAGAAAAACGTCAGACAAAACGAAAGGGAGAAGTTAGAAAAATCCGGTGTCTGTCATCTTTGCCGTGTAGAGTAAAAGCATGGGCTTCCCCGACCTCCGGTGTGTCTTTAAAAGCAAGTATCGGAAGCTGGAGAGATTAAAATAGCATTTGCTGCTCTTGCAGAGGGCTCAGTCCGATTTCCAGAATCACAGGACAGCTCATAACGTTCTGGAACTCCAATCCCAGGGAGTCTGCCCGGGCGAGAGTGTGGTTCACATCCGCATATGTAGGCCAAACACAGACAAAATAAATAATGAGCATGTACACCTGCTGTCAGCAAGCCTTGGAGACAGTTATGCTTGGGCTGCACATGAGCTCTTTCTGGTGACATTTTGACCTGATGAGGTTGTGTTGGTGGAATGGCTGTGTTAGTGTTTGTTCAAATTATGCATCATTTGCCTTAGTTTCTGACACAGTCACCCTGCCTTCCCATCTCACACAGATGCATATACTCAGAACTACTCACATTTGTACAGACATAACTGTTACAGTGGACAAAGAACTAAGTTAATACAGATAGAAATAATGTTACTAATATATACATAAGTCCACCTATCTCCCAGGTTGCTTTCTCTTTTCTTTTTAAGCACAATTTGCTTTTACTAATATAGTTATACACATATTTATGGAGAACAATGTGATATTGTGGTTAATGTACACATTATGTACATTTTAAGTTACATTTATTATGCATGTTTATGTGAGTGTGTGACACCAGACATATGAGGCAGAGGTCTACTTTCAGTAGCCAGTTTGTTCTTTCTCCAATGTAGGCACCAGGGACCAACTAGGTCATCAGATTTGGTGGCAAGTGCCTTTGCAGGCTAAGCCAACATGCCAGCTCAATTAATTGCTATTATTTCTTTATGTTGAGCACATTAAAGGCCCCTCCCTCCTTATTATGAGACATGTAAACACAGGTTTTTTTCATCCTAGTGAGCCATAGAACATCAAAACTTATTGCTACCTAAGCCACGATAAACCCATTGACGGATATCTCCCTCCCCGCTCTGCTCAGCCGCTAGTCACGACTGTTCTCAACTTCCAAAATAGGTTCCAACTTTTTTATATTCCACATACAAGTGAGATCACAGTGTTATTTGTCACTTGTCATTTGTACCTGCCTTATTTTTACTTAACATAAAGACCCCTAAGTCCACCCATGCTGTGAAAAATGACAGGGTTTTCTTCCTATTATGGCTGAATGGTATTTAACGCACTGTGAATTCCTCAGCTTGGTCCTTCCATATCCACCTGGGTTGACTCTGTATCTTATCTACTATGATTAGGTTGCAGTACAGCGGGAGTGCAGGTGTTTCTCATATTCTGATTCTATCTACTTTAGATAGAAACCCAGTCACAGTGTTATGGAGGAATCTCTAGGTACTTTTTGCTTTCTGTAATATCTCTATTAGTTTGCAGACTTACTAGAACTATAATAATTTCTAATGTGTGTGTGCATGTGTGTATGAATGCATTATTGAACTCCATTCTGAGCCCCTTGTTTTTCCTCAAGGTTTATTTTGTCTTTTTTCTTATTTTATTTTAAATTACATATCATGTAGGTGTGGATATATGTGCTTGTGGAAATCTGAGGCATTGGATGCCTTTGGTTCTGAGTTCCACGACAGGGGTTTACAACTGCTTGTAACTCAAGCTCCAGGGGATATCTATGTTTTATTGTTGTTTTCCTTTCCTGGGTTTCTGAGACAGGGTCTCATCAGATAATTGTGGCTGGCCTTGAACTCAGGCTGATCTCAAACTCACAGAAATCTGCCTGCCTCTGCCTCCCTAGTACTGAAACTAAAGGCGGGCGCCACCATGCCCGGAGGGACAGTTTTTAGAAGAAAAATAAAGAGAAATCAGGGGGAAAGGAGAAGTATGAACTGGCTCAGCGCAGACTCACTTAGCAGGGAAGGATGTGGGTGAGACTGGAAGGTGGGAGGGTCTAACCTGAGCAGGAAGGAAGGATGATGGGTCTAGGCTTTTCACAGAATGGAACTTCTGACAGCACACTATGGCCAAAGAAATGACATGCCCACTAATTTATGAAATAAAGGGGCCAAGGGGCATCAGAGAAAGAAACCATAACTTAGTGTTGCTTTATTTTGCTCCCGTTTGGTGACAGAATCTCCCTACGTAGAACAGCCTTTCTCAAACCTACCCATCCCCCTGCCACAGACTCCCGAGTGGCATGTGCTACCATGCCAGGTTCATTTCTCACTTTTGTGGGCTTTCCAGCTCTACGTATATTCATGAGAATGCAGAATACTGGAGGGAAAACTGAGGTTTCTCCATTTTGTCCCTGTCTGTTACTTGGCAGAACAATTGTCTCTCTCGGAGGCTCCTGTTTGTCTCTGGAAGCATTTTTGTCCTGCTGGAGAAGGAAAGAATCCATTGATTTTGTGATATAAATGTGAGATGGTGGGATCTGGGCCAGTGATTTGGTCACGGTTGTAAAGAAGAATAAAGTCTGGAAGGAGTGAAATCCTGGAGCACATTGGTTAATTGGGTTTCTGATTAACTATGGGTTAATGAGAAGACTCCTTTTGTCTGAAATCTCTCTAAACTGCTTCAGCACATTTCCTTGCTTTAATAAGTAGCCTAATGAACATAATTAAATCTCCTCTTACCGATTCAGCATCCTGCAGAGTCTCAGGATCATCACTCTGAACACAATATGTAATTCTAACTGCACTGTAGCTTTGGAAAAGAACCGCATAATGGGTGGCCTTTACACATTTCCTTACTTAAAAAAAAAAAGTACTAACAATCTGTATGTTCATTGTATGCGAATTTACCTTAGTTAAGCAATCGCTTGTTGTATATCAGCGAATATATCCGATCCTTTGGTCCAGAAGGGGATTTTGAGGCTGTGAAATGTAATAATGGTGCAGAAGGTAGAGAGGACTAAAATAAGATGGAGGAAGAAGATGTAGGCAGAGGAAAGCAGCATCTTTGTTGGAGCTACCATGTGGGTGCTGGGAATTGAACTCGGGTCCTCTGAAAGGCGCTCTTAACCACTGTGCCATCTCTCCAGCCCCCATCTGTCATTTCTAAACCTAGGGCATGTAGAGATAAGAGAGTCTTGACCTTCACTTGCCTCCTTTCTGCTTATCACTTCTTAGGTCACATGACCTAATGAAAATTCTTTCTCTATTTCCTATGTCAGGTAAATAACAGTATAATCTTGTCTTCCCAGCAAGGCAAAAAGAATTAGAGGTAAGTTAGTGTGGATATATGCAGTTCCTTTTCTGGTTCCAAGGTGAAAACTCTCTAATAATAGCTAGGATAAACTCCCTCGGATTACAGAGACCCCATAATGAGTCAATGCTGCTCTCTCTTCCCCTCATCCACCTTCCCCTCATCCACCTTCCCCTCCTCTACCTTCCCCTCCTCTGTTCTTCCCTCCACATTGTTTAGGGACAATTTCTATCTAAAGCTGTTAGGCAGGCAAAATAGACATCTTCATGGAGCAGGTTAGACGAGCAGGTTCAGACACACCTAGAGAGCCGTGCAGACCCTTTGTGTACGGCAGGGGGCTGCCTAGAACTACACGATGGAGCCAAGTTGGGTAAGCAGAGCATCCTTGTAGCGGAGAAGGCTGTGTATGCTTGTTGGGTCTCAAGTGCAGGGGAAGGTAACTATTTAGTCAAGAGCAGAATGCTTCAGCAATCTGGAAGGATCTTCCTAAAGAACTATTATATTCTTAAGATTTTATTTGTATGATTGGGTGTTTTGCCTGAACGTATGCTGTGCATTATGTTCATGTCTGGTACTCCCCGAGGCCAAAAGAGAGTGTCAGTTCCGCTAGGACTGGAATGACAGACTGTTATGAGCTGCCATGTGGGTGGTGGGATGTCTTAACCACTGAGACATCTCTCCAGACACATCTCACAGAATAACTTCTAAATACCTCTTTAAATAAATTTGAAGCATGTGATGGAGTATTTCCAGTCATGAGACAACTCTAAGTCCTATCCCAGCTAGGACGAGATAGTAAGAACCCTCGGAATCTCTTGCTGAAGCTGCATATCCTGGACCTCTTGAGCAGCATTTAACAAGTCCAAATTGAGACGCAGCCTGAAAAAAAACCCAGTGTTTTCACTGTGTAATAGCAGCAGAACCATGAGAGTCCAAGAGAAACTGTTCCAGGCTGAAGGAAATTAAAGAGCTACTGGGGACACTAAGTGAGGCAGGGTTCCAGGATGGAATCCTTTTCAGAAAAAGGCATTGCTGGGAAGGGGGGAGAGCTTCATAGTGTCATCTGCTGATGGCTGTTGGGAGCCTGAGGATGCCCTGCTGAGTGCAAAAGATGCAAAACAGACACCAACAATTTAATTCAAATAAAATTTGCAATAAAATAGAACTTTCCAGAGTTTGAGATGACTTATCTATCAAGGGACAGCATAAGTTCAGAACTGACTGTCACAGCAGACTCTAGGGTTGCCTTTTTTGTTGTTATTTTGAGATAGGGTCTCACCAGGAGCTCTGGCTATCCTAGAACTCTTTCTGTAGACCAGGCTAGCCTTGAACTCACAGAGATCCACCTATCTCTACCTCCCAGGTGCTAGGATGTGCCACCACAACAAACCAGCTCTAGGGTTATCAAGGCAAATGCCCAAAGAGCTGGGAAGGCTCAAGGAAATAGTCCATGGAAATGCTGCAGAGACAGAAGTCCCCTGCTGTAAACTCTGACTATTTGGTCTATTCCATGACCGTATGTTATTTTAATATAAAGTAAATGGAAAAAAATTGCAAGTACATATGAGCACAGACTCAGGCTCCTGCTTTGACTCTACCCCCCCCCCCACCCCCAGTTCTAATGGGTCCCCTGTGTTTGTCACAGCAGCACCCATGAGAACAGGGTTTCTCTGTGTAACAGTCCTGACTGACCTGGAACTCACTCTAGACCAGGCTGGCCTTGAACTCACAGAGATTTGCCTACCTCTGTCTCCTGAATGCTGGGACTAAAGACGCATGCACCACTGCCTGGCCAGATGTTCACTCTTTTTTTTTTTTTTTTAACTTTTTCACAACTGAGATTTTATTGAGGAGCAGAGTACACAGACATTTCAGTTCTTAACATACACACCCAAACTCTGATGAGTCATATATTGTGTTCATGTACCAGAGACACATGTTTCTCTTTGAACTTATTCCAGTGATAATCCACCCTCAAAGTTGGCCAAGTTTTCCCTAAGACTCCACATAATAATAAAATTCTCACAATTCTTAATTCCACTCACTGACTCACAATTTTATGTCACGTATAGTACATACTCAAATTTCAGTCTTTCACAGCACATTATCACATTGTTAGGAAAATGGACCGCCATGAACAGAGACAGCTCTGACAGAGCAAGGACCAAGGAGTGGTTTTTAGGAAACAGTTCTACTAGAAACATGAGACTAAATATTGACTGAAAATATCCCAGACGTAAATGCTCAACCGAGATTCCAAATTACCACTCAGTATGCTTCGTGTTGTAGGATATAAACGAGTCCCCTCTACAGAAGGTTATGCTGACTCCCAAGACAGTCACAGCCTCTCCTTGTTCAGTATCTTGCTATTTTCAGATTGTACCAAAACATAAACAAGCAGCAAGTGACTTAACCTCCTAAAAAAAAAATCATTTACACTTAAAAATGGGATGAGGTGGGACTTCCCCACACTTTTTAAAAATGTTTCTAGAGCTACTAAAAAACTTGCATTTACAAAATAGCTGGTAAAATTTTTCTCTGGATTTTACAATAAGGGAGGCGGGGATACTGACAGACATGATGGATGGTTAGTCGCCCTTGGCTTCTTTCTCTCCTTCAGAGGTGGACTCTGGTTTTCAGTCTCTCCATTTTCCGAGGGCAGATCTGCAGCTACCTCAGCCTGTCTGCCCTTTGCTCCCTCTTCCCTTTTCTTTGTCTGAGGCAGAGCATCGCTTGGGCTCTGCCTTGGCCGCTCCATCCACTGTAACCTTCCTCTTAGGCATCGTGGGTTAGGTACGTGTGACACCAAACCTGTCACGGAGCTGCACTGCCTAGCAGACACTGTGCGAACTGCCTTGTTCATCCTTTCAGACCAGAGATCAGAACTCCTGAACGTTTTACCTGAACAAATGTCTATGTCCCCAGTGCTGTGACCCTTTCCCAGGAGGTGTTGTACCCCACACATATCTCACCAGACATAAGAAGGTGACCATTTTAAGGACGTATGACAGGAACTTTAACATGAGAACTACAGCATTCACAGGAAGGCATGCAAGAACTCTGCCACCCAGGACTACACCAGAGTAGAAGAGAAGCCTGCAGGGGCCAGAGCTCAGCCAGCTCATGTTCACGCCACACCTTCTGCTGTGGAATGCTGATCAATTTGAGAAATCAGAGTCAATATATAGCCTTCAAGATTAGGTGTGCATAAAACATAGGAAAGGACATATGTTTATTCTACGTTATGTATGTTTTCTAAACCTACACATATAAGCCTTCCTTTGTTCCCTGACTGAGACCCTCCAGATGGAAGGGTGGATGAGATTATTGGAAATCCACTTTGATCTGTTTTTCACCTTGTTATTCTAAAAGCAGAAATTAGGCAAGTTGAGTTTAAAAGGCCCTTGGGCCTGACTCTGTCTTTCAACACATTATTATAAATTGCTGGGGAAATATTTCAAAAGCTAAATTGGCAGAGGGTTAATTCAGCTTTCAGACCAACCAGAGCATACCATGCAGTCATGCTAACGCCAAAGGTCATGACTGGAGAAATCTGACCTGGCTCCAGTGCCACATGCCTATCCCTGTTTCAAAATGATCACATCAGTGACTCAGCTTTGGGCAGACTGACCCTTACTGCTCTTGTATGTGATCTACTTGATTCACCTTTCTCAACAAAAATCCAAGAAGTGGGTACAGTTTACTGGCGGTTTGTATTTTCAAACTAGCCAAAGTTTATGTTTTTCTAAAGAGTGAATGTGAAACTAATCTCCTCTCTTTCTCTTTTCCCTCCCTTCTCCCTCCCTCCTTCCCCCTCTCTCCTCCTCTCCCTCTCCCCCCCCTTCCCTCCCTTCTTTTTCTTTTTCACAAGATCATACTACTTAGCCCAGGCTGGCCTTAAACAAATGTCTATGTCGCCATTGTTGTGACCCTTGCTCCTTTTTTGCAGGGCACGTAGACATTGTTCAGGAGCAGAACAGGCGGTGTGGAGGAGGAGGGAGGATTCCTTTTGTCTTGGAAAGTAAAGGAGCTCTTTAGGAAAGAAACTGACTGAGTTGGGCACCCAGAGGTCCAGGGCTTTTGTTTGTCACTTCCCTATTAAGAGGGTCCAACCTCCAGCCCTTCTGCATGCTTTGTGCCTGATTTCATATAGAGGAGCCCATGGGACAGCAGCTTCTCAGTGCAAAGAAAGTGGCATTTTCAATAAGCTCCATACAGATGGAAAAGTACAAAATGTCACGTGAAAACATTTTATTCATGGACAGAAGCCCACTGGGAAGAAAAAGAAAAAACAAAACAAAACAAAAACCCCCTACAGACCCCAGAGGGCAACTTTGCAACACCCGGGTCCTCACAACAATGGCAGTTGTAGCCTCTCTGGTTACACAGAAGCAACACAAGAGTGGGCCCCAGAGATTATTTCATATAAAAGGGAAATTTGGAGGCCAGGGCTCATGGGAAGCAAGACTGAGAGGCAGTCATAAGACAAAAGTTTCCTTCCAGTTAAAAGATTCTAGAATTTATTTTTCTTATTTTTTTCATTTTTATTTGCATATCTTGTGTGTATTTAGAGAAGAAGGCATGTTACAGTCTAAGACATTAGGCATGGAGGAAGGAGACATTTATACCTTCTCTCAGGCCCAGAGTTTTGAATTTCAACACTTAGAAAAAGGCAGGAAGAAAGACTTTTTGACTCATGGGTCTGGCTGAGGTCAAGCTGGCTTGGGCTTGTGTTAGTGTGGGGGTCAGAGCAGCTTGGCCACACAGCTGCCATGACAGGCTTGATGAAAGCCACAGAGACAGCAGGTTCTTGCTGACTGCACCTGGTGGTATCAGGAAGGGCCCATGAGCAGACACCATTCAGGGAGCAGCCAGCACCTAAGAGGACATACCTGACATTCTAAACATTCCCTTCCTGGGAAGGGACCAGTCTCCACCTATACCTGCTGAGCTTCGGATCTAGGGAACTGACCACCGCAGAGTGTTGAAACATCCCTAGAATTCAAAGCAGCCAATGAATTCGTAACAGGTGCCCCTAGTTTAAGCTTGGTCCAATCCCAGGACAGTAACCCAAAGCTCTGAAACCAGTAGAGCCCTCCCTCCAATAAAAACCCTTGCCCCCTGCTGCTCAGGGTCGCTCCAACTCCACTGCTGCTTTGGACTGATTGATGGAGTGACCCAAGTTAGCTTGTCAAAAAAGAAACTCTTTGCTGCCATCGGACAGGTCTCTTGGTGGTCTTTTGGGGGTCTGGACTCTGGGCACAACATCAGTTTATGTTGGCACAGTTCACACAGCTTCTTTCAAAGCTGCTCTCTGGCTGCATACAAGGCATGGGCAAGCTTGAGAGTCACAGGCCGAAGAGGAGGATTGGTCAATCTCAGTGACTCATCTAATCCCAGGCTGGTGAGAAAGAGACACTATAGACACCTGAGGCTGAAGGACACCCAGAGGGTTAGATGGAGCAAGGGAAGACTGACAGGGTCTGGGGCCTGGGGTCTCTTTCTTCACAGCAGCAGGAGAGCAGAGTGGAGCGAGCACAGATCTCACAGGAACTGTTAGGGGAGGTGGCTTCCTCAGCCCTGCTCCAGCCACAGTTCTGCCTCTGCCCAGCACCAGCCTGTCCCCACTGAGTCCCAGAGCCTGCAGAAGCCGAAGGGACCCTCAACCTTGGCAGTCCACAGTGTCCTGAGCAACTTCACTCTCTCCCTCTCAATCCAGTGGCTGAGGGAAGTGTCTGCCTCACCTTCAACACGGTCCTCATCCTGAGAGACAAAGGCCATCTCCTGCCTGTTCCCTCTGGCTTCTCCTGGAAACTAAGTCCAGAGTTGTGAAGGAGTTTGTGTGCTCTGGAAAGGAAGTAAGAAACACTATGGTTGTTATGGAAATGTATTCATGGGGACTTTTCCTTCCTGATGCCCAAACTGGATGCAAATGAAATGTCCTCCTAAAGGAGGTCAAAGCATCCTTGCAGGAAGGCAAATCCTGGCCTCTGCTTCTCCTCAGGGAAGAAGCATCACTCTGAGGGGCTTTGCATGTCCCCTTGCCAATAGAAACTGATTCCAAACTCGGCTTGCACGCCTGTGTCCAGGTGGCCTGGTGACTCAGGGGACAACACAGACTCTGACATGCCTTTGTGTCTGTCCCATGCTAACCTTGAACCTGGAGGGATGGGGAGAATTATACAGGACATGGACAAGCCAATCTGGAGACATGTCCATTGCCATTTCCATAGTTTTCTGATCTTGTCCGTGTAGCTGATGACATTAGGCGGATCTGTACACAAAGCTCTGTGAATGCAGCCCTACTCTGTGTGGACTTAGAGCTAAGAGGGGGCAAATGCACCAGCATGGTGGCGGCGGCGGCGGCGCATGCCTTTGGTCCCAGCGTTTGGGAGGCAGAGGCAGGTGGATCTCTGTGAGTTTTGGGTTGGCCTGGTCTACAAATCGAGTTCAAGGACAGCTGGAACTGTTCCACAGAAAAATCATGTCTTGAAAAAGCGACTGTGGAGGTGGAGGGTTGGGTGGTATATGTCCCACAAAACGTGAGAGCAGAATCTGACTCCTGCTGAGACCCCTCAGCAGTTAAGAAGACTTGAACTACCCTCCCAGAGGTCTTGAGTTCAATTCCCACCAACCACACAGTGTCTCACAACCATCTATGATGGGATCTGATGCCATTTCTGTTGTGCAGACATACATGCAGACAGAGCACTCAAATACATAAATAAATAGAACCTGGGAAAAATGGAGAGAATCCATTTCAGTTCTAAAGACTCTGAAGAGAGAAGAAGCAAAACGGGGGTGGGGGGATGGCAGATGAAAGAGATCATTGCTAAATGAATCACAAAATAGTCCCTAGATATGAAGAACAAACATTTTTCCCTTTCAATTATTTTTTAATTAATTTATTAGTAGTGTACGTGCGTGCAAGCATACATATGTGAACATGTATACTACAATGCATGTGTGTGGGTACATGTGTGTTTGGGGGTGCATGTATACTACAATGCATATGTGTGGGTACATGTGTGTTTGGGGGTGCATGTGTGCATCTGTGCATAAATATGTGAACATGTATATCACAATGTATGTGTGTGAGTGCATGTGTGTTTGGGAGTGCATGTGTGTCTGTGTGTGCATGCATAAATATGTGGGTGTGCATAAATATGTGAATATGTATACCACAGTGCATGTGTAGCAGTCAGAGGATAACTGAGTCACTGTTGGGATTTGGTTCTTACCTTCCTCTTTGTTGAGACAGAGCCTCCCCACTTTCTGCTGCTGTGCCTACTATTCCAGGTAAGCTGTCCTATAAGCTTCCAGGCAATTCTCTGGTGTCAGCCTTCCATTTCATGGCTGGAGTGCCTGGATTACAGATATATGTTGCCACATCTGGTCTGTTACTTTAAGGTTTCCGGCCTCGTCCGGCCAGAGGTCTACAGACCTGCTATCCCAGACCACTTAGCTGCCTGCTGCTGCTTAGGCTCCCCCAAATGACTCAAACCCTTATATTAGCTTCATGCTGTTTGGCCAATGGATATTCACAGCATACAGAAAGACATTCCCACATCACTGGTCTTTTGCCTAGGTTTCCACACTTAGGACATTTGGCCATTGTGGCTGGTGCCTTTAGTTGCTGGGCCATCTCCCTAGCCAAAGAAAGAATATTTCTTGGCGTGAAGCTCTAACAAATACTCTTGATAATGGAAACTTTCCTAGACCTGGGTGGGCATCATAAGCTTTGAGAAACCTAGAGAATATCTTTTAAAAAAACACTCTTTCTAGGAGATCAACAGAGAATGCACACTTCTTAATAAAGCTTGCTGCAGAGTATGCACGAAAAAGGAGCACAGAGATCCAGGGAAGAAGCCCAGGATACAAAGGAGAAAACAAATGGAGAGTACCTGGCCAAACCAGCGCAGGGAGGGCATAGGAGAGGATACTTGAAGACACCGAGATTGACAGAATTCCCGGTCAGATGTATTATGAAGAGATGCTGACAACAGATGGAAAGGTTGTTGATGTGGGAATGTCTTTCTGTGTGCTGTGAATATCAATCTTTGAATGAAGGAGCAGTTTTGGCCCATAACAGAAACCATTAAAAAAAACACAACATAAATTAAAAAAACAAAACAAAATCAAACAAACTAAGGCAGCCATCCCCCCCAAAAATTATAAAAGGCACAAATAAGCCACAAGCCACATAACAAACAAATTAATAAAAATACATTAAAAGATAAAAACTAACAATATGTCTAAGCCATAAGACAAACAACATAAAATTAATATAAATATTTAAATCCTTTCTAAAAACCTAAACAACTACAAATAACTAAAAGATCTAAAACTACAAGTTATAAGTCTAAACCTACAGCCATCTAAGACCAAAAAAACCTCATGACTACAGGTTGTGCTGAATTATTGTTAAATACATAGAGAAAACTCAGAAGAAAAACAAAAACCTATTACTACTGTCAAAGGAAGTACAAGTTTTGTAAGAGAGAAATCACGAGGAGGCTATCGCCCGACTCCAGCATGAAGAATGTTTACATGGAATTATGTAAACACTCGGCTATGGAAACAGCCAAAGTTACAGTATGACTGTAGAGAACGTGACTCTTGCAGGCTCATATCATAATGGTAACAGTAAAGACTGGGGAGATGGTTCGCTGGCTGTTCTTCCAGAGGACCCTCGTTTGGTTCTGAGCACCTACTGGGTGGCTGACAACCACCTGTTACTCCATTTCCAGGAGGTCAGACACCTTTTTCTGGCTTCTGTGACATTGTATGCACATAGTGCACAGACATACATATGGGCAAAACACCCATATACATAAAATAAATAATAATAAGATGAAGAAAAGATTATCAATGTGGTAGAGCCCTTGTGCAGCACATACAAAGCTCTGTGTTTTGCAAGAAGAGGAAAAAATAACCCTAACCCTGTATTTTGGTGGTTAGATGTGGATAAAATCATGTATATAACATCAACTGGCTGTATAGCACATCACTTAGAAATACAGAGGAAATGGGTCATGGTGGCCATGGCTATAATCATGGTACTTTGGTAGTAGAGACAAATGATCATGAGTTTGTGTCTCCCTGTTTCAAAAACAATCAAACAAATGAAAACAAAGGAGAATGATGTGGGATGTCTTTCTGTACGCTGTGCATTACCATTGGATAATAAAGAAACTGCTTTGGCCTATGGCAAGGCATCTTAGAGGCAGGTGGGAAATCTGAGCATAGATACAGGGGAAGGAGGGCAGAGTCAGACAGAGATATGGGAAGCTGCTGCCCAAGAAAGCAAGTTGTAATGGAACATAGATAAAGCCATGAGCTACGTGGGTTGAGTTAAGTTATAAGAACCAGCTGATAATAAGCCTGAGCCATAAGCCAAACAGCTTGTAGTTCATATAAGCCTTTGTGTGATAATTTGGGGCTAAGCAGTTGTAGAACTGCAGGTCCTGACCTTGGGTGGGATAGGGCAGGAAATGTCTGACTAGAGGAGGGGGCATGGGAAATGGCTCTGACAGTGAGTTCCAGACCAGCGAAAGATATATAGTGAATTTTTATTTTATTTTGCATTCAGCAATAAATTTTAGTTATTTTGGCCTCCTGAGTCCTCAGGAAGTACTTAGGTGTTCTCAGGAGTCCAGTATATATAAAATGTCTCTCCCAAGGCATGAACCTAATACTTAAAACTACATTATATTGACTTCTGTCTAATTATACATATGCATAGGGTACATTATTGAGCCTTAACATGTAGAACCAGTGACACAGATATGAAGTATAATGAGAACTCATATTAAAATCAAATAATCATAAGCTGTGATATAGCACATGGGCAAGAACCTTAACATAGTACAGAAAATAAAAATTAATTATATGGTCAGGTTGGGTAGCAAACACCTATAATCCCCGACCTTGGGAAGTGTAAGCTTGAATATTGGGATTCAAGGTCATCCTTAAGCACATAATGAGTGGGGCTTAAATATGGCCTGTGTGTGCTAAATAAATCCCTGACCCAGACATAAATAAGTGAATGAAATTAAAGAGGAACTGGGAATGGAGCTAAGTGTTAGAAGGTTTGCCTCGCAGGCTCAGGGTGGAGTTCAAATCTCAGCAATACACAGAGACACAGACACACACACTCACACACACACATGAGAGACAGAGACAGACAGAGAGGATGAGCCAGGGCCAACCAGAGAAAGGACAAGTAAAATATTAATAGTATTTCTATCACATGCCCACTTAGAAATCAATTAATGTGTCTGTCACCCAATCTGGTCATGAGCTCATCTGATTCCTATTGTGAAGACGGTCCAGACAGATTTGCTTCAAATCTTCAGACTGTGAGGGAATAGGGAGTTCTGGACATCAGAAAGATGCTCGACATCCATCCAATGCACCAAAGACAACAGCTCCGATCGTCTTTAGTTAGCTAGAGAAACTTCAAGCACTTCAAATTAGAGTCTCAAAACTAGGGGAAAATGGCTGCTACCTCACGACACTGAGGAGCTTCTCCAGCATTCTGAGCAAGATGGAGTTCAGAGAGGGGCCGCTTACACCTCCCAAGGTTTCCTAGAGCAGTTCATTTGCTCCTAGTGGAAAGATTCCTCCACAGCTGGGTGGCCTCCAGGTCCTCATTCCAATACACTCTAACCTCTGGGCCAGAGAGAAAAGGTTACGAGAGTTAGGGCCCCAAGAGCCTCCTAACAAGCCAGGTTCAACCATCCATCCTCAACAGTCCAGCTAAAGACAGAATTAAAAGTGAAGAGCAGAAATCTACTTAATCTTGCCATGCTGGGAAGAGGTTAAGAGGTCTAGTATTGCCGTCACCCACCCGGCCCTCCTTCAGGTTTAAAACATGAGGTTTAAGGGTTTCTATTTTGTTTTCCTGGAACTCAATGTATAGACCAGACTAGCTTTCAACTCAGAGATTGCCTGTTTCTGATTCCTGAGGGCTGGAAATTAAAGGCATGCACTATCATGCTCAGGACTTTTTCTTTTAATTGATACATATACATATTATATATATATATATATATATATATATATATATATATGGGTGTTTTGTCTGTATGTGAGTCTGTGTACCACATGTGCAGTGTCCATAAAAAAGGTAAAAACGGGGCATCAGATTTCATGTGTGCCATGTAGGTGCTAGGATTTGAAGCTGGGTCTTCTAGAAGAGCAGCCAACCACTGGGCCATCTCTCTCTCTCTCCCTCCCTCCCTCCCTCATCCACTTATCTCTTCTGCCTCTGCCTCCAGAATGTTGAGAAAATTGCTCACCACCACCACCTTCTGCTTTGGCTAGAAGCTTAGGCTTAAGTTAGAACAAGAAGTATAGAAGTATGCATAGCTAAGCAGTCCAGATCAAGGCGTGGTTCCAAATACATCATTTTATCAGCTCCTTTCTCTCCTGCAAGGTGGTCTGACAAACTGTCAAAATGTGTGAATATTCTCCCAGGAGATGGCTGGTGCCGGGCTTTGGCCTTTTATTTCTCCCAGAGTGAGATGCCTGGAATATTTCCCATTTCTTGGAGCCCATTGTTCCATTAGCCTAATAGTCGAGGGGCAGCACACCTGTCTTTTCAGAGTATTGTTATTCCCAACCCTGCAGCCAGAGAAAAGATGCTTTCTCCTCTGTGGAATATTCTAAATCAGTCGACAAGTCTCCTCACAAACAAGTGGTGGCTTTTTCAGTCTAAAACGGTTTAGCTTATTCACCTGCCTTTGTTCCCCATTAAATCTAGACCCGCAGTTCTCAACATATGGGTCATGACTCCTTTGGCAAAAACTTCTGTCTCTATATCTACATTGTGACCTGTAACAGCAGCAATATTGCAGTTATGAAGTGGGGTCAGCACAGCATGAGGAACTGTGGTAAAGGGTCACAGCATCAGGAAGGCTGAGGACCACTGCGCTAGATCCGTGCAGCTTCTTTATCATGTGTGTAGCTTTGTTTTGAAGGATTAGACTTTGTGACTGGAGTTGTCAAGGTCAGAGGCAGGGCCTTGGCAGCCCTAACCAGGTAGGCTGGGTCACTGTCCTCTATAGGCCAATCAAACGAACCAGTAATGAAGGTAGGTAGAGAAAGATGTACTCAACTGGATGCTTTGGGAAAAGGAACCAGGAGGCCCTATGACCTGCTACCAAATCTCCTGTCCTCTGCTTCCAACTAGTCCATCTCCAGGGTCTTGACATGAAGTTTAGGCTTAAATAGAAGGTACAAAGCAGAGCAAGGTGTGCACACTTTAATCCCAGCGCTAGGAGGCAGAGGCAGG
Organism: Phyllotis vaccarum; assembly: GCA_033318265.1. NCBI lineage: Eukaryota > Metazoa > Chordata > Mammalia > Rodentia > Cricetidae > Phyllotis > Phyllotis vaccarum. The sequence goes on along the minus strand of JARWLC010000004.1, from coordinate 17,282,765 downwards.
AGGATCTCTGTGTGTTCAAGGCCAACTTAGTCTTAAAAAGCAAGGCCCAGTCCAGCTATGGCTCTTATTACAGAGAAAGCCTGACTCACAAAACCAAAAGAAAAAAAAAACATAGGTATGAAGTATGCATAAATAAACAACCCCCCTCACCCATCAAAGTGTGCTTCCACCTACAATGACTTTATCATTATCTCAGCTCGAGTCTGTCCCCGAGGCCTGACGTGTGGGAAATCTCTCCCTTGAAGTCAAGTTCTCCTTCTGGCTGGCGTCAAACTTCAGCCTTTTCCTTCTCCGAGAAGGAGATTCCTGGGGAAATTCCAGTTCCCGAGGACCTAGGACCTGTTCCAAAGGGCTAGAGCCGATGGGATGGGAGGGGCACTGGAATCTCTCTAGGACATAATCAGTTCATACTAGGACTGAAATTTATGCAGTCATGAGCCAAACTGAATCTTCTCTCCCTTTAAACTATCTTCAAAGCACAGACTATTACTCTCTCCCTCGTGTGTGTGTGTGTGTGTGTGTGTGTGTGTGTGTGTGTGTGTGTGTGTGTGCGTGTGTGTGCCCAGACCATGCCTGGCCACAGAATTCATGTGAAGGTCAGAAGACAACTTGGTAGAGTTGATTCTTCTACCTCATGGGTCCCAGGGATAGAACTCAGGCCGGTAAACTCAACAGGTGGGGACTATGTCACCAGTCCCACCCTACTGGTTTAATTTGAATGTCTCTCTTATGATACACTGACCTTTGTGTTTGTGTGTGGGAAATGTTGTGTATGTGTAGGAGTGGGGGTGAATATTAGTGTGTGAGGGGGTAGGAGGATGGTTGTGGGTGTGTATGGGGGTGTGTGGGTCTGTTTGTACGTGGGAGTGGAGGGTGTTTGTGGGGTGTGTGTTTGTGTTTAATTGGGTATAACTTCAGTTTCTTCAAAAACACACAACTGTTCTTGTGTTTTGTTTTCATGCCCCTGCCATGCGTATTGAGTAGGCATGCACTCATTATAGATTATTTGTTACAACAGGCTATTGCTCTTTATGTGCCTCTCTGGACAAAATGTTTTTGTCACGGTGACTTGTCCTTGTGAGTGAACACTCAACTCACGTGACTCCTCCTAATCCTCAGAGTGTAAATTGTCTGAGGCTCTGAATAAAGTTGGCTGTTGCATGAGACTTAATTTTGCCTCATTTGTCTACTCTGTGCTCCCAGACGCCTAGGAAATGTCTGTCTCTGTCCCATATCCTGCTAGGGATGCACTGGAATCCCAACTTTACATGTTCCGGGGATTCAGACTCGAGGCTATCTCCCAGTCATCACTAAGAATTTAAAAAAAATGGTGATTATTGCAGTTTTACAACACCGTGGGGAGATGGTTGTTGCTAAGATTTGAATCCAGGGCCTTGAATATGCTAAAGTCATAACCACTGAATGAGCGGCACCATCAATCCTAAAACCTTATTTTAATGACTGTATAATATTTCTTCAAAGGCTAATCAGTTTATTTGAAAAAAAAAATATGAAGCTCAAATCAAAAATTTCACCAGACCTTTTCTTACTATAACTTGGTGGGATTAATTTTCCATTATACCAATTTGGAGTTTTGTGTGTGCGGTTTCGTTGCTTGTTTGCCTTTGATTGGAAGGGGTTTGGTGTTTTCTGCCTTTTTTTTCCTCTGCTCTTATTCTGGGCTCTGTGCAATACGCCATCATTGAATATTCTTTTATTTTTTGTTTATTCAAAACAGGGTTTCTCTGTGTAACAAGCTCTGGCTGTCCTGGAACTTGCTTTGTAGACCAGTTTGGCCTCGAACTCAGAGATCTGCCTGTGTTTGAGAGCTGGGTTTAAAGGCCAGCGCTATCACCAACTGCCAGGCTGAATATTCATAATCTATTATATCCCTAGCTTTACTACAACCTATCTAGTTTTTTTTTTCTACTTCTTTTTCAAATCCCATATCCTGATTTCTAAGAACCTCCTGGGTAGTATTTCTTTCCATGCACATGTAAAATTCCTTGCAACTCCAAGCTGCCTCATGTCAGAAACGGTATTCCTATCCCCTTTCCAACTCAGCTGGGATGAGCGCTGTCTCTGCAGTCAGTTATAAAAGCCCATCATGGGCCACTTCCTTCCAACAGGGTGCGATTTACTCTGCTCTCAAACTCCTCTCGGTGCCCTTCTTCCCAATTCCACACGGCTCTTTTTTTTTTTTTTTTTTTTTCTTCCTTTTCCCTAAGAAACAGCGAGAAACCAAACTATGAATTCTTCAGGCAGGTAGTCACAGCCTCTCCTCTGCACTTTTTACTCTTCATCTCTGGTGACATCAGCCTGGAATCTGAACGCCAGGATTCAGTGCTTTTCTGGTCTGCTCTCTACTCCAAGACCTGAGCTTATAGTTTGTTTTGACTTGTGAGTTTGGCCCCCCTCCTTGATCTGCGCCTGCGCCAAGCAGATAAGTATGAATGCATCCTGCTAACTACCTGCACCGCGTAGCTACCTAGAAAGCAGCTGTGGACCAGAGCCCACGAGTTCTCTGCCTTTGTCCGCTGCAGAGAGGGAAGCCAGTGTCCCAGAAGGGACATTTCTAGGAAGACCTCTCAGGGTTCCAGAACGCAAAGTGCACGCGCACCTAGGAAGCCAGGCTGGTCTGACGTTGCCTCCTGATCGGAGCGGGCGCGGCCGCTGATTGGCTGCGCGGGGTCAGGTTCTGTGGTCCGAGTGAACGCGAGTAACCCCGGGGGGCGGTGCTGACCGAGAGTAACCCCGAGAGGGCGTGGCTCACAGTCGATGGACCCGCCCGGGGCGGGAGGAGGCTAGCGTTTGCGGTTGATCCAACGCCCACTCCAGAATTGCGGGCGAACCTCTGCAACGAGCGGCTTCCCGCTGCTTCAGGCCCTCAGCTTCGATGTGCAATTAATGAGGCGCTCGCACAGCGAGAGGAGGTGCCGTGGGTCACTGGGAAGGTGGCTTATGGAGCTATAGCAGCGGTGTGCCCTACTGACCCCAATGAGGTGGCTCCTCCTCACACTGGCCCTAATTCTGGTGAAAAAGGCAAGGCAGGAAGTTTTGGCTGGCAGAGACCGACGTTACTGAAAGTGGAGCTTCTCTCACCATAAACTCCAGGGACAAAGGGCCAGGGGTCGGTGAGGGATTGAGGAAGGGACAAATGAACACACACGAAGAATGAAGGGTATCGTGCAAACGTGGGTAGTGAGCATTTAAAATGGTTGCCCCGCTGTGGAAAAACGTAGTAAATGAGCAACTCCAAATCAGCTGCAAACACCTGCGAGGTTCTTGAGAATTTTTACACACAGCAGAACCATTCCCCCCGAAAGATGGAGGCAACTGGAATAGTCAGGCGATGAATCGGCGAAGCAGCCCAAAATGTTCTGGAACTAGTTAGTAAGTGCCATATAACTGAATGGTAACTCTGTGTGTGTGTGTGTGTGTGTGTGTGTGTGTGTGTGTGTGTGGTATATGCCCCTGTGTGCATGCCAACAAGCCACCCCATTCATTCCTAGATCTGTCTCTAGCTGTCAGCACTGGGGTAACAGACACAGAGCACTACCACAGTGGACTTTAACATGAGTCCTGGGAATCCAAACTCACCTCCTCTATTTTACCCATTAAGCCATCTGCCCAGCCTGCGAATGGTTCTTTTTAGGCAGTACTGCTGATTCTTCTTCAAATTATATATTTGTGTGTAGGCATATGTACATTTTTATGCACATACACATATATGAATTAAAGGGATCCTTCTTTTGGTTTGGATTCTCTAGAAAGGACTAAAAATAGAGACACACGCAAGCTTGGGCCACCTGTGGCCTCTCCATGCACTTCCCTCATTTTCTCAAATTGCTCACAGGTCTTTCAAAGTCTGGGTGGGACATGGTCAAGACAGAGGGATCACCTTGGTCTCTCTGAGAAGGGTCTAATTTGGATTCAAATCACAGAACCACACAGTACACTCTCTGTGGCTTGAGTGTAGCTCACTGGTCAGGACAGGGGGAAAGGGCAGAGCTGGATAATCAAAAGAGGAGTGTTCTATCTTCAGGAACCTCAGGGTAGAGTCCTAGCAGCCTGTAATTAGGGCTTGTGGCATTTGCCCTAAGGTCAACGCTCAAGAATCAGTACTTTGTCCACAACATAGAAAGTTAACTATAGGTCACAGAATAGAGCTTTACTTCCCTGTGACATTTTCCACAGTTGGTTGCATAGTTAAAATTTAAAAGGAGAGATCTTTCCATGATTTTATTTAGTACTGTCTGCTTTAGGTGCAGGGAGACATTTCTAATACAGGAAGTAGTCTTTTTTTTTTTTTAATTTTTTTTTTTTTTTTTTTAAGCAGAGTTTTTTCTGTGAAGCCACCCTGGCTGTCCTGGAACTCTGCAGACCAGGCTGACCTCCAACTCACAGAGATCTGCCTGTCTCTGCCTCCCAAACACTGGGATTAAAGGCATGTGCCACCACCCCTCTTTGAGGAAGGTAGTCCTGAGGGTCTTATGACTGGAGAGTAGAGCATGGTTAGAAAAGTTCCCCTGAAAGAGAAAAGCGATTAACCCTGCCATGTAGTTGAATATTCAGGAGAATGAGTTGCACTCATTCCTGAAAATCAAGTTTGTGCTGAGTGGCTGGATGTGACTTTAGCTTTCCCATACGTATATGTATATACATATATATTTCTAAACATATTCTGCTCTATATGATGTTACTTGTATGTTTATTTTTAGGGCTGACCATGTGGTATCAGATACCCAGTTGCTGTTTTCTTCCCTGGGGAAGACTGTTTCGCCTGTTCTCCAAATCCTTAGTTGTCTATTAAGTTCTTTATGTAGGCTGAGGCCTCATTGGCTTTCCCCCCATCCGTGGTAGTTAGCATGTCTATTGTCCATCTTCCTTTTAGGCAGTCAGGTTGCTGAGACTTTATGGATGTCACTTCTCACATATTCAGTGCCTCTTTAGTTAATCTGGGCTTCAACTTTAAGTACAACTAATAGATAAAACAGAATACAGATTTTTTTTCTCATATAACTTTAATTGTGATACAATTACTATATCAATATCACCTGTTACGTAATATACAAAAAGAGTGTGAAGTGTACATCATCACCCCTGATGTTGTATACTACACCTGTTTTTAGTATATTTTCATATTATGCAAACAATGCCACAAATTGTAGGCGGAGTTTACTTATAAGGACACCAATACCAGATAGATATTTATTAAAATATAAACCAACACTCACGGTACAGGTAACAGATTACAGTAGCACCTGAACAGGGACTGGAGCCTGGAGACGGACGATGGGACCCTCTCTCCAACAGCCAGGAACCAGGAAGATACCGTCTTGTGTTTCTGCAGCCCCTTTTCAATGGGCCTTTCCCCCGCCCCCTTCAGGTCGGGGGGGGGGGGGGGGGCGGTGCCCTGTATAAATGTCTTTTGACCTTATCAGCTGACACCTGAATCTCACAACAACAAATAACCTCCAAATGATTTTATGCCACAAAACTCAGGGCCCTCTGTTCTCCCCTCAATCCCTGGCACCCAGTTGTGCTCTAATAGCAGCAAAAGTTAAGGACAACTGTTGGCTGGCACATGTAGGGTTTGGAACCTTCATAGAAGGACTGGGAAAGTACAATGGCCCTGCTGCTTTGGAAAAGAGTGTGGCAACATGTGAGTTCAGAAATGCTGTATGATCCAACAATTCAGCTTCTAGGAATCTATCCAAGAGAAACAGGACACATTTGGTATTGGCACAAAAATTTGTATGTGAATGCTCAAATGTGTTATAAAATAGCCAAAAGGTAGAAAAAAACCATTTCTATCAATAGGTTAGTAAATACGGCGTATTTATAAAATAGAATGGTATTTCTTTATAAAAACAGTAACATGCAGCTCAGAGTGGTGGTTCATGCCTTTGATCCCAGCTCTCAAATAGCAGGGGCAGGTGGATCTGTGAGTATTATGCATGACTCATGAGCGCCCCCCCCCCAAAGACCACCAGGAGTCCCAGTTCCTATGCAAAAGCAAAGAACCTTTATTGAAAGTTTAAGCTTGGCCTCCCCATTCATTCTGACACAGCAGTTAGATGGGGAGAGCATTGAGCTCAGTTGAGGCAAGGTTTTTAAGGAATAAAGGATGGAGAGGGAGTAGGGGAATTCCGGATTCAAATGGGGGGGGGGTTGAACTCCTGACTGGACAAGAGTGAGGTAATAGAATTCTTGTCAGGGATTGGTACTGGTGTTGCTGCAAGGAAACTGGCACCTATATACAGATTATGTAAACTATCCTCAATGTTGTAGAGCATTCAGTACTTGTGTGTCTCAGTTATGATTGGTCCCCACAGGATACAGTCTGTGATTTTTTTTTCCTGGTCATTGTAAGGGTGAGGTCTGGTCCCAGCATTGTTAGTCTGCAGCCTGTCATGGCTGCACTGATGTTAAGTTAGGGCCCTTCATTGAGTTCAATTCCCAGCAATCTCATGGTGGGTGGCTCATAAGCATCTATAATGAGATCTGATGCCTCTTCTGGTGTGCAGTCTCTGCATGCAGATAGAGCACCCATATACATTAAAGAAATAAATCTAAAATAAAAACAAAACCAAAACTCCAGCCCGAGGAAAGAAAAGGAAAAAGCTATTCTGGTGTGATTTGAACAAGAATTATATAGTAAGAATTTTAATTTATTGTTGTCTATGTACATGCTATATCAATAAAGAGTTTGAGAGCATCCTGAACCACTGTAGTACATGAGACACTGTCTAAAAAAAATAGCATGAGAATCATTCTCTGTGTCTCTAAAGGATCAAGCTTCTTGTTCTAGGCAAGAACTTCTGTCTGAAAATGGACTGGCAGAATTGGCCTCACAGATACCTCGGTATTGGTAGAGACTCTTGCTGGAATGTGGAGTTCATAAACAATCCAAAACTCCTGAATTCTCAAAGTGGTAAAAGCTGAAAGCCTAAGAAATAGCAAAGGGGGATGTGGCAAGCCCTTAATCCCAGCACTCAGGAGACAGAGGCAGGTGGATCTCTGTGAGTTTGAGGCCAGCCTGGTTACAGAGTGAGTTCTAGGACTTTTGGGGTTAAAGACAGAAACCTATCCATCCATCATGTGGTCACGATGCCCCTGTCCACTTTCCTCAGCGCTTTCTGTTCCCTGGAGGCAAGACATTCCAGGAAGAGGAATGAACATGACTTCCCTGAGCTGAGAGGTAACAGCTCTTCCCGGAGCTGTTCATCCAAAGGGCCATGTGACACACAGAGACCTGGCGTGTCCCCAAGCTGGTTGTCATCTGATTCTGACTACTGAGTCGGGAGGACTCTTGGTTTCCTGCGGCCAGAGTTCAACCTCAAGTTACCCTTAGGGAAGGGCAGGAAGGTTACTGAGGTCTGACTCAACCCTTGTAATTTCTAGTTTTTTTCTTAATTTCAATCCTTCCTATAATCCCAGCAAAGGCAGGGAGCTTTCTGGGACTTCGAAGGGCAGCTAAGGTGAGACGGTGTTTCAAATACACAAGTTCAAGATAGAGACTGTGGATGTGCCTCATTTGTAGAATGCTTGCCCAACATTTGGGGACTCCCCGGTTCCATCCCTAGCACTGTGTGAAAAAAATGGGTATTGTGACTATCACAGTCCCCAAACAAACAAACAAAAATCCCACACATTACAGCCAGGTCCACTTTTATTAGGAACAAATACAATCTCAATCAGTACAATTAGACTCAAGAGTTTATATTAATAGAAATCATCCAATTATGCTTGGGTTACAAATAACTATCCCACATAAAAAGAAGAAAATCTTATTCAGGCAAGGAAAAGGTTTCCTGCAGTTTCCATGGAAGCGAAGTGTTTCTTTCTCTTTGACTGGTCATATCTTACTTCCCCTGTGAGTTCTGCTAATCTCTGGGAAGAGCAATGTAAATTAAAGATAATATCTGGAACATATGGATGTGTGAAGCTCACAGTGTATGTTCTTTCTATAGAAGTGTGTATGAAAATCTCTGCTGAGGATCCCCCAATACTTAATTTACAAGAAAAGCTCCAATCACCTCAAGACTGCCCCTTGAGGAAGGTATTAGTAGCCCATTTTATCAGAATGACTTGCTCAGATTGATAATTTCAGTGTGTTCTCCAGAGTGGACGTGCTGGACACTTTACAATGTTTGGGAAGTGAGACCATTAGGTGCTTAGCACAGGATGTTTGGAAGACATTAAAGACTTTTATCTCTGGGCTGGGTTTGTTATAAAGTAGCGAGTTGGTGGCCAAGATAGAGGGAGGCTGCTTTACTTTGCTAGCCTCTCATACCAACTCACCTGAGCTACACTTTCAGAGAACACACCCAGAAACCAGCAACCCAAGGAGAAACCTTCCGTCAGCATCACAGCCATTATCACATGTTTAAAAATAGTCAGGAGGGTACCAATACAGTCAAACACACTCAAATCACTTCCACTTCCCATTAAATTTGAGCATCTACTAAAAATAGCTCCAGGAAAAAAAAATTCCAAATTGAAACCTGTAAAAGATTTCTACAAATTACTGCAGTGGTGACCTTCCAGCCAGCCTCTTGTTAACACCCACTCCACCTTCAGGGGCCAGGGCTAAGGGAGGCGGGAAGGCTCTGCTCACAGGCCCTAAAGATTAGGAAAGCGAGAAGGCACCCAAAGCTGTTAGCACATTATGTGGGAACTGTTAGAAATCCATCTTTGAGTATCTGAAAAACATTGTCCCTTACCTAAACATCCCAGCACATTCTACGTAAACACCCACAGACGCTGGGGACCTCAGCCTGAGGTCTCTGGGTAGCCGTGTGTTGGGACATGGCTTGAATCAGATCCATGGAATAAGATTAGAAGATAAAGAAGGCTGATTTGTTGTTGTTCATGTTATAAATCAGGGATCTGATGACCTGGGAAAGAAAAGCCACCCAAAGGCATTTCCAGAGGGTTAGGTCAGCAGATCTACAATGATCATCTACAAGCTTTTCTATTTCAAACAGCTCAAAGCACGTGTTCATTCAACAAGAAAGAAAGGCTCTGATCCTAACCCAAGTGAACAGAGCATCTGGTACAGTTAGGCCTAACAGCAAAGCCAGGTTTCTGGATCAGGCTACATGGTCAGAAGATGATTCCAAAATACTGATATGATGTTTTCTTCTATACTTTTCTGTACCATTGTCTGCTCTGGGCTTTGTGATGGAGGATGTTTGTTAGTTCATGGCATCTTAGATGCCACATTTTGTTACAATAAGGTTTCTTGGCCCAGGGCTGCCAAAGGTCCAGGCCCACAGACCTGCAGTCCCAGAAGGCTTAGCCGCCCACTGCTGCTTAGGCCCCCAAAACGACTCAGCAATTATATTAATTTCATGCTGTTTGGCCTATAGCTCAGGCACATTGCTAGCTAGCTATTTCATCTTAACCCATTTTCATTAATCTGTCTGCCACGTGACCCGTGGCTCACCTGTGTTCCTTACATGTTTCTTCTTGGGCGGCTTGATCTGACTCCACCCTCCTTCTCCTAACTATTCTGATTCCCCATCTACTTCTTCTATGGTGCCTGTCATGGGCCAAAACAGCTCCTTTATTTAAAGATTGATATTCACAGCATACAGAAAGACATTCCTACATCAACATTTCAGTTGAAGCTTTGGACCACACCCTGGATTCAGGAAGCAGGGCCTCTTCCTCGAGATTGCCAGTGCTTCTGGTATTCTTACAGGGATAAAATGGGGAATATTATTCCTTCACAGCATTGCTCCACCACCTGCCTACACTCATCAGCCAGAGTCACCTTGCAGAGTGCACAGGGAGAAGCATGCTGCCTACTCTGACTCCCACAGAGTCCATCAACCATCTAGCTCAGCAGTTAACCTCACTGCGGCAACTCCAGCCTTTGGCTGAGCTGTTAACTGACAAACCAGAGAATCTTTCTGAACCAAGGACTTGCTAGAGGGCCTACAGCTTTTCTGAAATAACTGTGGCAGAGGCACATGGTGCAAAGGTAGAGAGGATCCAGAGGCCACAGAAGAGTGGCACCCGGCTCTGCTTGCTAAAGCAGAACAGCAAGCAGTTCTGTCTCCATGAGCATGGCACTTGTGGGAGAGGGAGGTGCCTAGACAGCAATCCTGAGTGCGCTGCTGAGAATACTCAGGCAACTTGCTGCCTGTCCAGGGAAAGAAGAAACTGTCAAGGAGCAGAGAATTGGCGGAAGAAATCAGGGTAGGTAACAGCCCCCCAGGTAACATGATATAGGCTGGATGGCCATGGAGCAAAGAATGCAGGGAAGGCTCAGCACAGTGAGAAGCCCATCTCTGCTCAATCCATTAGAGTATTGGATGGAACTAACACTTCCGGATCCCCGGCAGTGCATTCCCCAAGGGCTTCGTTTAGAAACCTACCTCTTAGCAGCTACCTACAGATGCTGACCCTCAACCTCTCCACTTCCTGTCTAGCCGTGAAAGAAATAGGCGACCCAGACAACTCCTCTTGTCCGTCAGTCTTTCCAAGTGAAATATTTTCATGTTCCAAGTGAAGATTTTGTTTATATCTACATAGTTTTATACCATACCCTCAAAACGCTGTCAGCTGTTTAGTTACCATCAGTAGACACACTTCACATGAAGACTTTTTCTATGAAGAAATCTTCATGTTGCTGAAAGCTTGCCCACCCCCTCAGCACAGATCATGTACCACTCCCCTTCACTCTTAGACCCTCCTTTAATTATTTCAGTCTCTCCAAGCTCTGCGGTTCAGAGTACGGACTGAAAGGAGGCACACTGTAGAGAGAGGCCTGGTGTCTTTGCTAAGTAGGCCACTGGAGATGGTAACCTTTTCCTATTTCTCTCCCAGCCTTACTCATGAGCCATACCATGTACGATCTACTTGCTATGTATCAAGTCAAGAAAATTTTCTCATCTCATCCAGCAAAGCCTGTAATGACATTCATTAGCAGGTAGGGAGCTTCCAGAAAGGTTTTGTACTATTTCTAGTTTGAGGCAGCAATCTTAAAGCTCAGGACAAGGAGAGGAATATGGAGGAGGAAGAGGCCAGTATTTCAGATGGCTTTGGAAGGTGGGCAGAGACCAGCGGCTGGCCAGCTGTTTGCCTGGGAGGTAGTGAGGGAGAAAAGCAAACAAGCCAGAAGCAAGCAAATGGAATGAACACTATGCTCACCACCTCAGCATCAAATCAGCGTGGCCGTCGGCTTTTAATACTCTTTGTGTAGAATGTTCAAATTTGATGTTATTTAAAGTTGATGTGTAAAATTATATATGCACTTACTGTGTATATGTTTAGAAGTATATAGAGATATTGTGGCATGTTTAATCCTAACTAATTAAAATGTGTATTACCTCAAAACATGATCAAAGCTTTCTCATTTTAAAAGAATACTGTACCGGAATAGGTTAAATGCAACATTAGCATCTTGGTAGCATTATCCTGTAGTTAATCAACAGAATATTACATCTCTGCCCATTTAACTTTTGGAACAGGAACTCAGGAGCCCCAAATTCAGCTGCTCTTGTGGCTCCCATCTCCAGTTCTTTTGATCCTGGCCAAGACAGCAGCCTTAGATACTTTCTTCCGGTCGTAAGCCAGGCCCAGGGCAGCCATGCAGTCGATGAAGAACGTGGTGAAGTTGATGTGCCAGCGGTACTCACTGGCAGAGTAGTCATAGGGGAAGGCGTGGTGGTAGTTGTGGAAGCCCTCGCCTGGAAGACAAGCAGGAAGAGCAGTTGGCTAGGTAATTGCTGCCTCCGCTTTGCAGGCCTCTTGAAGAACCCTGCTGTTGAGTGAATAAATGTATTCTAAAGGAAACAGATGCCCTCAGAGGCATCTCAGGAAAGCAGATGACAAGTTCAGTTCACTCGTGCCTGTTTAGAGCCTTTATCAGAGGAGCCTTTATCAGAGGACGTTCCTATCATAAGATAAGAAGATGGAAGAGAAGCTGGGACTGTGGGAAAAGATTTTATGATGGAAAGTATCAGAACACCAAGAGATCTAGCCAAATAGATAGCACACCTTCCCCCTCACAAGGTGGATCTCTGTAAGGGTGGGGTGTATTCTAACTGGAGAGACAGCTGCTGCTAGTCAGTGACGAGAGACACCCTCCCACACACCCCTCACCCACCCCCAGACTGCTGGCTCCCAGTGGGCTGCTGGACTTTGAGTCAGGGGGGTGCTGAGAAAACAGACACTTCCATAAAGACTCTGACCATTCACAAGATTAACATTTGGACAGAAGGAAAAAATAATCTGGGCTTCTGCGGAGGATGGTGTGTTTACCAGCTCCTGGCAGGACTCTTCTTTCTCATTGGATTCCGACAATATAGAACTCAGGAGATCCAAATGCCGCCTTCTGGCCACATCAGGCACTACACACACCTGGTGCACAGCCACACACACAGGTGAACCACCCCCACACATAAAAATACAATTTCAAGAAAAAAAAAAGCTTTTTTAAAGAGCGCTAGTTTCTACACAGTTTCGCCAGGATGTTCCAAGTGAGTACTTCTCAGTCACCCGTGTCTTGACATTTAACATGAAATCAGACACCCGCAGTGACAAAGGGCGAGAAAAGGAGATCAGTGAGGAGCAACTGGAGCAGTGAGGGAGCGCAGAAATGCCTCGGAGACTGACCCAAGAGCACAAGCATGTGACCTGAGGGAAGTAATTCAAGAAGTGGATGAGAGTGATAGGAAGCAGCTGGCGGAGAGAACAGGTAAGATGAGAAAGAGTTTGGAGTAGTGAATAACAGCCGGACAAAGGGAGACATTGGCAACCATTTGGAACTGATGGTCACAAGGGAGTCTCACTGCTGAGCAATACAGGACACACATGACTCAGTTCAGTTACTCGTTTCTACGGAAACATCAGATTTGGATAGTAAAGGGCTTACTTCAGATCTGGTCCAAGGAGCAGCATACAAAATTCTAGCAGGTGCCCGAGAGAAGGGTGGAGATACGTAAATCCAACAGGGAGAAAGCTTTAAGTAAAGGCTGTACCAGTGAATGACAGGCATGGACCTGTGAGCAAAGTGATCTGACTATCAACAGATGAGCAATAGCTCTGACCGCTGATGAGAAGTGGGTACTAAGACCCTGCAGGGAAACCGAGCTTAAGACAGGAGTGACAACTGATCCCTTCGATCTGCAGTAGGGACTGGATGGAGTGACATCAGATCATGCACAAGGAACCTCTCACAAAACTCCGCTCCACCAGGGACTCTGAAGAGATAGGTCAACAAGAATCTGCCATGCATGACAGGACATGTAGGGAGAGTCCACAGTGGGGACACAAATACATTGTGGCAACCTGAAGATTACTGAACTAAATTACAACTCTTACATTGTACACAGCAAGGTTACATATGAACTGCTAGGCAACGGGCTATCCTGGTGACGTTGGTACTCTTTATGCACATCCTGGGCTACGAAGAGCCACACCTGCCAGGGGACTCAGAGGCTTATAGGCAGCATTTAGAAATTTTTTTTTACAACCTATAAACAAAAGCAGAACTACTTCTTGCTCTTTCCAATTTATATTGAGCTGTTACTTGCCTAACTCTCAAAGTTTCCCAATATACTCCTCCCCAAACCTTAGGTTTATAGTGGAAAATCTTAACTACTCATAAAACATGTCATTCTGGTTCCCCTGTCTCCAAGACAAATACCCCAACCAGCAGGCCCCTAGATATGGTCATATTGAAGATTAGTGACTTACCCACAGCACCCAGGGAAACCAGGATGTTCTCTCGAGATTCAATGTTCTTGTCATAAGGGCGATACCCATAGAGGTGGGCGGCACTGTTAACCAGCCAGGTGGCATTGAGCACCAAAGTGTATCGCAAGAAGGTGCTAACAAACAGGCTGTTCACAAAAGTTTCACCCCAGCAATACCAGGGCACCAGCGTGGGCAGAATGAAGCACATGAGCAGGAGGCCGGGCTTGTAGTATCTAGCAGAGAGATCACACCCTCAGTCTATGGAGAGAGGACCCCCACACCCACATGCCCCATTCTTTCTGATTAGGCAGGGCTATGTCCTTCTCATGCCTGAGGATGGGACACGTTATCAGCAAGAGGCAAGGCATAAAATCAGTGTTAGCTCTTCTTTTAGATAAGGATGCAGGGATATACTGATATTCTAGGATGATCTTACTGTGGGTATAGTGTGCCTATCACATCTTTGCCACACTACAAACCCATCACTTTTTTCATAGGTCCTGCTGGTCAAACCCCAACCTCATTGACACATGATCCTTGGTCTCTGTCCCTCTAAGGGCCCTGCCCCATAGTCTTCATTCCTACAAAGGAGGCCACTAACATTCAAGGGGATGACTGCCCTCAGGGGTTGTAGCTATAAGGTCTGTGTCACTGACACATCCTCAGTCTAGTTCTTTTCTATTCTGGCCACTGCTTCCCTGCTGTCTGACCTGTGACCCTGCCCATCACCTCCCTGGATCTATGATTATTTTCACCTGTCTTGAAAGTGGCTTCTCCAAAGACCACATGACTGTACCCCTTGCTCCCAGAGAATGCTTGAATGATTCCCCTAAACTGATTAAATTAATATTGATTCTGCACCTGCCCTGTTCCTGTCACATGCTACATTTCACAGGGAAGGACTATATTTCAGGAGCATTCTTCACACTATCCCTGCCCTCCACACTGACAGAGCCTCTATCTTTGGCTGGACCCTGATGCTACAGGTCTCGCCATTGTATACTCACTGGGCTGTATTTCCTTCTTGGACTTAATCATGTGGTGATAATGGAGGATTATGTGGTAATAATTGAGGCTCATTCTTTCAACTTCAAATAGGCTGAAAATTCCTTAATAAAGGCTTAGCTGTGTGTCCCAGACTAGGACTGCTGTTACAGTTCTTGGTTTGTTAAGTTGGTGGGCTCAGGCAGAAACAGAGCAATAAATTATGGCTGTGAGCCTGTTGGATGCTGAATTGGAGATTTAAATGATTTTAAACTTGTCAACCCAGCAATCACCCAGTTATTATAAGTCCTAAGAGAGAGAAGGTCGAGTTTCCAGGTCCCACGTTCTTCCATCCCTACCTCACTCACCTCCTCTGGAACATGACCAGCTTCTCGGCCTTCAGGTCAGACATGTCCAGTTTTCCACCCTTCTCTTTGACGGCCGGGTGTTTGCGCACGAGCAGCCAGCCCACGTGAGAGAAGAAAAAGCCACGTCGGGAATTGTGAGGGTCAGCGTGTGTTTCTGAGAACTTGTGGTGGGCGCGGTGATCTCGGGCCCATTCATACACGTCATTCTGGAGGGACAGGAAAGAGGAGCCGGGTACTGAGGAGAGATGTCCTTCTGGGGGAGTGCAAGGGCCTAGGTGTCTGCAGGGGCCGGAACTCTCAGTCTACCACAGAGTCCCAGGACTCTGACTCCTAAGGAGGCCTTGGGGGGCTGCTTTTGTACGCTTGTCCTTGAAGGTTACTTGGCAAAGTCCCAGAGCACCCTGAAGATTGTGTGTGGGGAAGAAGCAAAGAAGCAGCACAGCCAGCACTATATATAGAGTTCCCAATTCTGTAACATACCATAGTCAGTCTCATTGTGGTGACATTCCAAGACAGTCACAGTAAAGCATAGTTTACTTTCCAGTAGGAGTCTAGGAAAGTCATAGTCTAGCCAGGCCCACTGTGTAATAGCAGAGGGTCCTGAATTCTAGTGACCCAACCTGGACAGTCTTTCTTTTTTTGTCTCCTACTTAACTTCCCAATAACTCAAGCTGAACCTGTAAGCCCTGGAAACCAGAAAGGGCCATCAATGGTGATCCTAATCATTCTTCTCTAGACCGCTCAGACCACCCTTGACACCTGCTTCTCACCTGGAAAGCCATGGTGTTGGCAAGGATGAGGAAGAGCCTCAGGGGCAGCCGGGCCTTGTAAGTTCGGTGGCTCCACAGACGATGAGCCCCGGCTGTGATGCCCAAGGCACTGAAGCCATAACACAGAATCCCTGAAAGGGGGGAGGGGGAGATTACCAATAGGCAAATTTCAACAAGCGGAAGGAGTAATGAGGCATCCTTGATACCAGTATCTGTCTCTGGGTTTTGGCTAAGGATCTGTTTTCCACTGAGCCCTAAAAATCTCTTGTGAAAAAAGCAGCCACATCACTCTGAACACTGACCAGCTGGAGGATCTCTAAATTGTAGGGACATTTAAGTGACATAGCTGATTCCATCACAATTGAATGAAAAGGAACTGTGGCCACATAAGTCAGCCTGAAAAGTCATGTCTGCAGTGTCCTAAGCTCTGCTCATGACCCCAAGAGTCTCATCGTCACCATATACTTTGAACAGAGTGTCCTTAACACTGTTCTTTACCTGGGTGTGATTGTGCACATCTTTAAACCCAGCATTCCAGAAAACCCAGGGCTATGGAGAGAAACCTTGTCTTAAAACAAAGAAAGCACAAAAAAAGTGAGGAAATAAGATCCCAAACAGGGTCATGGAAATAGTAAAATGGGAGCCTGACTTCAGAACATTTTTCTGTTTCATGTTTTCTAGGCCCGCAGCCTTAGAAGGTACTAAATTCAGTCTTCAATGGGCAAAGAGATACTGTGTGTACCTAGTTTTTCTCTGGCCAGCACTAGAATGCTTGGGTAGAGTCCTTGGGAGATACTATCCTAGGGAACAGCAGAACAATGGATTCTCAGAGGCCATCGACCTTGGTTGCCGCAGAGAGAGAGACTACACACCGTTCAAACTGTCCCATGTCCTTCTGTAGATAGCGATTTCCTAAGCAGCTTCCTACACACCCCCATTGTCCTCTCACAAGCCACATTCCCTGGGGCTATAACTCCAGATGCTTGCTTGCTACTCATGACAATCTGATTATCCTGCATAGAAGATCTGATCACACTATACCAGAGCGCTCTGGAAAAGCACTAGCGGATCAACAGAAAAGCAAAGGTTCTTTCCTTTTTCAATTTTGCACCAAGGAAGCGCCCATGTTGCTTTCATGCTGTCGATGACCCAGGCAGTCTAGATCACATATGATACCATCTAAACAAGGGAATTGGGACAAGAACCCAGGCATTCTGAAACATATTCTACCCAAACCTCTCAGTGTCCAGGGAGATGGCTCAAGGCACTTAGGTCCCTTCCACATACCCCATGGGACTACTGTATCTACCTTGTAGTAAACCAACAGTTTGAGATTAGATGGCATGGGCCATGGTGGCACATGCCTTTAGCATTAGGAGGCAGAGACAGGCAGATCTCTTAGTTTTAGGCCAGCCTGGTCTATACAGCAAGTTTCAGGACTGCCAGGGCTCCTGTCTTGGAGGAGTGAGCTGAAGCTGGGTGTGGTGGCATATGCCTTTAATTCCAGCACTTGGGAGGTAGGGGCAGGTTGATCTGAGTTCAAGGCCCAGGGCCAGTCAGGGCTATAGTGAGACCCTATCTCTCTGCCCCCAAATGGGGCACGGGGAGCAGACTCTTCGGCCCCAAACCTTAGCAGAGATCAGTTCAGCTGTGCCTCCAACAGTTTGCGGATAATAAAAAGGCTCTGGAAGTATGTGTCTTCAGAGAAAGGCTGGGAAGTAGAATGGCTAACCCACGGAACATGACCTTCCCAGACCTGGCAATGCACTGCTGCCCTAACTTGATACTTGGAAAAACTGTGGTTCCAAGAAAGTAGATCCTCTTGGATCTGGGGCATCTTGGAGAACCTCTAAAACGAAGCTTCCAATCTCAGACCTAAGTGCTCAGAAGACGTAAGGGGCCCAGGGCAGGGGGAGCCAATACCTGGCCAGCCATCCCTCTCATACACTTACCCTCTGGCTGAGCGTCACAGAGTACCCACACCTGACACCTCCTGTATCTTCCAGAGAAGGACCTCTGCCTCATCATGACTTAGAACACAGTGTGTGGTTCCTGATTCAGGTTCCATAGATGAAAACACATGTAAAGTATACAGGTGTCTTAGAGGCAGCCTTGCCTTCAGCCTACACTCAATGAATCCCTGAGGGCTTGAATTAGGGCTGGGGCTGATGGCTTGGTTCTCTTCTCTACCATGGAGAGAGCAACAGAGCTGGAGGACTGGAGTTAGAAATTTTGGGTCCTTGGCACTTAGAGTCTCAGGAGACAGGGCAGGAGCAGGCTAGATGAGGGAACAGGGTGAATGTGAAGCTTATTCTTTTAATATCTTGTTAATTGGCAAGTGCTGCTCCCTAGAGAATGACCTGGATGGAGCAGCTGAGCCACATACCTGTACACTCTGGTGTTGTAGAAGCCTACATCACCTTCCTCTAGGGCAAACCAGCTTGGTCTGGTCAGGGATTGAGGTCGGAATAGTTGTATAAATACCCCCCCCCCTTTTTCTTTTCAAGGATCTGTCCAGCGCAAGTCTCCCAAGCTCTGTTACATGCTCTGGAGTTCTGATTCCCATGCTTCCCAGGTGGGGCGCATTTCTCCTGAGCCATGTGGGGCTGTGGTAAGCAACTAAGCAAGTGGCTCACACTGAGAAAGTTGCCTCTCTGCCTCAGGTAGATCCCTCCAAGTCCCCTGCACAGGAACCAAGAATTCATGTTTAAGGGACCCCCGGTCCCACAAGGTTCTGCTTCCAAGAACCAGAGAAAAGGCAGAAAAATGTGGACAGAGGGGCCACTTCCTTGGGTCAAGGGCTATCCCTTTGAAAGAGCAAACAGAAACGTGAGGTGCTGGCCCAAGACAAGCAGAGCTGCTCACCGAAGAGGCAGGTGTAGACCTTGCAGGAGGGAACCAGCGTGATCCCATACAGGGCCCCCAAGTGCAGCAGGGCCATGAGGATGATGTTTCTCCAGACGTACTCCAGCTTGGGCGGGGGCCCCTCCTCATCCTGGTAGCTGGGGTCGTGTATATCTTCTGTCATCTCAGGACGGATGTCTTCTTCCAGGTACAGAGGCAACGTCTTCGGCTTCTCTCGCCCATTCTGCAGGCTTCCGGAGGGAGGCGCTGTGATGGTGGTGGTGGTCGTGTAGGAGCTGGAGATCTGCAGGGGAAAATGCAGTCATGGGGGCAGATCTGTGGAGGACGGAGGGGAGGGGTGAGGGTGTGGGGGGGAACAGCTAGCTACAACTGTCCTCACACTAGTGTAGCGAAAGGTACAGTAAAGGCACAGACCCTGTCCCAGAGTTCAAGTTGCATGACGGCGAGGTGTAGTCCAAGATAGATCAGAAGCTTCCAGAAATTGTACAGATTTGTTGTGGGTGTGTGGGGGGGGAGGCAAAACCTCAAGGAGAAAGGCCAGTAGGAAATAAGAATGAAATATCTGCACCCCAGTAATACAAAAAAGGGAACCCCCGTGTGAATATACAAGCATCGGCAAGACTGGCTTTTCTTTCCTGTAAAGCTCAAACAGGAAAAGTTGAGACTCAACTGCCCGAATTACAATCCACCCCTCTCAGACGACGGGTCGCGCTAGAATTCGAGAAAGCCAAGTAGTCCATACAACTCTCAACTCCGTCCTCCGAGGACCCAGTCGGCGTGGCCGACGCGCGGGCCGGGGGAGGGGGGGGCTCTTCTGCGAGCTCACCTCTTGGAGCATGTGGGCAGGCATCACGACTGTGGGCTGCTGGCCTCCCGTTCCCCGCGCTGAGACCGAGTCGGCTGGTGAGGGCGACTGGACGAGCCGTCCTGCTGGATGGGTGCTCAGCCCGACGTGGCTGTGCGCAGATCTCCCCGGGTTGGGAATTTAAAGGGTAGAGCAGGCAATAGGATGACCGTGTTTAGTATTTCCTCAGACCCCTTTTATCCGCTGCCAGCAAAGGGCAAAGTGCGCAGGGATTGCTAGCCAAGGAAGCCAGGCGTGGAGGTGAGAGAGGGAGGGACTGAAGAGAGGAAACAACGCCAAGTAGATTCCCAAGTAGACCTCCGAGGCGCCGGGATGCTGAAGGCATCTACCCGGCACTGCTCCAACCCCCTGCCTCGGGTCAAATGCTAATGCGCCTCCTGCGAAGACTGTCTTGTCATTGGCCAAATAGAATTTGGTGCCACCTCGTCCAGCCTTTTCCATTGGCTCGGCGCAATCTGCTGTTCCCTCTGCCTCTAGCTCCTCGGGCTCCCCTCTCTTCTCTTTCTCCTTATCCTCTTTGCGGTGGGCTAGTGAGGGTAACTTTGTGCTCTGTAGGGGTTTTGTACACGCCCAGGGCTGTCTCCTGGCGTTTAGCGAATGGTTCACTGGGGAGCTAACTGGCAATGGGAGAAGTTAGCAAATTACGGTGGCTACCGCCTCTCAGAACTTCGCGTCCACCCTCACTTCCACACTCGTGCAAAGAGGAAACTGGCCTCCACCGGGGAGACAACTGGGGCGGGAGGGTACGATCTAGCTCCCAGGGCTCGGGCCGGGGGAGACCATGCACCGCCCGCCAGCACCGGGATGCTAACTCCAGAGAGCTGCGGTCCTGGGTGCCCGGAATTCACACTCATAGATACAGCCCTGCGCTCACTCATTGGTCGCACTCTCGAGGAGACCGCCTCTGCCAGGAGCGGAATCCCAATCCTACCCCCAGCTACAGGAGCGGGGTGTTTGAGAGATTCTTTGACCCTCAAACGTGGATCAATGGAGTTTGGGAATCTTCCAGGGAAATGGACTAACGGAGCATATTCACAGATATACCTCTCCAACAAGTCAAAGGGCTTGCATGTGCAGTAAGAGCACCGGGTATTCAGCGACCCCTAACAACTAATCACAATCATTTTGTTGAACCCACACTGCGACCCTGAGAAGTGGGTACTCCTTGGCGATAATGATGACATTTGGTTTCTTTTAGATGGGATCTTTGTAGCTCTGACTGTTCAGGAACTCACTTTGTATACCAAACTGGCTTCCAGCTCACAGAGACCTACTTGTGTCGGCCTTTGAATGCTGAGATTAAAGGCATGCACCCACCACACCCAACTCTTTGGTCTTCTTAAAAGAGGAAGTAAGTCAGACAAAGAGACGAAGTTACTGGTGACCATTTTTAGCAAGTTTGTGGTGGATCTAGGAATGTATAGAGAATGAGCAGCTGCCTCAATCTATCTTAAAAGTTGTGCCTGTAGTGGGGGTCCGTGCTTTAATCTCAGCATTCAAAGTAATTCTCTCTCTCTCTCTCTCTCTCTCTCTCTCTCTCTCTCTCTCTCTCTCTCTCTTCCAGACACTGCTCTCACTGTCACTGTCTTGAAATTCTGTTTGTAGTCTAGGCTGGCCTCAAATTCAGAGATTCACCTTCTGAGTTTTGGGATTAAGGACTATGTCTCGTTATATTGAATACTAGAGCAAGCCAGGGTCATACAGACCTGTTTGACAGCAGTGGTCAGGTTCCCCTGGGAATTGCACACCCCCCCCCCCATTCTGGTGTTATCACCTAGGTCTGAGGATATTACCTGAACTAAATTGCCATGCATTCATTGCCAGAAAAGGCAAGGGCAGGCATAACAGGAGCCTTCTACTTCTCTCCCCAGACCGGTTGCTATCCTGGGCAGAAAGTTTTGGGAGCCTGGAAAAGACTGGGTAAGAGAGAGCTGACTTCATGTTGACAGCTAAGACTGGGGAGTGATTTATCCCTTGAGTTAATGATAATATACCTCTAACTGTGACAATCGCTATGAACCTCAGGAGCTTCCAATTGAGCACAACATAAGACTGCAAAATTGGAAAAATACTGTGGGAAATATAAGAGTTGATACCAGGAATTATAGGCTGATGGCAAGTTAGAATGTACAAATAAATGATTTGCTTATAGTATATATTTTAAAGGGTTATTTTTAATTATATGTGTCTTTCTGTGGGTTACATGTATACCCGGAGGCATGAGATTCCCTGGAGCTGGAGTTACAGATGGTTGTGAGCTGTTTGACCTGTATGCTGGGAATTAAACTCTGTCCTCTGCCAGAGCAATAAGGGCTTTTAACTAGTAAGGTCCAGCTTCTTTACAATATAATTTATAGTTCATGGAACATGCCTTTGATCCCAGCACTCAGAAGGCAGAAGCAGAAAGATCTCTGAGTTCCAGGCCAGCCTGAGCTACATAGTGAGGCCCTTTCTCTAAATAAATAAAAAAATCAAGCTGGATGTTGATGGTGGTACATACCTTTAATTTCAGCATAGATAACTGAGTTCAAAGCCAACCTGCTTTACAGAGCAAGTTCCAGGGCTATACAGAGAAACCCTGTTTCTCTTCAAGCAAACACACACATATATTTTCAGGTATTTTTATACTGATGAATGAAAGTATAAAATAACGTTGAAAGGTAAAGAAAGGCATTAGAATTTTCCTGTAGGTACCATGACAGTTTCAAAATTCCAAGAAATTGAAAAGAAAATGAGAAAAAAGTCAACCTACTTCGCCATCTTTAGTAAACGAGCAGACGATAGAAAGAATTCATAGAAAGGAGGCCATTTATCCAATCCTTCTCAGGTAGTCTGAGCGTATTATTCAGACAAGACCATAAATATTTAGGACGGATCTGGGAGTGCAAAAAATACATGCTCAGGAAGCATCTCCTTGGTCACTGCCATCGCTCTGGGTGGCCCCTATTCCACAAAGCACATGGTGACTCGATTAACCCAGAGGGGTGTTACCTAGAGGACAGTGTTAGATATCAATCCCTCAGCCACACTTTGAAAAATTGTCACTACTCTTGAAATGGACTAGACTAGCACATCATGTAGTGTTGAATGGTTTGTCTGTTTCACTCACAAGGCCACCCTCCTTTCATGACAAAAAACAAAACAAAAAACCCAAGAACAACAAAACAGTCCTGGAGGGCCCTTGTTGCTGGAAAAGAACTACCTTTAGTTGATCTTGAGAAACTATTTCATTCTATTTCTCTAGCTAGGAAACTGGTTCCCTTTAGAGCAGAGATCACCTCCCATCGGGGGCTCCCAAATGGCAGTGGCCAGAGTTGGCGTTCTGGCTTGGATCATATAGTTGCTTCATCATACCAGGGCAAACCGTCCCAACAGTTATGAAAGGGAGAAGTTATCAGTTTCTTTAAAGGGCTTGTATAGACAAAATAACCCAAAAGGATGAAAAGTAAAGGGACTGAATAGGAGCTCATGATAGAAGAATTATAATCCACAAATAATTGACAAATGTTTGGCTTTATTAATTATTAAAAAGTATCAATTAATGTAACTTGTTACTATTAAAGATGTGACAATATTCAACATTGGAAACAAATGAAATGAATTTATTTACTTTTTTTTTTTTTTTTTGAGCTAAGTAGACCAGGCTGGTCCTGAAATCACAGAGATCTGCTTCCTGCCTCGTTTCCCCCACCTGCTACCTACCCCCACCCCTCCACCCTACCCCCAAGGAAGATTTGTTATTTTTAAATGTGTGTGTGTGTGCGTGTGTGAGCTCATCCATAGAGGTCAAAAGACAATTCTCTCTTTCCACCATTTGGAGCTTGGAAATCAGACTAAGGTTACTAGGTTTTAGCAGCAAATGCCGTTACCACTGAGCTTTCTTGCCAACCGGTTAGAGAGATGTTTCATAAGTAATTTTTTTTCATGGTGCTGGAGGACCAAACCCAGTTTCCTCCCCTCTTCTAGGCAAGTGCTTGACTACTGAGCTACACCTCAGGCCATTGAATTGTCGTGCACATGCAATAAACATTTCAGAACTGGGCTGACGTATTTTATATTTAATAATAATAGTCTAGAATATCAGAGGACAAGACACTCACAGAGCCAAGCCAAGAACATCAGGGGGCGGTGACCCACGGCTTTGATCCCATCACTCGGAAGATGGAGATTTGTCTGGATCTCTGTGAGTTCAAGGCCTAACAGCCAGGCAGTAGTAGCTCACACCTTAATCCTAGCTCTAGGAGAGTTGAATCAGGAAGTAAAATAGCTGGACAGGAAGGAAAAGAAATATAAGGCAGGAGAAGTTGGGCGTTTTGTCCGAGTGATCAGTCCCACAGCACAGAACTATGCAATATATGTGCTATAGCTACATAATAAATAGTTTACATTTGATATTTATAAGGTTGATTGTTTTCCAATACAAATAATGTTTCCAATACAAATAATGTTTGTAAATTCATTTATTTCTGCTACCAGATACTTTAAAATACTCATCTCAGGCCCAAAGATAGGGCTCAGTAGACAGAGCACTTGCTTAGCACACACAAAGCACTGTGCTCAGTACTCAGTACCCACCACTACATAAACTAGGCAACACACACACACACAATGCATGGATTCAGGTAGGCACTCATACATGCATGCACACATACGTAATAAATTTAAATAACAAAATCTGTTTGAGCCAGATGTGGTAGTAACACCCGAATTTCCAGCACTTGGGAGATAGACACAGGAGGACTAGAGTTCAAGGTCTATTCCTTCAGCTAGGTAAGGAGTTTGAGGTCAGCCCAGAATACAGAAGACCGTACCTCAAACACCAATGACAACCACTCGTCAGTGATTCTGAAGTGTGTTCCCGTCGTGGCAGAGTTCACAAGCAGCACACAAACATGTCTTTTTATCTAATCTCAACAAAGTTAAGCCATGTTGTAGAAAGGAAGGGGAAAATAAGAAGTAGTTTTGAAATTTACCAGGTTCCAGCCTAACTTGGGGCAATTTATTCTGTGAAACTTTCATTGCCTCAGCTGAAAGACGGAGACAAATTATTCATTAGGAACAGTGGCTTGAGCTATTCAGTACTGCATTGAAAAAGTTATAATGGGCATTGATACGTTTTCATCCAAGCTCCTGAATTCTGGATTCAGAGTTTACTGAATGTCATCCTCCAGCCTCAGTTCCCATATTCCTGCACCCCACAGCTCATACCTTTATCAAGTTACACACATAGCAATTATGCACTTGATTTTAGCCGCCAGCTGGAATCGCCATGAATCCTGCTCACATCTAAGAGCGATTCATCTTCTATTTTCCCAGCATTTCCTCACTCCACTGTCAGAACACACTCACTGCTACGTATATTCACAAGAGAAACGAACAGATGTTCATACCACAGGAGCATGTTTACAAATGTTCATAGAAACCAAATCTGGAAGCAAGGAAAAAAAACCTCTCTCCACTGACTAAAGAGTGAGTAAGAAAAGGACGGGGGTGATCTCTTCACACTGTTTTAAAGATTAAAGGTTTTATTTTTGAGATAGGCTTTCACTATACAGCTCTGGCTGGCCTCGAACTCACTAGTAGCCCAAACTCCGCTCTGCCTGCCTCCACCTCCCAAGTGTCTGAGTGCTATGAGCCACCAAGCACAATTGACACTGAAGATTCTTTTCATGGGCTGGAGAGATGGCTCAGTAGTCAAGAGTACCAGCACTCTTTCAAGACACCGGCTTGGATTCAGCACCCACACAGCTACTTCATCAACCTCTGCAGCTCCAGTTCCAGGGGATCCAATGCCCTCTCTGGCCTCCTTGGGCACTGGGAACACACATGATACACAGACATATATTCAAGTGAAATATCCAAACACATAAAAAAAAATAAAAAATATTTCCAGGGAGATATATGGAGATGGTTTTAAGCAGTCAGACCCTTTGATAATGTTATCCACTCACAGCAGGGGGATCTGGGATATGGTAGAGATTCAGCAGCCCACAGAACAGAGAACAATCCTTATACATTTATAGATGTCACAGGAAATCTTTGAGCTCAGAGGGAGCTCTGAGCTTAGCAAATTACTGAAGGTATTAAATAGGGTATAAGGTAATACTCGCTTTTTTTTTTTTTAAGGATTTGTTTACTGTTATTTTATGTGTATGAGTGTTCTTACTACATGTATATCTGTGCAACCTGTGTGTGGTGCCCTCAGAAGCCAGAAAAGAGCACCAGAACCCCTGGAACTGGAGTTACAGATTATTGTAAGCTTCCTTGTGGGTGCTGAGAACCAAACCCAGGTCCTCTACAAGATGGATAAGTGCTCTTAACCACTGGGACCATCTCTCCAGTCCCAAGGTCAAGATGTAAGAATCTCATCTCGGGGCCAGGTGTGGTGGTGCATGCCTTTAATCCCGGCACTCAAGGGGCAGACTTCAATGCCAGCCTGGTCTGCGGTCTACATAATGAGACCCTGTAAAAGCTAATTCCATTGTTTCAACCTACCTCAGGGGCTGCGTGAGTTAGGACTTAAACAGTGTAGGGAACGTACTAGATATGTAAGGTGTAGTTGACTCCTTCTACCAGGCATCCTTCTTGATCTGGCATCCACAATGGAACATTATTGGGGGAAAAATGAAGTACAGTCTATAGCATAAAGAAGAGCAAAGCAGAATGCCAAGTGAAAGAAGCCGGTTGCCAAAGACTGCACATTGCCTGATGTTCATGTAAAATGTCCTGAGTAGCTAAACATACACCTTTTTATTATTATTGTTGTGATTTTAATTGCATTTACTTACTCATTTGCTTATATACTGGATGCCATTAAAGCTATGTGCCTTTAATGTGTAGAGTCATGCCACGTAGAAAATGCATCTTTGAAATACTTCCCTTCAGTTAATGTCATTTCATCACTGCAGATGCTGGGACTGTCATTTTGTTCAATAAACAAGCACATTGAGACTTGTTATGTAACCAGCCCCACGGATCTCCCCATCCACACCGAGCATGGCCTCACAGCATTGGGACAATAGGTCAGAGCTGTAGAAATTGCCCTCATCACTCCGGACCTCTCAGGCTTTCTTGTGACAGAGGGCCCAGTGGGGAAGGAGCAGTTAGAAGCCAGCACTGCTTCTGACAGGGTCAGTCCAGGGCATTTTGGGGACCAGAAGAAGGAATACAGACCTCTGGGGCTTGGGGGCTTCTTCCTGTCCAGTGGTCCAAGCTAAATCCCAGGAAGCAGGCATCTGGAAGAGATGGTGGGTGAGGGATCCCTCAGCCTAGGCAACAGGCAGGGGCTTCTGGAGGAGACAAGGCAAAACAAGCCATGGAGTCCCATATGCACCCGCTCAGCATATGCTCCAGGCTGGGGGACCTCAGCATGTCCCATCCGTTGGAAACCTCCATATCTCTAGCACAGTGTCCCTGACTCCTGGGTCAGAGGAGAAGCAGGAAGTCTTTATGGAATTCATGCAGTGTGACATCCCAAAGAGCCATTAGTGTTAGACGTGATAGGAACAAGTGACAGTTCAGAGTCCAGCACAGGGACAGGGCCAGGGAATCTAACTTGACGCTACATTGAACCCTAAGAGCACAGACATACACGCAGGCAAAACACGGATGCACATGAAATTAAAAAAAAATACCCATGGTACAGGCCCTGGGCTGAAGAGTACGGACTTTCACTTTGTGGCCCTAGTGATGAGGCCGGTGAATTTGTCCAAGCCTGTGGTTAGTGGTCATGTGTTTGTCCACAGATTATAAGGAACCATCCCAACATCCCTCTTACTTCTACTCTCTGCTTCTCCTCTGTTCAGCACATCATCTGTGTGTATGCATGTCCTGCACATGTTTGGGGGCTGGGGAGTGATCTCCACTAGGCTGTCACCACTCTGGGCTCTGATCTAGCTCTGTAGACCTCAGTGAGTATGACTAGGGCACCTAAGTCTCAGGAGCAGAGTGTGTGATCAAGAGCTGACAGCCTGTGTTGCTGAGACCTGGGAACAAAGGTCTCAGAATAGGGCTACCGGTATCATTTTCTGTGGTGGCCTGACCCTCTCTGCCCAGGCCAGGTCACTCCCTCTCTCCTGCATAGACCTGCCTGGAATCTTCCCCCACTGTAGAACCAGCCTGAGCTGTGTGTGAGCCTTCCATGTGGATAGACACAGAGAATAGGTAAATACAGGCTGATACTGACAAATTAATCTGTGGAAAGGAATGTATGGTGATATGTTGAATATTTAATATAATTAGTCTAGAATATCAGAGGACAGGGTCACCCACAGTCAAGCCTTGAAGGTCTGAATGTTACAATAAGGTTTTTGGTCTGGCTGCCAGAGGTCCAGACCCACAGACCTGCTGTCCCAGAGCACCTAGCTACCTGTCGTTGCTCAGGCCCCCAAAATGACTCAGACACTTATACTAAGTTCATGCTGTTTGGCCTATGGCTCAAGCACATTGCTAGCTAGCTGCTTCATCTTAACTCAACCATTTTCATTAATCTGTCTGCCACGTAGCCCTTGGCTCACCTGTGTTCCTTACATGTTTCTTCTTTGGGTTTCTGGCTTGATCTGTCTCTGACTCCACCCTCCTCCTCCTAACTATTTTGATTCCCCACCTACTTCTTCTATGGTGCTCACCAAGGGCCAAAACAGCTCCTTTATTTAAAGATTGATATTCACAGCATACAGAAAGACATTCCCACATCTTCAAGGAGTGGTGACCCACACCTTTAATCCCATCACACAGGAGACAGAGATCTGTCTGGATTCAAGGCCTAACAGCCAGCTAGTGTGGAAGCATATGCCTATTAGGTCCAGCACTTGGGAGGCCCAGGCAGGAAGATTTCTGTAAGTTTGAGGTCAACCTGTTCTACAAAGCAAGTTCCAGGACAGCCAGGACTGTTACACAGAAAACCCTGTCTCAAACAAACAAGCAAACAAAGGCTGGAGAGACAGCTCTGTCCTCTGATATTCCAGACTATTTTGTTAAATATACAGTATACCACCACAGGAATGTCTTTGCTCTGTCTTTCTTTTGGACGCAAAGGTGAGACACAAGAGGGGGCTTGTGCCCTCTGTCTTTGTGGATAGAGAGAGGTATCCATGTTGATTTCTTGAAGTAATCAAGAGTGAAGGAGATGTTGACTGTTCTGAATCCTGAACCAGTACCTCCCTTTCCCCAGTAGGTGCAAGAAACAGATTCCAGCCTTTTTGAACTTCCTCCTTCCAGGTGGACTCCTGCTACCTCTCCCCTCCCCTTCCCCACTTCTCCCTCCCTTCCCCTTCCCCCCTTCCCCCTCCCCTCCCCCTCCCCCCTCCCCTCCCCCCTCCCTTCCCCTTCTCCCCTCCCCCTCCCCTCCCCCTCCCCCTTCCCCTCCCCCTCCCCCTTCCCCTTCCCTTCTCCCTCCCCCTTCCCCTTCCCCATATACTTTCAGGTGCCTTTCCAGCCTTTATGTAGCCTCAGTTGCCACAGGAGTGCTGGTAGCCGCCCATTGTCACCTTGCCCCCATCTTGCCTCATCCTGCAGTAACCCTGCCATACTGATGTCACTCTTGATTTGTATGGACACAGAACAGAACAGGCCAGGCCAGGGCTATGAGGTCCAAGAGGGCAGCTGGCCATGACCTAACCCAGCTTCCCTGGAACATTTCTCAGCCAGGAAGCTGTGATTCTCTCATCACTGTGCCAAAGTAACTGCCTGGGGCTGAGCATCTACTGAGCCTCCTCTGTGCCCAGCAGAAATTCAATTCCAGTGCTCTGCTCTGTGCTGGGTGGGGGGTGGAGGGTGGGGGAAGTGGGGAGATGGGAGGGGGTGGGGGGATGAACACTGAGCCAAGCTCCTTGCCACCTTGGGGAACTCACAGATTTCTAAGAGACATGGGACAAAGCACAAAAGCCATCTACACAGGCCCCGTACCCGGTACCCGGTACCCGGTGATACAGGATGCGAACAGCCTAGCAAGTGGGGTAGAAGTTTAGGGAAAGGGAAGAGGCGTCCCAGGCTTGAGGTGGAGTGATGGAGCAGCAATTTGAAGCCACTGTGCTAGGGGCTCTGAGAATCTGTTAACAATCACCTAGATGTTATCTCTGATTTTTAAACCTCAAAAAGGTTTCTGGGGCTAGGGATACTGTGGCGGGAAGGTACCAGAACCAAAATATGATAATGTTTGCAGGACTTTGTATATTTTGCAAGATACGTGGTTCTTACTAAACACAGAGCAGACCTGTTGGAAATAATCGCCAGGCCCTGCTTACCTTGGTCCCATGGATGCACTCAAGGCATGCATCCTGATCCCTAAGTAAGGGACAGTTTAAAAGCACCCCCCAGGCTAACTATGGTGTTTCTACTCTCTTCCTTGTGTTCTCATCCTGCCCAAGAGAGGAAAGGGCAACTCACCCACACGCTCAGCTTTGTCTTTGGAACCCAAGGTTCAAGGGAACGTAGCCCTATGGAGTTGCAGGTCTGCCAGGCTTGCCCCACCAGGGTCTGGCTAGATCCCCTTTCAAAGTCCTGGATTACTCCCTTCTCTCTTCCCAAAGGGACTCTGGATTTGCAATGTCCTTTGCTTCAGACAGACTCTTGCACTCTCTGGTTTAAAGCAGCAAAGGTTTTGAGTTTGGAGTTCAAGAGGGACACCGAGGCAAACTGTCTTTTGCTTCACTAGCAGAGTTAGTAACGCCACAGATGGACAGACAGACAGCAGCATGGTGGAGGCTCCAGTATGAGTAGCCCCAAGGTTACAGGTAAACAGAGATTCTGTCAAGATGCCATATTGAGAGTTCAGGCCTGTGTGGCAGAGAATGTGTTCCTATTTATATGTCTCAGACAAGTGGGCGGGGAGGCTTCATATCACATGTTTGAGGAGTAGCCTATAGCTCAGTGTAGCTAGGCTGTCCTCAGTTCCTGGGCGTTGGGAGGCGAGAAGGGAATTCCTGTGTAGGGGATGTGTGATTTCAAGGATGTTGAGGGGAAAGGGTCATATTTACTTTATGTGTACCCATTGCACAGGTAGAGGATGTGACATCCTCTGAAGCTCTCTGATATCCTGGAGTCTGGTAGCCTGAGATTTGTAAACTTCCTTGGGAAAGTGAGAATGATAGACAACTGGGGAGTGGCTGTTAGCAGCTTAGAGATTCACAGACAGGCTTGGGGTGGGGGGTGGGGGGTAGGGTTGACAATGCCTCTGAGGCTACAGAGAAATTAGGTGCTGCAGGTGGCCTATTAGGCCACTAACCAACCAGCCCAGAGAGACTGCTTTCATCCCCAGCTAAGAGCCAGCAGTTATGGAGGAGTCCATACTTGGGGGGGGGGGGTGTCAGCCACATCACAATGCTTCCACCTGGTACAGCACCCACAGAAGCTCAGCACAGGAGGCTTAGGACAATCCAGGGATTCACCATTCCTTCCCCCTAACATTCTCTCCACAAAATTCTTTCAACAGACAGATTCCAGCATGTTCGTCCTGATGTCCAATAATTACCTTACCCTCTGGGTCACCAGGCAAAGCTGTCTGTCATCTACCTGGTCTTGCCCAGGGCAGTGACCTCATTGTTGACTCTGATACGAGGTAGAGTGACTTGAGAAACCAGTGTCCATAAAGGGCATGGGACCTGATGCTGGTAAACCAACCTCTTGCCAAGGAGGCTGGTGCCTGAGCCTGGGTGGCAGGGCTGAAGCTAACAGGCCTTCACAGTTAAGAACTTTACCAAGGAGCCGCAGGGAGAACTGAGGCCGATTTGAGTGTGTCTGGATGTCCAGCAACAGGGACCCATTCAGAGAGGGGTGGGAGGGCAGATCCTCTGACTGCTGTGAAGGAACTGACAAGAGGCAGTGAGGTCAGCTCAGGAAATGGGAGGTGAGGATTGAATTGTCCCCTCAGAGGTGGAGAACAGACATAGTATTTGGTGTACACCAAGATCTAAGGCTGCCGGGGAGACTGGAGGCCACAAGAAGACCTATATCACAGACCTCTGATTATAACCACTGACCAAGAATGTTTGTTTACTTGAGGCCACACTCCTTGATAGCTCTTGGACCAGAAACAGAAGCCAGTCAAGAAGGGGACACGCTACAGGGCTCCTCTGATGGTCTATTTTGACTCCCTGGAGATTTTACCACCCCCCTTTTAGGCCATAACATAGTAACTCACTAACCTCCTCCCACCCAATCTCCCTCAATCAGAACTCAGCCTCTCCTCTTCACAGAAAGCCTCACAAGTTAGCACAGAGGGCAACCAGATCCCTGGAGTGACCCGTCCCTGGGGGCTAGGATCTGTTGACAGAGCCAGATATGAGCCTTCAGCTACCCAGAGAACAGGGGGAGGTAGCAGGAAGAAGTTGGGGAGCGAGATGGTGCCCCTTTGGAGGAGAGCCACAGTGAGGACAGAGGCGGGGGCTAGGGTCTTGCTGCCACCTGGTGGTCGTGACAGGCAAAGCACCATTACTATCTTGTGTATGAATCCCCCCCACCCTGTATCACTAATTGGTTCTGAAGCTTAATTCCATGGGAAACTATCTTTCTGAACTCCAGTTTCTTTGTCTGGTAATGAAAATAGACCCCACAAGACGTTGTGAGTGTGAGAGCTGAGTTTGAGAGAAGGCTCAGTGTCTAAGGCACTTGCTGTGTCTGCATCGAAGGCCTACATTTGATCCCCAGGCTTGATTTTAACATTGGGAGTGGGGTGGGAGCAGAGATGTGAGAAACCTGGGTCTCACCGATTGCTCTAGTATACTTTCTATTGCTGTGAAATAGACCATGACCCAAAGCAACTGGGGTGGGAAAGGCTTATACGGATCCCAGTTGAGCATCAAGGGAAGCCTAGACAGGAATAAATTAGGGCGGGAACAGACGTACAGGCTCTGCCAATCAGTTTAGCAGAAAAGGTGAGCTCCAGGTTCAGTGACAGGCTCTGTCTCAAAAACAAAGTGTAAAGCCCATAAAGACAGCCTATGCCGACTTCTGTCTTTCATGGTCATTCACATCTCTATATACACACTTTTGTATACAGTGAGCGCGCGCATGCAGCTTCCCTCCATGATCTTCCACTTTCTGGTCCTGCGAGAACCAAAGTTAAATGCTGGAGGCGGCTGTTTAGGCTTTCATGCCCCTGAGCATTGTTTGTTTGACCCATCTTCACCTGCACTAGCTGTGGGCAGGAAATACGTCAGGGTGTACGCCCACCCCTGGTTGGATGTGGGAGACCAAGGGTAGAGGGTGAGAGGGGTAGATGTAGGCAGGAAAAAAATGTAAGGATATTTACCTGCTCCTGATTGGACCTGATGGGAAATAAGGTGGCCTTGTAAGTTAGCTGTTTAAGCCTCTGCAAGCTATGACTTGGGACCATTTTCTGGGATCCCGTCACGGACCTGGCCAGAGAACCCATTAACCTAGCCAGTATCTAATTAAAGTTTGCTTCGAGTTTGGCTTTAAACTGTAGTAGGGGTCTTATTCAAAGTCTATGGGATTAGTAGTCCATTCCTCTGAGCATTGTGAGCGACAGTCCACATTTCCTTCAGTGTGTCTCTTCTGCCACTCAGCATCCACATCACATATCCCTCCCTGTCAATCTGGAACCTGCAGAAAGGAAGCCATTAACACAACTTCCCACCGCTTGGAGGACTTTCATGGTAAGAAATGAAGTCCATGACGGCCAGTCTAGCCGAAAGGGTATCTCTGGGTCTCGGATCAAAGGAGCCTCAAGTCTCAAAGGCATGACTTCATTGTCACAGGTAATTCTTTCCAATATTGAAATATCAAATGTTGCAAAAAGAAAATTCCCCAAGCTGTAAAACCTGGAATTATATTGATAGACTAATGGCTACTGTTATTTTAAAATTTATTTAATTCTATGTATCCACGGCAGTGTAAAATACACATAAAATTTGGACTGTGCTACACTGTAGGGGTACGTAACAATATTTCAAACAATTTCAAAACATAGTTAACAGTTCTCCACAATCACTCATTTTGAAACCATAGCATACTTTACTTAACTTTTTTTTTCTATTGTTGACATTTATCACCTTAGAAGAAACTGTTACCAATGTTGACCAAGTCCTAGATTTGGGACTGGATGGTCCAAACTGCCCCTTCTCAATTCTCAGTCAGAAACTGGATCACTATGTGGTTTCTCCACCTTGTCTTGTTCTTTTATGAACGTGTGTCTCTTTTTCAGCTTCTAAGGAGATAACCCAGTTTCGGGATGGAAATGAGGTTGAATGTGGACCTGGAGGGAACGATCTGATGTTGGCACAAGGGCTCAGTTCTGCTCATGTTCCTATAAACACAAGGGTTCCCAGCTGTAAGGATCCCTCACTTTTGTCTTAGACCTTGGTCTGTTCTTCTCTGTTCGACAGCAAACTATTTCTAAATCTCAGGAAAACTTGTGTTCTCACGACTTTCTCCGTAGGGCAGAAAATGGGTCTCTTGGCCAGGTGTGGTGCTGAATACCTGTAATCCTGGAATTTAGGAAACTGAGGCAGGAGGATTGCTGTGG
This sequence comes from Phyllotis vaccarum, assembly GCA_033318265.1. Lineage (NCBI taxonomy): Eukaryota > Metazoa > Chordata > Mammalia > Rodentia > Cricetidae > Phyllotis > Phyllotis vaccarum. Next base: position 17,248,712 of record JARWLC010000004.1, on the reverse strand, counting down.
GCTTGAGGCTGAAGTGAACTATATATGAGCTTTTGCTTAGGTGGTCAAGAGGCAGCCAGAGTCTGAGGCTCCTCATTCTCACCATCCACATTATTTGCCCCCTTTTGATGCCATTTAATAATTTAACTAAATTATAATTTATAACTTACATCTGTAGGCATTTATTTAGGGTGAGACAGCTGTAGAGCAAATCATTCTTAAATTGTGATTCAGGTTGAAGCAACTTCATAACCATGCTGAGACCAGACACATTCACAGGCTTTTTTCCTCTCAATTTTCTTTCCTGAATAACATCTACAGATGTGGCTGATGCCTCACAGTCAGGTCCAGGGTCTCTTAGTGTGAAATATCCCATCATTATAGGGATGCTCTAGAAATGGCTGCTTTCACATCTCCAGTCTCTTATGATCCATGACCTCACATTAACCCCATTTGTTGACTTGTGCATCATTATGACACGTTTGAATACCATCCAGCTTTGCTTGGCACCGGCCTGACGTTTTCACTTGTTTGTCCTTTTAACAGGAAAAGTCGAGTGTACACTGAAGCTTGAGAGCTTGGAGAATTACCGGGCAAAACTGTCATGAGATTCCTTTTGATTACCACATTTGTGACTTCCTGCGTAGGTTAAACAGCACAGGAATGAGGATGCCTTCTGAGATTTCTCAACCCATGCTGCATAGCCTGCCCCATAGGGTGGTGTGGTCTGATCCACACACAAGACTCAGTACTGAGTAGGGAAAAGCAATTGAATGGGTTTCAAGTAGGTGTCTGTGAATGAAGCAATCATTCATGGTCTGGAGCTCTCAGGATGGGGAGACCTGTCACATGAGGAATGTCCTCAAGTCCATTCAGACCTCTGCTGATCACAGGCCTCCTCCAGATTTCAGAATTGCCCAAGAGAATGGGAAACCATCTCATGTTCCGCTCTCTGCTTCTCAGGGACTACACTGTTGCCATCCCATTCCTGACCCCATCCCAGGGTCCAATTTTATAAGTCTGGAGTCCTTGTGCAATTGTTCAAAAGGCTCTTGGCTGAGAGCCAGCAGCTCCCTCCCTCCTTACTCAGCCGATCCAATGCAAGATGCTCCATCCTGGCCCATCTCCTCACCCTTTTCTCCAAGGAAAGTGGCTCCTCAGTGCATTCACTGGCTGGTACAGGGGAAAGGTGGACACGTGTCATTCTAAGAAGGGTCAGAGAGTCCTCGGATGCAGACCATGGAGGGAGTTACTCCTTTACAGTGTCTGGGCCAGGAAATTCATGTGACAGGACAGGGGTATGTGATACACTTTTCCCTCACTTTCCTAGAACGGGGCACATTAATTTACCAAGAGGCTGGGCTGGTTATCCGGCATCTCTTCATAGAAACAGTTAATGCTGGAGATTTTGATGGAGACAGAGTTAACTTCTTCTCCTGTCTGTTTCCCAATCATCAGGGCAGGACGAGAGAAGTCTTTTTTCTTCACTCACTAGGACACAGCTCAAAGGACACAGAAGGATCTGGAAAACCATTGCTAGGCTGGTGGGAAGGACCACCTCTTACACCCCCTTACGTCCCACCCCAGGCCTTGGCCTCCACCCTCAATCTATATGTGCACTTTCCAGGAGCTTGTACCCACCATGATGCTCAACAGACCCCTTTCTGAAGCCCCACCCACCCACCCACTGCTCTTTGGCATCTCTATAGTAGAATATCTGGACCTCGCAGCTCAGGAGCCATGTGATCCAGGCACTCCTTCTCTCTTCTACTGTGTCTGTACAACCATGTCTCTTCTCTCTAACTCCCAACTCAGTTCCTCACACTCGTGTGTCCTGGGTCCTGTAAAGAGAGGGGATGGAGAAAAAAGAAGAGGGAGGGACACAGAGAGAGACAGAGAGAGGGTGAGGATTCCCCCCATTCTAATCCCTGTCATCACCAAGGACCTCAGCTTCCCCACCCAGACCAGAGGCAGAGCCTGATCTCAGCTGCCATTCATTCCCACGTGTCTTCTGCCTGTGCCAGGATGGGCCTGTTCCAAGAATAAAGGAAACTCAGGGCCAAATCTCTGGGAGAGGCAGAGATATCAGAGAACCCCTCAGGCAGATCTCACCCAGCTGTCTTCCAGCTTCCTCAGCCTCACTCCTCCTGGCTTCTTCTGCCTGCCCTGTCTTTTTATTTCTGCCTTGAATACTTCCTTTGCTCAGTTAAGGTGTGGCCCCGCCACTGCCTGCCTGGGAGCCTGGAACTCCTTTTGTAAACTAAGATGACCTGAACTCAGTTTGGATTAAGGGGTAGGTCACCATTCCAGGGATATTCCCTGTGCTGGGATTAAAGGTGTGAGTTACCACTGTCTGATCTTCCTAGACTGGCTGGGTATATCCCTCTGATATCTCTGAATGTTATTGTACTTGAAAATATCCCCACATATTCCCTTTTGTGTCAAATATAAAAAAGGCTATAGCTAACATAAGAAAAACCATATACAGTAGGTACAATAATTATATACAATCAATAAGTGAGTAATGTCCAGTGCATTAGCAATTGACAATTGAAAGAAAATATTTCATTAATTATCCTATTTTGATAAGTCCAAAGGATTATACCTAATTCACTTTCTTTCTAACTTGTATTACTAACCAAAAACTATTATTTTGATGTCTCTTAAACTTATTCACTTTAACTTCAAAGTTTCTTTTCTAAAACTGTCACTAGAAAACTATAACTATAACTATTTCATCTTCAACTACCTCAGAGACCCAAGAAGGAAATAATATTTACCCAAATAAACAGGAAGTGCAAGCAACTTCCAAAAATTAGAAATGACAGAGATGACATCTATCTGCCTGGACAGTCACCCAAAGTTCCTTTATAAAGTCAGGGCTTCCATCTTCAGCCTACAGGCCCAGAGTCTCTTTTCATTTCAGTGAAGCAGGAAATCTGCTCTGCCCGTTTGGGTATAGTTCATCAATTGCTTCTCCTTGAGTCCTGAAGAATATCTGAAAAGCAGGAACCTGAAGGACTATCTCATCTTGTTCTGTCAAAGTTCAGAGGTCACTTTCCTAGGGAACCTGCATGTCCAGTTTAAACAGCATACTGTCGAGCAGTCAATACAAGAACAGGTTCTTGTCCAGTGGCTAACCGTTGCCACAAAGAAAGTAGACTCCATATGGAGTTTCTTCAATGCCTATTTTTCTCTTGAAATAGATTGGTGCTGCCAGGAGCAGACCTGTTTCACTGTCCAGAAAAGTATAAGTTCTCAAAATATTTTGAATGCCATATTCTATGGGTCTATGAAGTGTTTGAAGAAGACCTGTTCATCTAAAATATATTTGTTTGATCTTGAAATCAAATCTAATATGACTATGTTTGAATGTAATGTCTAACTACTAACTTGCATTACTGTATATTCTAATTAGTTGGTAATAAAAACTTTCATGGACTAGCAACTTGTATTACAATGTTAAATGAACAGAATGAGTATAATACCTTGAACAAGCATAGAGATATTTGTACAGTAACACAATCTCAATATACACAATTTGTACACAATGTACAAAAATCCAATCTAATGTAAAACATTTAGAGCTAGTAAATCCTTTTAAAAGAAGATTCAATATTCTATCCTTATATCCTATATATCTGTATCCCCTTTTTCTTTCTATATATATTTTTAAACACAAATCTTGAATCTAATCTGGGGGTCTTTGTTATTCCTTTCTGTTTATTTAACATATCCTTTAGAGTTCGATTTGATCTCTCTATGACTATTTACCCTGTAGGATTGTGTGGTATTCCTGTAATATGCTCTATATTATAATAAGCAAAAAATTATTTCATTTTACTAGAGACAAATGCAGGAGAATTGACAGTCTTAATTTATACAGGTATTCCCATGATGGCCAAAACTTCTAGCAAATGTGTGATTACAGAATCAGCCTTTTCTGAACTCACAGCAGTTGCCCATTGAAATCCTGAAAAGATATCTATTGTATGATGGACATATCTTAATTTGCCAAATTCTATAAAATGAAAGACATAAATCTGCCTGGTTTCATTTCTATGTATATCTTTAGGATTACTTCCTGCTGGTAATGGAGTTTGGTTATAGAAAGAATAGGTGGGACACCTTTTTACAATTTCTTTGGCTTGTTGCCAAATGATAGAGAAATCTTTTTTTAATCCTTTGCTATTGACTTGATGCTTTTTATGAAATTGTGAGGCCTCTAGTACATTTCCTATTAATAATTTATCAATGTCATCATTATGTTGTGCTAAAGGACCTGGCAGACCCGTATGGGATCAAATGTGTGTTAATAAAAGGGATGATTTCTAGTCCTGATTATTCCTTGTAACTGAATAAACAATGAAGTTAATTCTGACTCATAATCAATAAAATCAGCTGTTTCAATGTGTAGAACAACTCTTTCTGCATACTGAGAGTCAGTGACTATAGGTTAAGTAAAGTCCATTAATACCATCACCATAGCATATAATTCTGATTTTTGAACAGAATTGTAAGGGCTTTGAACCACTTTACTTGTATGTTCTGATTTGTAACCAGCCTTTCCTGATTTGTTTGCATCAGTATAAAATGTAGGGACTACAGAAATTGGTTTATCTCATACAACACAAGGGAGAATCCAATTAGTTTTCTTTAGAAATTCAATTCTTTTGCTTTGAGTATATTTGTTGTTAATGTCTCCCCAAAAAATTACTGCAGGCTCTTCGCCAAAATTCACTTTCTACCTATAGTTGGTCAATTTCTTCATTAGTTAAAGGTACGACAATTTCTGCTGGGTCCATTCCTGTCACTTGACGAAGTCTTAATTTTCCTTTAAAAATAAGTTCAGAAATCTTTTCCTCATATGTCTTTAATTTCTTACTCAGTTTATGTGTAAGAAATATCCATTCCAATATAACATTTTCTCTTCTCATTAAAATTCCTGTAGGAGAATTCCTTGAGGGCAAGATAACTAGAATGCAATTAAGGTCTGGTTCCACAAGGTCCACATGTGCCTCCTGTAATTTCTTTTCCGCCAAAGCCAATTCTTTCTCAGCTTCAGGTGACAATTCTCTCAGACTATTTAAGTCCTTTCACCATTTAAGGTTTTGAACAAATCATCCAGTTTATCATTTTTAATTCCAATAGTGGGTCATAAATTGGCAATGTCTCCTAGTAGTCTTTGAAAATCATTAAGTGTCTTCAATTTATCTCTCCTGATTTGTACCTTTTGGGGTCTAATTTTTTGTTGGCCTATTTTGTAGCCTACATAATTAATGGAATCTCCTCTTTGTATTTTTTCAGGGGCAATCGGTAATCCTCAAGCAGGCAATTTTTTTTTTTCACTTCTTCAAAAATTTTTTCTAAGGTATTGATATTTGATTTGGCCAACAAGATGTTGTCTATGTAATGATAAGTTATAGATTGTGGGAATTTATTAAGTATTTGTTCTATTGGCTTTTGTACAAAATACTGGCACAGAGTAGGGCTATTCAGCATTCCTTGAGGGAAGACCCTCCACTGGAACCTCTTTACAGGCTGAAAAATATTATAAGTGGGCACTGTAAAGGCAAATTTTTCTTTGTCTTGTTCTTGGAAAGATATTGTAAAGAAACAGTCTTTTAAATCAATAACCGTAATAGGCCATTCTTTAGTTAACAGAGAAGGCAAAGGAATCCCAGATTGTAGAGAGAGCCCATTGGCTGGATCACCTTGTTTATCACTGTTAGGTCTGTTACCATTCTCCACTTTCCAGATTTCTTTTTAATAACAAATACAGGAGTATTCCAAGGGCTGGTTGATTCTTCTATATGCTGAGTATTTAACAGCTCCTGTATTAGCTGCTGTAAGGTCTGCCATTTCTCTTTTGTTAAAGTCCATTGAACAACCCATATAGGCTTCTCTGTTAGCCATTTTAGAAGTAGTGCTGTGGGTGTTTTTGAAAGATCAACAGCTGTTTTGCCTTGTTTCTCTATAACCTGAATGGTCTGTAACTGTTTCTCATAATACCTTCTAATGTTTTTTTTTTTTTTTTCCAGAACCATGTGCTAGCTTATAGCTTATTTCTGTGTTTGGAGGAATATTAATCTCTGTGTTCCATTGTTGTAGTAAATCTCATCCCCATAAATTTATAGCAATATCAGCCACATATTCCTCTCTGTCCTTCTGGTCCTATATACTCAAGTCATCTTTCACTCTGTTTTACCTGGGATATCAACCCAATACCCAAAAACTGAACATTTACCTCCTGAAGGGACCAACTTGGATGACATGACTCCGGTGAAATTGATATATCCACCCCTGTGTCCAATAAGCCTTCAATAATAACGTCATTTATTTGTACTTTTAATATTGGCCTTTGTTCATTGATAGAAGTTTGCCAAAATATTCGTTTTATAATTTTTCCTAAATTTTTTTCTTTTTCTATAGATTTTCTATCATTCCATGTAGTATGTCTTTTTAAAATAGGTTTTAATTTTTTAAATTGTTCTGGGAAGATGTTTCCTCCACAATGGCAGGATAATATTGGGTTGGATTTGATATGGGGGCTTTTGAAAGCCCTCTTGGGGCGTTTCCCAAGGGCAGAAAGCTACCTTGTCTGTCCCTTGTTGATCTGCACTCATTTGTCCAATGTCTTCCTTTTCCACACCTTCTGCATACTCCAGAAGGGAGGGGTGTTCTCTTGTGATTATTCCTAACAAAAGCACTGTTTCTGGGAATGCCTTGTTTACAATCTCTTTTTTTGTGACCTTGCCTTCCACAATTGTAACATTTAACATTTTGACTTTTTCTTATACCTTTTGAAATAAGCTCTCCTACCCAGTTATCATCACTGTCATAAGACTCCATATAATTGTCTCACGAATCCAATCCTCCAAAGGTGCTGACCTTGCTTTTAAAGGTCTAAGTATTTTTCTACATTGTGCATTAGCATTCTCAAAAGGCAGTGATTCAGTTATTATTTGCCTGGCTTCTGATTCCGGTACCATTCTGTTTATTGCTGCAGTTAATCTGTGCAAAAAGTCTGTAAAAGTTTCTTTTGGGCTTTGAATTACTTTTGTGAATGATTCAGTTTTCTTTCTTATTTCTTCAATCAGGTCCTAGGCATTTAAAGCTGCCATGTGACATAAATCCAGAGTATGTTCATCGTATAAAGACTGCCTTTCAATATCAGCATAATCTCCCTCCCCAAGAAGTTTGTCTTGGGAGACTTCTATGCCTCTGGCCCTGTTTCTTTGTTCTATTGTTTTAGCCTCCTCCTTCCACCATGATTTCCATTGTATAAGCATCTCTGCCTCAAGCACAGCTGTAACCATATCTAACCAATCTTTAGAGGTGACCTGGTTACAGCATGACCAGTTGTTCAACATTTGTTTTACAAATGGTGAATGCATCCCATATGTTACAATTGCTTCTTTTACTCTGCGTAATTCTAACATTTGTACTGGAGCCCAGCTAGCTTCTCTTTCATCTTTATCATCCTTCATTTTTTTAAAGGTTACTGGATATATTAGTGTTGCCTGTTTTTGTCTAATTTTAGATGACCTTGCTGAAATTGGCTCTTCATATCCTCTGTTTGAATTTGAACATCTTTGTGTTCTCTCTCAACAGAACTTTTTCTTTGCATTTATACTAATCGACTTTTTAAGTGATAAAATAGAAATCAAACAAAAATATTCATAATAAACAGTATGATATTCATTATGATAGTCCCATCTACCTTATTTATGTTTTCCTTCACTGGTTTTAATACCAAATCGTCTAGTGAAAGATCACAGAAGGACCAAGCACCCTCCATTGCTTTTAACAAATCCCCTCTTTTAAAAAAATTGATTTATTCATCATTTTGTTGTCTGTTGATAATTCAATTGATTGTGAAGTGGGCAGCTACCTAGTGTGAGAGCAGCCCAAGGAGGGGTCCAAAAAGAAAAAAAGAAACAATCCACCAGGAGAAAGAGGCCACTGTCTGAAAAACTTACCCAGATGAGGGTGAAACAGAAACACGTGTGGCCGGTCTGCCTAAGGCTGGAGGCTAACCCAGAACAGAAAGCCTAGCTGCCAGTAATTACTCCTCTGGCCACGTGTTGCTCTGGCTGGCAAGCACTGTTTTTTGGGTAGAGAGAAGAGGAATTTTTGCCCCAAAGTTGGATGCCAAGTGTTGCATGAATAAAGGAAACTCAGGGCCAAATCTCTGGGAGAGGCAGAGATATCAGAGAAGAAACCCCACAGTCAGATCTCACCCAGCTGTTTTCCAGCTTCCTCAGCCTCACTCCTCCTGGCTTCTTCTGCCTGCTCTGTCTTTCCATATCTGCCTTAAATACTTTCTTCACTCAGTTAAGGCATGGCCCCACCACTGCCTGCCTGGGAGCCTGTAACTCCTTCTATAAACTAAAATGACCTCCAACTCAGATTGGATTTGGGCGTATGTTAGGTCACCACTCCCGGAATATTCCCTGGGATTAAAGGTGTGAATCACCACTCTCTGATCCTCCTAGTCTGACTGTGGGTAGATCCCTCTGACATCTCTGAATGTTTTTATTGTATTTGAAATTATCCCCACATTGGCCTTTGTTCCCTGTTTCTGCCTTAAGAGTGGGAACATCTGTTCCCATGAATGCTGGGAAAAGTTCCATGAGGCAGGAACTATAAAAACTAAAAAAGCCTGGGGTGACTTTGTCTACAGCAGCCCCACTTCCTTGAATTGGACCCTGAGGACCCGCAGTGTCTCCAGTGGGGCACTTCCTTAGCCTCAATGCAAGAAGCCTGGAGGCAGATGCCAGGAGAAGATGTAGAGAACACTGGCATCCATCTGTCATCTTTGAATCTGTCTTTGCACTGTAGGGTTTAGGCTGGGGGAGGCTCCCCTGGGTGTTAGAGTCTGAGGGAACTTAAACTGCTTTGTGAGAGGAACAAGTGAAATTGAAATTCTGATGTCTCTGATATCCCTGTGTTCAAGTTGCTTGTCCCAGGACACAGAGGCTAGGCTCCTGGTCTATCAGAAAAATCACTCGGCATAGTCATCACTTGGGGATCCAGAGGTTGTGTAGTGCATGGAATACTGAGGTGAGGAGGCCCTACCTGAAACGGATGCCCACTTCTTTCATGGCTTCACTTGATCCAATATCCCCACCCTGTCTCCCACAGGGACCTCGTGGGAGCAGACAGAGGTGTGGATGGAGTAGCCATGTCCCAGGGTCATAGGATGGGCAAGGAAAGACAGGGTGGAGATGGGGGAAGTCGGGTGACAGGTAGGAATGGAAAATGTGCTGTTGGGGACTCTGAGCATCTTTCCATACCCTTAGGACTCTGGGGAACAACTCTGACTGAGAATACAGCTGAGAACCGAGAACTCTATGTCAAGACCACCCTGAGGGAGCTTGTGGTGTACATCATGTTCCTTGTGGATATCTGTCTGTGTGAGTAGCCACTGTCCTATGGGTCTATGCCTGTGAGAGGCGTGCATGTGTGATATGTTTGTACACAAGTAGGCAGGCAATGCTTGAACATCCATGTAAGGTGTGTAGATCCTGGGAATTTTGTGTACAATAATATGCAACTTCTGCAGCTTTTTAGATTAAGAGATCATAGAGAAAGAATTATCACTGAGTGCAATAGAAAGGGAAAAGCCGATAGAACGGTGGTTAACAAAGAGAGCCTCTCTCAGATTCCCCATAACCCAGTTTTCAAGTTCAGCTACTGACACTGGACCAGTAGCCATGGCTTTCTGCTGACAGGTGGCTATAAAGAGTGAAGGGTCTTTCTCCCTTTTCTTTTGGTGGATTTTGCATGTTTTGGGGGGAGAGGGGGCAGGAAGAAAATGATTCAGGTCATAGTGGGTTCCTGAGAAGACAGTTGGGGTTCAGTGGTGTGACAGTGCCCTGTGGGAAAGCCTGCTCCACACAGGCAGCTGGTGCAGTCTCTGTGGGACAGTAGCTGGGAATTTTGGTGTCCAGGTTCAGAGAGGGTAGTAGGAAGATCGCTGTTTAGATTGTGCAAAGGTAACGTCAAAGAACATATGATTAAGAAAGCCGGAGCATATAGAGGCTACTTGGCCTGTAGCTGAGAGAACCAGTGCTGTATTCAGTTAATGTCTTCCTTTAAGCAAGTGGTGCTTGCCTCACAGAGCAAACAGTGTTCTTCTTGGGCTTGTTTGTATGTATTTTGAACAAAGTGGCAGCCTGAACCACTGTCCCGGTCGCTGTTCTATTGTGTAAAGAGACACAATGACTATGGCAAATCTTATAAAAGACAATGTTTAATTGGGGTTTACTGCGTCCGGTTTGAAGGGGCCCCAGTCTAGTCCAGGTGAGGGGCGTCGAGGTTAAATAATCAGCACTCAGGAGTCCTCAGGTTCCATCATCCAGTATCACAAAGAGAGAGAGACCGAGCTTTATTTAACACACTCTTTTATACCTCTCAAATACTTTCTCCTCATAACTTCCTCCTAGTTAGCCCACACTCAAGGTCGTAGAAGATTCCGTATCTAATGCCCCTGGGGTTGGCAGTGATAACAAGAAAACTGCAGAGCAGAAAAACATTATGTTCATCCCCCTAGCTGTCACAAGTTTAGTCCTCAGGGAGGAGGGGGCCACGAGAGCCAAAGTGGAATTTTCCATAGGCACACAATCCAGCCTGATGTCAGGAACCAACAGGGGTACTTTCAGAGGTTTAGGCCATTATCATCATCATGGCAGGAGCATGGTGGCACGCAGGCGAGGAGCATGGTACTGGAGCAGGAGCTGAGTGCTACATCCTGGTTTGCTGCCTGAGAAAGAGACCTCAAAGCCCATCCCCAATGACATACTTTCTCCAACAAGGTCACTCCTCCTAACGCTTTCAAATAGTGCCACTCTCTGATGATCAGACATTTAAAGCTATGAACCTATGGGGCCATTCTTATTCAACCCCCACAACTGGGATTTGGTTTCAGTTCCAGAGGTTTCATCTATTAACATCATGGTGGGGAGCGTGTTGGCACACATGTAGAGATGGCATTGGAGAGGGAGGCAGCTGAGAGATCTAGATCTAGAGATGCAGGCAGCAGGAAGAGAGAGAAACTTCAAAGCCCACCCCCAATGACGCTTTCCTCCAATAAGGCCACACCTTCTCAAGTTGTACCATTTCCTGATTACAAGTATGCAAATTATGAGCCTGTGGAGGACCATTCTTATTCAAACCACCACAATCACCAAATGACTTGTTTCCCTTCCAGATGGCCTCTGACAGGAGATGAAGCATCTCTTCCTGTGGGGTTTTTCAGTGACCCGCCAGCTTTGTCCTGGGAAGTATCTGTATTCCCCCTTCTCTGTGTCAGACATTGGGCTAAGGGTACTTACACGATGGATTCTCAGGCCCTTTCCCTCCTGAAGCTCACCTTCGCCTATCTAGAACTTTCTTCTGTTGAGTCACCAACTTCCCTGTTACTTTCCAAAGGACATCCTTGAGTTCATCTGTTCTCCAGACTGAATCATTTCTATTCTGTCTCAAAACAGTTATTACAACCGTTAGCAGAGATTGAAGGTCTAGACTCAGAATTTGCACATATTTAGGTTTAAGCACTACAATCTACCGTTTGCTATCTGAGGGAACATAAACAAGTAGCTCAATTTTTTTCCTTTACATCCACCTAATCTGACAGGATTCTATGTGGCCATTCACTCAGCCTGGCATGGTGTGTGACAACATTTCAGCAGGCCGTTTCCTCATTAATTTGATGTCCTTCTCTGGAGCATCTGACTAGCACAGCGTCCTGTGACATCATTACTTCTATTGTATCTAGGATGCACACAGGAAGTGATAGCTGAGCAAAGAGAAAGAGGCTGTAGTCCCTGAAAGGGGCAGAAAGAGAATGTAAGCTTCTGGGAAGAGGGCACAGCGTATGCCAAAGCCAAGTTTACTGAATGTATATCTGTGGACGGTGTAGTGGTATATTTTATATTTAATAAAATCAGCCTGCAATATCAGAGAATAGAATCACCCACAGTAAAGCCATGAGGGTCAGAGAGTGGTGATTCACACCTGTAATCCTAACTCTAGAATTATGATGCAAAGTTGAGCCCAGAAGTGAAACAGCTGGGTAAAGATATTTAAGGCAGGCATAGGCAGACTGTGCGATATTCTGTAGAAGCAACGAGCCAGGCTGAGGAAGCTGGAAGATAACTTTTACCCTGGGAAGTTGGCTGGGTGAGAATTGACTGTGGTTTCTTTCCTCTCTCTGATATTCCAGCCTTTTCTCAATATCTGGCTCTGAGTTTTCATTAAATATCAACTAGAATTTGTGTTTTAGGATTGTGCAAAGATAGAAAATGGCAGAGTAGACCAGGACCAGGCTGGAATCCTTGAGGAGCCTCGTGGGGACTGATATGAAACGGGACTCCTGAGGGATTCAAAGTGTAGGCCTGGACAATGTATATAAAGCTCTATTTCTGTTTTTTGGGCACTGGGTCATAGGTATTCCCAGGAAATTTTAAATGAGGAGACATATGCACACACATACATAGTGATTCCTGCAACTGATTACCACAGTGGCCACTCTGACTGACATCACAGTGAACACTAAAACAGATCACCACAGTGACCACTAGCTGACTGTCACAGCGGACACTACAACTGATCACCACAGAGATAGGGTCTATGTTGTCCTGGCTGCACTAGGACTCATTATATAGACCAGGATGGCCTTAAATTTATAGATATTTCTGCTTCTGCCTCCCAAGTACTGGGATTAAAGGTGTGCACACCACTTCACTCAGCCGAAATATTTTATTTTACTTTCCAAACTACTTTATCAGGCCAAATCAATTTAGTCAAATTAGTATGACACGCTTGTTAAAGACCTGGGCTCTGAAATCAGCCTATTTGGATTCAAGGCCTGGCTCTCCAGTAGTCAGCTCTATGATCTGAGGGAGTTTGCTCACCCATTAGTCCTGATCATTCATACTTGGGAAAGACAAGAGAACCCACTGATACTGTACTATGTCTTTAGCATTATGTCTACCCCTTACCTTCCACTCATAACAGACACTCTGCAGTCACACTGCCAATGAACCCAAGAAATCATGGGGTGGGGCAAGCCTTGATCTGAAACTTTAAACCATTTAAAACTCCATTTCCTCTGAAATGGGTTCTTGGTTAAGTCTCAGTATTATTATACCACTTGCCAATATGCCACTTACCTCTGCTTCACCTGGAGAATTAAAGCATGTTCTCACAAATCCCAGCCTCCATAAAACTGTTTCTGAAACAATATTTAGAGGCGGTCAGTTTTCCCCTTTTTGCATGTGTATGTATACATCCAGATGTGTGAGTATTCATGTAGGGAGGGGATACATGTGCCACAGCACATGTGGGAATCAGAGAACCTCAGGTGTTGGTCCTTGCTTTGTACTTCATTTCTGAGGCCATAGCTCTTACTCTTCACTGTTGTGTCCAGAGTCCAGTCCCCCCAAAAGACCACCAAGAGAGCTGTCTGATGCAATAGCAAGAGCCTCTTTATTAGCAAGCTAGCTTGGCCCACTCAATCTGTCAGATGCAGCAGTGGAATAGGATTCACCCTGAGCAACAGGAGGCAAGGTTTGTTTTTGTTTTTTGTTTTTTTTGGTGGAGGAGGGCTCTAGGGGTTTCAGAGCTGCGAGGTTACAGTCCTGGGATTGGTTCAAGCTCAGGCTAGGGGTACCTGTCACAAATTCATTGGCTGCTTTGAATTCTAGGGGTGTTTCAACATTTAGCAGTGGTCATTAAGGTTTCCTTGTACCTGGAGACTATCTGTTCTATTGTAAATGTCCCTTTCGCAGGAAGGGAATGTTTGGAATGTCAGGCATGTCTCCGTAGGTGCTGGCTCCTCCCTGGATGGTGTCTGCTCATAAGCTCTTCCTGGAACCGCCAGGTGCCAGAAAGGCCCTGCTATCTGTCTGGCCAGCTGCTCTGGGTTCCACATTTACCACTGTGAACACTAGGTTACCTGGCCACTAGCTTTTCCAGACTTCTCCTGTCGTCTTGCCCTCTCATGAGAGGTACACTGGAATTAGGTAGACATGTGCTACCATTTCTAGCTTTACATGTCTTCTGGGGATCTGGACAGACTACCACATCTGGCTCTACATGGATTCCGGGAATCTGACCCCCAGTACTTGATCCACCAGCTCCTCAGCCTGAGAAGTTTGTGTTTTGAAGGTTCCTACAGAATTACTAAAACAATACTCTCCGCTCATTCCGTTTCCCTTCTGTCTCTGTCTTCTCTCAAGTGAATCTTCAGGGAACAGAGGCCTTGAGCGGGACTCAGCTACTTTGGAGATCTCTAACACCAGGTCCTCTTCTTCCTCACCTCTTGCTCCCTGTTGGCTTCCCTGGGCGCTGGGTTCAACGAGATGATGAGTTCTCAGTGAGACTGATGCAATCCCAACAGGGGTGAAGATACCTAAACATTACAATGGTTTTGCGTCCTCTGAAAGGCCACTGCCCTAAGCAAATAGAGACTCTCTCTGTGGCACTAAAATCTGTGGTACTAAAATATACCTGGGGGAGTGGTAAGCAGGAAGGAAATGTCTAAAGAGATTGATAACCAGCTCTCCAGCCTAAGGACAGATTGCGAGTCTTGGCATAGAACTTGCTTTATCAGGATGCCACCCTCTGAGAACTGGACTGTCATGCTGGTGGCTATGCCTCTTTGTGGTGTGCTTGACTCTGAGAGTTCTGGTGATTAGTTCAGATACATCAGGACACTAGAGGTGTAACAAATAAGAAGCTGCAGTCAGAAAAACTGGCTTCAGGTTCCCGCTCTGCCACTCAGGAGCTTTGTGACCTTGGGTACTTCCTTTCTGGTAAAACAAAGAAAATAATACCTAAGGAGATAGCATGAATGAAGAGCCCCATCCAATTGTTGACGGTAATTATTTTTATATTTTATAGTGAAGTTTTACAGTGCCCACTTGGTCCTTTAAACTGATTGTTTAATGGTGTATGCATGTTCATGTGTGTGTGTGTGTGTGTGTGTGTGTGTGTGTGTACTCTCAATGGGGCCAGGCCTCAACTGATAAAAGTCATTTCCATGTATTGTAAGCATGAGGACCTGAGTTCAGATTCCCAGCAACCAGATAAAAAATCAGGCTACTGGTGCCTGTGTGGTTTGAAAGAAGATGGCCTCCAAAGGGAGTGGCACTATTAGGAGGTGTGGCTTTGTTGTAGTAGACATGGCCTTGCTGGAGGAGGAAGTGTGTTACTATGGAGGTAGGCTTTGAGGTCTCATATATGGTCAAGCCACACACAGACCACTTCTTGTTGCCTGCAAGTCAAGATGCTCCTTCTCCAGCACCATGTCTGCCTGCATGCCACCATATCACACATCTCCCCTTATTCGCTGGCCAGCTAGTCCAGCCTGCTAGTAAGCTCCAGCTCAGTGAGAGACCCTGCCTTAAAAAAATAAAGTAGAGAATAATTAAAGAGGACACCTGATATCACCTTGTCACCTCCACATTCACAAGATGGGAGGAGAGAGAAACTTTTAGGGGAGAAAAACTGTGGAAAGGTCACATTTAAACTCACATTTCAGAAAAGGAAAAACTGCAGACATTGGATGCAGAAGGATATAAAAGTGAGGTGCAGCGGAGTTTGAGGACAGCCAATTCCTCCAGCTGATAACATTGCAGCAGGTATACAGCATCCATTCATCCAAATCCACAGTCAACAGGATGGCAATGAGCCCTACTGGATGCTGTGGGCTTGGCGATGGTGATGGGACTCTATTTAGGTGCATGTGTGACAAACGCACCTTCTTATAGGTCCTATATAGTGGGAGATCATTTCAAAGGGAGGGCAGAGGAGCTTTGCCATGAGTCCAAACTGATCTTTTCAAAAGTTCAATTTAGTGGGTGGGGAAATGGTTTAGCAGTTAGTCACCGGCATCCCAACTGCCTACATACAACTCCAGCTCCATGGAAAATCCAACTCTGGCTTCGCAGGCATGTGAATTCTTGCACATATAAGCACATCCACATAATTAAAAATAATTAAAAAGGAATATTTTCCAAGAAGCCTAATTTTAAAAGTGTCTTTAGGGACTGGAGAGAGCTAAGTGATTAGTGTATACTGTTCTTTCAGAGGACAGAAGTTATGGTCCCAGCACCAGTATCAGGCAGCTATGACTGCTTGTAATAGCAGCTTCAGGGGATCCAAACCCTCTTCTGATCTCCATAGACATGTACATTCACATGTATATACACATACACACAGATACACACATACATAATTTAAAAAATAAAAATAAAATATTTTAAAGAGGTATATTGAAAATCAACTCTGTGTGGTGTTAGGCTGGAGAGATGGGTGAGCAATTAAGAATGTTTGCTGCTCCTAGCACTCCAAAGGCAGAGGCAGAGGCAGACTGATCTCTGTGAGTTTGAGGACAGCTTGAGTTACAGGACAGCTCCCCTCAGCCCCCCCCCCCCCAAGACTCTAATTACTGCCCTTGCAGAGAACTGAAGTTTGATTTTTTTTAGCATCAGTGTCGGATGACTCACAACTGCTTATAACTCCAACTCCAGGGGAATCTGGGCACATGTACACATAATTAAAAATAAGTAACATTTTTAGAGAGACAGAAGTGACTTTAAATGTTTTCACACAAATAACAAGCATATTTGGTTATCAAGTTATTAGTCTGATTGGAAAATCCACAATGTATACATGGAGCATCACATAAGAACTCATTTATACAAACAATGTTGTTTGTTAATCAAAAATCAATTAGTAGGGAGAGAGAGATGGCTAAAGTAAAGAACACTTACTGTGCTTCCAGAAGATCTTTGTTTGGTTCCCAGAACACCCATGAGCTCTGAGCATCCAGCACCTTTGTCTGGTGCCCTCTCTGTAGGCAACCAAACATATGGCATATATTCACTAACACAGATGCACACATACGTGATGTGGGAATGCCTTTCTGTATGCTGTGAATATCAATCTTTAAATAAAGGAGCTGTTTTGGGTCATGACAGGCACCATAAAAGAAGTAGGAGGAGAAATCAGAGCTTAGGTAGGAGAAGCAGGGCGGAGTCAGGCAGATCAAGCAAGCCGCCCAAGGAGCAACATGTAAGGAACACAGGTGAGCCATGGGCCACATGGCAGACAGATTAATAGAAATGGGTTGATTTAAGATGTAAGAGCTAGCTAACAATGTGCCTAAGCCATAGGCCAAACAGCATAAAGTTAATATAAGCATCTGAGTCATTTCTGGGGGCCTGAGCAGCAGCAGTGGGCGGCTGGCGCGCAGGTCTGTGGGTCTGGGCCTCTGGCCGCCCAGGACCAAGAAACCGCACAGCAACACATTCGTATAAGTATAAATACATAGGGGGAATGGAGAGATGGCTCAGCAGTTAAGAGCACTGGTCCTGAATTCAAGTTCCAGCACCCACAGGACATCTCAGAACCATCTACAACTGTAGTCCTATAGGATTCAGTACCCTCTTCTGGCATGCAGATGTACATGCAGACAAAACATCCAGGTATATTACAAAAAAGTAAGATTTTTTTTAAATTCTGTATTAGTGCTACACAGTATATTGAGCACATACATGTAGTGATCTGTCTTAGTTAGGGTTCCTATTGCTGTGAAGAGTCACCATGACCATGACAACTCTTATAAAGGAAAACATTTAATTGGGGTGTTTTACATTTTCAGAACTTCAGTCCATTATTATCATTGCAGAGAGCATGGTGGCATTCAAGCAGATGTGATGCTGGTTCTGTCTTGATACACAGGCAACAGAAAGTAGATTGCCTCATTGGGAGTAGCTTTAGTACAGGAGACCTCAAAGCTCGCCCCTACGGTGACACACTTCCACCACGAGGCTGTACCTCCTAACAATGCCACTCCCTTTGGGGGGGTCTTGAAGTAAAGGCCATCTTTTTTAAGACATTTATTCTTTACCACTGTCATTAATAACTGCATAGACAGTTTTTATTGTTGTTATTCTTTTGTCTTATTAGACAGGGTTCTGTAGTTGGAGGTTTCTGGCCCTGACTTTTGGGCCTAGCCTCAAGGTTTAGGACCACAGACCCACAGACCCGCGGAGACACACAGATGCTTACAATTAGTTTTAGGCTGATCTGCCTCAGGCCCAGGCATATCACTTGCTAGCTCTTTACCCTTCATCTAACCCATGATTCTTCCTGTTCAGCCATGCAGCTTGGTACCTTTCTTTAGAGCAGCATAGTTGTCCTCTGCTTCGGGGTGTGGCCAACCCCATTGATAAGGGGCTGCTGGGACACGGGGAGGTCTCTTCCTGGTTCCTGGCTGCTGGAGAGACCGGTTTGGAATCCATCATCCGTCCATCGCTCGTCCATCGCTCGGATACTCCAGTCCCTGTTCAGGTGCCACTATAAGCTGTTACCTGTATCGTGAGTGTTGATTTATATTTTAATAAATATTAATCTTGGATTGGTGCCTTGTAAGTAAAACTCCACCTACAGGGTTCCACTTCTTACCTGAAAATTGCTATTGAGATTAGGCTGGCTTTGAACTCACAGAGCTCCACCTGCCCTTGCTTCTTTTAGTTTTGTTTCATTGTTTGAGACAGGGTCCCTCTATGTAGCCCTGGCTAGCCTAGAACTCACCATGTAGACTAGGCTCAGCTTGAATTTTTCTTTTTAAAATTTATTTATTTATGCATATGGGTATTTTGTCTGCATATATGTCTGTGTGCCACCTCTATGGCTGGCTCCCTGGGAGGTCAGAGGCATTGGATCTTCTAGAACTGAGGTTACCATGTTGGTGCTGAGAATTTAACCTCTGGAAGAGTAGCCAGAGCTCTTAATCACTGAGCTATCTCTCTGGGCCCCTCTATTTATTTTTCAAGACAAGTTTTCTCTGTGTAGCCCTCACTTTGCTGGAACTCTCTCAATAGGCCAGGTTGGCTTTGAACTCACAGAGTTCTGCCTCCTCTGCCTCCATGCTGAGATCAAAGGCATGTGCCACCATGCCCTGCTCCTATCTTAATGTATAATGCATATTTGTTTTGTGTGAATTGCACATGATACGTGTTGAGAAGACTAGAGAAACCTTTTCAGAAAAGAGAATCATTACATTCTTGCTTGGAACTAACTAGCAGCTACCAGGGTCTTTATTTCTAGGAACTGTATGATGGCTGTCCTTGGTTGTCAACTTGACTGTACCTGGAATGAACTGAAACCCAAGTGCTGGGGACACCTTTGAGGTGAATTAAATCACTTTGAAGTGGGAAGACACACTTCTAATCTGAATCTTGAGAGAGAGAGAGAGAGAGAGAGAGAGAGAGAGAGAGAGAGAGAGAGAGAGAGAGAGTTTCTCTGAGTACCTTGGCTGTCCTGGAACTTGTTTGTAGACCAGACTGATCTCGAACTCATAGAGATCCACCTGCTTCTACCTGCAGAGTACTGCTGTTAAAGATGTGCATCACCACTGCCTAATTTGGATCTTTGAGATGGAATGACCCACCTTTAATCCAAGCCATACCTTCTTCTGACAGCCTACATAAATAAC
Organism: Phyllotis vaccarum; assembly: GCA_033318265.1. Taxonomy (NCBI): domain Eukaryota; kingdom Metazoa; phylum Chordata; class Mammalia; order Rodentia; family Cricetidae; genus Phyllotis; species Phyllotis vaccarum. The sequence continues at coordinate 17,229,220 of JARWLC010000004.1, read as the reverse complement.
ATGAAAGAGAAGGTTCTCTCTCTCTCTCTCTCTCTCTCTCTCTCTCTCTCTCTCTCTCTCTCTCTCTCTCTCTCTCTCTCTCTCTGCTTGTTTGCTCTCTCCTTACTCGCAAGTCTGTATTTTCACAGGCACACAGGCATTAGAGCCTATTTCTCTGGGATTCTGGTTTATACTGAAGATCATCTGAAACATCTGGTCTTATGACCTGAACAGCTACTGGATTCTTGGACCGTCCACTGTTGAGAGAGAGAGAGAGAGAGAGAGAGAGAGAGAGAGAGAGAGAGAGAGAGAGAGAGAGAGAGAGAGAGAGAGAGATTGATTCTATAACTTCTGTTCTTCTAGAGAACCCTGACTATAACAAATTGGGATACTGGGAATGGGAAGGAGAGCCAATGAAGTTGGACTTGACCTGATTTCTGTTGCTGCGATAGAACACCACAATCAAGGCAGCATATAGAAGAAAGAGCTTATTTTGGTTCATGGTTTGAGTGGGTTAGGAGTCTGAAACAGTAGGGCCTGCATGGCAGAAAGCAGCAGGCATGGTGTCAGGAGCTCTGGGAGGTCAGGGCGCATTTTCAAATTGCATAAAGGGAGCCTTAAGAGCAAACTCTCAAAGCCTGGCCCAGTGAACTTTCTCTAGTAAGTCTGCCTTATCTAAACCTCCCCAAACAGTGTTACCAACTGGAGACCAAGTGATCAAATGCACAAAACTATGTGGACACGGTCACATTCAAACTACCGCATCTGAGTGCCAATTGGGCCTGGATGAACTCTAGCGAACTGACTGTTGTAGTCGGCCATGCCGACCCAACGCCCTCTCCCTCATGATTTGCTCTAGCAACATGACTATCTGGTGACTCCTTTGGCTAACACGGAGCTATCTTCTTTACTCAGGTGACATGGAGGAGCCACCAATCGCCTCCTAAAGTCATCATGTAGCCCTGCAAACCCACAAACAGCATTCACACCGATGACCTCACTTGACCAGACAGCAGTTCTGTCAGGGAAAGATATCATTATTTCCAGGCCAAAGTATCAGGAGAATGTCATTCTTGCCATTATAGATAGTGCGGGAATGATGGCCATTCAGAAAGACTCATATTAATGGGGTCCATCCTGTCATAAGTACTGTCCAGCAGAGACGTGCAGGGGAGTGAATGATGGTCCTGTGCCTCCCTCAGCCTCCCCACCTCCCATCTTGATATTTATGAAAGCTCTTCCAGCCCTTTGTCTCCTCCGAAGGATGGCTGTGGCCTTTTGTTGATGGAGGAAAACTGAAGGTTTTTATTAGAAACAATGGCTGTTTGTTTTAGAAAACACTTTTGTTATCTCAAAGGTGCACCTGGGACTGTCCCTATAGAAGAGAGTCTCTGAGCGTGACCTAGGCTGGATCTGATCACCTGAGTTGGGGAGTATAGAGACCTCAGCCTTTTATGACTCGTGTCTACCCATCAGTAAATGTGGATTGATTGTCCCTTGTCATTGCTGGCCGTAGAGAAGTGTGCCTGCCTCTTCTCACTGTTTCTTATTTGTTTGTCCCATACTTGGTTATTTTTCTAATTTTTCAGAGGGAGCACACAGAAATAGGACACTGCAGGCTCAGGTCTGTCCTTCTACCACAGTGTGTGTGTCTGGGACCCGGAAGGTTGTCAAGTTTGGCAACAATTACCTTTCCTGAGTCTTGCCGGCTCATTGCTCTGCTGTCTTTCAGTGGGTTCCAAGGTGTCAGTAGAATCTTGCATCGTCAGGAGAAGATGAAGCGAGCTTGGAGATTAGGGGAAAATTATGGGCTTTTTGACTGAACATTTCTAGGATCAACAAGAAAAAAGACCGACTGTATTTAAATCAGTCATGTGAAGCAACAGATTAGATGTGGAAGCTGCGGTGGGAAGCCAGTCATCAGCCAGACATGAAGAAGACACGTCAATGGGAAACATGGTGCCACATTTCTCAGTAAAAGTATTCTTTTAATTTGTTGTAAAATTCTCTACAGAGCAAGCTCTTCCTTCCCTCCTTTGAGTTACTTCATTTTGCCCTGAGTTATTTGTCTAACGTGGCAGCTTGGACTTCTCTCTTTTGAACACAGTCCTGAGGTGGAACAGTGCTGCATTTGATCGCTCAGTGTGGGGCTTCCAACTGCCGGCATAGCCGTAACTTACAGAGCCGAAAGACTTATTTGTGTTGACAAAACATTAAGTATATTTTAGAAATAAATCAGGAACAAAGAGACACAGGGACCTACAAGGACCATATCAGAAAACTTGAGGCTTATGAATGTACCAGACACAAGGGACTGTTGTGATCCCTCATCGGGACACATAGAAGGAAAGGACACCAGTCTCATCAATGCCATTCTGTCACAGACTGTCTGGTGTATTCATCAGTCTACATAGGGTGACCTCAAATTTGCAATGTAGTTAAGAATGACCTCGAACTTCAAATTATCCTGACTCCAATTCCCGAGTGCTGGGATTATAAACATATACCATCACACAGAGTTTGTATGGTTTGGGGGTCAAATCCAGGGCTCTCCGCAGGGGACCAAGCATTCAACCAACTGAAGTACATTGCCAGGCACTACAAAGCTTTTGAAAATAAAAATGTTACTTGTGCTGACATGTCTTGAATTTATAATCATCATTTTTGAGTGATTTAATTAGTAAATTAACTTAACTGATTAATAAATAGATGTATTTTCCTCAAGTTTTGTTATTTTATTTTAGTTTGTGAAGATGTTTTTCCCGCCTGCGTGTTTGTACGCTCTGTGTGTGCCTGGTGCCTCAGGAGGTCAGAAGAAGGTGATGGAGGCCTGGAATAGAGTTACAAATAGTTGTGAGCCACCATGCAGATGCTGAAAACTGAAACCAGGTCCTCTGTGAGAGCAGCTAGAGCTCTTAACCACCAAGCCACCTTTCCAGCCTCCCATTTTCCTCAGCTTTAATGTCTAGGGACAATACAGATAAACAAAAATAATTGGAATTTCCAAAAATTGTGGCATATCACAAGGTTCCTGAAAACAAAGCATTTGAGAGCCAGTGGTAGAGAGATTGCATGTGAGCTGCTCCAGTTAGATTATAAAGCAGCAAGGAAAAAAAGGACCAACAGGAAAGGCTGTACAGCATCGGCTCCACTGTGTGAAGTTTCCAAATACCTTAGAACAAATTCAAGGGCAAAGGGTTTGTTCAGTTTAGGAGGTTTTACCTCATCCTGGCAGTAAAGACGCAGCAGTCTAGGGTGGAGAAAAGAGAATGTCTGTATTAGTGGTCTCAGCCCCACCCACCCTTGACATTCACACTCCTAGACTATAGGGTACTTTTGCCATCAGTCCAATCAAATTGGCATGATTAGCCAACACACATTTAAACATGTGTGAAATTGTTACTATGTGCCACGTGCAAAGGTAAGTATGATAGGGCTTTGAACACAAAGACAAGGGAAGCTGACACGTAGAGAACATGGACATAAAATATGACAAGGGCCACTGCAGGGACACTCTGGGACCAGGGAGCCCATGCTCATGTAGGTCTTAGCAGCAGGTATCCCCAAGTCTGAGGAGGCCTAAGAGACATTGGCAGGGCTGCCCAAAGCTAGTACCATTGGCTTGCTTGTTTGTTGTAACAATTTGGCTCTTGTCCTGGACTTTGGTGAGGTTGGAGGATGAAGGGCTGGCAGGCTAAGACCTCAGGCTATGACTTTACTGCCTCAAAGGACAGATAAAAAGGTAAAATGTTTAACAATAATTCCACCTCCTTATGAAATAGTAAAACTAAAGCTGGGACCATCACTATCCAATGCTTACCTAGTAGTCCCTGCACTAGGTAAAAAGTCGGATCACTCAGAGAATGGCAAAGCTTCTCTGGATCACCCCGAGAAGTCTGGTGCAATCCAGGCAGCTATCACCAGATGCTCACATGTCTGTATGAGTTCATACATGAGCTTTGGTGACTTCTGCCCTAGAGACCTGTGAGATGAATGCCACACTGGTTGGTAGAGTGCTTCCAGGGGCACTAAAGTGGTAGGGTCCTTCCTGCCTGCTGCTGGGGGATCCTGGGAATAGTCATGCTGAGAGAAGTACCCGGTGCCTTTGTGAATAATAAATCTCCCTTCCGAATGACGGCAGGAGCAGCACCTGGCAAGGGTGTTCTATGGACATCACCTCTGTATCTTCCCCTCTCCCTGGGTGCTGTGTCACCTCTCCCCATTCTTCACTGGGGCAGAGTTTTTTGAATCCTCAGAACATTTTCCCTTAGGTTCTTCTCTCTTCCCCTTTGTACTGTTTGAGAATTTCACACATGCATATATTATGTTTTGTTCAAATTCACTACCATTCCCTCCCTCCCCTTCTTCCTTATCTCCCCATTAACTTTTGTCTCCCAACTTCCTGTGCTTTCTCTTTCTCTTTTTAAAAAACTCACTGAGTCCATTTACTGCTTGCTCCTTGTCTGTGCGCAGGTGTAGTAGAAACTACTGGACAAGGGGAGCCTCCTAAGGGCTTTAGCTCTCCCATCTTCCAGCAGCCATCAGATCCAATAGCTCCTTTGCTAAGGGTGAAACTTCATGAGAACCTCTCTCATCCATGGGATGAGGTACAAATGTCCCATTTAGCGTTAAGTACTTACTTTCTGCACATGGACCAGTTATGGGTTCCACTTTGGGTTCTTGAAGCCCAGTGAAAGCTGGGAAATGTGTTTAAGAAAGCTCACATCTTTCCAAGTAGCAATGATATAGCTTCTGCTTGCATCATTTAAATTCTCTAAAAATATTTAAATATTTAATAAGCAAACACTTAATTACCAACAACTCTTTAATTGATAAATAATTAATAAATGAATAAAATAGCAAATAATTAAGTAAATAAATATAAAATATTTTTTAATTAAGCAAAAAAATTGTAAGTTAATTCACATATTACTTACCGAGATATGCTTTTCTGTGGAGATTCAATAAAAGCTTCAGAAGTTTTGGAGATATCAGAGGGAATCTATCCACAGTCTGTATGGGGAGTTAATAAAAGCTCCAGAAGTCCCAGAGCTCTAACCACAGTCAATCTATGAGAATCAGAGAGTGGTAATTCAAACCTTTAATCCCAGCATAGGGAGTATCCTGGGAGTGGTGACCTACACCCTTAATCCCAACTGAGTCGAGGTCACTTTAGATTATAGAAGGAATTCCAGGCTCCCAAGCAGGCAGTGGTGGGGCCACGCCTTAATTTACCAAAAGGGTATTTAAGACAGGATAGAAACACAGGAGGGGAAGCCAAGTCAAGGGAAGCGAGGCTGAGGAAGCTGGAAGACAGCTGGGTAAGATCTGACTGTGGTGTTTATTCTCTCTAATATCTCCAACTTGTTCAGAGATCTATCCCTGAGTCTCATTTATTTGTGCGACACTTTCCCTTCAAATGGATCCATTCAAGGACTTCCTGTCTTATACTGAGTGATGGTGCCCAGGCATAAAGATGATGTATTTCCCTGGGGTGACCACAGCTGACTCTGGGTCTCCTAAAACTGTCGGTATTTTTCTATTTCATGAACCAATCAATGGGGAGGTTCCTATGACCCAGTAACTCCAGAGAGAGTCAATTCTTGCATGAGGTGAACATACGGCTTTGTCATATGCTACTGTCCTTGACAGCCACAGAATATGAATGACCCACATGGCTTGGGATGCACAAGTATAGGCCTCTGCATAATGGGCCACAAACTGACAATGCTTCTAGCTTGGGCACCTCTGCGTCATCATTCTCTAGGACATTATTGGCATGACATGGTGGAACCAAATTGGTGTGATCCATGGATTTATACATAGGTTCCCAACTCTTCTGGCTCCACAAGGAAATGATCCTTGAAAGTTTTTAGCATAAAAAGTCTTCTATTGTTTTCTCATTTTCTAGTACTTTGGGTTCAGCTGGCACTAGGAAGTAAAAAGCCTTTAGATTTGGATTCTGTATCCTGTGCTTTTAGTTTTTCCAAGTTGTTAAATCTTCTGGAGATTATTTTAAAAAAACAAAAAACTATAAGCAATGGTAACATACTTCAAAGGAACTGTCAGAGCAGATATGGGTCTTTCTCGATACCATTTTATGGGGGCATGCAGACAGCCGTCGGCTAGGAAAACCCCTGTGCACAGGTGGGACTTGCCTGCCAGCCTACATCTAGTGTCTGGAAGCAGCTTCCTCTCCTCCTTACAGTCCACAGCTACAAAGAAAGGTCTTAGACATCTCTTGTGACATCAACTTAAGGAAGTCATGTTATATCTTAGAGTCTCTGAATAGCACAAAACAAGACTACCCAGTTTCCATGGGTGTTAGACCACCAAATTTGACTTATTTCTTAATAAACTTTACCACTGCCTGGCTTTATTTCAGTTCTTAGACTTTTGTGAAACTGTTCTCTGAGGCTATCTGGTAAGCACAAGAAGAGAGTTTCGTTACGTTGTATTTTATCTCACAAAAAAGTAGGAGAATACCAAAGCTCTCCTTACCACACACCCTAAGTTTTCATATGATTTAAGCCTTACTGGATCCAAACCAAGAAATAGGTGGACACTGTTTCAGAGAACTTTTGACAAGCCATTTCTTCGAGGGGCTCTAGGAAAGACCTTCGGAAGCCCTGTAGGACTGGTTTAGAGAGTCAATAAGGCTCAAGGGATTCCATCTCTTTACTCCTCAGACAACCACAGAATGGTGGAGGTTATTTTGACAATGGTTGTTAGGGCTGGAATGGAGGAGAGCCTCCCAGATGGCTGGAGAAGCATCTTCAATGCTTGCCTTCAGAGTTACCAAGTGTAGGAATGAACAGTAAACTTTTGAGTGTCCAAAACTTGGACACATACAATTTTCAACCAGAGTGTCCTGAGTGCATGGAAGATAACACCTGCTGCCTGAGGTGACCTGGCTCTCAGGTCATGTCAGTACCAGGAACAGATTGATCTTGTCCAAGGAGAGGCTGCCTAGAAAGGAACATCTGTGTTCTGTTCAGTCATTAATTAGGGCCAGAGAAGGCACTCTGCAACACTTGGTGGCCTATATGGAAGTTCCTGGAAAGAGAAACAGAAATCGCTTGCTGTTCTGAGCTGGGCTCATCTCCCAGCAGTTCAAAAGAAAGGACTATACTGTTGAGACTCCAAGCACAGGAGAGAATAAAATTGAGTTATTACCAAGATCCCAGTGATGATGATTATAGTAATTACAACACTCAGACATCTCTAACAATAATATATTTTATACCCGGTCCATCTCTAAAAAGGATTTGGGCCATCTGACATTAAAAAAATACAAAAGACAAACCATCAGATTTATGAAAGACTTTAGCAAAAGAAGAGGAAACAATAGAAGAAGCCTTGTACCAGTAAAATAAAGAGACAAATATTGCAAATGTGAGCAAAACCTGAGGCTCCTGGCAGACAAGGCAAAGAAAAAAACAGAAACAAATGGCCAGGTTTTCAGTGTTGAGTAAGAAAAATGTATGCCAGGTTAATGAGATGACATTCACTATAGGAGCAGCATAACTCAAGGATAAAAGTATTATTAAAAAATTAGAAATATAGTATTTGTGTGCATGCGTGTGTACATACATACATACATGAGTGTGTGTGTGTGTGTGTGTGTGTGTGTGTGTGTGTGTGTGTACCAGGACCTTGTGGCTATTTTGTTTATTTGCCTCCCAGCCCCACCCCAGACAAGATTTTTTGGTGTCGTCCTGAGTCCTAGAACGAGCTCTGTAGACCAGGCTGGCCTTGAATTTACAGAGATCCACCTGCCTCTGCCCCCCAAATGCTGGGATTACAGGTGTGCTCCACCAGTGGTCTGATTATTTTCTTTAGTGTGTATGAGTGTCCTGTCCACATGTATGTCTTTACATTACTTGTGTGCCTCGTATCCATGGAAGCAAGAAGTAGGGGTCAGATACCCTGGAACTGGAGTTACAGGGGCCTGTTAGCCATCATGTAAATGTGGGGAATCCAGCTCAGGTCCACTAAGCCATCTCTTTAGCTTCCCATTCTTAGATTTTTTTATATTTTGGGGGAGAAATGGGACCTTGAGAATTGAACTCAAGGCTTTATGCTGCCAGACAGGTGCTGTACCATTGAACTACACTGCCAGCCCATTATTTATTACTTATTGTTTGTTTCTTTGTCTGAGCATGGGTCTTGCTATGTAGCTCAGGTTGGCTTTCAACTTTCTATGTAGCTCCATCTGCCCTCACGTATGTGATCCTCCTGCCTCAGCCTACCAAGTGTTTAGCATTAAAAAAAAAGAAGAAGAAGATATAGTGGGAAAAGATTTAGCGGACTAAGGGTGAGGCTCAGCAGCTAAGAGCACTTGGTTTGAGTTTTGGTTCCCAGCGCCCGTATAGCAGCTAATAACCCTCAGCAACTCCAGTTCCCCTCCCTGTCACCATGGATACCAGGTGCACATGTGAAGACTTACATGCAGACAGAAGACTTGTATACACTCACTTCATTCACACGTACAGGGGAAAAACTCATCTACACAAATTAAAATAAATAAATCTTAAACCTTTTGGGAAAAGATTAAGTTCTAATAATATTGATATGAGTTGGCACTGGTTTTGATACCGTTTCAGTGGCTGTATCACACTCCACTGTACTCCTGAGTGACTCAAGGGTTGTACAACTGACTTCACAATTGTTCAGATGCTGGATTTTTCCATTTGAGGTAATCTAGCTTTCTTGCCTGTGTTGGCCTTGAATTTCTAATCCTGTTTCAGCCTCGGGAGAGTTGAATTTACAGGCTTGTGTCACACCCTGGCCTTAGAGGATGGCTTTTGACTTGATTTACTGTTGCCCATTTAACAGTGGCACGAGGACTTTTAAAAAGCTTCTTTGATGGTAATATTTTTTCTTGTTGTTTTGTTTCTAACCTTACCAAGTGCTTTCTCAATTCACCTTCAGACTCACATAGTAAATCCTTCAATAGAGTTTGCTCATGAGGACCCCTTAGAAATGTGCACAATCCTGAATATTCAGATTGACATTTGGAAGTGTCAGCCCCTCATCAGAAGAATGCAGGGCTGTACAGTGATCCATTTGTGTCATGCAGAACGTGGTTAAATCCCTGGCCTTTGGAGCAAGGCAGAGGTGACGGAGTTCCCCTTCTGGTGGCTTTCTCTATGACCTTTGGAGAGGATAGTTAGCCTGCGTTTCAGGCTATCTACATCAACTTTCTCAGATTTTTCTCAGCATCATGGGAGACAACATATACGAAACCTAGTGAGTAACAAGTGTGTCTGTTGTGGGATTATTACAACACTCAGGCAATCGTGGATTTGACCTGAGGCTACTGTAGTAGGAAGCGTGATTCAGCATGTATAAGAGGGAATTTATTTTTATTCGAGAAAAAAAAAAAGTGATATGTGATAGCTTATGCATGTCCCTTCTGGCCTCTGACTTCTCCACAGCAGTTACATTGTTAGTGAGGGCTGTAAAGGTCGGCTGGAATGAGGTACTGGCCCCATGTAACCCTTAGGAAAAAGTAAAGCGATCTACTTCTTCACCAGAGTTGAGGAAGAAGCAGAAAGGCCAACCCCAGTCAGCACAGGCAGCCTGTCTGCCTAAGCAGCCCCCCCAGTGATGAACACAGAGCCTGTCAACTTGCCCATTTCGTATCAAAAGCAGCGCCTGGAGGGGACTGACTGCTTTTCATAGAGCCTGAGTTTTGCCTGCAACTTCACTCCTTGGATAGGGTTCTGTCTTTGGAGCCAAACACAATCAGTCCACTGTGGAGGCAGGCAGATTTGCTCTTGAATCCCGACTTTATTAAATCCCCCTCCAGAGCGGGGGCAAGCCACAAACTTTCCTGAGACTGGAAAATGGGAATCACCATGGCTCTCACAACATAGGGCTGTTTCTCTTTTTTATGAGATTATTTTTATTTTATGTGTATGGGGGTTTTGCCTGCATATATGTCTGTGTGCCTCATGTGTTTGGTGTCCATAGAGGCCAGAAAAGGGTGTCGGATCTCTTGGAACTAGAGTTATAGATGGCTATTCGATGCTGTGTGACTGTTAAGAATTGAATCTCAGTCCTCTGGGAGAGTAGACCATGTTTTATTTTTTAATATAATTTATAATTTGTTCTTTGAGAATTTTATACATGTGTATGATGAATTTTGACCGTATCTTTCCCCTCAACCTCTCCCACTGTGCTGTGATGTAATATATTCGGTGATTTTTCTCTCCTGAGTAGAAAGAACTCATCTTAAATGGTCTGTGTACTTTGTCACAGCTCTCCAGAACCCAGAAAGGCTCCAAGAAACCTAAAGAGAAGACTATTTTTTTCTCATCTTGAGACTCACTGAAATAGTCAGTAGGGAACCCACAGCTTCTTGACATCTCCACAGAAGCAGCATCTGCTGTCTGATCACAGCAGGACAAGGCAGTGACCGTCAGCATGGTCCCATAGCATCAGTGTTCCATAAGAACCTACCAGAAATGGACACATGAAGCCCCACCCACTCTGGCAATGTGCCACTTAATGGCAAGGGCTATTCTTCCATGGGCCAAGGGGGGTGGGGTGAAGTCACCACTCTGGTATAGCCCTGCTTTTTCCTGATCTGCTTTTGGACACCGATGACAGCAGCCTCCGAATCTGAGGCCCACCCTGTGTTCTGGACTAGTGCCCTCCCCCGGGCTCCATCCATTCCCCAACACCCATCCAATGCGTTGGTGGCTGGCTTTGGAAAGCCTACCTCTGCCAGTACTGTCCCTCCCTCGCTCTGTGCAGAGGTGGCTGGATGACTGTGCTTGCTTGTTAGGGCAGCTAAGGTCTGGCTTCCTTTCTTTCTGAGACTTGGACTTCGTGCTGTCCACTTTGGATTAAGGAATGTTCCAGCTCCTTTCCAATGCCTACTGAATACCAGTTGTCTTAGATTGTTTTGATGGCCTCGCTAGGAAGGGTTGAATGTGAAATCGTAGCACAGTGTGAAGTCATGTACTAGATCCTGCCTTAGTTATTTTTCATTTCTCCACTGTTGGCTCAATCCCCAAACAACAGTAACAGAGACTATGTTAAATCCCAAGCACTGTGCAAAATGAATAAGCTACAGTCCGTATCCCTGAGGATCATGCAGTGGGGAGAGTGATCCAGTTGTTGGGGAACCTACTGTGTTCTATGCATTAGTCTTAACATTATAAGAAAGATACTGTGGCCCCCACTTTATAGCTGGAAAAGCAGAATTGAAACCCAGGTCCACACTGTCAGTGGCAGAACGAGGGTCTGTCTGGGTTTCTCTTTCTCCACGTCCAGGACATTTCTACTACACTGAATTTGTTTAGAGTGTGTTTCCCCACCTAGTCTTCCCACCATCTCACCAAGGTGCCAGTAACAGTTTTTACAGTAAAAGAAACGGATGGAGAGATGGCTCTGCCCTTAAAGGCTCACAATCAACAAGTTAAAGGAGCTATTCCGTCACATATTTAATTTTGTGTGTGAGGGGCATATGTGTGTTCTCATGGGGAGGGTTCACACGGGTATGTGTGTCCATGCACATATGTGAGCAGGAATGTGGATGCCAGACAACAGCTTTGGACCTTGGATGTCATCCTCCTGAGTACATCCACCTTTTTCTGAGACATCTCTCCCTAGGACCTGGGTCTAGCTAGGCTAGCTGGACAGTGACCCCCAGGGGTCTACCTATCTCTGCCTCCTCAGGACTAGGATTACAAGTGAGTTTCACCATACCCATCTTTTTTCTTTTCTTTAATTTTGTTTATTTTGCTTACCTAATTATTTTTATTTGTGTATCACTAACCCTAAGGAAGCTGGAAGAAGGTAGTAGGTCCTCTGGCACTGGAGTTACAGATGGTTCTGAGCTGCCTGGCCTGGGTACTTGGACCTGAACTCATGTCTGGAAGAGCAGCCAGAGCTTTAAAATCCCGAGCCATCTCCCCAGCTTCACCTCCACAGCTTTTGTGCAGACAATAAGAGCCACATTTATTTTTAGTTGTTAATTGTTTAAATTTAAAAGAACCATACAAATAAGAGGAAATCAAATAAATATCCAAGTGTTTGATATTGTGATTCTAAAATAATAAAAAGTATTTTCTCACTAACCTCAACTTAGTTTCTTTTTTCTATTCTTTTTACTTTAATTAAAACATAATTACGTCACTTCCCCCTTCCCTTTCTCCTCTCTGCCCCTTCCTTTGGCTCCTCCCTTAGTCCTGCCAAGTTCACGGTCTCTTTTTCTTAATTATTATTACATATATATGCATGGCCATATACATGTAATCGGCTGAGTCCCTTACTGTTGCTTATAGACGTATGATTTCAAGGCTGATCGCTTGACATTAGATGACCAGTCAGGGGCCTCATCTCTAGGGAAGGCTGTTTCTTCCTAAGCAGCTGTCCTTAGTGGTCTATGGCGTTTTGTCTGTGAGCAGGGGCCCTGTGAGAATCCACCCTTCCGTGTTCTAATGGTGGGGTTTGCATCTTGTTTTTAGGCATTAGTATCCCTGACGTGTTGCTGTGGGTGTAGTTACCCATCTTTTGTAGGAAACACACTCTCACAGCAGATTTCCCACCCTCTGGTTCTTACAGTCCTTCCAATCCATCTTCCACTACGTTCCCCAAGCCTCGGGTGCAGGAGTGTGTTGCTGATACTCCACACGCAGATGTTCTGTATTTTGGTCAGTTGTGATTTTTCTGTGATGATCTCTGCCTGCTACAAAGAGAGCCTTCCTTGCGATGGATGATTTCCCTCCAGTTGTCCAATCAGACAGCTGTTGGCTAGTGACAAGACATGAGGGCCATACCGCACCTTTAGAGATGTTTTACCATCTTGTCACTTCACCACTTTGTAGGACCACTGATCGCGTGGCTTCCGTGGCCGCTTGCTACCTTCTGGCATTATGAAAGCTCAGGGAGGAGGCTTTCTGGTCAGACCTGGCTCAAACCTTCCGAGTCCTCTGCCCAAAGTAAATGGAGTTTTCCGGAGCAGAGACTCTGGGAGGCCACTGAGGGCGACTGTAGTCGTCTATGTACTGCTCTGGAGGCCTCTTGGCTGATCTGACCAACAACTTCAAAAGAGATTTCTCATTCCTAATGATTTTGTTAGATGGTCTATGACTCTTGGGGGGGGGGGTCACCCCAAGTGACATAACTTCACAAACTTATATATACAATGTGTGATTTTAGTTAACTATAAAATAATGTTTCCTGGAGGCTTTTTCAAATGTCTTCAATGTTATGTATCCCTCCTTCCTATTTCTCCTTTGCCGCCCTCCCCACTTTTCATTTCTTCCTTTGTATCACTGCATTCTTCTATTCTCTTCTCTAAACAATGCCCCACCAAACACCTACGACAGTCCTTTTACACATTGCTGGATTTTCAGTTAGTCCAGGTTATACACTCACATCTGAAGATTTGGAGCCAGGAGCCTCAGACATGAGCACACAGCGTTTGTCTTTTGGGGTCTGGTTACCTCCCTCAATACACTTGCAATTTAATGATTTCACCTTTCTTTATAGCTGAATAAACAGCATTCCACAATGTGCGGGGCCACGGTTTTATTATTCATCATCAGCTGAACGATATTTAGGTTGTTTTTGTTTTCTCGCTGTTGTGAGTAGAGCATCAATCATGGCTGAGCAAGTGTCTGTGGAGCAGGATGTCAAGCCCTTTGGCATATGCCTAGGAGTGGTGTAGCTGGCTTATCTGGTAGGCTTACTTTTAGCTTTTTTGAGAATTCTCCACACAAATTTCCAGAGCAGCTATATCACTTTGCAGTTCTTTTAACAGTGGATGAGGATTCCCCTTCCCCCACAGACTCTCCAGCACTGATTCTTAGCGGTTTTGTGGATCTTAGCGGTTTTGTCTGTACATTCAACTTTCCATATAGGAAGTAAACCTAGTGCCCTTCAATAGAGAATAGAATGAGTAACTATGCATACCTGCATCGTTGTGGGAGAATAGTATAAATTCAAACCCAAGGCTGTAGGAGAATCTGTACAGAATAATAATCTGTATTATTATTACCATGGTTATGAAGTGGTGGCTTTTTATTCCAACATTCTTGCAGCATTTCCTGTTGGCATCATTTTCCTCTTAAAAATATTTATTTTATTTCTAGCTGTGTGTGTCTGTGTGTGTGTGTGTCTGCGTGTCTGTGTGTGTGTATCTGTGTGTGTGTCTGTATGTATGTGTCTGTGTGTGTGTCTGTGTGTGTGTCTGTGTGTATGTGTGTGTCTGTGTGTATGTATCTGCGTGTGTGTGTGTCTGTGTATGTATGTGTGTATGTATGTGTGTGTCTGTGTGTGTGTATGTGTGTGTATCTGTGTGTGTGTCTGTGTGTGTATCTGTGTGTGTGTTTGCGTGTCTGTGTGTGTGTCTGTGTGTATGTGTCTGTGTGTGTGTATGTGCGTGTCTGTGTGTGTGAAGGACACTAAGTTTACTTCCAAATTTTTGCTATGAACACTTTACTTTTGGTTTTGTTATTGTTTTCTTTTGTCATTTGTGTGGGTTTTTGAGACAGGGTTCTCTACATAGCCTCGAGTATCCTGGAACTCACTCTGTAGATCAGGCTGGACTTAAACTCAGAGATCCACCTGCCTCTGCCTCTCAAGTGCTGGGATTAAAGGGGTGCGCCACCACACCTGGTTTATGACTATTCTGTATTGCCCTGTGTGAACACATTGGCGTGTTTCACTAGAACTGGGATCTGGTGCATGGGACCTGAGTGTCTTATGAGAAACTGAAGGCTGCAGTGCCAGCTCACGGCCTTAGCAGTGCTGGAGGAGTTTCCACGGCCCTGCTTTCCCATCCACACCTGAGGCTGTCACACTTCCTACTTCTGTAGTTTTAATTCTCTTTGCTCCTCTTCATCAATCTTTTATCCCTGCCAGACTGTAATACTCTCTGGGCCTTGAAGGCATGCCTTACTTGATTCTCTTCTCCCTCAAGACTTTATCGAGTGGGTATCCCTGTCAGGAACACTCCTAAATGTCAGGTAAACAAGCATGGGAGGGTGGGAGTTCTACCATAAAGGAGTTTATAGTTTACTGAGGAGACAGGCTTGCTGATAGTTGTACAACATAACTGTTATGGAACTGTACACATCACATTGTGAAAGAAATCAGAAGAAAGGGGGGGTCCACCTCACTGGGGAGAGTAGGGAAGATCTCAAAGAAGATGGCCTTATAGGCTGCTTCCACCCTCATGGTTTCTTTTTCCTCTCCCTTTTTTAAAAAAACAGATTTATTTATCATTTTGTTTTGGGGTATATGCGTGTGTGCCTGAGAAAATGTCTGTGAACCACATGTGTGCAAATGCCCTTGGAGTCTAGAAGAGGGCGTTGGAGTTACAGACAAGTGTGAGCTGCTTATCATGGGTGCTGGAAACTGGACCCAAGTCCCCTGCAAGAGTAGCCACGGATCTTAACTGCCGACCCCTCTCCAGCGCCATCCCTGTGGTTTTCTGTGACTGTTATGTTCTCCTATTCATACTCAGCTCAAGATCCAGCTGCCCACATCACACCCATCACACCAAGAGAACTCTGGGTACCTTTTCCACCCTGGATCACACCGTCCGTCTCACAGCAAGTATTCATATGTTGCATCTTATCTCCTTTGCTAAACTATAGCTCGTTTGTGGAAAGTGGTACTCTTTCCTGTCTTCCTTGTTCCCAAACTGCCTAGAATGCTGTTGGCATGGTGTAAACATTTGTAGAACAAAAGATTAGTGTGGATTGAAACAGAGAAAGTCCGGAGAGGTGACTCAACAGTTAAGAGTATGTACAACTTTGGCAGAAGACCCAGGCTCAGTTCTCAGCGCCCATATCAAGTGGCTCACAACTCCAAAGGGCTGTGACACATCTCTGAGGGAACCACCAGAAGGATTGGAGTTGGCACAGGCCACCCCAAGACCAGGTTCTCGGAACAAAGGAAATTTATTTGCCCCAGAGGGACATAGGGAAGGGAATAAGAGACAAAGACAGGAGATGAGGGCCTGGAGAAAGGGAATTTGTGTGTCCCAGAGGAACAAAGGACTGCTTCTGAATAAAGGGGACAGACATGGCCCATAGGCAAAAGGGAACTATGAAGAGCCCCCCACCCCACCATGTCCAAACCTATACCCATAACTTAAAAAACAAGGCCAAGGTAGCTGCGGTTTTGCCTCTCAGTCTCTCACATGCCTGAATCTTCAAAACTGTTCATTCATTGATCAGTTGGAAGGATTACTGTTCACTGTGACCAGCGTGAACAAAACACAAAGCAAAACAGGTTCCCAGGGTCCTCTTTTCTGGCTCCTTGGTCTAATGATCATTTCATCCAGTATTTGAAATCTGATCAATCTGTGGGCCTTGCTCTGGTATTCTGCTTTGTGTTTCAATCATGCCAAGATCCAAAGCTCCAGCCTTGTTTTTCCATAACAACTGTAGCCATCAGCCCAAGAGCAAGTACTGCCTGTGGGTTTGCTTGAGCATCGAGGTAGAAACCAATTTTGGAGATGGGGGCAGCTGATTTATTTCCTGTAGACTCTTCCTCTTTCTAGCAGTGAAGGACAATTCAGTGGTATCTGCATTGACTTTGGCTTTGGGCTTTGTCACACACAGTAAATTTGTAAAATTGCATTGTGAGCTGGGGCTGAAATGACTTAAAATGAAGCTTATAGCCAGGTGGTGGTGGCACACACCTTTAATCTCAGCACTTGGGGGTCAGAAGCAGGCAGATTTTTGAGGTCAAGGCTAGCCTGGTCTACAGAGTGAGTTCCAGGACAGCCAGCACTACACAGAGAAACGCTGTTTCCAAAACAAAACAAAACCCTAAAAACCAACCAAACAAGAAATTTATGCTTACAGAAGTGGCTTCACTGTTCTTGGACTTTGGGGACATTGTTGAAAGGTCAGATCCCAAAGAGAGTTGGCAGAGACTCTTCATTCTACTCAGGGTTGGCCACTGAGTGGCTATCCTATGTCACAACATTTAAACTCAGCTCCCAGCCCATATGGGAGCAGGGAGGCAGATTCTGCCCCAGGGTTTTGTGAGATGTATTTGCCCCCTCTTAGCTCTAAGTCCTCACAGAGTTGGGCTGCATTCACAGAGCTTTGTGTACAGATCTGCCTAATGTCATCAGCTACACGGACAAGATCAGAAAACTATGGAAATGGCAATGGACATGTCTCCAGATTGGCTTGTCCATGTCCTGTATAATTCTCCCCATCTCTCCAGGTTCGAGGTTAGCATGGGACAGACACAAAGGCATATCAGAGTCTGTGTTGTCCCCTGAGTCACCAGGCCACCTGGACACAGGTATGCAAGCCGAGTTTGGAATCAGTTTCTATTGGCAAGGGGACATGCAAAGCCCCTCAGAGTGATGCTTCTTCCCTGAGGAGAAGCAGAGGCCAGGATTTGCCTTCCTGCAAGGATGCTTTGACCTCCTTCAGGAGGACATTTCATTTGCATCCAGTTTGGGCATCAGGAAGAAAAGGTCCCCATGAATACATTTCCATAACAACCATAGTGTTTCTTACTTCCTTTCCAGAGCACACAAACTCCTTCACAACTCTGGACTTAGTTTCCAGGAGAAGCCAGAGGGAACAAGAAGGAGATGGCCTTTGTCTCTCAGGATGAGGACAGTGTTGAAGGTGAGGCAGACACTTCCCTTCCCTCAGCCACTGGATTGAGAGGGAGAGAGTGAAGTTGCTCAGGACACTGTGGACTGCCAAGGTTGAGGGTCCCTTCAGCTTCTGCAGGCTCTGGGACTCAGTGGGGACAGGCTGGTGCTGGGTAGGAGCAGAATTGTGGCTGGAGCAGGGCTGAGGAAGCCGCCTCCCCTAACAGTTCCTGTGAGATCTGTGCTCGCTCCACTCTGCTCTCCTGCTGCTGTGAAGAAAGAGACCCCAGACCCCAGGCCCCAGACCCTGTCAGTCTTCCCTTGCTCCATCTAACCCTCTGGGTGTCCTTCAGCCTCAGGTGTCTATAGTGTCTCTTTCTCACCAACCTGGGATTAGATGAGTCACTGAGATTGACCAATCCTCTTCCCAGGCTTGTAAAAGTTTTGCTTTCCAATCTCTTGTATGCAGCCAAAGAAAATAACTTTTTGAAACCCCTGTTTTTGTAACCTGTGTGATCACAACTAAGGCAAGCTTAAGTTAAGATAATGTGTCTAATGTGACCTCAGTCAGACTGGGCTGTGTCAGAATTTCAGCATGAACTAATGACAGTGGAATCCTTCCTGTATTCACCTGGGCACCGATACTTCCGAACTCTCAACGTATCAGTCAGAGTTCCAGAACCTCTGACCTGGAAGGGAGTCTTTTGTGTATGTGACTGTTTCTCAGACTTGCTGTTCATGAGAATGTCTTTAAAACTGAGCCAGCCTCGGCCACAGCCAAAAGATTTGGGGTTACTTCTTTGTAATCCAACTGCTGGAGAGTATTGTGAGGGTGGAGATAGGGCTTGGTGTGCTCCGTGTGGCTCTGTTTTCTCTTCACAGCTTCTGCTTTCATGTCATGTCTCATGAATAAAACATCTTCACATGACATTTTGTTCTTTTCCAGGTGCAATAATCTTCCTCCTCCATATAACTACTATCTTCTTTTTATCCTCCCAGATGAAAGAAATTTCCATTCTTTTGTTATTTCGTTTTTCTGTACCTGTCGGGCTAGAGGATGGAGAGGCAAGGGCAGAAAGAAGAAATGGGGGGGCAGGCAGAATCAGAGTGGTCTCAGAATTCACCTTTCAGAAAAATACCAACTTGGGCCAACTAGAAAAAGCCTGTCTTGGGTAAGTTGAATTCAACACTTGGGTTCTGTAGAGCAAGGTGAGTCTTGTGGAAGTCACGCACAAGAACCTTGGGGCTCAGTGTGCACAGAGTTGAGCCAGTGACATGCCCATTCTGAAATGTGGATGGGACCCATGCTCTTGAATCAGGTCAGGCCATCTCCAGTCATGACTTTTGGCCCTAAAGTGGCTGCTTGGCAGAAGCTGGCTGTTCCCAGAGCTGAATTAGCCCTGTACCAACTTGGCTTATGAAATGTTTACCAGTGGTTTACCAGAGTGTGGCAAAAGGCACATCAGGCCCAAAGGGCTTTTAAAACTCTATTTGCTAAATTTCTGTTTTTATAATAACAAGTAAGAAAATGAAGTTTCCAAGAGTCTCAACTCCTGATCAGAGGCTCCAGCTAGAGAATCGTGCCGGCGTTTATAAAGCAGTCTATCATAGTGTCAAATAAAGTAAGATAAAGATGAATCCTTTACTCTTTACCTCCAAACACCCACCTCTGTAGCTTTGGATGCAATATCTGGATTTAGAATCTTCAAACTCAAATATAATGCATGTCTGCAATAGCAGCCTTTGGGAAGAAGAGCAGAGGATCTAGAGTTTTAGCTTATCCAGGCTATTATGAGACCCCTTCTTAAAACGACCCAGAAAATAAAAAATACTGCTTAGAGTTCCAGTACCCTCCCGGGAGGCTTCTCAGTAGAAATATCCTTAGCCTCGGGCTGTAGCTCCTTCCGGGGCCCTTTCACCAGACCCTCATCTTCGTCACTGCACTTGGACCCAACACCACATGCCAAGCTGCCCCGCCATGAGGGTGTTCTGTTTATATAGCCCCAGGACCCAGGCCAGGCTGTCCACTGCCCACTCATCTGCTTACACTACAGCCCTTCCAATCCCAACCCCAGCAAAAGCATCTACCCTGACCACCTAAGAACACTGGAATTGAAATCACGAAAGGAAGAAAGAAGTGAAGGGAGGCGTGAGAGAGGAAAAGCAGATGGACGTGAGGCAGGAGGAGGGTGGGGATTCTGATTGGCTCTCATTCCGAAGAACGGACGACAGTTTGAGTTAATCTCAACTCCACATCGGAACATACTTTTTTGCATCTGAAAATGGTAAAGAATAAAAAGACTCTCAGACCTGGGCCTGCCCTCAGGCATTAAGTGTTCTTTTCCTGAGATAGAGTTTTGTAAAGACAAATCTGTGCCTTCACACTACACCTTCTAGAGACTTAGAAAACCAAGGGAAGGCTACTGGAAAGGAGGTGTGGTGGAAAACGCCTGTAATTCCAGCACTCGAAAGGCTGAGACAGATCCGAAATTCTAAAGTAGCCTGGGCTACATAGCCAGTTGCAGGCTAGCTTAGACTACTGGCTACCTTTTTTTAAAATTATGGGATTTTTGAGATTATAATATAATTATATTTTTCTCCCTTCTATTTCCTCTCTCCAAATCTTCCCACATTCCCCTCCCACATACCCCTCCCACATACCCCTCCCACATACCCCTCCCAATACCCCTCCCAATACCCCTCCCAATACCCCTCCCAATACCCCTCCCACATACCCCTCCCAATACCCCTCCCACATACCCCTCCCAATACCCCTCCCAATACCCCTCCCACATACCCCTCCCAATACCCCTCCCAATACCCCTCCCAATACCCCTCCCACATACCCCTCCCAATACCCCTCCCACATACCCCTCCCAATACCCCTCCCAATACCCCTCCCAATACCCCTCCCAATACCCCTCCCACATACCCCTCCCAATACCCCTCCCAATACCCCTCCCAATACCCCTCCCAATACCCCTCCCACATACCCCTCCCAATACCCCTCCCACATACCCCTCCCACATACCCCTCCCACATACCCCTCCCAATACCCCTCCCAATACCCCTCCCAATACCCCTCCCAATACCCCTCCCACATACCCCTCCCAATACCCCTCCCACATACCCCTCCCAATACCCCTCCCAATACCCCTCCCACATACCCCTCCCAATACCCCTCCCAATACCCCTCCCAATACCCCTCCCACATACCCCTCCCACATACCCCTCCCAATACCCCTCCCACATACCCCTCCCACATACCCCTCCCAATACCCCTCCCACATACCCCTCCCACATACCCCTCCCAATACCCCTCCCACATACCCCTCCCACATACCCCTCCCACATACCCCTCCCAATACCCCTCCCAATACCCCTCCCACATACCCCTCCCACATACCCCTCCCAATACCCCTCCCACATACCCCTCCCACATACCCCTCCCAATACCCCTCCCAATACCCCTCCCACATACCCCTCCCACATACCCCTCCCACATACCCCTCCCACATACCCCTCCCACATACCCCTCCCACATACCCCTCCCACATACCCCTCCCACATACCCCTCCCACATACCCCTCCCAATACTCCTCCCACATACCCCTCCCACACACCCCTCCCATATACCCCTCCCACATACCCCTCCCACATACCCCTCCCACATACCCCTCCCAATACCCCTCCCACATACCCCTCCCACATACCCCTCCCACATACCCCTCCCCACATGCCCCTCCCAATACCCCTCCCACATACCCCTCCCACATACCCCTCCCACATACCCCTCCCAATACTCCTCCCACATACCCCTCCCACATACCCCTCCCAATACTCCTCCCACATACCCCTCCCACACACCCCTCCCATATACCCCTCCCACATACCCCTCCCACATACCCCTCCCACATACCCCTCCCACATACCCCTCCCACATAACTCTCACTCTCTAATTCATGGCTTTTTTTTTTGGCTGTATAACATTACTTGTGTATGTGTGTTTTCAGAAATGACCATTTGGTGTTAGATAACCATCTGGGGAGACTGTTTCTCCCATCCTCGGTGTTCCTTAGTTGCCTGTAGTTCTTCTCGTAGGGCTGAGGCCTGGGGCACTTCCTCTGATGTCATCCTTGTTAGCTCATGTTTAGACAGTCATATTGGTGGACTTCCTATGAAATATGATCTCACGCCACACTGTCTCATCATCTGGCTTTTACCATCTTTCTGGACCCTTTTCCACACTGTCCCCTGAGCCTTAGGCACAGATATTATGCTGTAGATGCATCCGTTGGGGGTGGACTTCACAATTCTGCATTTTGATTGGTTGTAGTTTTCTATAATAGTCTCTATTGTAAACAAGTTCTCTTGATGGGACAACTACACTTATCTGTGGGTATCAGGACAAAGGTTGAGAATGTAGTTGGAGACTGTTGGTTTAGGAAAGTGGGGGTTGGAGGCTCTCCAAGATCTGTGATTCTCTAGCCCTGGGCAGTTGTCTAGGGGTCAGCTCCAGGCATGGTTTCCATTCCCTTGTGTTGAACATCTTCCTTATGTTTTATTTTTTTGTTTGTTTTTTTTTGTTTTGTTTTTTTAAGGTGTAGTCTCAGGTTCTCAAAATGAAGTATGGTGGATATAAAAAGACTGGTCAGAGGTGAGGGAAAGACGGAATCACGGAGATGCCCAATCCTGAGAGGTTCCAAGGACATGGTGTTAGCTCCACTCCAGCCTGTCTCAGTAGAGGCAGCAGTGGACGCTGGGTGTCTTTCCACTGTCAACTGTGAAACACACACACCCCTTAAAAGTGTCCATCAGTCATAATTCTCTCCTCTTGCTTTTCTTGCTTTCTTGTCTGTCTGTCTGTGCCTGTCTGCCTGTCTGCCTCTCATGTCCTCACTCCAAAATGGGGCCTTTCATTCTTTCATTCGCCCCTCCCCCTTCCCAGTAAACTTTTTGCATTAACTTTGCTGCCTGTGGTGAGACCTCTTAGTGGCGCATCTCCATCTCCGCAGGGCCCACCTAAGGTACCCACTTTGCCATTTTGTATCCTTTGTCATGGCAAGAACAGAGGAGACTTCATCTCAAAGGCAGGGGATCTATGAGGAGTTTTCAACAGCCCCCGGGAGACATCTGAGTGGAGATGTCCTGGAAGGAAGTAGGGATGCAATTCTAGCTGTGGAGATGTCCTGGAAGGAAGTAGGGATGCAATTCTAGCTGGGCGTGGTGGTCACTAAGGAGCTGAGACAGAGTATTGATGCAAGTTTGAGGTCAGTCTGGGCTATGTAGTGAATTCCAGGTCAGCCTTGACCACACAGAGAGACCTTGTCTCAAAAAGCCAAGCCAAGCCAAAACAAACCCCAAACAAAGGACATACAACTTCAGGGAAGCAAGACAGGCAGTCAGACATGACATCCTGAGTTCAGAGAAAGCAATCCAGGCTGTGGAGCTTAGAATAAGGCAAACTAAATAGGGAATAGACATAGTTCCACCTAACATGAGAAAGAAAAACCAAGAGTCATACAGAGGTATAGAGCCAAGCCAGGGAAGCCAACGTTCTGGGTTAGAGAAAGTGAATAGTCATGGTGCTTAAAGAAGGGTGGAGGGGGGTCTGGGGGCCAAGTGGGTAAGGTCACTAGCTGTGAGCTTGAACAGGACCTACGTTCAGCTCTTTAAGAGTGATTACTGTATGAGAATGAGCACCTGAGTTGGAATCTTCAGGACCCACGGGGGGGGGGGGGGGGGGGGCTGCTTGTGTGTGTCTGTCACTACATCCGAAAAAGGGGATAGTGTGGAGATAGGTGCGTAAAAGTGAAAAGAGACATGGATATAGCAAATATGAGCAGCTTACTCATTAATTGATCAGTTAGCCAGCTGACTCTCTCTCTGTGTGTGTGTGTGTGTGTGTGTGTGTGTGTGTGTGTGTGTGTGTGTGTGTGATTTAAGATGTCAATGTGCCAGGCAAGAGCTTTGATTGAGCCACAAATAAGTTTTCAATTATTATTTGAAGATTTTCTTCAGGGCTGGAAAGATGGCTTCGCGGGGTAAAGCATTTTCTATCGAACTTGATGACCTGACTTCAACTCACAACTCATAGGACGGAAGGAATGAACTGACCCCACAAGTTGCCCCCTGATTTCCACATGTGCACCCCCACACAAGAAGTATGTAAATTAAAAATATGTAAGTAAAATTTTGTTCAGAGAGGACAAAATAACTCAACTTTTTAAAAAAGAGAAGCCACGTTTGGTGGAACAGGCCTTTAATCCTTGCACATGAGAGGCAGAGGCAAGTGGGTCTCTGTGAGTTCAAGACCAGCCTGATCTACATAGTAAGTTCCAGACCAAGACTACATAGTGAGACCTTGTCCCAAAAAATAAAAATAAGGGCTGGAGAGATGGTTCAGAGCACTGGTTGTTCTTACAAAGGCTCAATTCCCAGCACCTACATGGCAGCACACACACACACACACACTCATAATTAAAAAAATAAACCTTAAAAGACTTTGTATGATGTGCTTTAACACAAGGTGGAACTTCCTTTCCTAAGGGTATTGAGCAGTAAGCCAAGTCCAATATAAACCATGGCTTGCCCATCAATCAGATGGTTGCTAAGGAAACTACCTTGCAAAGTACACTGTTGCATTGACTATCTTCCCACCCTCAAAGTTTCTAGAATTATACAATCAAGGATCTCGACATGAAATGTATCATTTAGGGACTTATAGAACAGAAAACCAGGGCCTCAAAGCATCCCTGCCTTCAGAGGTCTCAGACTGACCTGTGAGTGGGTCTGGATCCCACCAGCCCTGCAGTCAGGAGCCTGTGCACTGCATCACTTCACCCTGCACACTGTACCACTTCACCCCTACACCACACCACTTCACCCCTACACCACACCACTTCACCCCTCATACTGCACAACTTCACCTGGCAGCCAGTTGTTGGCTCCTTTGCTCCCTGAAGGCGCTTCCCAGTCTAAGGGGTCACAGGAGATTCCCCCCTTTTGCACATTCTATGTCCTGACATCTCACCACCCTGTCATTCCCTCAACTCCAAAGTGCCAGCTCAGAAGAGGGAAGCGAGGATTGGGCAGACATCGAGTTCAAGAGCAAGGAAAGACGTCTCTCCCCAGAGGGCAGGCAGCCTCTCCAGGGCACAGGCAGGCTCTAATCAGGCACGTTCAGACACCTCTGACATCAAGGAATAAGGAAATGACAGCAATATTTTCAGTGGACTTTGGAATCTGGGAACATTGTTTTGTGTAACTATGTTTCTACTGTAGTGGGATTCAGGTGTCAGCTGATAAGGTCCGAAGACGCTCATCCAGGGTCCTGGGCTCCTGGAGGGGGTGTGGCCAACCTGGAGGGGGTGTGGCCAACCCCATTGATAAGGGGCTTCTCGGACACGAGGAGGTCTCTTCCTGGTTCCTGGTTGTTGGAGAGACCTGATCCGAATCCATCCTCCAGACTGGTGCCTTGTAAGTAAAACTCCGCCTACAAAGCTCTGGTTGTGGTGGACAGTTGGGATAATGAGGATTATTGAGAAATTTAGAGGGTAAGATCACAAGCACCCAAGCCCGGTCAAGGAGATGGTCTTCATTTTCCCCATCCTCATCCATCTCCTCCACCCAGGAATGGCTTCTGATCCTCACGCACTCTTTATTTTAAACTTCCAGGGATCACTCCAGGAGAGCAGATTGTCCTTCAGTGTGTCCCTGAGACTCATTCATTCAACAATAAAAGTTCCTTTACTCTCTAGCCTTGAAGCTCGCACTGCACACACAGTGGTGATGTGAACACATTCTTGACTTCAGAAAGCTTGTGGTTTAGTGGTGAATGAAGAGAAAACAAATTCAAAGGACTGTTGGGCCTGGGGTTTTCTGGGATACAAAGGTGACTGGTTGCACCTCTGTAGGAAAGTGCCATCTTTGGTCTGTATCATCAAACCAAGAGTCTGTGTCCAAACACCATAGCTATGCAACCTTAGATGTTTGCACAGTCCTTCTGTGGGGAAGAAGGTTTCTGTAGGTCGTTCTTTCCTGCTTTGTGTCTGAGGTATTTCCTCATCTGGTGGAAGCTCTAAGGACACTCACCAATCCTGAGAGTCAAGGGCATGGCTGATAATAAACACCTGGTACAGCATCAGCATTTTCTGTGTTTCTATGTTTTGATGGCTCTGTTGGCCTGATCTGCAGGTGGTATATTGAGAAATAGCTGCGTAAACTGAATTTTGTCATTGTCTGTTTACTGAATTCTTGTGAATGTCAGCAGAGTGACTTTGCTGTTGTTGATTCATTGTTATTTGTTTGTAGACAGAGACTCAAACCCACTGTTGTTACCTCAGGCTCCAGCATCCTGGGATTCTGAAGAAGCACCTCTGTGCCAGGCATCGGCAAAGAGCCTGACAGTTTACTATCTGGGCTCCTAAGTAAAATGTGCTTGAGTCTAGCACCATGTCTGCCTGCACACAACCATGCTCCCTATCATGATGGTAATGGACTGAACCTCTGAAACTGAAATTGAGTCACCCCAATCAAATGTTTTCTTTATAAGAGTTGCCATGTTCGTGGTGTCTTGTTACATGAATTCTGGTTGTAATTAAGGAAACTCAGAGCCAGATCTCAGGGAAAGGCTGAGATATTAAAGAGAGGAAACACCACAGTCAGATCTTACCCAGCTGTCTTCCAGCTTCCTCAGCCTCCCTCCTGGCTTCTACTGCCCCATCTATCTTCCTACGCCTGCTTTAAATACCTCCTTCGCCCAGTTGTTTCACATCCAGGTTAAGATTAAAGGTGTGGGCTACTACTATTTGGTAATTAGTCTTGAACTCACAGAAACACAGAAAGATCTCTGTCTCTGGAGTTATGGGATTAAAGGCCTGGCACCACCACTGCCTGCCTGGGAGCCTGGAACTCCCTCTGTAAACCAAGCTGGCCTCAAACTCATATCTGCTGGGATTAAGGATGTGAGTCACCACTCTCTGATCTGCCTGGATTAACTGTGAGTAGATCTCTTCTCTGATATTTCAGAATGGTTTTATTAAATATCTAACATATCACCACAGTATCTCTTCAAAGTAACAAAAACCCTAAGATATTATTGTAATTAATAACCACTGGCCCATGCCTCTAGGTCAAAGTGATAGTATATCTAAAACAGGGTGTGTGTGTGTGTGTGTGTGTGTGTGTGTGTGTGTGTGTGTGTGTGTGTGTTGCTTTCTTTTCAATGCTGGGACATGAACTTAGGGCCTGGCATGTGCTAGACAGGTTCTTTACCACTAAGCTGTATTCCCAGCCCACACATTAATTTGTATCCATGTACCATCAATCCTAATGACTGTCCAATAGGTTAATGTAGAGCTGAATGTTGTAAAACACAGGCCATGGCTTTTATTTGCTACATGCTCCAAAGTTGTTACCTTGTACATAATAAACATCCCATCCCCATTTTATTCTTTCATGCACTTAGCATTTATTAGGGGTCTTCGAAGGGTCAGGCATTCCAAGAATATATCACTGAATAAAGCAAACACATGCCTCTGTCCTATAGAGCTGACATTTTTTTTTGTGGGATTTATATCCATTCTTGAATAACCCATTTTGAGAAGGATTCTCCTTCCACTTATGTGTGTGTGTGTGTGTGTGTGTTTTGTGTGTGTGTAGGGGGAAATAAGTAAACAGAATCTTTTATCAGTGGACAGTGCAGCCCAGCATAGCAACAGGGCTTCTAGAGTTTGGTCAGCAGACTGCATTTAGCTTTGGTTGTAAAAATCCCCTTTGCTATTTTTGGCCCTAGGTTTTTTGTTTTTGTTTTTAATGTTTTATGTAATGGTGTTAAATTTCATGAATTTGAAAGTCCCGGCAGAATGAAGGATTGGTCTGTTATTACAGGATATATATACAACAGGTGTTCGTGTATGATCAATTTACATACGTTGAAAGACAAAAATCCCATAGATTCAATAATTTAATATTTGTTTACTTAGGCCATGCTGTGCCTGCCAGGAAAGTGTTCTGCAACTGAGTCATATCCCCAGTCTGTGTTTACATTTTAAGTACATTTTTAAGCAGCTAGAGTGCAGAATAGAATTACATATTATGTTCAGAGCAATGATTCCACAACTCTGCAGGATGCTGAATCTGTAAGAGGAGATTTAATTATGTTCATTAGGCTACTTATTAAAGCAAGGAAATGTACTGAGGCAATTTAGAGAGATTTCAGACAAAAAGCGTTTTCTTATTAACCCATAGTTAATCAGAAACCCAATTAACCAATGTGCTCCAGGATTTCACTCCTTCCAGACTTTATTCTTCTTTACAACCGTGACCAAATCACTGGCCCAGATCCCACCATCTCACATTTACAGAATGAAAATCAATGGATTGCTTTCCCCCAAACAGTATGCAAAAAGCTTCCAGAGAGAAACAGTGACCTCAGAAACTGGAAATTGTTCTGCTTAGAAACAGACACAGATGACAAGAAGGTCTAGAAATAGTGTACTGAGTGACCCTGTTAGAGTTACTGTTGCCGTGACGAGACACCAATAGGAAAAATAATTTAAGGAGGAAAGGATCTGTTTGGCGCACACTTCTACATCACAGTCCGCCCCCGAGGGAAACGAGAACAGGAGCTCAAACAGGGCGGGAACCTGGAGGCAGGAGCTGAGCCAGAGGCCATGGAGGGTGCTGCTCACTGGCTTGCTCACCATGTCTTGCTCATCCTGATATCTTATAGAACTCAGGGCCACCAGCCCAGGGATGGCACCACCCACCGTGGGCTCCCTCCCCCATCAACCACTAATAAAGTAAATGCCTACAGATCTCAGCCCAGGGCCCCCCACCCCCACAGATGACTAGTATATGTCAAATTGACATAGAACTGGTCAGCACAATGAGTGTGTCCAAAACGAGTTAAACAGTTATTTTCCAAGTGTGTTTTTATTTTGGGTTGGCATGCAAAATGAGGTTGTGTTGCTCATCTTCATACCTGTATGTGACATAGTTGGCTCGTACTCGCTCCCTGTAAATGACCTTCCTCCTGCTCCCATGTATCCTTTGCCTTCATGTTCATCATCTCCCCCTTCATCTCCCACACATCTGAGAGAAAAATGTGATGATTATTTTTTTGTTTGGCTTATTTCGCTTAACATGGCGATCTCCAGTTCCAGCTGTCGTCCTGAAAATAAGGATTTCATTCTTTTTTTTTATGACTAAACAACGCTTCATGATGTTTCTATACCACATCTGCTTTACTCATGTTGATGGAATCTTAGCCTCATTCCGCGGCTTTGCTATGGTGACTAGCACTGTAACGAGCAGAGTGTGCTTGGTACTTCTGGGATTTGTGGGGGCATATGCTTGGAAGCGACTTTACCGCTGTCTTTGCTGGGGTTAATAAAAACCTTTTGTCCTCATGCTGTTTGCCTTCCTCACTTATGCTAGAGGGTGGGGCTCCCATGACCAGCTCTTCGGGCTAACCATCAAAGCTGACCAAGGTTAGAGAGTCACTGCCTATGGTTGCTGAGCTACAGTGACTTGATCATTCAGATCCAGTAGATTATAAATGTTTGTCATCTTTTAAAGGGTTTGATTACAAATTATCATTGGTTAAGATAAAGAAAAAAAATCTACTGCTAGTTTGAGATGCTTCATGTCGATCATATGTTGCTATGGTGTATGCATGTTTCTGTTCTTGTTTAAAATATCGTAGCCATACAATATCTTCTAGATTACTAAATATTTTGGTATAAGTTTTTGTGCTGTCTAGAAAATGAGAGAGAAGGCAGAAAACTGGAATAATAGAGAGAGAGGGAAAGAAAAAGTTGTCTGAAGTAAAGATGCCCAAAGACTTAGAGGGACAGACTGAAGGTACATAGAATGTTGTAGAAGGCCAGATATGGAATGTGATATGGGCTATGCTTGCTGTAGTCTCTCAGACCTGCAGATACTGAACTTAAAAAGAAACTGTAAAATAAGTTAAACATTGATTCATAATGGATTAATTCTGTTTGGTTTTATTCATTTTAAAAACAGTTGATAATTCTTCACTAAAAAATGTTTATATGTATGATCATGTGAACACATATGTGACATATATTTAACTCTGTGTGAATGTAAGCCAACTTTAACTCTGAGCATGTGTGAATGTAACTTTTGTTTAGGAAACATGTTTAAGTTAAAGAGTATATTTCTTAGTCCTAATGAGCTCTCTCTATTCCTTGTTCCTCCTTCCAGACTAAGGAATCAACAAACCTCACATATTTTGGTTTGAAAACAATGTTTGTTTAGTAAGATGTTAAAATTGCACCTTGTTCTGACAGCTAAACTTTGGAATTTAAGAGCCAGCCATATGATAATGGTTTTAAAGACATGAAGGGTTTGGAACAGCATCAGAGCCCATGAGGTCCCACCTTTTCAGGGTTAAAAAAAAAATATCAAAACATTTTTACAGGGGTAATCTAGGACCACTTGCATGTCAGATGTTTTCACTGAAATTTATAACAATGGTAAAGCTGCAGTTGTGAAGTAGCTATGAAAAAATGTATGATGGGGGGAGGTTCACTACTACGTAGGGAACTGTGTTAGAGGTCAAAACACTGGGAAAGTTGAAAGCCAGTGACTTAGAAAATGTCTCCCCCTACTCAAGGTCTATCTATTCAGGCTTAAGAATAGCTGTCTAGACTCCTTGTCTTAGATAATCTTGTTAAACTTAAGCTATTTAGATAAACTGAGTCATATAAAAGCTTTATATTTTGATACTAAGAAAGGTTTCAATTCAATATCATCATCTTTAGGGCTAAACATGACAGAAATAAGTTGTAAAGTCCCAGTCTTATGAGAACTGCTAACATATTAAAGGCTGTTAGGAAACACAAGTGATCAGTCATCCTTAAATATCAAAGTTCTTTAATTGTAGCCATGCTATGTACTGATGTAATTAATTATAGGG
Organism: Phyllotis vaccarum; assembly: GCA_033318265.1. NCBI lineage: Eukaryota > Metazoa > Chordata > Mammalia > Rodentia > Cricetidae > Phyllotis > Phyllotis vaccarum. The sequence continues at coordinate 17,198,699 of JARWLC010000004.1, read as the reverse complement.
ATGAGCTTTAGTCCCTGTGTATGTTTTCATGGTTGAGCTTACAAAGAGTAACTAGAAACAAAGTTTGTCTATTCAGATATACCTGGGCAGTCAGTCTTCACACCTTAGAGACCTGCAGAATATGGCATTTAAAATGTTTATTTAAAAGCTCATTATATCAGACATAGACTCCCAGATCTAACAGTGACCCAAGGTCTCCAAAGAAGATTACGAAGCACTGGGATGCCTCCATCTGGATTGTGGCTGTGCTGACCTGGACAAGATGCCCTAGTGCAATACCTGTCACCAGATCTGGCCCAGACTATGGACAAGCAGCAGGACATTGGAGAATTGATTGCACCCTTTTGCCTAAACAAAGTAATGTCAGTTTTCTTCTCTATGTCCCTTTACCATTGGAAAAACTCCCACCTCATGTGCCTGGCAGCTGAAGATTAATGCTGTTCTGATACTTCTGCCTCCAACCATGTGGAGACCCAGGTATAGCTAACTGGGTATGGACTGGTCATTTTTAATAGATTCTTAAGCTACTTAGTCTATACTCAGACATAATTTATCCTTCTCAGATCTCTGCAAGAATTGATGGCTAGGCTAGCTATAACTTTGTCAGCTCGGCAGAATCAGACAATCAGATCCGTTTGTAAGGCAACTGCCAGCTTGCTAGCTCATTATATTTAATATAGACACACACATATGTATATATATAATAAAACCTTGCTTTTTCTAAAGCTACTAGGTCTATTGAGAGATTGGTAATACTAATATATCTAAAACTCTTATGTCCTTTTGTAATTTGTATAAGCTCTAGGGAATTGAGAGAATCATAAAATTCAGATCCACTTCACAAAGGTCAAAGGGACTCCAGATAAGTACAGCCTAAGTTTTCCCCAGCTTTTTATTCCCCGGGATGGTACTTTTCTCTTCTGGTCTTGGGACTACTGCCCTTCCCAATTGCTGAGACCATAGTCCTAAAAGTTACAAGTGCATACATAAATTTTAATTTCTGTTCCTAGTTTTAACTGGTTTCAACAGATTTCCACTTGCCTGGCAGACACAACCTGCTCCAAAGGAATACGAGCTCTAGACTTGCTGATAGCCGATGTGGACCAGTCCAGCCAATGTGATTGTTTCCTGGCTCCACAACTAGGTCAGATAACTACATGCTTCTGACAAATGTTCCATTGCCCAGCCTTTTACTAGCCTTTCAGCCTTATTGGGCCCTGACAACAATGCCCCAGTGTCAGCTTGAAACAGTTACAGAAGAGAATACGTCATCCTCTGTTCCCTGACCATATTAGGTTGAAATGCTAAGTTAAAAAGAAACTTTCTGGCATATGAGACAAAATGACTTCCTATAATGCCCTTTAGCATACAGAAAAATAGACTCTTGACCTTATGAAATCTTCAGCTAAGATATAGAAAAGGCTATCTTCCGCAGGGAAGATGTCCAGCCCACCTGTGTTTTGTCCTTGAGAGGACAAGAGACCCTAAGAGGCCTTTGCATAAAGCTGTGGAAGTGAAGCTGGGTTGTGTTTGAGACCCTAGGATATGTTGTCATAACAAGACTACCAGAAAGCTGACTTCCTGATGCAAATACAAAGGCTTTTTTAATTTGAGCCTTGGCAAGGGCTTCTTGCACCCTCCAAATCAGAGAGTGAAGGAGAAAGCCCCAAGCTCTGATTTAAAAGGGCTTATATAGGGAAAAGCCACAACTGGGGAGTTGTATGTCTTGGCATTCTAGGATTGGGTAAGGGTGAGGTAATCTTTTAAAATTATTGGTCAGGTTATAGGTGTGAAATTGCTAATGGTTATAGAACACTGACAGAATTTATGACAAGATATGGGGTGTCTTCAGAAACATCTGGCTCTTGTAAATTTTACGATTATGCCACCTGTTTGACTGTGTCTGATATGTTTGCTTTGGACTCTGTTATCCCAGCACATTTTGGGTGCTTGAGTTCAGCGTCTAGACACCGTATGGAGGCCTGTTCTCAGGATGATGTTAGTTCTGCTTTTTCAAATGTTAGAGATGTCAGAGCTGTGAGACATTCTTTATGGGGAGCTTCAAAGCTCAAGATAGAAAAGTGTATTGTGTGATGAAAAGTTGAAAAAGCAGGGCCATATAAACCCTTTGACATTTCACACAATCTACAGAATTTGGAGTTTACCTGCTTTGGGTTTTAGTCTTGCTTTGGTCCTTCATTTCTTTACTAAACCCCATTTTCCCCTTTTGAAATGAGTTACAGTGTGTGCTAATGTATGTTGGAAGTATATAATTTGCTTCTTGGTGTTAAGGGGCTCGCAATTAAGAAATTGCCTTGCGTCTCATAAGAGACGTAGACTTTGGATTTTCAGAGTCGAGGCTGTGAATGACTACGGAGACTTTTGTAACTGGACCACATGCACTTTGTATTAAGATATAGCTACAAGCCAGTGAGGGCCAAGAGGGTGGAATGTGGTGATATGAATAAGAAAGGCTTATATGTAGGAATCCTTGGTCACCAGCTTGTGGAGCTGTTTGGAAAGAATTAGAAGGTACAGGGAGGAGGTGTGGGGTTGAAAAAACTTGGTCAATTCCCAACATATTCTCTCCCTCTGTCTGTCTGTTTGTCTGTCTGTCTTGAAGTTGTAGATCAAGGTGTGAGATTTGCATTTTCCTTTCACCCATCAGGTTTCTAGCATCTACCACTTCCTACTCTTCGTGAATTAATCTTAGAGACATTTTTTAAATTTTCCTCTCACTTTCTCCCTTGGTTTTCCTTTGCTCCTCACTTCCTCACCATCCAAACATCAACCTTAATATTTCATCATGCAGGTATTGCAAGCTCACCAGCCTGAAAGCATGAGAAATCTTGGTGAGAAAAGATCTTTTTCCTATAATAGAAAAAGTTCAGCGTCTAACCAAGGAGTCAGATAACATATCACAAGAAACCATTACAGAACCCACAGGATCTTGGCTTGAAAGGTTACTCTCGAGCATCTGGAAGGGGAAGCAGAGAATCAACCAACTGGCCATCTGCCAGAAAGCATTAGGCCAGTTCAAAAGTAATGGCTCTTCTTAGGGCTTCTCTCCAAGTACAGACCCATTTACATCTACTAGAAATAAGGATGTAGAGATGTAGGTCAATGGAACAGTGTTTGCTTAGCATGTGCAAGGCTCTGGATTCAATCTCACCCAAAATAGAGTTAGAAAATAGGATCATTGCTAGTGAGAATTGAGATTAGTGAGGTGTTGTGAAAAACATTTTGGAGGTTCCTCAAAATTAAAAAAAAGGGGGGGGGAAGGGTTCTGAAGAGATAGCTCAGTGGTAAGAGCATTGGCTGTTCAAGCATGAGAGCCTGAGTTTAAATTCCAAGCATTCACATTAAAAGCTGGGCATGACCATGTTTGCCTGCACTTTAGCACTGACACGTAGAGAAAGGTAGATTCTGGAGCGTTACCCAAGTAAAAACACTGGGCATGAGCACACACTCCTGTAACCCAGTGTTGTGGGGCAGCAACGGGGGTCCTTGGAACTTACTGGCTAACGAGACTGATTCAAATAGCAAGTTACAGCTTCAGTGAGAGACTGTCAGAACATTATTGAGGAAAAGACCCAACATTCTTTGCTGGTTCCCCCATGCCCATGCATGGATACATGCAGCACAGGTGTATACACACATACATATCACTGGTTCCCCCATGCCCATGCATGGATACATGCAGCACAGTGTATACACACATACATATCACACACACACATACACACATGGTTAAAAATAAGCTTGCAATCTCAGCAGTAGGAACGTAGGGGCAGTAGAATCAGAAATTGAAGGTCATCCTTAGCTATGTAGTAAGTCTGAGACTCACAATAAAACTAACAAAATACTGAAGTGCAGAAAGACCCGACTACTGGAACTCTATGCCAAAGAGACACCAGCACTCTCCTGTTTATTACTCCATTATTCTTATAAGCCAAGCTATGGAAGCAATCCAAATGCCAATCAAGGGATAAATGACTAAGCAATTCAACCAACCCAGACAAACAAAACAAAAGCCTATAGACTCAACACGCTGTGGAATACTGTTCAGCTCCAAAGGGATGAAATCTTGTCTTTTGCAACATGTGTGGGCTTGGAAGCCTCTGGTCCATTTTGAGTTGATTATTCTTCAAGTTCAGGATCTGATTTTATTCTTCTTCATGTGATAGATATGCAGAATGTATAATGAATTCAAAAGCTGGACACCAGGGGCTAGAGAGAGGTTCAGTGGTCAAGAACACTGGCTGCTCCTCCAGAGGACCCGGGTTCAACTCCCAACTCCCCCATTATGCAGCTCACAACTAGCTATGACTCTAACTCCAGGGTATCTGATGCTCTCTCTTCTAGTCTCAGCAAGGACCTACACACACACACACACACACACACACACACACACACACACACACACACACAGAAAGAGAGAGAGAGAGAGAGAGAGAGAGAGAGAGAGAGAGAGAGAGAGAGAGAGAATACACAGACACATATGCATACATTTAGGTAAAATAAATATACATGCCTAAAAAGTAATAAAAATAACTCTTAAAATACCCGCATTGACCTTCACCTTATCCAGTTAGGATGGCTATTATCAAAGAAACAATAAAACTCAATAAGAAAATTGTTACAGAGAACATAAATTGCAACAGTCATAAGAACAAGATGGAAATTTTCATAAAACTGAAAATAGAAAGCTGTAGGAATCAGTGACTTTACTACTGGTATAAGTTTAAAGATTATTACCCTCCAAAAACACTTCTACTACTATGGTTATTGCCAAGCTACTCATAATAGTAAGTAGGTGGAATCAACTCACATGCCTTTTAATGGATAAAAGGAGTTTGAAATGTTGTGTATACAATGGAATATACTAGGGTGTATACAATAGAGTATACAATGGTGTATTCAATAGAGTACACAATGGTGTATTCAATAGAGTATACAGTGAGATATACAGTGGTGTATATAATAGAGCATACAATGGTATATACAATAGAGTATACAATGGAGTATAGAATATACAATGGAGTATAGAATAGAGTATACAATGGAGTATAGAATAGGGTATACAATGGAGTATAGAATAGAGTATACAATGGAGTATAGAACAGAGTATACAATGAAGTATAGAATAGAGTATACAATGGAGTATAGAACAGAGTATACAATGGAGTATAGAATAGGGTATACAATGGAGTATAGAATAGAGTATACAATGGAGTATAGAATAGGGTATACAATGGAGTATAGAATAGAGTATACAATGGAGTATAGAACAGAGTATATAATGAAGTATAGAATAGAGTATACAATGGAGTATAGAACAGAGTATACAATGGAGTATAGAATAGGGTATACAATGGAGTATAGAATAGAGTATACAATGGAGTATAGAATAGGGTATACAATGGAGTATAGAACAGAGTATACAATGGAGTATAGAATAGAGTATGTAAAATGAGGTTTCTGTCCCGGACTTTCAGGCCTAGCCTCAAGGTTTTGGCCCACAGACCCGCAGACCCGCAGACCTGCAGAGACACACAGATGCATACGATAGTTTTAGGCTGATCAGCCTCAGGCCCAGGCATATCACTTGCTAATTCTCTACCTTTCATCTAACCCATGTCTCTTGTTCAGCCATGTGGCTCGGTACCTTTTTTTAGAGCAGCATAGTTGTCCTCTGCTTCTTCCGGCTTCTCTCTGGCATTCTCTCTGTTCTTCCTGTTCTCAGAGTTTTCTTAGTCTGATAGCCCCACCCACACTTCCTGCTTGCCTTTGGCCAATCAGTGCTTTTTATTAAACCAGTGAGTGGGACAATTATTTACAATGTAACAACATAATCTCCCACAAGAGTATACAATGGAGTATAGAAAAGAATATACAATGGGAAATACAGTAGATTATACAATGGTGTATACAATAGAGTATACAATGGAGTATTGTTCAGCCACAAGAAAAAAATACTGTGAGTTGCAGTAATGTGGATAGATCTGGTGATAATTATGTCAAATGAAATCAGCCAGATACAAGATTACAACTATACTACACTCAAATCTATTTGTGGAAACTTATAGATTTGTGGTAGGGTAAGGACCATCAAATACAGGTAGGGTGAGGGCATCACTCTATGTTTTTCTTTATCACAGGTGATGATAGGTAAAAAAAATTCAATTTATTTAAAATTGACTTTAAAAAAGATAAAATTTTAACATATAGAAATGACCAATCAGTGGGAAAGGCACTTGCTGTCATGCCTGATAATCTGAATTTGATCCTCAGGTCACACAAAATGGAAGAACATCAGCTCCCACAAATTGTACTCTGCCCTTCACAAGTACTGCTCAAGCATGAGCACACACATACACACAAGAAGAGAAGGAAATGTTTATTAATCTGATTTGGTTATTGTACGTTGTATGTATTGAATTACCATAAAATAGCACTTGTGCCCTATAAAGACGCACAAATATTATGCAGGATAAAATATAATCAGTTAATTTTCAAAAAGAAAAGACAAGAACCCGGCAGGTGGCAGATTTATGTACACTTTATCATGTTACCTTAGCGGAATCACTCAGCATGTCACTGAAAGGGGTGTGTCCAGGTACAAACACCAGCAATGTATAATGGCAGGGATCTTTGCCATGTGGAAACCAATAAAGCAAGTTTAACATCCCAGCACTCAGGAGGCAGAAGCACATGAATCACTGAGTTCAAGGCCAGCCTGGTCTACAGAGCAAGTTCAAAGACAGCCAGGTCTACACAGAAAAACAAACAAACAAACAAACAAACAAAAAAAAGTGTCTTGAAAAAATAAACAAGCAAAATATGCTTGATTAAGCAAGATGTGTTCGAGGTCAGCCTGATATATATATATATATATATATATATAGCAAGTCCCAGGGCAGCCAGAGCTACATTGTGTGTGTGTGTGTGTGTGTGTGTGTGTGTGTGTGTGTGTGTGTGTGTGTTATACTGAGAGAGAGAGAGACAGACAGACAGGTAGACAGATACCCTGTCTAAAAACAAATAAACATAATTAAAAGAACTGGAGAGATGAGAATTGGCCTAGTGGTTAAGAGTATGTACTGCTCTTGCAGAGGGTTGGGTCCAATCCACATATCAGGCAGCTTACAGTTCTAACTCCAGTTCCAGGGGATGAGAGCCCTCTGGCTTCTGAGGGCAAGTGCACCCATTTGATACTCATAAACTCATGTATCCGTAAACACATGCAAATAAATAAACCTTAAACAGACCCACCTCACAACAACAAAAGCAGTATTATAGTCTCCCAACCCTGTTCCCCCAACATAAAGCTATGTGTCACGATATTGAAATGCCCCTAGAAAAAGAACCTAAAATGTTAATGTCTGACTCATGTACACATGAAAAGGAATTTCCTCCAAAGAAATGTCTGACAGTGGGTACATGTCAAACTTTAGAAAGCCAACCGAAACGCAGTGGTACCACAGTCTTACACTAACCACGATAGTCATGCACTACAGGTTTAACTTCAAGACAGGGCATGTTGGTGACATTGCACTTGGTCTCTTCCAAATTTATTCTAGTTTCACAACGTGGAGGATTGAGGTTTCAGATCTAGCACAGATCTTCAACCTCACGTCCTCTCCAGGGATCTGTCTTGAAATCACACACCCACGACTGAGGACCGTCGCCACCTAAACACCAAGGGCGTGCTGCCCCGGGGAAGGACACTCGCACCTCTAGGAGCCATCCTGTAATGAGCGTAGCGCTGTAGTGTTTGCTCCTTTCCACTGTGCGGCGCTGCTGTTCCAATCACTGTCTGCTCCAAAGGGCAGGAAAACCTTCATGACTGCCAGAACCAACCATAAAGAGGGGGATGACTAGGAAGTAACAGAAGGGGGAGATTAAAGAAGAAGAAAGCTGGCTGGGTTTCTACCCACAGGGCTTCCTTAGGCTCCCTCGTCTGACCCTTTCAATGAGAAATGCTCCCCCCGACTCCAAACGGACCGTTCTTGGGATACATCCAACAGTTCCCAAACCTGCCTCCACATACAACTGCTGGCGAAATCGTCTTACAGACTCCTAAATTGCATCCCAAGAAACTCTGGTTCCTAAATTTGGGGAGACACCTGGTCACCTCTACCTAAAATCTCTCCAGATGATCTTTATGTGTGGTTTATAAAGAAATGCAAAAGCAGAGGCCATTTTAAGGAGCTTGGTCCTTGTGGGACTCTGAACATAACTTCCTTTTCTCCGTTCAGTAACAACCAGTAGAACTTCCCATATGCAGATCCGTTCTCCAGAAGACAAGGACGCCCACTATATTCCCTGGGGATCTGCTTGTTGAGTCAAATCTGTTCGGTTTCCTGCAGCCCATTTAGCGCAGTGGCCCTGTGGTCCACCATGTTACTGATTCCAAGAACCAGCCAGTCACTGTCCCCCTCTGTGTGCTGGGCTTCCTAGGCAGGTAAATGATTGGTCAGGGCCTGACTGTCCTCAGCATCTTTCAGTCCTGGGTTTGAGTCCTGACTGAACAATTGGCTGTCTCTGGGATGGTTTTAAATGTCTTCTGCAGCTGTAAGCTTCAAAATGTGATCTTGGGGTGTCTCGAGCACCCTGGTTGTCTGTGGTGTCCAGTGTTAGCTTTTCTCAACAGTGGGGACAGCCTTACTGCTCTCGTGATGCCTGATCTCTGCAGTGTCCCCACCTCTGTGACCTGAACCCACTATGCACATGATTTTTTTATGCCCTACTTTGAGGACAGCTCCTTAGTCTCGGCACCAACATCCTATGAAGAAAAGAAAGCAAGAAAGTGTGGGTCCTCCCGAGAACCAGGGCAGATGGGTAGTATCAATTTATTCACCCGTTCTCCCTCTCTCTCCAGGTCTGTATGCAAAAACTGGATCTTGGATAAGCTCATATAGTCAGTAGGCATCCTCCTTCTCCATAGCAGGACTTTAGATGCACAGTCTCCGGTTGTTCCCTTGATGTGGCCAACAAGTCATGAGTACAGCATTCTTCCCTCCAGTCTGCCATTGGAACAGCCTGCTGTTAACCACTCAGTGCTTCATCCTGTTCTCTTCCATTTGTTTTCATAAAAATATAACGGACTGCTTATAACCTTCCCCATTTTAAGTGCTATAAATCCACATAGCTGTGAAACATTCTATTCCACTTACGTTTACCCCCTAAACCATCCTTTTTAGTATCATCTCAGAGTCAGTCTTCAGGCACATCCATTCCTCTGACTAAGGCTCACTCCGTGGTGTTCTGAGGGTTCCATCAGCCACTGGAATACCTTCATCCCATAGATCCCTGCCCGGTCCTGGAAACGCCATTTTAACCTAGATCTTTATTTATTCCTTCTCTGTACAATGCAAGAGTTTCCCTAGGGATTTCCCTGCCTCAGGGGCTCTCACTTCAGTATTCATTTTATTAACTGGGGTGGGGATGGAGGCATGACAGAGATAAAAACAAAACAAAACAGGGCCTCTTCTGTTGTGGAATATTCCTTACACTCTGTGAAGATGTGTCATTGTGATTGGTATAATAAAAAGCTAAATGGGCAATAACTAGGTAGGAGGGCAGCTGGAGAGAGAGAGAGAGAGAGAGAGAGAGAGAGAGAGAGAGAGAGAGAGAGAGAGAGAGAGAGAGAGAACACCCTGGGAGAGTCCCCAGCCAGGAAGCAGGATGGGCAAAATGCACATGAGGTGATGAACTTATGGAAGAATATAGGTTTAAAAATATGGGTTAATTTAAATTACAAGAGCTAGTTAGAAACAAGCCGAAGCTAAGCCTGAACTTTCATGATTAATAGTAAGTCTCTGTGTTACTTATGGTGAGCTGATGGCCCCCAAAAAATCCATCTACACTCACCAACCCTAATTAACTTTATCTATAAATGCTTTTTATCACATTTCTTTTTTCATAAACACTCTCATTAAAGCTGGGTGTGGTGGCACGTGCCTGTAATCCCAACGCTCAGAAGGCTGATGCAAAAGGAACAAAAAAGTTCAACACCAACCGAGGCTACATGGCAAGACTGTCTTCAGAGGCTAGAGAAACTGCTTAGTGATTAAAAGCACTCTCTGTTCTTCCAGGGGACCTGAATTCTGTTCCCTGTACCACAGTGGCTCACAGCTACCTGTAGTCCAGTATTAATGTGGTGCACATATACTCATGCAGAGCAACTTAATAGTATTATTATTCTAAAGGTTTGTTTACATTTTCTGTATGTATTTTGCCTATATGGACACATACGCACCAAATGGATGCCTCGTGTCCTCAGAGGCCAGAAGAGGGCAGCAGAGAGCTTGGTGGTGGAGTACTTCCTTAGCTTGCACAAGGTCCTGGGGTGGGTGTCAAATGTTGCAAAGACAAACTGCCCTAACTCATCCTTCAAACCTTCGTGCTAAGAGGCATGGGGTGACTTCAGGGAAGTGACCAACGAAAGTTCCATCGCTGATGTAAGAAACATGAAACACATTTTCATCAAGACTTTCCATAACACCATGACACAGCTTTGACTGGGGCTCCATTTATAAAACTGTCCTTCCAAGCCTTAGAGATAGACGATACAATTGGCTCTCACAGAAGCCTGAGCTGGTGGCAGCACACCTTTAAATCCCAGCACTCACAAGGCAGAAACAGAGGGAATCTCTGTGTTTGAAACCAGCCTGGTCTTCACGCCAAATGTCAGAACAGGCAGGACTAAATAGAGAGACCCAGTCTCAAACAACATTAACAGGAAAAAAATGTTCTCACATATCTGGTTGCTTTAATTGTAAAAGTAATAGAAATATAGTTCTTTTTGGAAATGATAGATCCAAATTTCTATTAAAAATTTGCAGTCTATTGCTTCTGCCCTTGGCAAAATCACCCCCGTCTTTCATCTGAATGACAGCAGAGCCGGCCTGTGTGGTTCTCCCTGCTCCTGGATCACTGTAGAGCGTGCCCACAAGGTCCTCCCTGTTCATGGACCACTGTGAGCCCGCCTGCGTGATCCTCCCCGCTCCTGTCTCCCGAATCCTTTAATCCCTTCTTTGCACAGCAACCAGAACACGTTGCCAAATACAACCCATGCCATAATACCTCTCTGTTTAAAACCCTCCTGCTGCTGCCACGTGCTTTTAAAACAATACCTAAGCATCCAGAAGGTTCTTCACGTCTCTGGAGTTACTGTTCTTCACATACAGCCCCTTTCCTCACCCCAAATTTACCTAACAGACTGCATTTTCTTCCTCTCGTGGCATCTCTTCCCTAGGGCATCTTCCTGATTGCTCTTCGTTTCTCACCTTGCCTACCACTCTGGAAACCCATTATTTGACACACCTACAGCAGGCCTTTGGTTAACTGTCATCTGTCATATGAAATCCTTTGCTGTTGGTTTGTTTTCAACCTCTCCGTGACATCAGCAGTTCCATGGCAACAGAGTTTCTTTTTGCTCACCCCAGCTGAATCCCTAGTGCCCAGACAGAACCCACCATGTCATGAGTACCCGTGACATACATGCTGAATGAGTGAATGGACCATGGTAGAGCAATGATGATGATGCACCATTTTTCTGACAGTGAGGCCCAGCACCCAGTCACTTTCACTTGCTGGGAAGATCCGACTTTGGGGAGGAACCTAACCTCCCGAGGACTTGCCGCCTCTCCCCTCTCTGGTCCACACTGAAACTATCACGTTAACCTTTTGCAGTCAGTAAAAACACCTCAGGTTTCACAGCCCCAGCTGTGGCTCTCATGAGCCTAATTGCTGCTTTTTTCTATTCCTTGTCAAAGTTCTCTGGGAAGCCCAGCAGTCATGCAAACATCCTGCTTGAAATAACAGTCATGCGAGAGAGGCTCCACTTCTAAGTACTCATCTTAGCATTTTTTTTCTTTTTTACATCCCCACACCTTTTTTTTTTTTTCTTTTTTTGGAGGGAAGGAGTAAATTATTAGTACAAATGAGTTCTTGGTTGGCCTACAATTTGCTGTGTAGACCAGGCTAGTCTGAATCTCATAGAGATCTACCTGTTTCTGACTCCTGATGCTGGGATGAAAAGTGTGTGCCACCATGCTGGACCCTCATCCCTTTCTTCATCTTTGTCTATGAGTACTAGCCTTTGTGAATACACACGGATATTCTCAAGAATCAGCAGGTTTAACAGTGCAGAAGATTTGAAAATACTGAAGGATACAGATCTTAGAATTTCCCACCTGTGCTTTGGCCACTCCACTCAAGACAGGTTATAGGATCAAACCAAGGTGACACGCAACTTTAACCCCAGTACTCAGGAGCCAGAGGCAGCGATCTCCGAGTTTGAGGCCAGCCTGGTCTACAGAGTGAATTCTAGGACAGCCAGGGCTACAGAAACCCTGTCTTCAAAAATAAAATAACAACAACATCAAAAAAAAAGCAGGTTATAGGAACAGGTCTGAAATTTGAATGCTCAGTGGTCTAGAGGAAAAACAAATAATAGTAATGGATGGCTCACTGAGAAAGGCCTTAGCCACACAAGCCTGATGCCAGGAGTTCAATTCCCGGAACCTACATTAACAGCAAAACGAAAAAAGAAACAACCCAGTGCAGAAGCAAACATCTGTAATCTCAACACTCCTTCAAAGAGATGGGAGACAGAGACAGAATTGCCTAGAGCGGTGCTTCCCAACCTTCCTGGTGTCGTGACCCTTTCATACAGTTCCCTGTGTTGTGGTGACCACAGGCATAAAATTAATTTCTGTTCCTACCCTATAGCTGTCATTTTGCGACTGTTGTAAATTGTAATGTAAATATCTAGTAGTCATGACCCACAGGTTGAGAACTAGCCTGACAGAAGCAGAAACAAGGAAGACATGTGAAGGGCAAGAGTCAGCAAATAGATGTTTGGGAATCGAACCTGGGTCCTCTGCAGGAACAGCAAGTACTTTTAACATTAAAGCCACATCTCCAGCCTCTGCTCAATACACCTTAAAATTTACTGTGAAAAGTCTGTGTCTCAAAAGCCAGTAACGTCCATAGTTTTAAGTTTTATTCTTACTTTCTCCTACCTAATTTTCTAATTTTTTGTCAACAAAGAAATGGATTTTATTGTGTCATTTTTATGCACATATATGATTATACCTTCTTATCGTGCTCTATGTAGATACTGGTGCCCTGTTAGATATATAGCTGGCAGGTATGTTTTCCTATTCTGCAAGCTGCCTCTCTGCTGCGGTTATTTCCCTGGCTGTGCCAAGGCTTTGATGTTCCACGCAAGCCAATCTGCCAGTGTTTACTATTCCTGTGAATGCCAAACCTTTTCAAAAAGTCCTCACATATGTCTCAGGAGGCATTCTGTCTGTGTTTCCCTCCAGCAGTTTCAAAGCTACTTACTGGCCGTTGATCCATTTTGAACTGATTTTTGTGCCGGGAAAGCTAAGAATCCGGTGTCCTCCTCTTACACACGTCTGCCCAGCTTCCGCAGTACCGTTTGTTAAAGAGACTGTCTTTGCTCTTTGGAATTTTGACATCTTTGTCAAAGACTGAGCAGTTGTAGCTCCATGCCTTGTTTCTGGGTCCTCTGTCCCATCCCATTGCTCTGCGCCAGGCCCATGCTTTTGCTGCCATTGTTAATATCACATCGCAGTATAGTTTGAGATCGTATACGGTGATGGAGCTACCAGGGCACTTTCTGCTCAGGCTTGCTTTGGCTTAGTCTTTTATGCTACCATGTAAGTTTTACAATGTTAACTCCACTAATCCATGAGCAGGGGAGGCTTTTCACCTCCCAGTCTTCCTCGGTTCCTGTTTTCAGTGTCTTAATGCAGAGATCTTTTACTTTCTTGATTATGTCTATTTGTAGACTGCATTTTTTTTTTTAAAAAAAAAATCTGGTTATTGTTGCCTTTTGTGAGGTTTTCTGCCTTAATTCTTTCTTGCCAAGTTTTTTTACTGGTATGTAGAAGAACTACTGGTTTTTGCATGCTGATTTCTTTTGCTGAAAAGCAGTCACCAAGCCTAAAGTCTTCTGATGGAGTCTTTGGGCTCTTTCAAGTAGAGTATCAAGCCACCTGCCTTTCCTCCCATTTTTGTTCCTTTATTTCTTCCTGGGCTTCCTACCTCACTCTAGCCAAGGGGACGGCAGGAAATCTGTGTGGTTCCTGATTCTAGAGGAAATGGTTTTCTGGTTTCCCCCATTTAATGTAATGCTGGCAGTAAGCAGATATGTATGTATAAGTGTGCATATGTACAATGTACATATGTATGTATATATGATTCATTTTTTCAGATTGAAGCAGTAGCTTATTTACTATTTTAATGTTCTTAAATTACTTTTTTCATTTTTTTATTGAAAAACTTTGTTTCCGTACCATGTATTTTGATCACACTTTTCACCTCCTCCAACTCCTTCTGGATCCTTCCCAATCGATGCCATTTCTTTCTCGTTAGAAAACAAACCACGAGGTGAACAAAAAAGAAAAAAAAATCAAATCAAATCAAATAAACCAAATCCCGAAAACACAATCAAGAGAAAACAACTTCCCCCAAATTCACAAGAAGAAACACACACACACTCAAAGGCACTAAATTGAAAACCATAATATACAAGCAAGAGACCAATTAACAACCAAATCCCAAATACGGCAATCTGTGACCAAAGGTCCACAGCATCGCGGAGTTTGTACTGTGCTGGCCATCTGCTGGGCTGATAGCTTTCCTTTCTTTTTTCTTCCTTCCTTGGCTGGATGTGGTAACATTCTTTTTTGTTTTATGACTATAGATTCTGGCAGAAATAGACTAGGAGTCCGTTTAGTCCTGGACTTTCTCTTTTTAGGAGACTCCTGCTGCTTTGAACTTTCCCGTTTACATCAGCTAATCCTTCTGATTTTGTAGGTCGTGTGTGTCTATGGTGAATTTATCTATTTCTCCTAAATGCTTTTTTTCCCTTTTCAAAATATTCCCTAGTGATCTTCTGGGTTTCATTAGAATTGATTGTAGCATCCCTTTTTTATCCTCACTTAGTTTTATAAGTTTGGGTTTTCTCTCTCTCCCCCCACCTCAGATTGGCAAGTGTTGTAGAGAGTTTGCGGGTCTGGTGCAGGCAGAGGTCCCAGACCCACAGACCTGCCACCGGGACTGCTTATCCGCCCGCCGCCCGCCTGGGTCGCCAAAAATAACTCAGAGGCTTATATTTATTTCAGGCTGTTTGGCCTATGGCTCAGGCACATTGCTAGCTAGCACTCATATCTTAAATCAACCCATTTCTATTAATCTAGGGCCACGTGGCGGCCCGCAGCTCACCCGTGCTTACATGTTGCTCTCTCGGTGGCTTCCGCGCGGTCTGCCTCTAACTCCGCCCTGCTTCTCCTACCTGAACTGACTCTCCTCCCACCTATTTTACAGTACCTGCCATAGCCCAAACCAGCTCCTTTATTTAAAGATACAGTACGCACAAATATATTCCCACAGGCAAGGGATATTTTTGATCACTAGACAGACATCAGGAAATTGCCAACGGAGGGACATGAAACATAACGCCTGACCTGTACTTCTGAAAACTGTCAAGGTCATCTAAAACAGGAAAAGTCTGAGAAGCCAACAGAACCAAAAGATCGTAAGAAGACATTCCCATCTGATGTGATGAGACAAGATGGATGGATCCTAACACAAGATATTTAAACAAAAGCTAAGTAAATAGGAGCATTTTGTAGATTTCAGCTAATAATTTTGTACCATTTTTGACTGGTTAAATGTGTCATATTAATTTAAAATGTTAGCAGGAGGGTTCTGTGAATTTGGAGCGTGTGAGAACTCTATATTTGCATTTCTCTTATCTGCATTTTAAATATGTCCTAAAAATCAATCTATTTTTAAAAGCAAAGGATTTATGTAGCGATGAAGGGGCGTCTCCGTGGTTAAGAGCACTGACTGCTTTTCCAGAGGACGCTGGTTCAACTCCTAGCGCCTACATAGTGGCTAACAACTGTCTGTGAGTGCAGTTCCGAGGATCCAGTGCCTCTTCTGGCCTCCCAGGTCACTGTACATCCGTACATCAATGCAGGCACAACACCCCATACATAAAAACACATAAATAAGTAAACCCTTAAAAGCAAAAGAATGACAAACACAAAAGTGAACAGCATAGAAGACCAGAAATGCAATAATTCAGTCAAGAAGCTTGACCTGACTATTAATTCCAGCACAGGGCAAAACACTAACCTGAACAACTCTCCCACTGAGAACATCTGAAAATGCCCAATGAAATGTTTGCATTTTCTTACGAATCTAATGAGATGACAAAGTAATAATGAACACTCTGAGGTTGGATGCATGCTTCAATAAATGGAAGAGTGGTCTGAACAAGAGACTGTGAGTATAATATGAGGTTTAGGGCTCTGAGATGGCTCAGCAGATAAAAGCACTTGCCACTGAGCTTGACTGCCTAAATTAGATCCCTGTGTTGTAAAGAGAAAACTAACTCCCTCAGGAAGTCTTCTGACCTCCACACTTGGGCTGTGGTACACCTCCTCCATTAACTGGATCATAACCACCAGTGGATCCAGCTCAAGGGGACTCCTCTGTCCTTCACAGGCACACATGCATATACACACACACATACACAGACAGACATGCACGCAGGCACACATGCATAGAGGCACATGCACACAGGCACACATACACACACAGAGGCACACACATGCACACAGGCACACACACAAAGGCACATACACACAGACACAAACACACAGGCACACAGGCACACGTAGACATAGAGAGAAGCACACACACACAGGCACACATACATACAGAGAGAGGCACACACACACATACAGGCACACACACATGCACACACACAGAAAGGCACACATACATGCACACAAGCACACACAAGAGAGGCACATTCACACAGACACACACACACACACAGGCACACATACACACAAAGAGAGGCGCACACACACACAGAAAGGCATACACACATGCACACATGCACACACAAAGAGAGGCACATGCACACAGACACACACACAGGCCCACATACACACACACACACACACACACACACACAGAGGCATATGTTCACAGGCACAAACACACATACACATGAAGACAGGCACACAGACACACACACAGGCACACATACACACACACACAGGCACACATACATACAGAGAGAGGCACACACACACATACAGGCACACACACATGCACACAAGCACACACAAGTGAGGCACATGCACACAGGCACACACACACACAGGCACACATACACACACACAGAGAGGCACACACACACAGAGGCATATGTTCACAGGCACAAACACACATACACATGAAGACAGGCACACACATACAGGCACACACACACACACATTTTTTTTTTTAAAGGAGGGGTTGGGGAGCTATCTCAGCAGTCAATTAATATTGCTGGTTGCTTTCCCAAAGGACTCAGGTTCATTCCCAGCACCCACATGGTAGCTTACAACCAACTCTAGTCTCGTGATCTGATCCCCTCTTCTCTCCTCTTCAGGCACTACACACACGATGCAGAGATGTACATGTGAGCAAAACATTGGCACACACCAAATAAATAAATGAATATTTTTAAAATTAAAAGAAGACGGTTGACGGAGGAGGCTGGTGGACCAGGTGTTGACAGATATATCCAGTTCTCACACTGACTGCCACCTCCCTCCCCTTCCCACGGGCTCACTCTGCTTTGTACTTCCTCTCTGCCATGATTCCCAGCCTTAGTCAGAAGCCCATTCCCTTTTAAGGTGGCTTCTCTCCAATATATTATGAGTGACAGATAGCTGACTAGCATAAGTGGACATTAAAAACCCCCAAACATGAAGGAAACAGATAGCCATGAATGGGAGCCAGGGGAGTAGAATGACAAATACACTCTTAAAATGTTAGGTACTTGAGGGCTGGTAAGATGGCTAAGTGGGTAGAGACGCTTGAGCACAAGCCTGATGATGTAAGTTGTTTTTAATCTGAGTAATACTCGCTTTACCATTGGAAAAGTTCAATGTAACTCATCACATCTGCATACTAAAGATAGATAAATCCACTATGTGGGTAAACTAAATATAACAAAAAATAAATTCATTTTTAATGTTTATGTTTTCAGTTACCGTTTTATGTTATGTATATGGGTGTTTTCTCTACATGCCACTAGAGGACTCAGATCCCCTGCAACTGGAGTTTGAAACTGTTGTGAGCCATCATATTAATGCTGGGAATTGAACCCAGGTTCTCTGCAAAAAGCAGCAAATGCTTCCAACTACTGAGCTATCATATATTAAAAAGAAAAATCATAAGACACTAGGCATAGGTGTGAAGGTCTTTAGTACAGTGTCTGCCAACCTCCTTGGATTAGTTATCCATTGGTGCATGACAAATCAGTCTGAAACTTAACAGAGTAACTCAGTGATAAGCATTTTATGTTCTGCCCCAGTTTATATGGGCTAGAAATTAGGGAAGTCTAGAGCGCCCTAAGCTCAGACTTTCTCATGAAGCCATAGTCAAGAATGCTAAACAGTATTGTAGTCACCTGTAGGCTTGGCTGAGGCTAGCCCCAAATGTGACTTTTGTTTGATGTTACACATTAGTGCTGGCTGCACTGGAGCTTCCAAAATGGTGCTCTAATAGCCTATCAACACTCCCAACATGGCCTCCCCAGAGCAAATGAGCCAAGAAAGCCAGGTAGAAATATCACATCTGTTATACCCAGCTTCAGAAGAAACATGTGATCATTTCTATAATGTAACTTTCTTCTAGTTTGGGATATGAATATCATGCAAAGATCAGTAATACCATATTGTCTTAATTTGGGTCTTATTGCTGTGAAGAGATACCGTGACCACATCAACTTTTATAAAGGAAAGAAAATATTTATTTGGGGCTGGTTTACAGTTTCAGAGGTTTAGCCCACCGACACCATGGTGAGGCACAGCGGCATGCAGGCACATGATGCTGGAGAAGGAGCTGAGAGTTCTATATCTTAATCAGCAGGCAGGAGGAGGAGACTGGGACACACTGGGCACAGCTTAAACATATGAGACGTCAGAGCCCACCCCCACATTGACACACTTCCTCCAACAAGCCTACACTCAATCCAATATGGCCACACCTCCTGATAGTGCCAGACCCTATGGGCCAAATATTCAAATATACGGTTTTATGGGGGTATACCTATTCAAATCACCACACATATCAAAATCTTTTTCTTAAAAATTATATATATTTGTGTGGGTATATCAGGTGAGTGATGGTGCCAGTGTAGGCCAGAGGTGACAGATTTCCTCCCCTCCACTCTTGGAGCTGGAGTCACAGATGATGGTGAACTGCCTGGTGTGAATGTCGAAAATCGAATTCATATTTTCTGCAAAAGAAACCCATGCTCTTCACTGCTGAGCCATGTATCTACCCTAATATGGAGTATCTTATTTCATGGTTAAGCAAGGAAGATTTCCCCATTTAATTTCACAAAGAAATAAAAATTTATATTATCATCAGCATTTCTGGTTAGCACGCAGCAGCCTTAGCTGGTAAAATAAAATCGGAAAAAGACAAACGGAAGATCAATATATGCCCCCCCCCTTCACCACTTTGACAGAAGGTAAGTTTGTGGGTGTTTTCTTCACTGATGATTGATTTGAACAGCTATAACAAATGACCACAGACACGGTGGCTTAAAAAAACAGACCTGTATCATCAGTTTCCGTGGATCAAAGTTAAAGTGACCACAGGACTACGTTCCCTCCAGAGGAACCTGAGGGAAGTCTGTTTCCTTTCCTCTTCCTGCTCTGACAGGACTCAGTCCTGCCTGTCTTCCAAGCCAGCAGCAGAATATACTCAAATATCTCTCCCCTTCTGTTGTCACAGGGCATCCTGCCTGGTGGTCAAACTTCCCCCGTCTCTCCCTTAAAAGGACAACTTCAGATTCACTATTGAAGAAACATAAATGTGAGGACAGACAGATAAGAGGGTCTGGAAAAGAGTAAGGTTTTCCCCTCCATAATAAAATTGGACTTGCTTGCTTCAACCTGTCTCTGGAGGCTGTGTTGTTGCTCTCCAGGCCATCTTTCCCCTCCCGCAAGGGGAGAAGCAGGACCCTGAGCATAGAGGCAACCCAGACTGCTGACCCCAAACCAGGGTCACCCCAACACAAGAAGAGTGATATTTTAAAAAGAAATGGTTAGGGTAGCCAAAACTCTTCCCCTCCCAACAACAGCACCTGACCCAGACAAGTTCATGCAAGAGTTCTTACAAAACGCATGTGTGAGGTCAGAGGACAAGTGTGTGCAGTTGGCTCTTTCCCTTCATCTTTATGTAGGCTCTGGGGTTTGAACTCGGGTCTCCAGGCCTGCACAGCAAGTACCTTTATCCATTCAGTCTTCTTGCTGACCCATCATAGTGGTTTCTAATAAACTCCTTGTATTTGCTATTTCTTTTTAGTACAATATGTTGAAAATATTCCCATGTACACTAGTTTTTCTATTTGGTTTGTAAGAAGGGATTTTTGTTTCAGGGTAGAATTTAATGCCTGATTAAATTTAAATGATGATTTTATTTAAATAAATGTCAAGCTAATCCCTGGGCCTAGAACTAAACCTAGTTTAGTTTAGTGACTAGTTTAGTGACTGAAACCTAGTGCCTCCCATTCACCGACACATTTCAGTTTTAGTCTTTCTTCACACGGATTTCTTAAATTGGGCTAAATTGTCTTGGCCTCTAGTTCCTTCGTATTATCCATCTCTCACCAGTGCTGGAAAAAAGAGCCTCTTTCCACAAGATTGTATGTTGCTTAAAACTTCTGAAACTTCCCATGGGAGCTGAAGCCTAGAACACTTCTTGCTCTTTCAGAGGCCCAGCTTGGTTTCCAGAGTTCCTTTCTGGTGGCTCATAACCACCTGCAATTCCAGTTTGGGGGACACCCTCTTCTGGTCTCTGCTAGCACCCCTAAGCATGTGCAAAGACACTCCCACTTATCCAATAATAAAATAAAAACTGTTTGTGTACGTGTGTAGTGAAGGCCAAACTCTTTAGCACAGGGCCCTTCCATACCTGCACCCTACCTAATGTTCTGGCCTATTGCTATGCTACACAGACTTCCATTATAATGTCTCAGACAGCTCCCCCAAAGAGCACTGATGTTTCACATATTCTGTTTCGTCTCTACAAAGGCTTCTTTTCAGTCACTGCCACTGAGCTCATATTTTTTTTCTCTTAGACTCATTCAAATCTTTGTATCTTCCAGGTAGACGTTCTGTCTTGTTCCTCTGTTCCTGTAGGAACCCCTTTCATGTTCTCTTACCTTCTCTGTAAGCTCTTCTTTGGTTTTTCCTGTTTTTGTTGTTTCTTATTGTTTTGAGATAGTCTATGTGGGCCAAGCTGGTCTTGAACTTGTGTGCCGTTTGCTTCAGCTCCCTGACTGCTCTACGGTTAGGAGCGCGTGCTAAGCAATCAGAAAAACCAGTTTGGATCCCAGCACCCACATTAAAACCTAGAGACCTGCCAAATACCTATAGCTTCAGCTCTGAGAGATGTGACATATCTTTTGGCAGACACACACACACACATGAATACATAAAATAAATCTAAGCAAGTAGATCCAGATATGATGGCTCATAACTTTAATCCCTGCATTCAGGAGGCAGAGGCAAGCGGATTTCTGTGCATTGGAGGCCAGCCTAGTCTACAAAGTGAGTTCCAGGCCAGCTTGTAAAGTCTTACACAGTAAATAAAAGTAGAGACTGAATAATTTAGTAGTATAGTGTCAGTATTAATAATTTAAAACCATGACATCACTGGGCGTGATCAGTATTTTGCTTCTTGGTTGTCTCTCTTAATTGTCGTATTTCTAGGTCTAAAATACTTTTAAGAAAACACCCCAAGGAGTGTAAACTAAGTAGACAAAGATTGAACAAGCTAGTTGTAGAGAGGGCAATAGGGAAAGAATATGGTAAAGTACAGGATACACAGTGAGAATGTCAAAATGAAGCCTATTTTGTACAACTAATACTCAATAATAACAATGTCTAAGTAAAAGCTGGGTTTTCAACTGTTTCAGTTTTTGGTATATTCCAGGAGAGTAAAGAACATCTAGTGTTCTGCACCGGGCATGGTGCTGCACACTTTAATACCAGCACACAGGAGGCAGAGGCAAGCATCTCTCTGTGAGTTCAAGGACAGCCAGGGCTCTTACACAGAGAAACTCTGTCTCTATAATTTTTGTCTCTATACTAGTAAAACAATCAAATGAGAAAATCTCTGATGAATTATGCAAAGAAAGTAGTTCATCGTGGCATGAGGCCTCTGATGAAGCAGCAAGAAGGATCTCCATGCCGGGGACCTGGAAACAATGAAAGGACCATGGGGCTGTATTCAAAAAGACAGTGGGTCTCATATCTATATTGATAGTCTATTGAATCTAATGGAACGAGATAAGAGGTTATCTCAATGAATCAATGTCTTTTATTCTATGCCAAACTGATTGGAGTAGCAATAAAACATAAAACTGAAATGAATTTAAAAGTTTTAAGTCCTTTACTAGAATGAAAATGAGCTAAATATTTGGCAAAATAAGATGTATTTCCTGACAGTTCACATGACCTCAATTTTAAAACAGGAACGAACAGAGACTGATTTTAAATATTCAGCAAAATATGGTTGTTGGACCTGAGTACTGAGGAGGCTGAGGCAGGAGGGTAGCTGTGAGTTAAAGGGTAGTGTGAATGATAGTGGGAGGCGCTATCTCAAAAACAAAGTCAGATTACTTGCCAACTTGGTGACTTATACTATCCCAGTATTGAAAACAAGCCAACAAAAAGGAGAAACAAATACTAACCCTCAGTAAATCTGTGGCTGCCTATCTGGATGGGGACAGATGGGCAAACCCAAGTGGTTAATATGACTGAGCTCACTGTGATCTCAAATGAAGACCTTGTCTGGAGATTTCCAAGTGGATAATACGTTTATCAGAATACCAAGGGCTAAATCTCTAACTCATCTGGCCCCAGCAATACAGACAACAATTCCGCTTAATAATTCTTTGGTTTATCGGCATCAATCAAGCCAGAGAGTTCGGAAGCATGAGGCACTGTAAAAGAGGAGGGAAGCCTGGAAGCAAGGTGTCCGGACTGCTCAGGTGGAGGACTGAAGTGTGAGTGAGGTTGCAGCCCTGTGAGGAGCACCCGCACTAAGGCTGAGGGAGCACTCAGAGAGTGTGAGCCAGAGGAACCCTCCTGGCCCTGGCACCTGGGTTGAAGAAGCTGGGGAATGTGGGACCACTTTCATCTACTTTTTCTGAAACCCATGTTTTATATTCTTCAAAAAAACGTTCCCTGAGTCACTCAATATAATTTACAAGCAACCTGTTGCTGTGTAATATTTCACTCACCCACCATTTTATTATCACAGTACTACAGATAAATATATTTCAGGTGTGTGTGTGTGTGTGTGTGTGTGTGTGTGTGTGTGTGTGTGTGTGTGTGTGTGTTGGAGGTGGGGAGGAGAATGTAGCAGGCACTCAGTTATTGATGGAAAACTTGTCAGGACATCAACTTCCCAAAGTTCCCAAACTTTCTTTTCAGCTCGAAAAATACACAGCCAACAACCCCAGCTCAGAGGGCCTGTGGTTCCCCAGGGCATGAAGGAAGCTATCCCAAATGCAAATTCAGTCTCACTTTGCTACAAAGACCAACTAGAAAGCTGGATCTGTTCTAAATCCCTTTTAGGGACCAGGCTCTCCCTGTGTGGATGTGTCTGTGGATATATGTGCTTGGGTAGGGGGACGGTTGTAGTGTGGTGTGGGCAGAGAAAAAGCAGGAGAGGCGACTCCACGCAGTGATTATGTGGAGGGGATTTTCTACATCTCTCCCCCTCCCTTCTTTGTCCCCATTCTCCTTGTCCCCTTCTGCATTTGTCTGGGAGGATCCTGGAGTGTTCTTTTGATCCACTCAATCTTTCTCTGGCACTTGAGTTCTGATTGGCTGAAGGACTTAGAGGGGGAACAACTTTAATTAAGTAGATAATCTCTTCTTTGGATGTTAGGTATCTCTATTTCACCTCCGCTTAACTCTGCTTGGGATCGCTTACACACCAAGGAAGTCGAGTTCTGAGGAGAATTCCATCCCTCTGCCTCCGAGGAAGAATATATCCCATCTCTTGTCTCCCAGTTCTTGAGACTTTCTCCTTCTGTTTCTCAGAAGCTGGTGTCCGTCATGAAGCTTGTGTGGGTCTTTCTCGTCTCCTGTGTCCTTCGCCTCAGCCACGCCTGGTAAGTAACCTACTTGGATGTGGGATGTGTAAGGGTGTGTGATACCTTGGAAAGTGTTAGCCTTCATTTCCGGACAGGTAGGAGGCCTTGGGATCTCTCTTGGGAAAAGCCATTCTGAGCAATAGGACTTGCCCTAAGGGTGGAACGGGTCTCAGCAAGTCTTTAGAATTTTGCTAATAAAAGATTGGATTTAAAAACAAGGGACTTTGTAATTGTATATATACATATAGATAGATATAGATATAATTATGTGTGTGTGTGACTATACTACAAATCTCAAGTGATTTGGGGAGAAACAGACAGTAGCCCCAGGCACTAACTCCTGATCCTGCTGTGGCCCCCAGAGAAAGGGCAGGCTCCCTGTGTGCTCAGTCCTCTGGAGACAGATTGGACAGGCTCTGATTCTGCACTTTCTGACTTTTCTTAAGAATATTATTTTTTAAAAAAAACTTTTCACATTAGCATTCTTTAGACAGAAGTGCATTAAAACTATTGGCATTAGGTCAACAAAGAGGTTTGGATATTCTGGAAACCTGAGCTGCTCTACAAATGTACGTAAGTTGTTCAGTGTGCAGAAATTCCTAAATCATTCTGAAAATCAGATACCATGTGAACATGCTTTGCAAACTCTGGGACAAATACTAGGCGATATTATCCGTAGTCTTGGGAACCATGAAAAGCACCTGAACATGTAATTGTAATAAGCAAGAATATGATAATCTAAGGAGGCAACCTGAGGGATGCATGTAGCTAGGCAATTTGGAGTTTCTCCTCGATTCAGATGTTATCTCAATCAACACCCCCACCCCAGTCAGTTCTCACTTCGATCATCTACTTAAGATACAAATCCAAAGGCTCCACATCCTATCCAGCCAGAATAGAAATGCCTTTGCTGGGACCTGCTTCCTGTGCTAATTGAGTGTGTATTCTTATCGTAAATGAACCTAGCAATCTCTATTAAAGTGTTGGTTTCAAAGTTCCCCTAACCTAGCACAACCACTCACAGCTAAGCGTAATGATTTGCAACATCCCTGATTATGAGCAAAACCGCCAAATAATTGGTCAGTTTTAATTGGCCTTTTAATTGAATATTTCAACATGAAAAGGAAAAAGAGAAGCCATCTCTGCCTCTGGAGAACAAAATGACAAAAGGGCCAGGAGACTATTTCAGGGCATTTATTTCTACTGGTGCCCATCATTGCTCTTCAGCTGATTCAATATCAGCAAAAGAGAAACACGAGATGCCCCTCCCCAGTCACTGGGGCAGTGTGAAGAATTGTTCCATAAAAAATACCTTTACTGTGCACCCCTCTCCCTGCTGAAGGGGGTCATGTGCGTTTCATTCCAACAGTGACACAGCCACACTGAAGGGTGGCTGGGTTGCTTGTCTGTCCAAATGCAAGTGTCTGGATTCAAAAAGAAAGCAAGAGAAAAGAAATGTGAAAGTCTGTTCTAATTTAAACACGGGATTTTAGATGCCCTCCTTGCTCAGCCTTACTTAGAGAGGAAATACCCAGATCTCCACTTTCACTGATTTTTCCTGTAAGTCTCAGTTGGAATAAAAAAACATATACTTTGCCAAGATTCTGCTTTTAGGTAACATTTGAAAGTGATCTTTAAAATTTAACATTTTAAGGTTGATTATCCCTCTAAGGAAACATTCTGGGTTTTGTATAAGGTCATCATTCCCATTGTGCCAGGCAGAAAAATTTGACCAGCCATAGCCTTTGACATGCTTCTCTTAATACTTCATTATCAACCTTTTATGGGAGGATCTCAGAAGCATTTAACAAATAGGGAACTGAAATTTCTGCTTGGCTGTTCAATGGTGGGGCCGCTTGAAATTACTGTCTAAAAGAGTCCGGCAGCAAGCATTCCTGGGCATGAAAAGAGGCGAATCATGAAGACTTTCCTTAGACTGTGCAGCTTTACTGAGGAAGCAGCACGAGAGGAATTTTTAAAAGAGGGTTTGCCACCATCCCTTGATGGTGGATCGTCCCCAGTAACTTGAAATTTTTTTTCTTAATTTTTATTGTTTTTTAAAATAGACAATAGGGATGCAAGAAACAGCCAAGGAAAGAGATGATGCCTGCTACAGTGGACCACAAACGAACTGAGGTCGTCTTCCTGATGCATTTCTTTCATTGGAAAGAAACAGGCGTAAAATGTTTTTCCTTAACTGTTTACCCTATTTCACACCAGCTAATGTTCCATAATAGCAATGGGTGATCATCCTCTACCACCAGCTCCCTTCTCCTTTGCCTGTTTTCCTAAGGGGTGTGTGTGTGTGTGTGTGTGTGTGTGTGTGTGTGTGTGTGTGTGTGAATGAAATTATTGGGTTGTAAGACAATATTTAAAAACAGTTACCCCTTGGGTCTCAGAATTTGGGTTTTTACATTAACTTTTTTAATGGATATTGGAATTGCACCTGATATTAAAGTGCTGGAGCCCTGAATAGAAAATGAATCAGTTCTGGGGTTTGATTTTGGTGATGCTGAGGATTAAACCCAGAGATTTCCTGTGTTGATGAGCAAATCTACTTCTGAGAGAGAGCACAGAATAGGAGTCAATACTGTCAGAGGGTCTTTACCTGCAGAGTCTCACCAAGCGTTAGATAGAGCTAATGTTATTAATCTCTAAAAGCATCTGCTACTATTTGTAAATGAATGTTAAAGAAAGTAAAATACAAATTCATGCCAGGTGTGGTGGTGCGCACCTCTAATCTCAACACTCAGGAGGCAGAGGCAAGCGAATCTCTGCGTGTTTGAACCCAATCTGGTCTACAGAGTGAGTTCTAGGATATCCAGGGCTACATAGAAACCCTGTCTTAAAATCGCCCCAAAACAAAACAAAACAAAATACCAACTTACTTAAAACTATTGAATTCATGATAGATTCTTTGTTTTACTGTGTGTCGTCACAGTGAGTTTTCCCATTAGCAGAAATAAAAAGAGGAATTCAAGACAGGCCCACTAAAGCTGGTCACATCAGCAAGACATGTTCTTCTTCAGAGAGCCTGCAGGTCTCTGAAGTGACAGAAGTAAGTGAGGTGTGAGGAGCCGCTTTGGAATCTAGACAAGAGTCTGCTAATGTGAGGCATGCCCTCACCAGTAGCAGCCCTGGCCTATCCACAAATACACAGTTCAAAATCAGCTGGGATGAAGCAGCTGGGAGGTGGCCTAGCCAAGCAGCTGCATAGCCAGAATCCCAGCCAGAGACAGGACCAGCAAAGGTCAGCTCCCACTAACCTTCATTTCCTCAACAATGGCAGCCTGCATCTTCTCTCCCTTCCATTTCTCCTATCATGAATGACAACAATTTTATTATTATTATTATTATTATTATTATTATTATTATAACTGCAGCAAAACTCATAAGGTCCTGAGAAAAGGTAGGACTGTTGTTTTTCTTGTGACGAGGAGATTGATGTGAGGTGTGCATGTGGGTGCGCGTGCGCGCGCGCGTGTGCGTGTGTGTGTATGTGTGTGTGTGTAGGATACTATAGCATAGAGGGATCTCTGTTTTGAAATATTATATAGAGATAAAGAGACCCTAAGAAAGCACTAGAAACAAAGCCTTTTCATCCGCGTCTGCTCCCTTCCAGGCGGAGACTTGCTTCTTTCCTCTGTCCGGACAGCTGGTTCGATTCTGCCATCAGTTGATGCTTTGTTTCATAGTTAATAAAGTTCCTTTCCCTTGAGCTCCAAGGACCCTTTACTATTTCCATCAGAAGATAGAGAATTCATACGGCTTAGAGAATAAGGTTCAGGCGATATTGTTTAGGAGAAAGCCTTTTGTTCTGAAAGCGAATTTTTCTCACTAAGCAAAAGATCAGGCTGGGTTAACAGCTGGGGGAAACTGTGTGCTCGGTCCCTATCAATACAGTCCCCATTGCTCCCATTTAAAATACGTCTAGACCCTGAAGCCCCCTGAAAGAAATGGCCATGCACTGTGGATGGACCTGCAGCCTCGTTAAGAGCTGGGCTTTTATGGTTTGTTTTTCCTCAATCTTTTCTGCAAGACTCTGGTATTGATCCTGTCGTTTCTTTCTACGCTTCTGAGGTTAGAGTTTTCCATCAGAAAAAAGAAAGGAAGGAAGGAAGGAAGGAAGGAAGGAAGGAAGGAAGGAAGGAAGGAAGGAAGGAAGGAAGGAAGGAAGGAAGGAAGGAAGGAGAAATTCAGACTATAGGGGGCATTTAAACTCACTGCTGTCTAACCACTCCCAAACACATTGTTTTGAGCAGTTTGTGTTTCTAGCACCCTCATCCTCCATCCCAATAAGATGCCATAAAAAGATCATGCCAGTTTTCCAGCCAGCCTCCAGGGATGACTTTCTTATGTCTCCAGGCCATCCTGAAGCCCTTCCACACAAAGGAGAACTTCCCTCTATTGACTGCCTTCTGCTGTACTGCGTCCCCTTCTCTTCTCTCACACTCAGACTCTGGCTCCGGTCAGTGTCTGCATCCCCTACCCTGCCGATTCACGACAGCAGCAAACCAACAGGGCTGTTCACATTGTCCTGTCCCACATTTCTCCGGCTTCCTCAGGGTGCCTGCCATCCACAGGGTATTGCTTCAGGAACATTCTGTTTAGTTGTCAGTTTGTATGGTGGACTCTTCCTCCTCCTTGGCTTCCTCCTTTGTAAAAGCAGAGAGAGCAGATGTGTAAGAAACCCCTACAGCTGAGCCCCAACCAGTGTCGATGGCTGCCAAGCTACTTCACCTCCTTCTGGTACCATTTCTAGCTACGATATTCCTCTTGCTAAACAGGTCAAAACAGGAAGAGGAAGGATGTGAAAAGAGCTCTCCCGTCCTACATCTGAGAGTCATAGGGTCAGCAAGCAGAAAGAACCTTGGGGAATAGTAAACAGTTATGATTGCCCTTGGAGCAACTCAGAATAGCCGTTAACAAAAGGAGGAAAGCCATTCAGATACAGGCTTTAGTTTATTTGTGCTTTGAGCAGCTAAGGCAACAAAATGAGTGCCCGGAACAGACTGCAAGAGGCCTGTTGCAGTCTCCACTCGAATTTAGTTCCATTTAAAATGTGGACATCGCGTTGGTTCTGCTGCCTTGAGCCAGTCACCTACTGTTTCGAGGTTTCTTGCTTTGGAAATCAGTGGTTTTGCGCAATGGAAAGGAACACTTTCGAGTCGAGGCCTCAGAGACCTAGGTGACTAGGTCAAGAAATATAAACTGCCTACACAGTGACTGGGCCAGAAGCTGCCGTGATGCCAGGCTTCTGGGGACTGCAGCGTGGACTGGCTCTCAGTGACCTTCACGTGGAGGCTGGGGAGAGGGCAGCTGCTATGTCCCTTCGCTCCTCATTTAAATGCCAAGGGCTGAGGGCTTTTCCTGCAGCTCAGCTTTTGGGCTTCCTTGGCAGAGCTCACTGAAATAGACAAAGAAGAATGGACATGAGACTAAAGAGAGCCACGGCTCTGTAAGATCGCAGGCTAACGGCAAATCCCTTGGCAGGGAAAAGGCCACTTTTGGAAACTGGTTATTTCCTTGATTGTGTGGATGGTCAAGAAATAAATCCTTCCACAACTGCTTGGCAGAGTTTCAGCTTGGAGCTGAACTGAAGGCAGGTCGTTGGCCTCTGTCAATAATTATTTGACAAGGTCTGGATTTGAACTGATGTGGCATTTTAAGGCATACGTCACATAAGGATGACCATTGAAATGGATGCTCCTGCTTAATATTTTGTTTTACCCAATAGCTTGTAAGACTAACTTTCATATATAATATGTTTCAGTATAGTATATAAAATTTATGTTCATAAAAACTATTATTTTAGACTTTCTTGTAGGGCTGAACCATGCTTTGAGAGCCTCTTAAGCCATGAAGTAGCTATGAGAACAAGAGCCAGAGCCACAAACTCCTGAGTTTTGCCTTTAAAACCACCTTGAAAACAACAATAAACCCTTCCTTTGGCTACAGTATCTGCCACAGTCCTGCCTGCTTTCCCTTACGGCCTTCTAGCGTCTACTCCTTCCTCAAGTCCACACTTTCTGCTTTTCCTGCTTAAAAACTCCATTCTCTGAATCCAGGCTTGTGTTTGTACCGCTGAACAATCTAGTCCATTTTTGCTGCCCCTCTCCCCCACCTCCTCCCCTTCTGCTTCCCCTGCCCAGTGACGGGGACACAAGCTAGAGCCTGGTACACTAGGCGGGTGCTCTAGCTTCCTAATGATTCTATTTTCATCTTTTTGACACATTTGAAAGTAGAAGAAAATTGATCGTTGAAATTCCACCTACTCTCTTCCCTCTAAGACTTCAGATGCCCATGTCTTCTTTCTAGTCCCCCAGCTATAATAAGGTCAATTTCTATAATTTAGAGTTTATAGTGCATATTAGCCGCCCAATTGGTCTGTGAGAACCTTTGACTTTTTCAACTCTTTGTGAAGTGGGAGACTCCTGGTTTAAAAATCGTTGGGCATTGTCAGAGTGCAGTGAGAGAAAGTTTTGGAATTCTGGGGTGCAGGTTCAGTTATCAGGGAGACTCTTGTCTGTGTGATTGTGTGTATGCTTGTGTAAGTGTGTTGTGGAATACAGAGAACCTCTGGGAAATCCCCGAAAGAGTTGATGACTCAGCTTCCCCAGCCCCAGGCAAGATGTGAACTCCATTCAGAAGGAAAATTGTGAGTGAGTTCCTTCTAGCCCGGGGCCTCCAGCCCTCTGCCCTGAACCCGCCTCTGTGTGTCTCTGGGTGAGAACCGTAGCCCACGGGCATTATCACAGACCTCCCCCTAGCCTGCCACCCAACTTGAATATAACCCCACAGTCTGAACCAAGAGAGACCAATGGGGGTCTTGAGGCCTCCAGACTTTTTGTGAGTGTTACAAGATTTGATTAAAGATAAGGGAGGGAGAAGATGAAAATGTGAAAACCTGTAGGAAAAACAAAGGGAAAATGTCAAAGGCCTAGAAGGCAAGCAAAGGAAGGCAGGACCAAGGTGGAGCAGGTAAGACGAAAGTTCTGGATATTGAATATAAGATGTAAAATACTAGAAAGTCACATAAAAACCTTTGTCCTTAGAAAGCATGAGTGGGACAGAGAAAAGGGAATCTGGTCTCACATCTAAGCTATGTCAGCCATTGGACTCTTAGTCAGCCTAGCACATCTGCCTCCAGGGAAGCTGCCTAGAGGAAAGAAAACAGTGGTTTCCTGGGTAGGTGGGTGCCCAGGAAGGGGAGAGGGAGTCAGGTACCAGAAATTAGCCCAGTTAAGGGTCCTTGTTATGCTAAGGTCGGATGCAAGCAGAAGATGGGCTTGAACCCATCAGTCCTACAGTGAGGCAGTATCCATGAGATGATGTTGTTATACAAACTACCTTGTATATACTCTGCAAGTGTGAAGAACCATCCCCAAACTGTGGGTGAGGAGTAATGAGCCTCTGTCCGTGAGTGGGTCTAACAAACAGAGACAGGAGCTTGAAGCTGTTTCTTAATGCCCTAAGTTGGAAAAAATACTGCATAGTTCTTTAAAAAACATCAAGTAGAGAGAAGGGCTTTCAGCGTGGGTGATAAATATCAGAGGAGGAAACTTGTGTTCTGAGGAAAAGCAGCTTGGAGACTTCCCAGGCACTGACAGAGCCGCAGTTTGTATTTGAATCGATCTGATCCCCTCCCCTTTTACCTCCCTGAGATAAACTTTCAACTGCGGTCTGGATGATTGTGGACTCATGGGTCCAGTGGGTGCTATAGATAATTGACGTATGAATCAAGGCTAGAATCAGTCTCTGAGGTTTCTCCACTTGAGAAGGTCCCTGAGCAGAGAAGCAATGGGAAGGGAGGTAAACTCAGCATGGTTCTCTGTGAAGACCACCCACACTGCCTCAGACATGTAGCCAGAGCATGTAGCTAGATCCCAGATGGACCCTAAATGATGGATAATTAACATGACGAGCCCAATAAGGTCTTAGGTACTCCTAACACTGGTAAGAAAGAATCTCTTCATCAGTGCTTTTATTAGGGGAGCTGAAGCTGAAGGGGATGAGGTAGAGAAGAGGAGGACAGGGCCTGGCTAGGCAGCTTGGCTGGGAGCCTGTGACAGCAGAGTGACTCTGAGAACTGGGGACAGGAGACAGAAATCTGACTGTGCCCCCTAATCCTTGCTGTAAATTGACTTGCAAGAACAAAGTGGCATTAGGAGAGTCTAGGGAAAATAAAGGAGCAAGTTGTGGTCAAAGGTTCATTCCAGAAACTGTGACTAGAGTGCAGAGATGGTCTAGGGGTATCCGTGAGTAGCTGTTGTGTTAATGACTTCCAGAGCAGAGGCAGTGAGTGGAGGACCAGAAAGGGGCGGGGCCTTGACCAGACTTGGAATCCCTCGGGGCATAGTCCACTCAGAACATTTTGTTGTGCTGTGACTCGTGTGTGTGGCATGAGTCAACCTCACTGTGAGGAGGCCCTCTGATGTGTAAGGAGAGTAAGAAGCCAAGAACAAACAGGCTTGCACAGACAGTCCAGATCTACCTTAGCCAGGCACATCAGCCTCCCAGATGCCTGTGGAAGTTTGGTGGAGAGCAACTATTTGCTTGTGCTCCCCCAACTCCTGTGGAGTGCAGTGAGATCAGATGGCCGTCTGGGAAAAATGCTGTCACCAAAGCCACCTCAGACACTTGGGAACATTGAGGGCACTAGAATCTACTGAGGGATTACCATGCTAATCTGAGAGATCCAGATATCCATGGATTCACTTTGAAGTCAGTGGAAACTGCCAGATCCCAAGTCTTAGAGTCTTCTGTAACCAGCCAGTCTTTGAGTGATTCTCCAGTGCCAACGCAAGGTAGAAAGAGTGTAGATAGGCTGATAATAGACATGTGCCAAAGCTGACTGCATTCATCACTCATGGTGAGCAGAGAGCCCTGTAGTCCCGGAAGGCTGAACCCAGGAAGTGCAGCAACAGACACCAGATACTCCATTCACAACATTCTCAGAATTCTCTTTTCTTTGCAAGAGCTCTGAGGTGGGTATTGCTCAGGTTGGGCACATCTGGCCACACCTGGGGCTTTATGTACAGGCTTACCAAAACCAGGGACTGAGGACTTTCTGTGAATGCATTTGGTCTAACGGGAAAGAACTGGGAGGGCCCAGCATGAAGTGCTTACATGATTTTCTTAGCAGCCTCTAGGTCCAATAAAGGGCTTTGTGGGTAAGTAGAAGGGTCACTAAAAGGCAAAAGAGAAACGTGGGTAAACATCCTTACCACCCCTTCTGCAGAAATGACAGTGTAGAAACCCCCACCAGAAAATTAAACTCAAAGGGGGGGGGGTAAAAGACATTTAAAAAATAATCAATACACATTTTTTAAAAGCAGTTTTACATTTATAGAGAAAAACTGAACAAGAAGTGTAGGGTTTCCAGATAATCTTTATATCCCCTCAACTAAAAACCCCTTCTTCAGTTCTACACAAGAGCCAGTGTGAGTAACATCAGTTATGGGGGGACCTGGCAGTTCCCAGAACCCTTGCCCCTATGGGCATGAAAGCTTCTAGAAGGGTGCACTGGAGTATTACAAAATGAAAAAAATGTAGCTGAGACCATGTGATTGCCATATGGACTTCTTTATTGGGCACAGGCATCATTCACTCAGTAGAATAACACTGACACTTCCAGATGTCCACTATGACTTTTGGGGAATTAAAGAGTCCTGGATCAGCAGAAGAACTGGGGAAACTGAGCTAGGAATCATATTTTCCAGGAGTGCATGGTCTAGAACAGTGGTTCTCAACCTGTGGGTTGTGTCCCTTTCACAGGGGTTGCATATCAGATATTTACATTCATAAAAGAGGCAAAGTTACAGTTACAAAATAGTGACAGGATAATGTAATGGCTGGGGGTCACCACAACATGAGGAACTGTATAAAAGGGTCTCAGCATCAGGAAGATTGAGAAGCACTGAGCTGGAATGAAACACCGTAGGTTCCAGCCCACCCTTGAACTAGGTGCTATATACTGCCTTAACACACCATGGTGCAGTTTGTGTATCTGTGAAGTGGAGGCCAGATTCATTCCATCTTTTATAACTGTTGTGGCGATTGCATGAGCTTCAAGTATTACAATACTTAAATTTGCTATTCACGACAACATAAACACTGTATTGGGTCATTGAGAAAATCTGTGACATGTTACAAGTGAAGTACCACTACTCTGCCATATCAGATGATACTAGCGATTAGGATGTGACCCGAACTGCATTCTATACGACATCATACTCTTCTGGGACAGGTCCCATTATAAAACACTGGCTAGGACTCACTACATAGACCAAGCTGGCCTCAAATTCACAGAGATTTGCCCGTCATTGCCTCCCGAGAGCTGGGATTAAAGAAGTGTGCCACCAATTCCTGGGACTGTGACATCACACTTTATATATGCGCATATGTATATAGATTATATATCATATATAAGAGTAACGAAAGATCAGTAACAATAAATAATAAACAAATAAAATATTCACTTGGCAGTATAAGAGAAAAACTACAGTTATTCATGCAGACTTCTTACACTCCTAATTACCATGAAACACGATGGTGATTATCATGGCAGTATACAGCCACTACAGCTGTGTCTGCACTAACCACTGTGTGCATTCGTTTAGTGCTCCTGGCTCTCATTCTTGCTGGATAACTTTCGGCTCAAATAATAAGCAAGAGGGAGCTCCTCTTGCCCCAGACTTTTCCCTTGTATCCCCCAATTTTTTTCGCTAAACATTTCAATTTAAAAAAATAAGTGCTGCCCATGAACTGTCCCGAATACAAATACATCCCAGTATAAAGATCCAAGATCCAGGTCATGCACACATCTAGACTTGTAGGTTCTGGGGGGCATTGCCTTTTGGGACGAGCATATAAAGGTTTAGAAAGAATGAAAAAGGAGCCCCTGGGTTTTCAATATGTGGGTTCATCTCTGTCTCCTCTTTTCTCATAACTATTTTTGTAACAGATACCTCAGGCAAGCCATACTTATGATCAAAAAATAGGCAGTAAATGGAAACCAAGGCCAGACTGGGCTGAATAGTGATGCTTGGTTGGAGATGGAGGTCATTGTAATATCAAGTACAGTGGTATACACCTTTTATTCCAGCACTTAGGAAGCTGAAGCAGGAGGATTGTGAGTTCAAGGCCAGCCTAGACTACATAGCGAGACCCTAGCTTACAAAAGAAAAAAATAACAAGGGCTATGATGTAATTTGTGGCAGAGCAGTTGCTCTGGATTATTGAAATTAGTAACTTGTCTAGTAAGAATGAGGCCTTGGGTTCAATATCCATCCCGCTTCCCCAAACACACACAGTAAGGCTTCAGGGAGCACTGATTGTAGAGGCTAGAGGGATGTCCCAGAATTTTCACTGCTCTTGGAGAGGACTCAGGCTTGATTGCCAGCACCCACAGGCAGCTCACACCTGCCTGTTAACTCTAGTTCCAGGGGATCCAGTGTCTTCTTCTGTCCACCATGGGCACCTGCATGCATGTAGTGCACACAAAGTCATGCGGGCAAATACAAATGCACATAAATAAAGCAAGTACATACACTTTTTAAAAGAAATAATGAAATAGTTCATTTGAACTAGAGACTTACTCAAGAATAAGAAAGACTTATAAATGATGACTTTAATGAGATAGAATTCATCACTAGCATTATCCTGCTTTGGTGCTCACCACAAGGACACAGGATGTTTTCTTGGTGTTGGATATTTCGCATACAAGTAAAGCAATCACGTGGACCAAGTATACCTACAAATAACAGCATAAGTATGGGGTATGGGAATGTTGTCCAAACCAGACTCATGTGGTTTGAACCAAGAAAGATGTTCAGCTAAACATGTCACTTTAATTGGCTCAGCTGAAAAGCATATTATACATATTTTTCCTTACTATAGGCTTTCTAGAAGGGGATAATCCTCCAAGTCCTCTGCCCCTTACGTACTGTTTTCCTGACTTAGATTCCTTCCTGGAGGGAATCTTGACCCAGGCTCAGCCTTGGCAAAGCTTCGTCTTTGCCATCTTATCAGCCATGTTTTGTTT
The DNA here is from genome assembly GCA_033318265.1 of Phyllotis vaccarum. Classification (NCBI taxonomy): domain Eukaryota; kingdom Metazoa; phylum Chordata; class Mammalia; order Rodentia; family Cricetidae; genus Phyllotis; species Phyllotis vaccarum. The sequence goes on along the minus strand of JARWLC010000004.1, from coordinate 17,162,418 downwards.
CATTCTGTCTTCTTTCCCAGGAAGGTCTGATCTGTGAAACAGTAACTTTTCAGTCTGGTCTGGTAATGTCTAGCTTACAAGATATTCCAAATGTAAAAATTTCTCTTTTTAGTCAGAGTGAGTGCTTCACCCTTTCTGATATCTCTGCCATCAGGCTTTAAGGTTCAGATATTTAGCTCTGAACCTAGCTCGAATTGCTTTGATAATCGTGACCTCAGTGAAACAGTCCTGAATTTCCTTGTGAGCTCTTTGGTACAGATCCCTCAGAAGAGCTTTGTTGAGGTTGACTTAACCGTCTACCAAGCTCTACTAGGCAGGCCTTCCTTTTGCTTGATTCTGTAGACTTCTATTATTTTCTATGCTTCCACTCCTCTTTCAAAGTCTCCATCTTTTCATAAGGAAGCCTTCCAATCTGCCGATAATTCTTCCTCAGAAACTACCCACATTTTGGGTGTTGCGTTTCATTTGGCCACCAATAAGAGAATGACTTTATCTATTTGTTTCTAATTCCCTTTCTGATGCTTGCCACCCTTTTTTGCCTTCAGAATTGAAAGGAGACACCAACCTTTGGGGTAAGTCCATAAGGATTGTATGTCACTTGCCTATGACAAAAAGCTAATAGATAACATACTTTGATTGATTATGTCTATTTTGAAGTCATCCTCAAAGTCAATCTCCATTCTGCAGATCATATGTGTTTTTAGATTTACATTTTTAATATAACTATAGATTTGCAAAAGTTTCAAAGAAATGTCTGAACTCTTTCCACAACTTTCCTCAATGTTTCTGTCTTATAACTATTATACGTAACTTAGAGTTTATTCAGACACTTTGTGTGTGCGTGTGTGTATGTGTGTGTGTGTATGTGTATGTGTGAGAGAGAAATTTTGATGCAAATTTGCCATGCTTGTACCCTGTGTAGCCATGACCATAGTTAAGACACTAGTCATCACTAACGCTCATGACTTAAAGCAGCAGCATCCATCTTCCATTCCAAACTCCTGGCAAATCACTAACCTGCTATTAGCTACACTACCCTGGTTTTAGCTCTATGGTTGCATTATTTCAGCATTGTTATGTAAATATCCCCCTTTTGTGGTACTGAGAATTGCATATGTTTGGTGAGTGTTTTAGCTAAATAATATCTGCAACCTCTTTTTTGCTTTGAGGAAAAGTCTCATAAATTGACCACTCTGGGCTTGAACTTTATCTGTGGCTCATGCATACCTTTAACCTGTGATCTTCCTGTCTCAGCCTCCCAAGTAGTAACAACTACAGGACCAGACCCAGAAATACCTACTCTTTTGAAATTGACTTGTTTGGGATGTGTATATCTGTAGTGTATGTGCATGTGTGTTCCTTCATGTGTGTGACACTGCATGTCCATATGCATACAAAGGCCAGAGGCTGACATTGGATGTCTCCTCAATTGTTCTCCAGAGGCGAGGTTTCTCACTGAACCCAGAGCTCACTGATTCGGCTAGTCAGCCTGCTCTGGGATCCTGTCTGTCCCTGCAATCACACAGGTAGTTTAGCCACCACCCCCAGCGTGGGATTGACTTTAATTTCCTTGAGGTTCATCCAAGTAATTGTGTATATTAACAGTTCATTTTATTGATGAGTGGTATCCCATGGTGTGGATGTGGCAGTTTGGGTTGTTGTTGGTGGTTTTTTTTTTTTTTTTTTAAATACTTGGTGGGTTCTGTTGTTATTTTAAGGGCTTTTTATTGTTGCAGTGTTGAGACTTGAACTCAATGGCCTTATATATGACAAGTATGGATATATTTATATATAGGGTTTTTGTTTGCTTGCTTTGTTAGAAACAGAGTCTAAGGTGTGCAGACTGGTTTGGAACTAGCTGTGCAGACGGGACTGGACTTGAACTCCTGATTCTCCTGCTGCCCCCCACCCCCACCCCAAGTGCACATTAAGCCCAGCAAAGGCTCCAGTTTCAAATTTCACAGTTTCATGCACACACAAATTTTAAAAGTTTTCATTTCTCTGAGATAAAGACCAAAAGGTGAAGCCACTTAGTTTTTAAGTAGAGATCAAATTACATTTCAGATTGAACTTTATTTGGGGATTCCATTATTAAAACCTTAGACAGATATTTCATAGTTTAGTCTTTCTAGTTAGACAGGTATCTGTTTACAGTCCAGCAAAGTCAGATAAACCTGGGTCAGATCCAACTTTCTCACTTATCATCTGGGTGAACATGAACATGTAATTAGCTGTTTTCCTTTAGATCCTCATGGGCAAAATAGAGATAAAAATGTTTGGGCAACAATGAATTAAAAGAGCTACATGTGAAATACTGAGTAGTATCTGGTATCCAGTTGTGAGTCAATGCTACCTGATTCCAGCCTGTGGCAAGACAATAAACATTATTTCTATTTTTATGGTATTGGAAGCTGTAACCTTACATTTTTTATGGTGTTAAAATTTTTAACTGACTTAAAAAAAAAAAAAAAACCAAAGAGATGGGGCTTAGCGGTTAAGAGCATTGACTGCTCTTGCAGAGGACCTGGGTACAGTTCCCAGCACCCACATCGTGGCTCCCAACCACCTGTAACTCTATTTCTAGGGGATCTGACAACCTCTTCTGGGTTCCTCAGGTACATGGTGTGGTGTGAATACATACACACAGGCAAGCACTGGTATACTTAAAATAAAAATAAATATTTTTTAATCTAAAGAAATATACTGCTTTTGACTTACATTTTTAAAATGAATTGGGTTATCTTGAATTTTTAATTATTTAAATGTATTTATTTGGGGTGCACACGTGTTGGAGCCAGCATACATACCATAGTACATGAATGGGGGTTAGAACATCCTTGCAAGAGCTGGTTTTCTTCTATCATGTGGGTTCCCAGGATAGAACTCAAGTTGACAGGCTTGGCAGCTGGCACATTTACCCAAGCCACTCCTCTGGTCCTGAGCAGGTTATTTTTGTTAGCCTCGTGACAAGGTGTAATGCTTCTTATGAAAGATAATATCCTTTTCCTTCTCTCAATAATATTTTGGAAATTATCTCTGTGACTCTTGGAAGCAGAAACAAACTGGTGTCTCCCCACTGTGCTCTCCTTTCTCCTTCTTCTAGGTCAGTGAACAATTTTCTGATGACCGGTCCAAAGGTAAGGAAAAAGTCTTTGGTGAACTCAGATGTCACTAATTTTAACTTGTTCCCTGAAGATGATAAATACATGGTGATTTCATTACATCTACAATTTCCATTATGCTGTAGTATGTAGCACAGATAGGGACTTGCCTGAAGCCATTCAGCAAACTGTCAGAGCTCAGATGAGAACTTGGGTGTATTGTTAGTGAATTTATGGCTGGAACCTCCAGCTTTGACAGGTGCAATCCCACATCATTTTCTGTACAATATCCCTTCTAAAGCCAGGAACTGTACTACATGGCCTCCACAGGGGAAGTATTCCCAAAATACCATTCCCTAGCTAGTGGTGAGGTGCAAATACCTGAAATTTCAAGAACTGTGTGATTGGGGCTCATTTTGGAGAGATTGTTAGTATAATGAGTAAAGATTGCTGGGAACTAGGGTTTGATGGAAACCAAAGTCTCTTCGTTTGCCATCTGCTAACTATGAGCTTTTGGGAAAATACTTCTCTCTGAGCCTTGGTTTCTTGATCTACATAATGGTTCCTATCCACAAGGATATTGTCACTATTAAACGAGATGGCATATTTAAACTGCTTTCTCACTCTGTATTTTAGAAAGCTGGGAGATAGAGTGTAAGAGAGTTGCCTGGGACAAATGTCTCCTAAGTTGAGGCTAAATTTTGAGCCCATGTTCCTGTAGGCTTACCTCGTCTACTCCAGCAGTGTGGCAGCTGGTGCCCAGAGTGGTATTGAAGAATGTAAATACCAATTTGCTTGGGACCGCTGGAATTGCCCTGAGAGAGCTTTGCAGCTGTCCAGCCATGGCGGACTTCGTAGTGGTAAGAAAAGCCTTGGCCTCTGTTCTAGGAAACCCTCTGGTCATAGCTCCGGCCCCTCTATGTCCTTAATTTTCACACAGTCTCTCTGCTCAGGACATCACTCCTTCTGAGATCTTCTCTTTACCTTCTCTGCCCCTTTTGTTCCCCATTCTCTCTCTTTTATTTCCCACAACCCCCCTCTTCTTCCCTCACTGTTTAATACACTTTGCCTCATCTCCAGTTCTGTACTGCCCTTGGCCAAAGGCTTCATCACAATCTAAGAAATACCAAGATGTAGGTTAGGGTAATAAATCCTCACAGTGCTTAGTCTGGCGGGCTTAGAGGGAGGTACTGAGCCAGAAGAAACTCGGAGACCAGATTACCATAGAGAAGATGAACAATGGTTAGAGCGCAGCCCATTGGAGGAGCTTTCTGGACTTCCCAGGGGGTAATGGGGTAGGTCCTCTGCCTTCAGATTCACCTGCACGTTTTCCTCTTGAGGTCTTTCCCACCTAAATCCTTTACAAGAACATCAGCCAACCACTGCAAAATGTGTGACTTGAAGTGGTGGGAAAGGAGGCTAGGGCTGAAGGGGTGGGTGGGGAGAGATGGATCCTAAGGGGGTAAGCTACTGATTCAGGAGAAATAGGTTAGAGCTGGGGACAGTGGTGTGTGAATGTGTGTGTGTGTGTGTGTAAGAGAGAGAGAGAGAGAGAGAGAGAGAGAGAGAGAGAGAGAGAGAGAGAGAGAGAGAGAGAGAGAGAGAGAGAGAGAGAGAGAGAGAGAGAGAAAGGCATTAAGGGAAAGTCTCACATTAGCATTTCTTTGGGCTGCAACCTCTTCTAATCCTTGAGGGCCTTTGGCTCCCCAGCTAACCGGGAGACAGCATTTGTGCATGCCATCAGCTCTGCTGGAGTTATGTACACCCTGACTAGAAACTGCAGCCTGGGAGATTTTGACAACTGTGGCTGTGACGACTCCCGAAATGGACAACTGGGTGAGTAGAAATGTGGGAATAGGGGTACGGGCAGGCGGGGAAGTTCACTTACACAACGAAAAGCATGGTGGGAACTTGGAGGAATAAAACTGTGTTCCACTAACCATGAAAGAATGCTAAAGTAGGGCAAGCCAGCTCCACCCCACCCCCCCCCCCCACACACACACACTAGCGCCAACCGTGCCTAATAGCGTTTCAGGTCGGTTCTCCTCCCAACATTTCCTTAACTTAAACACAGTAATAACGGAATCATTCGTTCCCTCCCAGGGAAGTTTCCTTTCCTGCTGCTCTGTCCTGTGATCCTCATCCCATGATTTTCCGCTGCCCTCCCTATCCTCTGTGCCCCCTCACTCAATTTCTGATTTCTGTTTGATTCCTCTTCATCTCTCTCAAAGGTTGAACTCTTGTTCCCTCCCAAACTTCAACCACCTGCCCAAAGACATGTGCACCCTCCTGCAGAGGAGCATGCAGGCAGAATGCATGTGACAACTAGTTATGTCATGAAGGCCTGAGCAGGGGATTGGCTCAGGCTAAAAGAGGCAAGAAAAGGTGGCAAAGACAAATCAGGATGGAAACCAATCCAGAAACAGCGCACTCACTTAACCTTAACCCTTTACCATTCTAGACTCTCCTCCACCCACCCATCCATCTACCCACCCCACCTCACCCAATCAGAAACATGAGCCTAGAAAGTTTTGGACTTTTCCTGCCCCTGCCTTTTCAGGAGGCCAAGGTTGGCTCTGGGGAGGCTGCAGTGACAACGTGGGCTTCGGAGAGGCAATTTCCAAGCAGTTTGTGGATGCCCTGGAGACAGGACAGGATGCCCGAGCCGCCATGAATCTTCACAACAACGAGGCTGGCCGCAAGGTGAGTCTGCAGCCCTTTACTGGATAACTGGCTCCATCCATTACCAGCTCCAACACCTCGATTCTTTAACCGACTCTACTACCCAAGCAGCTGGCCACTCCCTAGCTAGGCGCCCTGCAATTCCTCCGGCCAGCACCGCTGACTCACAGCTCTCTCCACAGGCTGTCAAGGGCACCATGAAACGCACGTGTAAGTGCCACGGGGTGTCAGGTAGCTGTACCACCCAGACCTGCTGGTTGCAGCTGCCTGAGTTCCGGGAGGTAGGCGCGCACCTGAAGGAGAAGTACCATGCGGCGCTCAAGGTGGACCTGCTGCAGGGTGCGGGCAACAGCGCGGCGGGCCGCGGCGCCATCGCCGACACCTTCCGCTCTATCTCTACGCGGGAGCTGGTGCACCTGGAGGACTCCCCGGACTACTGCCTGGAGAACAAGACCCTGGGGCTGCTAGGCACCGAGGGCCGGGAGTGCCTGCGTCGCGGGCGCGCCCTGGGCCGCTGGGAGCGCCGCAGCTGCCGCCGGCTGTGCGGGGACTGCGGGCTGTCAGTGGAAGAGCGCCGCACGGAGACAGTGTCCAGCTGCAACTGCAAGTTTCACTGGTGTTGCGCTGTCCGCTGCGAGCAGTGCCGCCGGCGGGTCACCAAGTACTTCTGCAGCCGCGCCGAGAGGCCGCCGAGAGGCGCTGCGCACAAATCTGGGAAGAAACCCTAAGGGGCTCCTCGCGCCTCCTTCATTCGTCCTCGGCTTCGTTTAGAGACCCCGGAAATAGAGGGACCCAGATTGGGGACCTCACACTCCCTATCCCAGCCATCCGGACATGGGGAGGCGGCAATGCCATTTTCCAAACTGTTTCCCGGGTTCCTCTGCATCTTCGTAGCTCACGCTTTGGTCTCAAAACTGTTTTTAAAATTCTGCACAGTTGTTCCTGATCAAAGGACGAAAGCAGGCGATTCTCCTCACCTCATCCTACCCTGCCCCAGACTCCAGCTGTCTTAATGCTGGGCCTTAATGCTGAACCCTCTCAGACTCCAGAGTCCAGGCAAAGACACGGACCTTCTCTGGCCCGCCACAGCACACCTCCCTCCTGGGAGCTGGATTCCCAGGGCCCACAGACTAGACCTAGTTCCCTGATTTTGACGCTCAGGAATCTGACACTTTGTTTTCTCATTTCCCTCCTTGTCCTGGAAAAACAACAGCAAAACCGAAACAAAGAAACAAACAAACAAACAAACAAACTGGGAACAAGAGCCTTGATGGGATATGGGGAAGAGGGAGCCCAGAATCACTGATGGACTTCATCAGCTGAGCAGCGACCTTCCTAAACGCCAAAGATACTCCAGACACACCCAAAAGGCTTAGGAGTGGTAGGGGTGGGCTGTGGGCTGGTTGGTAATAATTTCCTGATCATAGCAGCCATCTATACCTTGTCTCTTCTCCAAAGGAGTTTGGATCCTCTGAGACAAGATCCTCTGGGTAAATCAGGACAGTTTTTGGATCTGTTCCTCTAAAGGCAGGGCATAGGTAGGAGAAACCTGACTCCACAACACCTGGTTCTCACATAGGCAGGATTCAGATCACTGGATTCCTTGATAAGTAATCCTCCTGCTATGAAACTGTTGTTAATAGGATGTTCAGAACCTTGACCTTTCAATTTATTTCAGTCTCTGATACATGTCCTCCTCCAAGATCCTGAACTCACTGGGATGATGAGAGGAAGGCAACGTAGAAACTTAACCCCTAAGTTCTCTTCTCACTCTACTCTGGCAGGGTACCATCTCCCCTAGCCTCCCCTGATGGCCTAAGTAGTTAGCTTGATTTGACTGAGGTTAATCTGCCAGGGATTAGTAAATCACCCGAGTAAACCTTCCACTAATGCGTTCACTTGGAAGCCAAGAGCTCGATGCTTCTGAGTCTGAGTTTCTCAGAGAAGGGCAGCCCAACAGGGACTTGTTATGAAATACAGACCTGGCAGAAGAGCCAGTTCAGCCAAGACCTTCCCCATAGCTGCTCCTGCCCTAGGCTAGTCCTGGGTGTGGGCATCCACAGTATTTCTGGAAAAGAGCCAGCCAAATTCTTTACTTCCAAAGGAAGCACAGAGCTCACAATGCCAAAGCCCCAGGGGCTGCCCTGGCAGAGTAGACCAAGTCAGACCTCTATGCATCTCTGGTCCTATCAACACTTAATTGGTGTGTTTTTTCTCTTCCTTAGCAGGGGATACAGTTCTGTCCGCACTCCAGCTCTATCGGTGAAAGGCCTTTTCCTCCCTCCGTTATCTGTGCCTTCTTAGTCTCCCAAATCATTCTCTTTTCCCTAATCAAGCAACATTATATGTTAATCTTACTGTCTCACCCACCAGTCACTTGCTAATGTACAGAGGAAAATGTGGCAAAGCAGCTGAAAACTATAAATGTTCCATGTTGGGAAGTAAAGCTGCATTTCCCAGGCTCTCAGCATAAAGTAGAAGCACTGTGCTTCGACATTCAGAACTTTAGTCAGACTCTAGACACATCAGGCTGTCATTTCTCTCATAGGTTGCTTTGTATCCTCAAGTGGGTATGACTGATACCCAGTTTATTCCAGTTCTATAAAGGAAATCCTGCCCTCCCCATGTACCATGCCTCCATGCATTCATTGTTCATGCAATGAACACTGGAGTGCAGGCAGCTAACCACTCATCAGCATCCCTCAGTTCAAGGCTTCTTGCCTTACACTAAATCACCGTGGCTGTGCAGCCAACTCTAGATGTTGACTGGGTGGGCTAGGAACCTCTGAGATCAGCTAGCCAAACCTTCGCTCTACACATTTAAACCAATGTTGAGAAACCCAACGTGCTTGTAAGTTAATGTGGGGTGGCACAGTCACCCAGGCTCCTTCCCGCCTCTTGAGTGCTCTCAAGGAGCCCATCTGTCCTAGTCTGAGGACAGAAGTAGAGGGAGGTCCTGAGAAGTGAAGAGAACACTGGGTGGGGCGAGCAAAACACTGTCTCCTTCCTGTCCCTGGCCTGTGAACCTACACATAAGCGGGGCTTTCTTTTCTTTTAAAGAATCCCAGCCTCACTTGGCCTTAGGAGCAGGTCAGTGCAAAGAGAGAAAGGGTCGTCCTTGGCACGCTGGTAGCGCGGGTGGTGGCGGGAGGGGAGGGCAGGCCGGGGCACTCGTCTATTGTCGGTTTGGATTGGATGCTTCCAGTCATTCGCTTCCTTTTAATTAACCCACATTCCTGGAGGAGAAATATTTATGTTGGCTCCCATAGAGGCAAGCCTCAGACCGGCAAGGAGAGGGAAGAAAGCCTGTCTTAGCAAAACAATATCTCTAAAGAGCTCAAGAAGAGAAAATAGGGGAACAAAATGCCATTAAACCAGCCTTCTACCCCTGCCGGAGTCAATGAAAACTTCATTTCACATGTTAATCCGCCACTCCACCCCTTCTCTCCTCGAAGCGCCTTTTCCAAAAGTGTTTGGGAAAAGTCTCTGCAGTCAGTACACAGCTCCCCGCCGCTCAGACTTCGCCTTGTGTTAGTTCAGGGCCCCAAGTGGGGCTCCAGCTCCAACAGCCGCTTTTTTCCCTCCCCCCCCCCTTTAATTTAAACAAAGACTTCAGAGTTCATCAACCTCCCACTGAAATTCACAGCTGCTGAACAAACTAATCCCTTCTCCCCGCCTTTCTTCCCTTCAATGGGCTCTTGGCTTCAAAGACACTTTGGGAAAGGACTTTGCTGGGGCTCACACTGCTTCATCAAAAGAAGTTAGCACAAGTATTATCTGAAGAGCAAGTGGCTTTACAAACAAATACTGCCTAACAATCCCTCCCTCCCAAACACACGCATCTAGCCTGCAGACATGATGGGATGACAACGGGATTAGGGCTGGTACCCCCTGGCTTCACACCCAGGCCCTTTGTGCAGCTGAGCTCAGCCCTGAAGTGGTGTGGGGGAAACCCTGCAGCTAACTGTCAGGCGCAGAGACAGACAGACAGAAGGACACACACACACAGTATGGCTACAGACACTCCAAGGAAAGGCCTGAAGCACAAGTCCATTGGACTACACTTTAAAAAATTATTTTCTAGGTCTGGAGAGGTGGCTCCTCTTCCAAAGAACACGGACCACTGGGTGCCCTCTTCTGGTCATAATACAGACATAATTGTACTGCAGACACAATTGTGACACTCATACACGAAGGTTTTAAAGTCCTTTTTCTCAATATTTTAGTTTTTACCTCTCCCCAGACCTCTCTATTGACTTCCTATACAGTTCAGGAAGCAAGACCTCTCTGTTCTTGAAAGGGAAGCATCAGCAAAGTAGGATCCGGAGGAGACAAGTACCGGGAAATGACTTTGGAAAGCAGGTCATTTTATTGCACTGTTTAAGAGTCAGCAAGAAAATGTGGCTAGAGAAAGCAGTTTGAAGACATAAGGTGTCTGAGGGGAAGAGGGGCCCTAGATCCATGAGCAGTCAGCTGATTCAGAAAATCACAGACTAGGTACTTAAAGGCCTTGGGCCAGGTAGTGTCAGGAGTTATTCTCTCCAGTGCGATTCTCAACCTTCCTAATAATGCAACCCTTTAATACAGTTCCTCAGTGTTACCTTCCAACCATACAATTATTCCCTTGCTACTTCATAACTGTAATTTTGCTACTGTTGGGAACTATAATGTAAATATCCCTGTTTTCCTGTGGTGTTTGGCGAACCCTGCAAAGGATCGTGACCCACAGGTTGAGAACTGCTGCTCCACATGCTTCTACCTCATGCTCTAAACAAAAGGCACTTCCCCTCCTCCACCTGTCACCTAATACAGCCCACCCTGAGGAATGCTAATATTTGAGAAGGGCCATTATTTAAAGGGCAAGATTCAACACTCACACCCATTCTTCATGTTCATGACTTGTTGAAAAAAAAAGGTGAACATCAGTCAATTTTTCCCAAATCCCTGGGGCTACAATAACTACAGACCTTAAAATATACAGACAGAGGCAGGCGAAGGACAGCTAGACTCGGAACTCCAGAAGAGAAAGAACAAAAGACCAATAGGATGAGTCATGGCCAAGGCGACCTAACTAACTTCCCCTGCCTGCCACCACTTGAACAGAGCATCCCTATGTGAGATGTTCTGGTGCAGCCCCTGTTGGACTGATATATTAGGTAAGACCTGCGTCTATGCTCTACCTCCCAGGCTCAAAGTGCCCAGGGTTAGGCCCAGGTGGGCAGGCACTCAGCTGGTGTGGAGCCAAGGCCTAGGGTCACAAACCTGGCAGCAAGAGAGAGAAACAATCCTTTGGGGGGGGGACTCTTTCTGCCAGGAGTTAAGTAAGAACAGAAACGGTCTGGTAGAAGAGGCTGCCTGGCTCAGCCCTGAAGCTTGTGTGCGATGGTGAGGATAGATTTCAGGACAGGCACGAAGCTGGAGACCTCACTGAAGCTGCTGCTGCTCGCTACCTGGGCATGTACTGCAAGGCCCTGCTCAAAGTTGCCTGCATCCACACATCGGGCAACTTCGTGGAGTCCAGCCAGGACGTGGGGTGAGAGCTGTGGAGGGATCAGCCCTTAGATTAGATGAGCCCAGCCTAGCCTCAGCTCTGTCAGCATGGAAAGGTCAAGAGTTCCAGGCCTAAGTTCAGGGCGATGGCCCTGAGACCCATGGGAAGAAGGGACCAGGAAGTCCGTCAGATACTTACTGTTCCCTCACAAATGTTTTCATACAGACATTCTAGACGTTGGGCTGCCTTTTCCAGCTTCCTTTTCGTTTTCTGCAGGAGAAAAATGGATTCTGACTATACCCTAAGGCCCAGACTACACAACACTCTAAACATTCGTGAGATATAACAGCTATGACATCTCAGTGCCATTTTCTTCATTTCTCAGACTGCTGAGGTAACACTGACAGTGCCTTCCTGATGTAAGTCCCATGCTCTTTGGTCCTGCTATTGAGATTAGGATTTAGGGCAGACTCCTCCCTGCTTCAAGGTGACTGGGACAGTAAGGGATCTGGCCTCCCTCTGAGGCACTAGAAAGCCACTGGAGGTAGGTGGAGGTACTGAGGAAGGGTGGGACATACTAGGTCAGCTGCAGACAGGGAACAGCGTTGAAGAAGCGCCTCCAAACTGTCCTTCAAGCACTGGTGTTCTGGGGGCAGCTCCTTCCTTTCTGTCTTCTCAGGAGGCATCTGCTGGAGTCGTTAATGAGGGAACAGTGAGGAAGAAGTGAAGGAAGCTGTCCTCGAGGCTCCCGAAGGCTTAGCCCCCATGACTCAAGGCAGAGCTGAGAGCCACCTCCTCCCTTCTCTGAAGGACAGACATCCTCAGGCTCAAGGATTTACTTCTACCTTGAACAAGGAATCCAGTTTCTATGTCCTCACTTTTCTTGCCCAAGTAGGGCTGGAACTTCCCAGGGGAGGGGACTCACTGCTCTTGTCAGCTGCAGGCTTCTTTCTCTTGGGGCTCCGGGAGGAGACCAGCTCACACTGGAGACCTGGGGCCGTGGCAGAGGGGCCTGTTGGGGCTCAGGGCCAAGGCTCATAACTGGAGCTGTAATCGGTGCTGGAGGTATAAATGTCTCTGGCAACTAATGAGATAAAGAAAAGCATATGAGTGGACCATGGGACACTACGGGCTCTTATTCCACACAAGAAACAAGGCGGTGAGTAGGAACTGGGAAACAGAAAGGTATGTAGGGAAAAACGAGGTGCTGAGAAGTAAGGGTCCAACTTGGAGAAGAGGAAAGGCAGGAAGGTAAAGCTGAATTCTTAAAGAACTAGGAAGTGGGTCACCGGGTGGGGAACCATGCAGTGACCTTTCTCCTTGGGAAGTTTTTCTGGGTGGCTGGAGCAACTTGCCAAGTATCCTGGGGTCCTAAGAAGAAAAAATTGGGGGATTTTAGGGACACGATCAAGGACCTAGGAAACGTTTATCTAAAAGCTGGGAAAAATATTTTAGAGTTCCCCCGCCCCCTGCAGACTAATCACACTCCTAGTTGACAAAGGGCCTTACAGGGGAAAAGACCCCTAAGTAGTGGTGGGAACAGGGGGAGAGGAGGCAAGGACCCCCAAGAAGAAGCCATGGAAAGAAGACGGACCTGGACAAGGAGTCAGGATGCCCGTGCTTGAAAGAGTACTGGAGTATGGAGCCCCTGGCCCTCCAGGAGGGGAAGCCACAGGGAAACTGACAGGCAAGGCTAAGGGCTGGGAGCTCAGAGGTTTTGGAGCAGGTGGTCCCCTGGGAGGCAGAGGGAGCAGTCTGGGAGCATCAGGCAGGGGGAGAGAGCCAGGCTGAAGGATGTCTGGGGATGCCACAAGAGGCAAGGGACCAGGAAGAGGCCATGTTCCAGAGACTCCAATCGGGTTTGCAGCTTGAACACTTTGTCCTCCCAAGAGCTGCGGCTGAAACAAAGCTGCAGGAGAACAGAAATAATTTATTGTCAAACTTCATTTGGGGGGAGATTCAGAGAATATTATTCAGGAACAAATCAGCAAGACAAAAATAAAAGAGGCTGTATGACAGTCACGCCTGGAGTGACACCTGGGAGGCTGAGCCAAGATCTTTCAGACCAGGGATTTGAAACCAAGTAAAAGTCACCTCCCCAAGATGTGTAAACCCACAACTGATAATAACAAGGAACGATTAGTACATGCACAGAGATATCTACAAATTTCTAAGTACTTTTTAACTGTAGACCTTATTTGACCCTCAAAATAATAGCCATGAACTGAAATGACTGACATTACAAATTACAAAGCCTTAAGCCAGAGAGAGAGACATACAGACAGACAGACAGACATACAGACATACAGACAGACAGACAGACACAGAGAAAGATGAGAAATAGGCAGAATATGAGGAGGGATTCAGTAAAAGACACTATTAGGAATTTAGATTTCAATCCAAAGCAATTTTCTCAAAAAAAAAAAAAAAAGAATTGTAAAAAATGTATTAAAAACACAAAACAAGCTGGGTATACTCCTCCCAACACTTGGAGGTAGAGGCAGAAAGATCAGTTTAAGATCATCCTTGGCTTCACAGCAAGTTCAAGGCTACACTGGGCTACAGGAGACTCTATCCCAAAACAATATTCTCTCTAGGCATCATCAACACGGACTGGGGAGGCAGTATGTCTGTCTGTCCTGAGACCTCTGTAGTCTACCGGGAGAGAGCGTCTCTTACCCACCAGGACCAACAGGCAGAGGCAGAGCTGCCTGGGCTCCAGATACCCTTAGTTACCTGTAGACTGTGTCTGTGAGCCCTGAGAAGGGCTGGGATGGGAGGGTGTGAAGAATGTCACTAATGATGGCTGAGTTGTGGCCCTTGGTCTTGCAGATGGAGCTGGGACCTGTGAAGACAGAAAAGGGTCAGGGAACTGGTTTCCTGTGGCCATTTCTTCTATGTTCCCTCTCTATTGCGACACCAGGGTCACATCTAGGTTCTTCAGTATGCCAGATCTTCAGCTTCCTACTTCCAATCTGTTATTCATTCACTTGGCCCCATCACAAGACCACAACCCACTGAAGCTTTAGCAGTTCCTCAAAAGACTGCTGTTTTCTCTTGTTTCAATGTGCTTGCACATCTGCCCCCATGTGTCCAGAGTAGACTTAATGTACCAGTTCCTTTGTCTAAATAACTTCATCTTCCGTGTCTAATCAAGGGTTGATGAGATGGCTTGATACACATAGTGGAAGGAGAGATTGGTTTCCAGTTTGTTCTCTAATGTCTACACATGCACTATGGCACACATGCACCCTCACATAAGCACACACACACACACACACACACACACACACACACACACACACACACACGGGAGGGGGGATTTCTTTTTATTCCAATTAATCCTATAGTACTCGGCCATATTGCAATCATAGCTATTCTAAATTCTACTACATTTTTTAATATAGAAAATGGCTCCCAAAGGAAGTGGCACTATTAGGAGGTGTGGCCTGTTGAAGTAAGTGTGGTCTTGTTGGAGGAAGTGCGACACTATGGGGGTGGCCTTTGAGGTCTCCTGTGTTCAAGCTATACTCAAATGTGGCACAGTTCACTTCCTGTTGCCTGTGGACCTGGATGTAGAACTCTCAGCTCCTTCTCCAGGAACATGTCTGCCTGCGCGGTACTGTGTCCCACCACGGTGACAATGGCCTAAATCTCTGAAACTGTAAACCACCACAATTAAATGCTTTCCTCTTTAAGAGTTGCCCGTGATCATAGTGTCTCTTAATAGCAATAAAAACCCTAAGAAAACACTTATCTTTTTACTAAATGAACTACTTGTAGGCAAAGATTGTAGATTTTGTCCTTTCTGTTCTAAGATCCTACTGCTTGTTCATAAGCAGTTATTAAAAAAATAACTGAATCTTATTTATATATATAATATGTATTATATATATATATATATATATATATATATATAAAACTATAACATAGTTCTATGAAGCTAGGAATTTTCATCTGTTTTTACTCAGCCATGCCTGGTACATAAACTCTTTTGAACAGATGAATAAATGAAGGGACAAATCCATTCTTACCTGGGGAGGAGGCAGGGATCCCACTTTGTATGATAATGTCTCTTTTGTGTGGAGGGTAGTTCCTACAGCAACCCGGGGAAAAGGGAAAGCTGGAGCCTGCTGGCCCAAGACAGCAGAACCTTGGGCGTGAAAAAGCCGATCTCTCAGCTGCTGAACTGCTGGCTAAAGTTGTAATAAGGAAGAGCTGTTAGGAAGTTAACACTGCATGCTCCCCGCCTGCCTACTCTCTCTGGCAGCAGTACCCTACATGCTTCCCCTTGACAATCCTGTGGTGATTGTTTGTGCTCTAACAAATAAAGCTTGTCTGGAGACCAGAGGGCAGAGTTAGGGACTAGTTAACCAAAGAGGCTAGGTAGTGGTGGCTCCACCTTTAATCCCAGCACTTGTGAGAAGGAAGGAGGAAAATCAGAGTTCAAGGCCACCCTGGGCTTCACATGATTGATCTAGTCAAGAAAGAAGCCAGATGGTAGAGACTCACAGCTTTAATCCCAGCCCTTGGGATCTCATGCCTTTGATCCCAGTACTTGAGAGGCACAGGCCTTCAATCCCAGCAGTAGGGAGGTGAACAGGAAGTGATATGGCCAGTGGAGAGAGGAAGTGATAAGGTGGGTGGAGACAAAAGCTCACTCCTTTTCGGCCTGAGGATTCATCTGGTAGAGGTAAGAAGCTTTTCTGATGGCTGGCTCCTTCACCTCTCTGATCTGGCTCCAGGTTTTCTATTATTAATATTATTTTCTATTATTAAGACCAATTAGGATTCAAGATACAAGGTCCAGTTCAACTGTTTTAACCACTGAAAAGCCTTTCTTCACTTCAGAAAATTGGCCTTTTCCCTGAAGTGCCACAATGCTTAGATGATCTTCTGTTATGACACTGTAAATTAATGACATGATCTCCCAAGAGATTGTGAACTACCTGTGGGATATTTCTCCTAGGGGCTACAGCATGAGCACAGTGCCTAAACATGGATGTGCTCAGTGTGAGATGAATGAATAAGATGATTTGGCCTTTATCATGGCCACTCTCACCTGGATGCAGTCACTGGGTAGGAAGTTCATGGCAGTGGCTAGGCTTCCCTGGGCTGCCAGGAGACTGGCGTACTGGGTGACCCTGTAGATTGTGGCAGGACCTGGACTCATCTTGTCAGAACCCTTCAGTAGCTCCAAGCTCCTGCTAAGGACCATAACCTTCTCCATCAGGTCCTGTAGGGACAAGGGTGAAGGTGATCAACCTCTCCCAAGTATATCTTGCTCTGTCCAGGTGGCTCACCCAGGAACACCATGCCATGGAAGGGAGCAGACCTGGACACACCATGAGGAATCACATGTAAGAGATATGACAGAGGAGGCCTCATCTCCTAGGCTGTTAAGATTGGAATCAATGGCTGCATCAGGCCTTGGATTCTTAGGCATCTCTGTTTCCTCTTGGTACTTTTTGTCCCTTGCTAGTATGTCATCAACCAGCCTCTGCTATACTAATTTTTTCATGTGACTCCTCACTCATCTGTGACTCCATCTTCTCTGCTTACCCACAGAGCACCTGATACAGTTTAGATCCATAGAATGTTTCACAGAAACTATCAATAAAATATAAATTGACTTGCATGATTAAATCCTTGGATGGGAAGATTTTATGAAGGCTCATACCCGAGCCCTGCACCCTAAGGGAATAAGGTGAAGGCATCAGACACGGAGGGCTCTCTGTTCTTCCCTAACACTTGGCTCTAGCTTCCCAGATAACTCACCTCTCCTATCTGCATATCCCTACTGCTAGTCCCTCTAGGAGCCCCGAGTGGCCAGCACTCTGCAGAGAAGAGGGTACCTGCAGAGCCATGGGGCACGAGGCTTCTTTCTGGAGTTTTGTCCAGCTCTCTACCAGCCGCTCCACACTTCCTGAGCACACATAGCAGAGTCTGGCTTCAGAGGTGAGTGCCCTGCCTCCCTCCTGCTCCATTCGGGTTCCCAGCATGTCTGTGGAGAGATGCAATGTGATCTGACAAGAGTCTACAATGGCTGTGAGAGGCTGTGAGATAAGTCAGGGCATAGAGAGATGGCTCGGCTGGTGAAGAACACATGCTGCTCTTCTAGAGGGTGTGGGTTCAATTTCCAGAGCACACAACAGCAGCTCCAGTTCCAAGGAATCTGTCTATTTCTACCTTCCATGGAGCCCAGACATACACATAGTACATTCATTTATATACATGCAAGCCAAATACTCATACACATAATAAAAATAACATGGAAATCTTTTAAAGAAAAGCTAACTTAGACTAACCTTGCTCTATAGAGAAAGGCAAAGAACTTGCCACAAGATGATAGAGAATAAGAGCATACAGGACTCCTCCAGGAAACGAGAGGCTACAATCCTTGTCTCCTGGCTAAGCCTGCCTTCCAGAGTCCAGGTTGACTGACAGTTTGCCTCCTCTATGCATAAGTCTGTTGACATGTGCTGGAATCACACCTACCACAGAGCTCAGGGAATTTCTCTGGCCCTGAATATGTCAGGAGCAAAGCCAGTGCCTCTCTCCAGTTCTTCAAGCTACAGGCACATACTAGGTCTTTCCAATTCTTCTTTACAACACAGGCTAGAAGCTGTACTGGGCAGAAAGAGAGAGAGACCCTCAGCCTTTCATCCAGCACAGTCAGTAGTTGTCACACACAGGGATGTTCTAATAAAGTCACTCATATCTGAACACTCAATGAATAGAGGCTGTCAGAGCAGGAAGACAATGGATTCCAAACCCAGTCCCAAAGCATAGGCCCCCACTTCTCCCCTCCCTTCTCCTGTGTGATGGACAGTACTGAAGAAATTTTAGTTCTCCTCTTGGCCAAGTAGTGTTCTTGTGTCTGCTTCAGCAGCTCTGCGCCCCCAGCCTGAGCCAGAATGATGGCATCAGCAAAGCGTTCTTCCTTCATACAGAGCTCTACAGCAGACCGCAGATCCCCAAGCAGCAGGGCCTGGCTCAGGAGTCCATCAGTGTCTGCACAAGGAGGCACCCCATCCCATTAGCTGGGCCCCACACACTCACTTTTTGCCCCTAAGACCTACATTACTTCCCCCTTTGGTTCCAAATTTTCAAAGAAGGCTGAGGGTGTGAAGGCTTCCTCCTTCATGTATTTGGGGGCCTGTCTTCAAACACTATCTCCAATTCAGCCTGGCTGGATCCACAAACCTCCCACATTTCATTTCTGAGCAACAAAATGTAGTGTCCCAGGGGTGCCCTCATCCAACTGGAAAGCTAGGACTCTAAACAGAGGGCCTTGTGTACAGGATCTCGGGCATGATGTATGCTTGCTCAGCATGGGCAAGGTCACGGTCCTTTTAACAAGAAAACTAAGAGACAGAAAAAGACCATAGTAGAAGGCCACCCATAGGCAGCACCCATCAATAGACTCTGACGAGACAGAGCACTAGCTGGTAAAAGACCCACCATAGTGGAGATTTTAGGTGGGATAACTCTTGAACCAAAAATTCAGGGCCATCTGCTTCCCCAGGGCCAGGGTACCTTCTGTGGTGGGGATCTCCCATGGGGTCATGTTCTGAGGAACCAGTTCATCAAAGAATGCTGAGGATGAAGAGGCTTCCTCAGTGGTGTGTTTGGAGGCCTGTACAGAGAAGGTCAGATTTGACTGTGTAGGAATCGGAGTGCATGCTCTCACCGAAGCTTTAATATTTGGGCATAAAACTAAAAGAATGTGCAGGTAGGTTTGGGAAGTCCCCTGTGGACTCTATCCTGCTCTGTCTCCAAGGGAGCAAAGACTTCTCCAGAAGCCTAGTGAGAACAAGTGAAAGGGCCAGCAAAGAGAACGTTCCCTAAAAGGCAGGTCTCCTAAGCTAATGAGCCAGGTGGCCTGGCCTCCTTCCATACCTGGTGACAAAATGTGTGCAGCCTCTCACTTTTGAGGTTAACTGCCTCAAGCTGAGGGCTTCCCCCTAACTTCAAGTCATTCTTCAAGTATGTGTCCACCTGTGAGGAAAGCCTTATGAAACTGCTCTTCTGGTGCAATATAGGCTCCACAAGCCTTATCACTTCCCCAGTGCCTCCCAATTATATTCTCCAAGATCCTTCTCCCACTTTTCTGGAGAAGAGCCCTGTTCTGGGGGGTAAAATACACATCTGTGGTGAATTCCAGTCACATGACCTGGGGCAGTCTCCTCCAACAGGGTTATTTGCTCTCTATGGCAAGTGTGTTTCACACATGAAACGCTTACCTTCTTCTGAAGCTCATCTTTGCTGAACCCTAACAGCCTGAGGAACTGCAGCCTAGAGTCATGCTCTAAGGTCACCTAAGGAACCGAAAAAGGCAGAAACACTTCCATTAAGTATGAATGACCCCTGCTCCTATACCACGATGAACATTTGTATTTGTGCACCCTTACTGTGAGATTATGCTCTTGTACATTTTAAATATTTGTCCCTCTTACTGATTTAATAATAGTAATAAAAAAAACTGATTGGACAGAAGGGTGGGGCTACCACTAAGAAAACTTTGGAAGAGAGCAGACATACCAGGCAGACGCAGAGGAAAGAAGTTGAAAATGCAGCTCTGAGAAAAGGTACTGAGTCACTTGGCTAATCATAGGTGAGTTTAAGAGTAAGAGTTAGCAAGTAATGTGCTGGAGCCATAGGCCAGACAGCATGTAGTTAGTATTGACTTTGTGTGATTCTTAGGGACTGCTGGTCCAGATCTCGAAGTCATACTACCTGCCCTCAAATACAGTTCCATGTGTCATCAAAAGTGTCCTCACAACAGCCTCCTCTTCCCTTTCTTTCTCAGGTGTGTTTTTAGCTGGGCTGTGGACAATGTTATCATAACCCTTTTCCACTTCTACATTTGAACTGTACCTCCAGTTGACTTCCTAACTCAAGTTACCCTGGTAACCTGATGAGAGTAAGACATGGGTTGTTTTGAGGCTCTACTACCTGTAAATGATTGGTTATTGCAGCCTGGAATTATGCAAACCATAAATGACCGACATGGACACCCTGACAGGGTTTTATTTGGCTTCACAGACTCTGGTTACTGGACATATCACCCTGGGGACTCTGAAACTGAACCTAGATCTTTCCACGTGAGCGGTTCTAAGTTGGGGCAGCTTATACATCTGCTTGTGTCTACCTGGGTCATATCCTTGCATCTGAGCTGTGTGTGAGCTAAAGGGAACTCTGAATTGACGCATGAACCACCACAGGAGAGGAACACTGTCTGTGATAATCTGTGCTCCTGGTCTCCAAACCCATGGGGAGACTGACGCCAAGTGTGACCTACAGTGGTCTTGGGAACCTAAACACAGAGTTAAGAAGACACAGGTACAGTGCACAAAGTCAGCTTCTCATTCAGAATCCCAGGCACCAAGGGTCAAGCAGCTGGTTCAGCTGAATTTCTATTCTTCGTCTTTTCCACACTGAACAATGGATTCTGACTATAATCTTTCTGACAATCTTGCTTTCCTCCTGCTTCCATGTTTTTCCTAGAAATGGCCTCCATACCCAGCTTCAGAAACCACCATGATGGACAGCTTTGGCTATCTTAGTAGACATTTATTTACTTATTTGTGTATGTATGTGTGTGCACATGTGTGTGAGTGTATGCACATGTGCTTTTGTATGTGTTCAAGTGTGTGTGTGTGTGTGTGTGTGTGTGTGTGTGTAAGAGAGAGAGATAGTTGTAGTACAAGACTCATGCATGCTGGGCGAGTACGCTGCCACAGCTAGTTCTCACATCTGCTGACAAACACACACTCCTCCATGTGATGACTTGATGCAGTGTAGACTAGAGCTACATTCCTGGTGCTGAAGTGGAGTGGCCCAACAGGGACCCGCCCTGAGCAGCATCAAATAACCCCCCAAACTCCCTATGGTCATGTAATCCTCCAACAAATCTTCTCTTTGGCATGACACTTTGCAAGCATTTGCTTGGTTGGTAAAATATCCAGAACACCAACAATAGCAGCAACCCTGCCCTCCGCCATTTTTTCAACCCTGTGTCCAGAGAACATAAAAGACACCGAGTCAGGGGATGGGCTTCTTGAAGGGTCACAGTGTGCTTGCTACATTTCCTGGAGTTGACAAGGGCTGAAGTTCTGGATCTGTAGGTAAGAACTAGCTTTCAAGCCTCCTACCTTTAGGAACTGCCAGAGCATCTTTTCACATGGCAGGGAAGCTTGCTGAATTTTGCTCTGACAATAATTAAGAAGATTTCCAGATCCCAAGGCTTCCTGGAGTACAGCTGACCGAGACAGGAATTCTGATTCTGTGATGACTTGGCTAATGTAGACAGGGCAGGGGCAAGGCTGTGGCATCTGCTGGACAGGGATTCTGGGAAGGCCAAAGGTTACCAGCTTTCCCCCAAACTGGTGAGGAAATGTAAAAAGGGAAAAGGTTATACTTTCAAGCCAACAGCTAACAAACACCAAGTTAAGAATTCAGAAAAGGCTATCTGCTGGGCAAGCCTTGGATAACATGGTGATTTGATGAGAATGGCCCCCATAAGCTCATATTTTTGAATACCTGGCCATCAGGGAATGGCACTACTTGGGAAATTGGAACTTGTGGCTTTGTGTGTCACTGAAGATGAGCTTTGAGGTTCCAATGGCCCAACCCAGGCTTAGTGGCTTTCTCTCTTCCTAATGTCTACAGGTCCTGAGATTTATCTCTCAGCTACCATGTCTGCCTGCTCCCCCCAAACCTCTGAAACTGTAAGAAAGCCCTCTATTAAATGCTTTCTTTTATTCTAAGAGTTACTTGGCCATGGTGTTTGTTCCCAGTAATAGAGCAGTGACCGAGACAAGGGCGAAACCAACAGGAAGTCTAGGATGGAACAGGGTCAGGAGCTGATGCCAAATGGTCCTCATTATAACGGCAAGCTTACTGTCACAAGCTTGAAATGCTACCACGTGGTCCCCATTTCTCAGGCACCCAGCACGACCAAGGTGGCACTCTCACAGGCCATATTACCACCACAGCTGAGCCTATTGGTCAATGTCTCCACACAGACACTCTCCACACCCTTTACTAGCAAACCTGCATTACTAGAAGTATGGCCTTTGTCTTTTTCCAGCCTTACAATCCAAGGCTGAGAGCCTGCCCTATTGCTACCCCAGGCTGTATAATGGTTTGACAGACCACAGGCGAACACTTACACTCCTCTGGCATGCACTAAATCCCCAAAGTTAGGGCCAAACATGTCTACTCAACATCTTTCTTCTTGATCATTTATATGACAGCTCCATATTCCCAAAACGACAAGTTCATCCCCACCCTTTGTACCTTTACTACATCAACACTGCCCTTGAGGTGCCCAGCCAGCCAAATCTGACACTTTACAGCACACAGGCAGCACAAAATCAGAGGCTTAGCAATTTCTTCTCCGATCATTCACCAGGCCACACCCCAAGCATTTGAAACCGGGGGTGGGTGAGAGCTGCATCAGCAACTCAGATTATTCCGGTGTTTTTACCGAGACCGACATACTACTCCGTTCCCTAACTCATCACTATTCCTTAAATCCCACTCACTTAGGGAATTTTCTAGTCATAATTATATTGCTTACAGAACAAGCTTTAGAACACAACTTAGTGCTCAGCAAAACCATTTAAATTATTACTTAATTTATAAATTAATTATAAATTTACACAGTATTTGACAGTGTTACAGAAGGCTGGGCAGGTGCTATTACTTCTGTCTTATAAATACAATCCTAAAGTTCTGGGAGGGGGGGGTTGTTAAGTGACTTCCTCAGAGTCACCTAACTAACTAGCAACAGAGATATGACAAGAACTCTTCACCTTACCGCCCCTGCCCTTCTGTTGATGTGGTGTGAGGCATTTAAGCCCAGGGCCATGGGCTTGCTGAGCAAGCACTCTCCCAATGGGCTCAGTCCCAAGTGCCCACCCCTCCTCTTTTGTAAAGACATTCGTAAGTCAGATCTTCAAGATAAAACTGCTGACTCTAAACACAAGAACATCTCCTCTTATGCATCTTTTTTTTTTTTCCAAATCAAATCTAGTATCTAAAGTAGTGTGTCAGGTGCTTTAGGGGCTCCTTGCTACTCAAAATGCTGGTCTTCAAACCATCAGCAATGATACCACCTGGAAACTTGATGGAAAATTGGGAATCTTGAGCCCTATATCGGATCCACTGAACCAGAACCTGAGTTTTAGTAAGATCCTCAAGTGACCTTTCACATTAGTGTTTAAAAGGCTCTGCTCTGGGGATATGAAAGTCAACAAGGTACTTCCTAGTCTTATAGAATCCATTATTCAGCAGGGTCTCCAGATATATCTACAATATATATTATATTGTATGTAAATCTTACAGAATGGAGGCTACTAAGATTACTGAATAGCCACCATGGAGGAGGTAGTATTTAAGAAGAAGGTCTTCAAAGTCCTCAGTGGGATCCAATGGAGAGAAGATGAAGGATAAGACACAGGGAGCCGAGGAATTGTTCACAGGGCGGAAATGAGTCCTGTGTAACTGGAATACAAGGGACTCACGAGGAGGAGATAGAAAAAGAAACGGGAAAGGTAAAAGCAGCCGCAGGTATGTATAACCTGAGTGGAGGAATTGACTGAGGAAAACCTCCGTGTTCTTCGTTCCTCCCTTGTGTTCCTTGCTGCCAGTGCAGACATTGAGAAGTTACAGACATCTCAGACAGAACCTCAGGCTGTCCGTCATAAGCAGGAGGTCTAAGCACAGACTGCTTTAGACCGGCAGGTGGATCCCGTTACACAATGGTGACATTGAAGGGAGTAGCTAGGTCAACTGTCTGCTTGAGAGGAGGAGGAGACAGGCACCAACAACCAATCTCCTGAGCTCGGCTCCCGACTGGACACATGAGAGGCGCTGCACGTGAGCACAGCACACATGGCCAACACTTACAGCAAATGAAACACCTGAAGGCCTTCTCATCCACTTGGGAGGCTTCTTCAAGGGAGGTATCAATGATGCTTGGGCCACTTGCTCCGGCACCTGCAGCAGTGGGAGAAGCTGGCCTTTGCTAAAAGAAGAAGAAATCTAGAGGGAAAGGACACCTGTGTCACCAGCACTGAGAGACATCTTATCAAGGAACTCTATATACAATCTCAATTTGGGGACGAATCCCTCTGGTGCCCAGTTTGATCTAGAAGATTCCCACAGTCTAGGAGATGGGGATGAGAGTGAAGGTGAACGGGGTCTCAGATATTCGAGCCTCTTGGAAAGCCATATTTAAAGTCTACACTGGAGTATGACACAAAGTAGATACACAGCCGAGAGGGAGATATGTCAGCCCATACTCTGAGGTAACAGATGCAAAACAGGGGTTCAGAGTGAATAGCAGAGTTAAGATGATGACTGTTTTTATATTGTGGCAGAAACTGGCTTCCTCCCAAGAAGTCAGGTACTAACAAGATATTGCTCTGGTCTCCCTCTCTGCAACAGCTCCTACTTCTTCCAAAGCTATGTATCCTTCTGTCTTCTCTAAAACATAGTGCTCCTCTGTAGTGGGACTATGTTCTGGTACATTATAAATATTTGTCCCTCCTACTGCTTTAATAAAAAGCTGATTGGCCAGAAGGCAGACAGGAAGTGTGGGCAGGGCTACCAGACTAAGAAAATTCTGGGAACAGGAAGAGCAGAGCAGAGACACCAGGAGAGATGCCGACAGATGCAGAGGAAAGAAGAGAACCATGCTGTTCTGAGAAAAGGTACCAAGCCACATGGCTAAACAGATTAGTGGAAATAGATTGAGTTAAGATAAAAGAGCTAGCTAGCAATATGTCTGAGCCATAGGTCAATCAGAAGAAATTAATATAAGCTTCTGTGTGATTATTTGGGGCAAAGCAGCAGCGGGGCTGAAAGCAGGTCCAATCCTTGGGGCTAGACTGGAAAGTCCTGGCCAGAAACTTCATATTGCACTCCTCCCTCCAGCACGATCTCCCAAGCCCTTCAAACCTTGTCAGCCTGCCTCATGTGCTGAACCTCCCAGCTCCTACCCATCACAGAGTACAAACTGATCCAGCCATCGAAGGAGACAGCAGAGAACACAGGAGGGTTCTGAGGGCACCACTGAACATCGAAGCACCAACTGTTCTGTGTGGGGAGCTTGTACACCACCTGCCATGAGACCAGAAGCATTAGAAGCAGCCCAGGAAAGGCTGACTTAGGACTCTCGAAACACACAGCTGGGATCCCCCCCACCCCGCTATCACATCTCTATCCTAGCATGCCCATAGAAGAACCAACCTACCTCACTGCTTGCCAGGTTCCAGCAGAAGATCTGATTGTCTTTGGCACTGCTAAGCAGCAGTTCAGCATCAGCCTGGCTCCATGACATTGACAAGATCCCCCTAAAAATGAAAACAAAGAGGAGCCAATGTTTGTTGAATGCCAGCTCTGAGTAGGTGCCCACATCTTAGAGAAGGCCCAGCTCTTTAAAACAGATGATATAACTTAATTTTCCAAGGATGAAAGCAAAGTTGTGGAAAGTATCTGTCAGATACAGGCATGAGGACTTGCTATTGATTGATCCCCTGTGCCCAGGTAGCCAAGCTTGGCAAGGTAGTACCTACAATCCCAGTAGTGGGCGTCAGAGCCATGAGGATCCCTGGGGTCCCTGGCAACTGACCATGTCCAGTTGGACAGCTTAAGACTCAGTGAGAGATCCTGTTTCAAAAACCATGTATATATGTACTAAGAAACATCTGTGGTTGGCATATGCACACCACATGTATGCATGCGTGTACATCCATGCACATGCACACACATACACACACACACACACACAGAGACCTAAAGGAGGAATAAAGTCAACACAGCCCCTTGGCTGTGGAGCTGCTTCCTCTGTGTGGCCCAAGAACTATAGCTTCAGAGGCAGGTCTTCCTGAACAGACAGGAGTGTAGTTTCTTATGAAGAGGGTCCCCATGAAGAGAAATGAACCCTCTCCCAAGGAAACTGCTTTACTTTGGGTTTTGTTTGGTTTGTTTTATGAGACGGGACCTCATCTGTGTTCTGGCTTCTCTTCACTATGTAGCTCAGGCTGGCCTTCAGTTCCCAGCAATCCTGAGTGCTAGGATTAGAGGCATGAGCCACCACTGTGTAGTTTATATCTTAACCAAGGCTGGGCACGGTAGCATATGCCTTCAATCCCAGTGCTCCAAAAGTCCAGGTGGGTAACGTCCAGTCCTCAGAGAGAGGCTGGGGGAGTAGTGACGCCTCCCAACGTCAGGTGGGTAAAGTCCAGTCCTCAGAGAGAGGCTGGGGGAAGTAGTGAAGCCTCCCAACGTCAGGTGGGTAAAGTCCAGTCCTCAGAGAGAGGCTGGGGGAGTAGTGACGCCTCCCAACATCAGGACTGATAAAGCAGTGAAGGCTCTGAAGATTCTGGGACTCAGATCTCTTCCAAGTTTCATTTACCTGGCATGAGGTAAACGGCTTTGTTCCCTACACACTCCTGTGAGACGTGACCCAGCTGCCCCCAAAACAAAATATAAAATAAACCACAAACCACATAACAGGAAAAATTAATAAAAATAAGATAAATTAAGATGCAAAAACTAGCTAGCAATATGCCTAAGCCATAGGTCAAACAGCATATAATTAATATAAGTTTCTGTGTGACTGCAGGTCCGCGGGTCTAGACCATGGGCCAGACAAGCCAAAAACCTCTAGTACACTCCTGCTATAATTTGCTACCATATCCATCACAGTCCCAAAAGTAAGGACACTCATCATCACCAAAGCTTTTTCTTTACAAATTAGTAATTTCAGGTAGTTATTATAGTGATAGATAGTAACACACGGGTTAATTTGCGCAAATATTTCTCATGACTCCATCCCTGGAAAAATAGGGATTCCAGGCTCTTCCTCATAGACCGAGGCTATGGTGATATATATTTAATAAAGTGTGTCTCTCTCTTTCTCTAAATCCAAGCATGCTTGTTAAGGGAAAAAATGCAAAATCTCTGTATCACATCAGAAGAGCCACCTGACATGGGACAGAAGAATAACCAAAATAAGGGACTATTGTTACTAATCTTATGATGTATAAATTTTTATATCAAAATTTGTAAGAATATGTATATTTTAAATTTTTTTACTGCTATTAATGTTCATATAGAGTACTAATTAATTAGAAAATGAGGCTTTATCTAGCTTTCTGTACATTGTTTTGGGTTTGAGTCTCATCAGTTTTCTGCAGTGAACCATGATGATGCCTACCTGCGACTGATGTGGGAATGTCTTTCTGTATGCTGTGAATATCAATCTTTAAATAAAGGAGCTGTTTTGACCCTTGGTGAGCACTATAGCAATAGGCAGGAGCATAGGTAGGAGGAGGGCGGAGTCAGAGAAAGGCTGAGCCAGATGGCCAAAGAAGGAACATGTAAGGAACACAGATGAGCCATGGGCCACGTGGCAGACAGATTAATGAGAATGGGTTGAGTTAAGATGAAGGAGCTATCTAGCAATGTGCCTAAGCCATAGGCCAAACAGCATGAAGTTAATATAAGTGTCTGTGTGTTTCTTTGGGACTTTGGGATTGCTGGTCCAGATAAGTAGCAGCGGGCAGGTCCAGACTGTGGGGCTAGTCGAGGCTAGAAACCCCATGTAACGTGCAACCTATAAGTCTCCAAAAGGAAGATGGGGTCCCACAACAATTATTTCACATGGACTATGACAAAGCCACCTCCTGACAAACACCATCCAAAGACCATATTTGAACTACAAACTGCTCAGGACAATTTCGAGGTAGCTTGCTGAGATGAACCAGCCTCACAGACTACTCTAATCAGCACCTGAGACAAGCCGTGCACTTTCCCATTATGCAGAGATTGAACAACAAATGATACAGCTACTTATTTTAGGATTTGACAATTAACAAAATTTTTCTTTTCAGGATCCCTTAAAGATGCAGTCACCCTCAGACAACAGAAAGTAAATTTAAGAACACGGCACCCACACCCCCAAGAGGTGGGGCAAGTCGTTTTTTGGTCTTTCAATGGGTTATGAATGATTATCATTGTTTAGGGTGATTGGTTACAAATTATTATTGGTTAGGGTTAGGAAAAAAAACTGAACAAGGGAAATTAGACTCAGGATTCTTGTGTGGAAAAAAAAGAAAAGAAAAAAGGGGATACAGATATGACGGGATAAAAGGATCGACTAATGAATCTACTCTGAGTAAAGAGAAATATAGATATGTAGGATAAAAGGGTAGATTATTGAATCTACTTCTTAAAAGCAATTACTAGTTTTAAGTTTACATTGGATTGGATTTTTGTATATTGTATACAAATTGTGTATATTGATACAAAGTTGAGATTAATTTTGTTACTGCATGTATATATATATTTCTATGCTTGTTCAAAGTATTGTATTTATATAGTTCATTTAACAATGTAATACAAATTGCTAGTCCATGAAAGTTATTATTAGCAACTTAGGATATAAAGAAATGTAAGTCAGTAAGTAGTTAGACATTACAATCAAACTTATTAAATACAATCAAACAGATATTAGATATGTTTTCAAGGTCAAACAGAGATATATTTTAGATAGACAGGTTATCATCTTCAAACATTTCAGAGATCTATAGAATATGGCATTTAAAATGCTTTAATGACATATATTTTTTTTATTTTATGACAATGAGACATCTGTTCCTGGCAGCCCCGATCTACTTCAGAGAAGACGATGGGCATCAAAGAAACTCCATATGGAGATGACTTTCTTTGTGGCAAAAGTTAGCCACTGGGCAAGAAAGTGCCCTTGCCTCTACTGCTGATAGTATGGTGTTCAAAATGGACAAGCAGGATATATAAGAAAGAACTGTCATATCTTGCCAAGACAAGGTAGGAAGGTGTTTAAGAATATTCTGTTCCACAGAGAAGTCTGTCAGATATGCAAAGCCTGTAGGCTGAAGATGGGTACTCCAACACTCCAGAGAAAGCCTGGGTGACTGTCCAGACAGCCAGATGTTTCATTTTTCATTTTTGGAAGTTGCTTGCTTATATGTCCTGTTTACCTAGTTAATATTATTTCCTTCTTGGGTCTCTCAGGGAGTTGAAGATGAGATAGTAATAGTTTTCTAGTGACAGTTTTAGAAAAGAAACTCACTAAGAGGTTAAAGTGTATAAGTTTGAGAGGCATCAAAGGAGAGTTCTCAGTAATAAAGTTAGATAGAAAGTGAATTAGTTACCATCCTTTGGACTCACCAAAATAGGATAAATAATGGAGTATTGTCTTTGAATTTGTCAATTGTTCCTGCACTGGACACTATTGATATAACTATTGCTTGTACATAATTATTATACCTATTGTATATAGTTTTTCTTATATTAGCTATAACCTGTTTTATTTTTGACACAAGAAGGAATATGTGGTGATATATATATATTTAATAAAATAAGTTTCTTTGTTTTTTATTTTAACTTAATTTTTTAATTTTATTAAATATATATCACCACACCAGGCTTCAAAGGAACTCAGAGATAAAGCTAGTATTGGCCATGTTCTCTGCAATGGCTTTGAAGACATTGGTGGCTGGGGGCCCAATTGTGTGAAAGGGTTTGAGATGCTACCTGCTGTGGCTTTCCAGCACCATCAGGGGTGAGGAAGCGAAGCGCAGGTCCCACAGCTGAATCACTGGGAGGCGGTCATCTTCTGAGCACAGCACTAACTGGGTGGCTATGTCTGGGTGCCAAGCCAGGCCTGAGCAGTTCATCTGTGGACAAAGTAAATCTTGAGGGGGTGATATATATATATATAACTTAACTTCTCAGACTATGAACCAGTTCTTCCCAGTTGAGATGAGACTACTTTGAGGATACCTTTGACCTCTTCTATCTGGCATGGAACAACCTAGCCTTCAGGGAGTTAGTAATGACCACAGACAAGCAAAGCCCACTATAAGAATCTAGATCAGCTTCCCAAGCACTCACTCTAATAGGAACTCTGCTATGGGCCTGAATCTGTATTCCCGACACTTGAGAATGGATCCCTGGCCTGGGTGAGAGCTGCTCCAACTGTGTGACAGAAGCCAGAGTCCAGGCCTGTGCTCCAGTCCACTACTTACCCTGCTGTTGTGGTCACTGACTTTGATAATGGGCTCATTCTTCCTGAGATCCCACACAACTGCCTTGCCACTGGGGTGAGCAGAAGACAGAATGTGCTGGACTTGGCGGTTCCAAGACAGTGCTTTGATGTCTTCTGAAGGTTTCTGAGGCGAGATAGTTAAAATGACAACCTGTCAAAACCTGATTAAGTGACACCTACCATTCTGCTGCTCCCAACAGCCCACATGAAGCTCAAAGGAGGCAGAGGCTCCTCCCACCAAGACAGCCTCAGGAGTCGAGGTACATTTTCCCAGAAAGATGCTCTAGGGTATTGGTATAGCACTCTTTCCCCATTCTTTAGGCTGCCATTTTGTCCTGTAGATGCTGTTCTTGTCTTATAGAAACTTTTCAATTTCATGAGCTCCCATTTACTGATTGTTGATTCTCATGCCTGTGCTATTGGTACTCTCTTCAGGAAGTTGTGTCCTGTGCTAATGTGTTCAAGGTTATTTCCCATTTTCTCTTCCACCAGGACCAGTGTATCTGGGTTTATGTTGAGGTCTTTGATCCACTTGGAGTTAAATTTTGTGCTGGGTGATAGACATGGATCTATTTGCCACCTTCTACATGCTAGGTCACCTTACTCAGCCTCAATATATGGGGAGGTGCTTAGTCTCACTGCAACTTGATATGCCATGCTTTGTTGATGCTCATGGAGACCTGCTTTTTCCTAAACAGAAAAGGTTTGTTGGGGGGGGGGGGTAGAGGGGGAAGACTGGGAGGGGAGGAGGCAGGGGAACTGTGGCTGGAATGTAAAATAAATAAATTTATTTTTTAAGAAAGATATTGGTACAAAAATAAAAGGGAACAGTTGGCACACTTGTGTTTAGCTCCACACCTGAGGTCTCTTAAAGGTATAGAATCAAGACTGAAAAATAACTCCCCTCTCTAGGACAGAGAAGGGGAGGAAGAGAAATCCGAGGAAAACATATACGAAGAACCCCAGAAAAAGTGAAGCAGAGCGAAAACTAGTGTAACTTTCAGGTTACCAAGTGCTAGCCAGCTCACATGTACTCCACAAGAAAGCACAAGACAGAAAATCAAAAAGATAGACCAAGCTACAGACTGACTGAGAGGCCTACCCAGAGGCATGCCAGAGAGCGGAGGCCGCCCCTCCCCCACAAAAGGATGGTGGTGTATCCAGGGTTCCAGCCTTGCTCCTTCTTTACTGTGCGCAAGGCCTACCCAGCTTTGTTCCCTAACTGTGATAAACATCACTCCTTGTCTTTCTTGGTATCTTTTGACCTCCCTGTCCTTCACTTCCTTCCAGAAATTTTTTGAATAGCTAATGACCTCCATGAGTCAACTGCTAGCCATACCCTCTCTCCTGACTCTTAGGAGGCTAGCAGAGTGTCTGTCTGTGGAGTTTTATTGCCCTCCAGTGGTAAAGCCTGAAATCTCTGGTTCTCTGCCAGCTCCATAATTCAAAATTTTATCTGGGAAAACTGGCTTCACACACTAAACAGGCAGCCCCAGGCTGGAGGGATCCTCCTTACCTGTGACTTGGATCCAGGAGTCATTGGAACACTCAGGTTGTTCAAATCCCAAATGAAGATTTCAGAATCACTGGCTCCTGAAGCCAGGAGATTGCCCTGTATGAATATAAATATAAAAGATAATTCTAAAGACCTCTTCTCATCTCAGAAAGAGAGGAGACCCACATTTGGTAAAACCAGAGCCTTCCTACATTACAACCTGTAAGAGTTCAGAGCTACAGCCATAAGAGAATACTTTCATTCAGAATGCCAAGCTATGACTTGACCAGATCAAATAAGACACAGTACCTGGAAAGGATTAAAGTCCAGGGCTTTGACAGCCCCTGTGTGTTTCTGTCTCTGGGCAATCAAGGGCTCCTTTCCTGAAGAAAGGATGTGGGTCACATTGTACAGAGTAAGCATGCCATTGTCTCCGCCACCAGCAATAACCCCCGAGTTTTCCAGAAGCCCATTGTCAAAGCTTCCCCAGATTAGCTTGTGAAACCTACAAAGGAAAAGAACACAGTTACATGACAGTATGCAGAGGGCAGACATCTTTGCCAGCATCTACTATCATGCAGGCTTCCCCAGTCCAAGCCTGTATCTGTTTGTCTGTTTTCTTCATTCTCCAGACCCAGAAGGGAAGTCTCCTTTGCCTGGACTTGTTAGAAAAAACATTCATCCATGCTAAACTAGAATCAAAAGCCACTGCCTCGGCAATATGGGAGTAGTTTGTTCATTTTGGGTTTTGTTGATTGTTTGATTGTTTTTTTGGAGGCAGGGTTTAACTGTCCTGGAATTCACTCTGTAGACCAGGCTGGCCTTGAACTCAGAGATCTGCTTACCTCTGCCTCCCAAGGGCTGGGATCAAAGATGTGCACCACCATACCCTGTGGTGATATATTGTGTATTTCTTAAAGCTTGCCTGAAAACCAGTGGACAGAGCCAAACCATGAAGGTCAGGGAGGGGTGACCTACTCCTTTAATCCCAGCACTTACAAAAGATCTCTGTAAACTCAAGGCCAAACAGTGAGGCAGTGCTGGCTCTGGCCTTTAATCTAGCTCTAGGAAGGTTGAAGGAGGAAGTGAAATCTAGGGAGTAGAAAGAGGAGGCAAGAATCCAACCCTTCTCTTGTGCTCCCTTTGGACTAAGGACTCACAGAGATGAAGGTCTCTGTCTCCAGAGTGCTAGGATTAAAGGTGCCACCTTGACAGTCCCCTAAAAGGGAAAAGGGGGAAAGAAAAACTCCCACAGAAAAAACTGGGAGAGACTGAGTCTAAGATCTGGATGAACGTTCTTAGAAGTTATCTTGTGTGAATGCTTCTTCAAAAGTAAGTGAGAAAATTCAAGGCAACCCATGTAACTTACTAAAATAGAAATTAGCATCACAGCAAGGCACAACCCAGCACAACTGTGCTTTCCATGACAGCATGCACAAGGTGAGTTGTAGAAGAAAGAATAGGACCCATCAGTAATCAGAGGAAATGCTGCCTTCAAGACCAGAAGTCTCTAAATTAGAGTGGGCAAGAAAATTTACTGGGCTATAAGGGAAACATTTACATACATACACATATATATTCAGTAATATGTATATTACTTATATTAAATATGAAGTGGACCGTAATGAATATCCACCTTTTCTTCTGATAAAAGCTTACAGACTATTATATTAGACTATAATCACCATTTTCACAAAGCCCTTTAAAAGGTGATGGAGAGCCATGGCACACATCTGTAACACCAGCTACTCAGGAGGTCCACTTGGGAGGATAGTTAGTTCAAAGCCAGCCTTAGCAAGACCTTGTCTAAAAGACAAAAGCAGTGAGATAATAGAAAGAAGTAGACTTAGTACTGAAATTCCAAGCCCAGCTTCTCAGGTTTTCCATCACTCATGAAAAATGGAAATGATGGCATTTATAATTTAGGCTTATCCTGAGGAATGAGTAAAAACCACAGGGTCCCGGTGATACTGCCTTGCATAATGAGCTCTACGACGGCCTCTTGTAGACACTTTTTCCAACAAAGAGGAGAATGAATGATCCTCTTTCCATTGCTTTTACACAATATACCCAAGAAACTCACGAGCATCGAGCTTGCCAGAGCCATGAGGTCTCTGAATACCCAACCAGCACCCGAGAGACATGAGGAGGGATCGTTCATTCCCTTCGGTGTTGGCAGAAGAGCGAGACATTGTGTAATGTTGCTGTCTTAACAAAAGCCAAGGGAGGAAAGAGTCAATATCCCCGGGCTCAAAAAAAAAAGACCTGGTGCGCATGTCCAGGCTTGTGTGAGGCAGCTCTATTACCTACATCCTGCCTGATACTGCTGTTGCTGCTGCTGACTAGAAAGGTGAAGGTGCTTGGTTTTTAAATTCTTTCACATGGAATTAGCTCATCTGAGACTTAATAGAACTCCCATTCCCGATCTTTACCGCACCGTGATCCCTGAGCTGTACACAGCACCCCCAGGACCCTCCATTAATATATTCGTCAGAGTCTGACCTGAAAACCCATTCATAGTCCCAATATAGTACCTGTTTGAGACAGAAAGGATTCCTTTGCTTTTCAAGTCCAGAGAAGAGTCCCTGAAATCGATCTCAAATATTTCCAATGTGGCATTTGTGCTAAAGGAAGCATCTAGTTGCTGGGCAGATGTTCCTAGACACAAGAAAAATAAGGACGAGACAGAAAAGTGAACAACAATGTGTGTATGGATTTAGTTCATAAATATGGCAGAGAGTGGAAAGTGATCGACAGGAGAGTTGGGAGTACCCTTACTCAAGAGGTAACCCCAAGGAAAGCATGACAGGTCACCCTTAAGGTCCAAGGTGGTTACCAGGTTCCCAACCTGACAACCCTACAATCCTCTCGTGTTCATTAAAGAGTTTTAGACACTAAATTTTCCTTTGACATATGACTTTCAGTAGCTCTTAATCCAAATTATCATCATACCTGTGGCCAGGTACACAGGGTAGTGGTGGCCTGGGCTCCATGCTTGGACAGCTGGGCTCTCAAGTTCCTTCAGCTTCATGGTCTATCCTGTAGGTTGCAGAAAACATATATGTCCCTTGGCTCACTGAAAATAATAGATAAGAAAATCTTAGGGCCAGAGATTCAGGGAGCATCTGCAGACACAGGTATTGTCTCTCTTCACCACGAGATGAAGTATTTCAAAAAAAAAAATGCATAATGAGAAAAACATGATCATCTGTAGAGCTAAGGATAATTCATTTATACAATTGCTAAGATTGAATTCTCTAAACTCCTAAGGTATTTAATCACACTGGTTACCACAGGCCTAACAATAATAACCATCAAACTAGATAATTTCTCAGTGACTTTGACTGATTCCCTTGGTTTTAAATATTGTTTATGAGCCATTGAATCCCATATGTGTGTTATTGACACACATCTGTCCTCAGAGCATCAATTTCTATAAGAAACTGCTAATTGAATATTTCTACTTGTGATGCACATCTAGTAATAAAGAGGCCGAGGCATTAGGATCATAAGTTCAGGCAATCTTGGACTACATACATAGTAAGACCTTATCTAAAAAGAATACATTCACAGATATAGCAATGACACCCAAGGTAGACTAGCTACAAGATACCCAAGGTAGACTAGCTACAAGATACCCAAGGTAAACTAGCTACAAGATCCCTAAGGTAGTCTAGCTACAAGATACCTAAGGTAGTCTAGCTACAAGATACCCAAGGTAGTCTAGCTACAAAATACCCAAGGTAGACTAGCTACAAGATACCCAAGGCAGACTAGCTACAAGATACCCAAGGTAGTCTAGCTACAAGATACCCAAGGTAGTCTAGCTACAAGATACCCAAGGTAGACTATCTACAAGATCCCTAAGGTAGTCTAGCCATAACAGTATTCTCCATCCTACCATGTCTTTCTTATACTCTTTGTCCTTCATTCATTCATTTGTCATTGTGATAAATGGTTTTCCTACCTACTCAATCTCTCAATCCAGAAACCTTAAAGTTACCCTTGATCTCTCCTCCTATTTCTAATCCATTATTTCATCTCCATGATTTTAATGGCCTTTTTCTACATCTATTGCCACCAGCCTATTTGAAGGTACCACAATGTTTCATCTGTACTACTACAAAAGTCTCCAAATGATACTCTCCTTGGTACCCATAGCATCATCTAGCTCATTTTACATATCAAGAAGCACTGAACTAAAAAAAAAAAATAGGATATTGGTAATCCATGCTCGAAATCTTGGAAACTAAAACTCGGGCTTCAGTTTACCACTACATTCTACTGGTTTCCCTCTTAGGCACTGTACCTCAACCACATGAGTCTTTTCATCCAGGGCTTTGCCTATGCTGGAGCCTTTGCAAATACTGCTTCCTATATACTACATGCGCCTCCCTTCCCTCTGTGCACGGCTCTATACCAAGTCTTTCTGGGTGGATGTCTAACATCTTCAGAGGTAACCTGCCCAACCCGAAACAGCCTTCCTTGTTTTCCTTCCAAATATTTATTTATTTAGAGCCATACTGTCAGTCTCTTCCATTAATATGTAAGCTTCGCAAAAACCAGCATCACATCTAACTATATTCTAACTACTGCTCAAACCTATGACTAATCCAGAGTAAGAGCTCGGTATCTGATGAATGAATAAAAGAGTGAATGTAAATATTCATTTTACTTTTGTTTCATCTTTTAAATACTTATGTTTATTTTGTGTGTGAGAGCGTTTTGCCTGCATGTATGTCTGTGTGCCACATGGGTGCCTAATGACTTCAGACGTCAGAGCGCTGGATCCCCTGGAACAGGAGTTACAGACAGTTGTGAGCTACCATGTGGGTGTTAGGAACCCACCTCTAATCCTCTGTAAGAGCGGTGTGATGCTGCCCCTTCCCACAGAGCCATTTTTTTTTTCCTTGCTTCTTTCCTTTGGTGTGGGGCATGGTCTCCCAGACTAGCCTCAAACTTGCTATGTAACTGAGAATAATCTTGAAGTATCGATCCACCTGCCTCTAATTCCCAAGTGCCGAGGTTACAGGTGTGAACCACCACATCGAATTCATATAACTGTGATTTCCACTCCTAATACACATTCAGGGTCTCATCCTCACAGGCTAGCAAAAGGGCAGAACGGGGAGGGCTCTTAGAGCCTACTGTAATCTGCTTGAGCAAGCCAGTCAGGGCAGTCTCAACTATAAAAACAGGAGATATTAGCTGATCTCTACTGTGCTTTACAACCTGAAGAAAGCTTAAAGCTGTTGGTTAAGCTAAGATTTTTCTGAAAACTTCTAAACTCTTGAAGGAAGCTCTGGTCTTTTGACCAGCAAACTACACCATTCCATCACCAGTGCCACCTGCTGGTCAGAACCACCCGGTACAGAAGAGCAGCGATTACCAACAGCGCATTTGACAACTCTTTAGTTGTCCTCTGGAGTTCTGGAAATTGTTATCCTCGTTCTACACAGAAAACAACCGGCTAAGCCGCAGTGTAAACCCCGTGCTTTCAACCATTATATTAAATTAAGCAAAACGTCACGACGGGCTTAAGTCATTGACTGAAGGAAGAGGGGAAATGCGCCTTCCATACTGCTGGCTCTGAGGCTGCGTTAGAAAAGCCCCCCAGGTCAGTGGACCGGTGGGATGGGGTCGGGAACTAGGAGCGGGGCGCCAGCTACCCTTGGCAGTCCAGTCCCTCTGGAGAAGGTCAACAGAGCTTCTCGGCCGCCGACTGCCATGCCACGGTCAGTTCCCAGTGGCCAGGTCACCGGGCAGGGTGCGGGCCCGGGCTCGGTTAAGTCCGGGCCCAGGGTGGAGGAGAAGGCGTGCGCAGCGCTTCTGGACCTCGGCGGGGCTGGGGGAGCGGGTCCAGTCGGAGGGACTCATATTGGGTGCTCCAGAGCGGCGGCCCGAGCGGGGTCTCGGCGGCTGGCGAGCTTCCCCAGTGCTCCCCGAGGGAAGAGCGGTGCTCCGGGGCCCCGGACCCGCGGGAAACCCACCTGTGCCCAGCGCCCCGGTCATGGGTCAAGTCCAAGCAAGGGCTTTAGGGAGCATCGTACTGCGGACGGCGACTGCCAAGGGCCAAAAATAGCCTTAATTTTTGGCAGCGACCTGCGACCCGCTCCGTCCTCTGGCTCAGTGAAGCTTGGTAACGCGAATATGCACCGACAGTGCAGAGGTTTCCCGGCAGGATTGCCTCACTTGCCCTGTGATTGCAGTTCTGGCACCCAAGAGCTAATCTATTCTAGTCTATTCTATTTGGGTCAGGCTTCACAAATAGCCTATGTATGGAAAGAGAAAACACTAATTCAATTTATTATGTAGTTATTAAAGAGAGGGAAGACCCGGCCCTTAGCACATGAGCTCTCAGTGTGATCCATTTAGCTTAAAAAAAAAAAAAAAAAAAAAAAGCAATCGAGGCTGTAAATAGCTTCAGAGGTTCACACGGAAGCCCCAACAGTAGCGATGTCCACAAAATGATTAAGGGCTGTGTGTGGACGGAGAGTGCTGACCAGGAGCTTCGTGGAAGATTTCAGGCATATGGGCATTATTCCTTAGAGCTGAAACAATACTCACGGGGTTCAATAGAAAGGGGCAAAGAGGCTAGGGTCCTGACATTTCTCAGACCACAAATCAGAACTGGAGAGAATGAGTGCTGATAGATTGTGGAATAATTCTGCAGTTAATAAGGAATTACTGAAAATTTTGAGCCAGAGACATTGGTGACGATTGTATTTTGCATCTGGCAGTATGAATCCCCCTGGTGAGGGAAGAGCTGGAGGCAGAGATCCAATTACAAAAGGCGCGCGGACCAGTGATAAACTCTGGATAGTGCTGACCTGAGGAGAGCTGTTTCGGCTCACCTAACTGATAAAGACTAAGAATTCGAGACTGCTGAGGCTTTCGAGCAATTCTCAAGCTGTGGGCTAAATGATCCCTTCACGAGGGTAGCCTAAGACCATCAGAAGGCACAGATGTTTACATTGGTTCATAACAGTAGCAAAATTAGTTACGAAGCAGCAAAGAAACTGATTTTATGATTGGGGGTCACCACAGTATGAGGAGCTGTATTACAGGGCCACAGCTTTAGGAAGGTTGAGAAGCCTGCTCTAGACTAGAGTGGGGGAGACTGAGGCACTGTTAATAGAGGGAGATCTTGAGGAAGAGGAAAGAGAATGTGAAGATACCATGCTTTTCAAGTCAAGGGAATTGTGGCGGGTGAAGATTACCACCTAAGTTGATTCAAAAGTTCCACCTGACTCACCTCTGAAACTGGGGTGCTCATTATCTTAGGACTCGATAGTTCTGAGACCAGACAGAAACCCATGTATGGAACCAGCTGCATCAGGACTATTCTTGCTACATACTAAGCTTTTAACATACATTTTCTGATGTCCCTAGCACAGAAACAGGTAGACCCATGGTGGAGTGGGGGAGTGAACTGACTGAACCTTAGGGGCTAAGGGTGTGAATCAGCTGGTAGAGGGCTTACCCCATATACCTGAAACCCTGGTTTTATTTCCCAGCGTCACCTAGTTTTGTGATCTCAGTACTCAGAAGGTAGAGGCAGAAGGGTCAAAAGTTCATGGTCATCTTCAGCTATACAAGTTCAAGAACACCCAGACTACTTGAGTGTCTCTCTCTCTCTCTCTCTCTCTCTCTCTCTCTCTCTCTCTCTCTCTCTCTCTCTCTCTCTCTCTCTCTCTCTCTCTCTCTCTCTCTCACACACACACACACACACACACACACACACACACACTAGCTGAACCTTGGCCAATACCCTCCTAATTAGGGAATAAAGCCCAAGTATCAACACACTGATGGTGTACTACAGAAGAAATCTGAACTGAAGTCATAAGGTTCAATTCCCAGAACCCACACTGCAGCTTCCAGCGTTCTCTCTCTAGTCCCAGGGTATCCAATGCCATCTTCTGGTGGTAAACTGTCGTGTACATATAGGCAAACCATATACATAAAAATAAACAAGTGTAAATGAAAACTTAAAATATAAGACACAATTAAAGAAGAGTACACTTTTCTAAAAATCTTTAAAGAATGAATTTATTCTGAGTGCACCTGTGTAGATGTGCACATGCTATAGCACATATGTGAAGGTCAGAGACAACTTTCAGGAATTTATTCTCTCCTCTCAATCTATGGCCTAGAGATTGAACTCAAGACGTCAGGCTTGGTTGTCAACAAGCACCTCTACCCACTGAGCCATCTCAGCTGTTCTCAAGCAACCCAAGAATTCTCCAAAAGTGACATTTTCTGTAAAGCACCACTCCATAATTTCACGAGGTTCTCTTTAACTACCCAGACAACCACTAACAAAGCCCACATCATATTGAATGCTGTGGTGGTCTGAATAAGAATGGCTTCCTTATGCTCATGAATGCTTGTCACCAGAGTGGTGAAGGGATTAGGAGGTGTGGTCTTTTGGAAATATGTTGTGGTGGTTTGACTAGGAATGGACCCCATTGACTCATGTGTTTGAATGCTTTGTCCACAGGGAGTGACACTTTTGGAGTAGTGTGTCATTGTGTGCACAGGCTTTGAGGTCTCATATGCCCAAGCTACACTCAGTGGGTACACAGTTCATTTCCTGTAGATCCACATGTAGAACTCTCAGCTACCTCTCCTGCATCACGTCTACCTGCAAGTTCCTGTGCTTCCCTCAATGACAATAATAAACTAAACCTCTGAACTGTAAGCCAGCCCAAGATAAATGTTTTCCTTTAAAAGAATTTCCATGGTCATGTTTATTTCTGTGAGCAATAGAAATCCATCTAAAGCATGTCAATTGGGGTGAGTTTTGAGGTTTCAAAAGCCCATGCTTGGCCCGGTCTCTCCTCTCTGTAGATGGGAGTGTAGCTCTCAGCTACTTCTCTAGCACCATGCCTGCCTGCTGCCATGCTCTCCACCATGATGATGGACGGACGGACTAATCTTCTGAAGCTGTAAACAAGCCCCAACTAAATGCTTTGAGTTCCTTTGGTCATGATGTCTCTTCACAGCAACAGAGGAATGACTAAGTCAAATGGGTTCATTTGTCCTGATCACAGGAGATAGATGCTTTCTTATGGGTCAGGTTTTCAAGTGAAATAAGGTTAAGAAAATATTCTACTTTTAATCTCACCTAGAGCCAAAGGGGGGGGGGGGCGACAACAAAACCCTAACCAGTGTCTGTTGGTTCAACTAAGAAAGCAGATGCACTGGCACAAGGGAGTCATGGTCACTGGAAACACTTGATGAGCACTGTCCTCAGCTCAGCTTTGGATATCTCTTCTGACACTGTAATTTTATAAAACCCAGAGATACTTGCAGCATTTCTTTATTTGTTGGTGTTTCAAGCATGAACCACATTTCCTTCTGCCAATCCTTAGCCTCCTTGAAATTTAACCAATGTGCTTGGACTGCTTTGAAGCCCATAACACCCAGACTCTTCAGTGATCATACCAGTCAAATATACGTGACAAGCTTAGTCCTAAGCTTACTGCTTAGTCCACAAAACTGCAAATGGGGATACTTTATAGATTATTCAATGACCACCCTGACGACAGTTATGCTTTCTTATAAACTTTAGTCTGATCACTATATTTTTAATCTTTTTTTAAAATGTGTTTTGTTTTTTTGAGACAGGGTCTTACTAATAGCCTTGGTTACCCTAAAACTTTGTAGACAAGGCTGGCCTCCAAATCAGAAACCCACCTACCTGTAATCCCCAAATGTTAGAATTAAAAATGTGTACCACCATACCTAGTCTTTTTGGTTTTTAAATGAGTGTTTGCCTGAATGTCTGAGCACTACATATAGTGCCCCTGTATGCCAGAAGATGGTGTCAGACCCCCTGGGACTGAGTTCCAGATGGTTGTGAACCACCATGTGGGTTCTGGGAATTGAATCCAGGTCTCTGGAAGAGCAGCCAGGACTCTTAAAACATTAAGCCATCTTTCCTCACTTTAAGTTCTTGAGATGGCATTTCATTATGTAGTCCTGGCTTGTAGAGCTCAAGAGATCTGCCTGCTTCTGCCTCCTGAGTGCTGGTATTAAAGCCATGTGACCAATCACTATAGATCTGAGAACTTTAGACTGCATGACCTCCAAATATGACATCTAGAAGTCAGGGTGGGAGTAGTTCTCAGTAACACATGTTCCTTTTAGGCAAAATGGCCATGATGCCGTTACATACTCTTTGGCAGTGTCTGCATATAATTTTTATACGTGGTTGACAAGGTATGCTTTAGAAAAACTTTAAGAAGAAAAAAAGAGATGAACTTGAAGACTCTCAAAAACATGGCTTTCTTCTTAGGCTGTCACAGGAGCTTGGGTGCATTCCGTACTTCACAATACAGGCAATGTTAGCTTCGAGAAGCTGCTAAAGAAAACTTGCTCTGAGAACTCGAATGCACACAGCTTAGATCAGCCCTCCCCTAGCATCCACCATATCCTTGAGATACATGGCTTTCTTCTAAAACCTAATTATTACTGAAGAGTTTAAATAAATGGTCTTTGTTTTGAAACAGTCTTACCATACAGTTCAGGGTAGCTTCAAACTCATTACACGGCCTACATTAGTCCTGAACTCATTGAGATTCTCCTGCCTCAGTCTCCCAGGTGCTGGGATTAGAGACATGCACCACGTCTTTTAAACCTAACAACTATTAATTAAAAGCTTCAGGTTGTTTTGATTTTTATAGCCTCACTATGTAGTCCAGGCTGGCCTCAAGCTTGCATAATCCTGTCTCAGCTTCCTACATGATAGGATTATAGATGTGCTTCATAAAAATGGTTTTAAAAGAAAATATTGTTCCAAACTGGGACGTCTGTTCTTCTTTGGCCCTGAAAATGAGAAATGACTGGTCCTTTACTCCCTGGTGTAACCGGCAGCTCTCAACCACCTTCACAGCCCCAATGGAATGAACTAATACCTTCTTACACTTAGCTCCTGATCCTCCGACTGCAGAGCAGGCAGGCAGCAGGTAGGGAGAGCACAAAGACAGTTCTTACAGCAGACTCCTCCGGGGGAAATGAGGCACACGAACCACTGAACTGAGCTTTATTAG
Organism: Phyllotis vaccarum; assembly: GCA_033318265.1. Lineage (NCBI taxonomy): Eukaryota > Metazoa > Chordata > Mammalia > Rodentia > Cricetidae > Phyllotis > Phyllotis vaccarum. The sequence continues at coordinate 17,119,484 of JARWLC010000004.1, read as the reverse complement.
AGCTTTAAGATTAAGCCTCTAGGGATGAGGGCATCCTAGTTAGAGATCTGAGCCTCCTCAGATATCATAGTGAACCACCGGCTCAGGTTCCTTGGTAGGATCACCGCCTTTTTCCAGGTACAGATTATTGTAAGGGTACTGCTTCGGCCCCTAAGGAAGAAAACAAAAACCAAAACCACACGGGTCAGCAAGAACAACAGCTAGCCAGGATTTGACTACACCCTACTCTAGTTAACAGTCATACAGAGCAAATGGGTATGCAGTAGCCTCTGGTCAGACCCAGCTGAGCTAAAATGGCAAATGCTCCTTGCCCCCTGCTCAACCCACATCAGAGAAAGAGCCTAAACTGTAAGTGAAGTGGTGCCTGCTCTGCAAGTGAGAGGTGGGAAGGAGGCGGGGGATAAAGCTTTTAAAATGAGATGATGCATCCATCCATCCTACTCTCCCGAGGTCGAGACAGACTCAATCTCCTTTAAGTCACTCAGCCTCTGATGGTTCCACCACTAAAGTGGCCTGGCAAATGAGGCGTGCAGGAGCAGCAGTGGAGACAGGGCTGGGGCGTGCTTAGGAGCTGCTGGCTTTACCAACAAACAGCTGCCAGAGAACACAGCTCAAAGGGAAGAGAAAAGGGTGATGTGCTTACAGAACTGAAAAATGGAAGAGCCACACTGTTTCTTGTTCTCCTGAAGTGAAGTTAGTGCTCACCACAGCCCCACATGCTCTTGAGCAAAGAGTCCCTAGGGCTTGGCAAGAAGACTTGTGTCAATGCACACCTTCCAAACATTATCTCTGTGGAGGTAGAGCTGGGCAGCAGACTGCAAACACTGCACTTTCCCTGCCCAACACACCCGGAGACCACTCCCAGGTTAATCTTCCTAAGAACTTGGTCCTCATCATGTCCGTCTTCTAACAGCTCCCTGGTACTAGAGGCAGCCCAGCACATTCCTGAATCCCTATCCCCTGGTACAGTCTACAGCCGGTACATAGTAGAAGGTGTATAAATATTTGTTCAATTAACACACCACTCTGCCATTAAGTTCAAATCCTAAGCTATGCAATACAAGCTACCCAATGGAACTAATCAATCCATCTTGCAGTGTTTGACTATAATGATCTTCAGTTCTAAATGCATTTTATAATTACCTAGAGATCGTTGAAAATATTGATTCTACAGCCCTATTGTGGAGAATTAGGACTTACAAGAACCAGCCTGAGGAATCTTAATGTGTTGTAGTTCTCTAGGAAACTCAAGTAGCTGGTCAGCTAGAAACTATATATTTAACGGTTGCTTTAAATTTTTGAATATTTTAAAACTATATTTGGGTATTTGATATCTAGATAGGTAGGCACTCTTGCCATGGCACTCATGCAGAAGACAGAGGGCAACTGACAGGAGTCAGTTCTCTCACTTTCCCATGTGGGTCCCAGGAGTTGAACGCAGGTCAATAGGCTTGGCGGCAAATGCCTTTACCCACTGGACCATTTCATTGGTTTTATCATCTAACTCATATATCTACTTCATATATCACCTAACTCATCATCCTCCCTTCTCTGTTGCTATTCCTGTCCCTCATGGTTTCTCTGACATCCCTAACACTCAACTCCTATTTTTTTTTCAGTCTCTAATTTTAATCCTACCCCCTCCCAGCAGGTCATCCCATTCTGCACATTTACAAGCCCTTCCAGGCTCACAATTTGTTCTAATAATGCTCATTATGTCATTTATCTAAAGTTTCTTCAAACTTCCTTTAAGCTAAAAAGTATATTTCTATGTCCTTTGAATTCTTTGAAACATAACTGTCTATGCTTGCCTTGGACAACTACTTCAACTCTGCAGAAAGTGCCTTTCATGTGTCCAGTACAGAATAAAGTTTCAGCTCTAGATTCTTTGACTGCCGCGAAAAGCCATTCACTAAAATATATCTGGTAACTACCATCCTCAAATGGAAACTCTGAAGATTAGTTTCCCCATTCTCATCGACTACTTAATGCTAAAGTCTGTCTTTTCAGTTAGACTGGCACACAAGGTAGAGGCAGAGCAGTGCTCTGACGTTTGTGCTAAGATGCTGGGTAAGACCCTTCATTTTCCTATTTTCTAAAACTCTAGGATGATGTGGAACATCTTTCTGGATGCTGTTAATATTATTGGTTAATAAAGGGACTGTTTTGGCCTATGGCAGAGCAGCTTAGATGCAGGCAAGAAATCCAAGCATAGATAGAGGAAGTAGGCGGAGTCATAGGAGATGTGATCCAGCCGCCCAAGAAGTAATATGTAATGGAATATAGGTAAACCACTGAGCCACATGGTAAGACAGATTAATAAAAATGGGTTGAGTTAAGATGTGGGAGTTAGCTAACAGTAAGCCTGACCCATAGGCTAAACAACATGTAATTAATATAAGCCTTTGTGTGATTATTTGGGACTAAGAGGGGCTGAGGGTCTCCATCTTGACCAGGCCTGGCCAAAAATTTCATAGTACAAATGGCATCCAACATGGGCCATTAATCCAGATAGACCTAAAAAAAACTTTAAAAAAATTTGTTTAAATACACACACAAAAAAAGCCACACTAGGCTTCCTGGTCCCAGTGTCAGAGCCGTATCTCCTGGAAACAACCTAAAAAATGCAGCCAGTGCCAGCCATCATAAACTAATCAATGTGGCCAATTTACACAGTCTCTATCAAAGACTATAATATGAAAAAGCTTTTCCCAACTACTGCTTCCCGGAGTTTAAAAACATAACTCCACAATATTAATACTGCTTCCCAAAATTAAAAAGATAAGCATAACTTTAATACCTCTACCATGTCAAAAAACAAACAAGGCAGACAGAGCCAACAGTCAAAACAATACTTTACAGTTTAACATTTTAAAAACAAACCTAATTTAAAAATAATTAAAAATATACAATAAAACATTTAAGTGAAAAAAACCTCTAAACAAGTTACAATATATATAAAATATACATAAGCTTCAAGAAATAAAAAGTCCTTAAGAAAATAATAAAAAACACATAAGCCTCATAAAAATACAAAAAGTCTAAATTATTATATTTTATATAAATAAAGTCTATTATTATATTTTCTTTTAATTTTTAACTATTAACTACAAAAAGACATTTAATTATAAAGACTGCTAAGTTAAACAAACACATATTTTAAAAATGTCTTAACTTTAAAATTTAAGTCTAAAAATATATTACTTTAAAAAAATTATACTTTTATTTTCACAAAAGATAAAAACCTATAAACTACTTCCAAACTAATATAATTTAATAAAAAAAGACATCTAAAAAAATCTCTAATAAAATAATGGCCACATCAACTTCAAGACCACCAACTTAAATAATCCAGCCTCAAAATCCCTATAAAATTGCTAGTGCCGCAATTAACAAGTAATAATAAAAACTATGCCCAAATTCTCAAAATATTGTTTATAAATGTTTATGCATAAAATATAAAAATGTTTACAAAATAAATCATTAAATCTGCTTTAATCTAAAAAACAACTATTAATCTCAAAATATTTTACATTAATATAAATTTACACTAGTAAAAATTTACATTAATATAAATTTGTTTATTAATACAAATTTAAAGTCAATTTATTATACTATGCATGTTTCTATTTTTATTTGAAATATGTTTATGTAACTTATTTTAAGTTATAGCATATAATTTAAAATTAATAATCATCTATAATAACAAAGCTTAGTCATGTTAAGTTTTAATATACAAAAATATATTTTAATTAAATAAATAACCTTCAAATACTTCAAAGACCTACAAAATATAACATTTAAAATATTTTACAAACTTAAACTCTTCTGGATAATAAAATAAGTTTACTAACAACCCAACTCTTTAATAGACATCAAAAAAACTCCATATAGTTTATTTTCTTTACTAAAAAATTTATCCATTAACCAAAAAACCATTCTTGCCTCAACTGCCTAACAACATATAACATAAACTAAACATACAAAATCCATAAAAACAATTATAATAACAACCTCTAAACTTGGACCAAACAAGCCAAGATGGTCTTAGGTTCCTGTTTCACAGAGAAAACTGCCAGACATTCTGCAGGACACAGGGAGAAGATTATGCCAAAATGGATGGAATAGTTCTTCAAATGTCCTGCTTCAAAAAAGTTCTGCCAGAGACTCTAGGCCTATAGGCTAAAAACTGATGCCCAACGTTACAAAAAAATTTAAGTGACTGTCCAGAGAGCCAAATGTCATCTCTGTCATTTCTAAATTCTAAAGTTGCTTACACTTCCTGTTTACTCAAATACTATATCCTCCTATAGGCTTTGATATAGTGAAAGATTAAATAGTTATAATAAAAACAAATTAAATAAAAAACTTGAAACTCACAAAATAGATATTTTCTTTAATGTTACTAAATACAAATAAAAATTATAACTAAAATTCTTACTTAATAGTTGAATATATTCCTACAAAATAACATAATTTTTTATATATAATTTTGCTATGTTAAAATTAAAACTTTTCTTTCAATTAGACAAATAAAAGTAATGTGGGATGTCCTTCTATATACTGTGGATATCATTGGTTAATAAAGGGACTGTTTTGGCTTATGGTCAGGCATCTTAGAAGCAGGCAGGAAATCTGAGCATAGGAAGAGGAGGGCGGGGTTACAGGAGATGCGATCCAGCCACCCTAGAAGCAATATATAATAGAGTACAGGTGAGCCATGGCCATGTGGTAAGAAAGAATAATAAAAATGGTTAAGATGTGAGAGTTAGCTAACAATAAGCCTGAGCCATAGGCCAAACAACATGTAATTAATATAAGCCTTTGTGTGGCTTTGTGTGATTCTTTGGGACTAAGAGGGGCTGTGGGTCTCCATCATGACCAGGCCTTGCCAAAAACTTCATACTACACTAGCAAGTCAAACTTGGTATTGGCTGGTTTTCTACTCCAGAGACTTCAGTCCCTCAGGAAAGGAAGCAGAACACATACATACTTGGGGGGGGGTGCATAAAATACTCACCACAGGCTGGTAGGAGGGGTAAATCTCCCCAACCCAGAACATGAAAACCATGAAAGCCACAAAGCCAAAGAGATGTTTACACATGACATTCCAAGAAACAGGTGTAGGAGAAGTGTCCACACGATTCCTGATGTACATGTCTAGGTCCCAAGGTATCTGTGGGTGAAAGGCATATATTACAAACTGCTCTTCCTGCAGCAGACAGCTGAGCTGGCCAGTCTTATGTCTACTTGACAACACCTAGAGTTACCAGAGAGAAGAAAAGTCATTTTCTTAATTAGTGACTGATGGGGGGAAGGCCCAGCCCATTGTGAGTGGGGCTGTCCCTGGGCTGGTGGTCCTGGGTTCTATGAGAGAGCAGGCTGAGCAAGCCATGAGGCGCAAGTCAGTAAATAGCACCCCTCCATGGCCTCTGCATCGACTCCTGCCTCAGGATCCTGCCCTGTTTGAACTCCTATTCTGACTTACTTGGAAGATGAACAGTGCTGAGGAAGGATAAGCCAAATAAACCCTTTCTTCCCAACTTGCTTTTGGATCATGGAGTTTCATCATAGTGACAGAAACCCTTACTAGGACCACAGGCAACTTAGGATATATAGCCAGAGCCTGATACAAGGCTTAAAAGAACCATTCCACTTCCTGGGGACAATATTCTGAGAACCAAGCCCAAGACACACAGGGCCAGCAAAAATGAATGCCCACTTCACCAAAGGCAGCTCAAGCATGACATGCACAATGTTCACAGCACGGGACTCTGGGTTTTCCTGGAAGTTCCATCCCATTCAACACATGTAGAATTTCAGGTCTCATATCACTGAACATTGCTTCCCTGAGAACAGCTTAGCAAAGTACTATATGAACTAAGTAGAGTCCCAGGAAAACATAAGGAAACAGAGAGAAAGTGAAATGGAATATGGTTTCCTCACCGGTTCGCCCCAGTTCAGCCTCAGTTCTGAGTGGTCCCAATTATACCATGGATCCCTCTCATGCTGTGAACGCTCAGGGAGCTTTGGGTAGTCACCATGCCTGAGAGACAGAGAGCAAGAACTTCTAGAAATGGTTGTGAACAGTCACTGACAATTCAGAGCCTTCACCTCTCAAAGATCAGACACAACGAGTCAGAACAACTTCACTTAAGGATAGAAGAACCGACCCCAAAGCAAGATCTGAAGTTCTAGTACTAATAAAAGAACACAAAAAGCTCAAACCGTAATTAAGGGTTATGTTAAATTCTGAAACAACACGGCCTTATCTTCTTTTACAAAGGAAAGTCGCACAACTCTAGCAATTGATTATTTCATTCCTTCATCAGACAGGCTCTAAATACAAAGTCATCCACAATGGTCGGAATAAAACAAAAAGGGACCACAATAGAAAAAGCTCTCTTCATATACAACTTTATATATACACTGTGTTTCTTAACCACGCATTGATATACACCCTCATGCTTCTAACGCCTCATTGGAGGTCTTGTTTAGCTGGGTTCTCCCCCAACAAATCCAAGTTTACTTTATTCAGACTACTCCCCCCCCCCCCCCCCCCCCGCTGTTCCTGTCCACATGATAAAACAAAACAAAACAAAAACAAAAAAACAAAACAAAACCAAACCCCAAAACATAGAAAATGATGATAACTGGACACATGTCAACGAAACTGAGAAGCAAGAACAAGGAGCTGAAGATGAAATTCTAACCCAGGATGTGAGGGTGGTGTTTAACCATCATAGGGAATTAACCATGATATACAGTTACAGGGGCAGAAGGGGCTAACAGAACTGGAGAATGAAGGCTGCCATTTAATTTGCTTAACAGTTGATGTGATTTTCACATCCCTAACTTTTATTTTTTTAAGGAATAAAGAAAGGAAGGAAAAGTGCAGGGGGGGGGGCAAATTTTTGAAGAGACATACAAATACGGAGTACATCATCTACAATAAGGTTCCTGTGACACCGCCAGCCTGGTCACGTGCCTTAGCACCTGAGTCCAACAGATGCTCAATCTAAATGAAACCCGGCACTCTGGATGGAGCCGAGGAAGAATTCTGCTATTCTGGAGTCCTCGAGGGAGCCATTAAAACCTCAGCTTCCTCATTTGAGGAAACAGCCTGGGCCAAGGAAAAAATTGAAGCCCTCTCGACTGCAGCTGCTCACTCACCCACTCCCACCTCCCCTCACCAAGAAAAGCACCCACACCATAGACTCGGACGGGGTCACAGGGTCGTACCACCCAACCCACCAGTCTTCATCCATCACTGCCCCTAAAGTGAGTTGACCCCCCTCTACCTCACCCCATGCCATCATCCGGGTACGGCTCGTAGTCTTCCACGCGCATGTTATATTTCTTGGCTGCTGCGGCCCGTTCTTCTGGGGTCTTAGGATACGGCCCCGGTAGCATGTCCTTGGTCATATGGAAGGCTGGACAGGCGCAGAGGGATGCAGGTTAGATGGACACGGTTCTCTAGCCACCCAGAAAGCACTAAACCGCAATGACTGCAGGGGCCGGAGTTCGGCGCTTGGCCGGACTACGCAGGCCTCCTCCATCCCCTTTCCCGGACACACTAATTCACCTGCCCCCCTGCCGGGACACCTTCACGGATAGCTCCTCCCGAAACAGCAAACCCCAGGCACCCCCTTCCCACACCGGCGTCTCGCGCGTCCTTGCAAACCTGTCCGTGCCCCCAGCGGCACCACGCCACGGGTTGCCCTTTGCAGCCACCGGACTCCCAGGGCTGCAGCCCCAGACGCAGCCATCTTCACCTTCTTCGCCGGTCCACGCCGCACATGCGCAAAGGCGAGTCACGGTGGCTGAGCGGGGCCAAACGCCAGAGACCGCTGAAGCGCGCGTAGAGGTGTCCAGGGTCAAGGTGCGCGGGCTTTAAATACGCTGTGGAGCCCGGGCAGTGAGCGGATGGCACGGAGAAAATGCAAAGCTACTTCTTATTTGATATTTCAAGTTATAGTGTTCCTTTCCGCCTTCAGCTGACTGGGGCCTTTTCAGGGGTATCCCCCCCCCCCAACACTTCAGACAACTGACCAAAGTAAAAACCAGCTTACTCTTTCCTCAAGTTGCTCGCCTCCTCCCCTCCCATCCCCTCCTCCCCTCCCATCTCCCCCTCCCCGTTTCTGTCTTCCGCCCCTATATGTAGTCGTTTGCAAATTTAGCTCTTGGTTTTGTTTGACCCTCTATCGAAATTGGTCGACCTCTTTCCTTAGAAGCTCCTTAGTCTCGGTTCATCTAAATATCCAGTCCCCTCAACCCAATAAATATAAAACCAAGCCTAATACCAGAGGCGGCTCTCGGGATTTGCTGAAGGAGGCAGAGGCAGGAGGATCACGAGTTCGAGGCCAGCCTGGGCTGCTGCTTCCACTTGAAGCACTGCGTCTCTTCCAAGTCTTATTCCTGCCGCGATCCTTCTCACTGGACTCTTTAGTGGCCCCTTTATCCTCAGAGCGATCCTTGGACTTCTCGTCAGAGCGGTCCTTGTGTTTGGTAGGAGAAGGAGCCCTAGTGCTGGACTTTTTCTTATCGTCATTTCACTCCTGATCAATCCATTCTCCCCTTCTGGGGTGTTCAAAGCAATGTTGGCCTCGCTTATCTGAACTCTCACTTCTAATGAGTCTGAGAAATGATCCCTAATCGATTGCAGTTTACGCCAAAGCACAGCATCTTCCCGAAGCCGCCACCTCCTCCCGCCCTTCTCAGACCTGGAGGCCTGCGCAACTCTGTCATCAGAGCTGAGAAGCGGGAAGACACTGTGTCTGACACTACCCAAAACCCACCATTTGCCAGAAAAAAAACCGATTACAAACAGAACACAATTAATAAAGTCTAACACAGTTGACTGGGAGACATGTTAGCATACTATTAGATTTTCATTTTACTTACCCAAGTGGGGTTTGGATATTTTATTTGGAGTACATACGTAGGTACGCTCATTTTTCTAGCAACTCTTATAGTAAAATCACTGGAATGGAATCCAGACTCAGATGTGTCGTATTCAATGTATAAATTTGGGGACAATATGGCAGTGCATTTTGTCTTCTTATAGAAATGCTAGACACCACCAGAATGAACTTGACAACATCTACATTTAACTAATAGCAACCCCGACTCTATCAGAATTAATTTGGCAACACTTGCATTTAACTTATAGCAAGCCCTGCTCTCATGTTACTCAAGAAACAAAACCAGTCTAAGTTATTTGTGTAGGGTATCATTTACATACAATATAATTTATTATTTTTAAAAAGATCTTTCTGGCTCTGCTTGGAGACTAAGAACTTTTTAAAAGGGCAGCAATCTGTCTTTTATAGTTCTGGATGCTGAGAGATCACCATTGTCTCCTGCTATTCGGTGGCAAAAGGCAAGTGGGGAGGGGCCAGAGATCACATGTAAAAGCATTATTTGAACTCTTAGGCTCGAGCCCTCTTATAATAAAGATAACTCATTCATGAAGCTGGGAACCCTGTGACCTGACCCCCTCCCATTAGGCTTTACTTGGGAGTCAAATTTCCAAAACATACATTTTTAGAGCAACAGAAGCATACAACAGCAGCATCTCATTTTCATCTGCTTAACTTTGGTGACTCGTGTATGTAGCAAAGAGAATGAAAAAAGCGAAGATAAAAGGTGAGAGAATAGCTGGGCCATGGTGGCGTGACTGAATCTCACGTAGACCAGGCTTCCCTTGAACTTGATATATACCTGGGGATGATCTTGAACTTCTGACTTTCCTGCCTTTGCCTCCAAAACACCGGGGTCATAGTCATGCACTACCATGGCCTGTTTGTATGGTGCTTGGCAGCAAACCCAGGGCTCAGTGTGTGCTAGCAAACACTCTACCAACTGAGATAGATCATCATTCCTTTCTTCTTCTTTTTTTTTTTTTTTACTGTCTCAATGCTTTTATCATGAAAAATATCGTGTTAAAGTCTACCAAAAGGTTCTACTCTGAATATTAAGATGGCCATGTGGTGTTTCTCTTTGATTAATATATTACATCGATTAACATTTCAAATGTTAGATAAACCAGGCATTCCATTTAGTTATGGTACCTAAACCTTTTTTATGGTACTAGATTTGTTTTCCGGGAGACTTTTGTATGTGTATTCATAAAGGATGCTGATCTGATTTCCTTTAGTTGTCTCATCTCATTTTGATATTGGATAATACTGGCTTCATAGAATAAATTCAGAAGGCTCCCTTCCTCCTCTGTTCATGAGGATTCTTGTTAATTCTGTTGTCAGTGTTTGGTAGGATTCATCAATTAATCCATATTGTTTTAGGCTTTTTATATTATATTTAAAATTATATCCTAATGTAGTTTTGATATGGCCCCAGTTATATTTTTCTATTTCTTTTTAAATCAGTTAAAATAGTTTATATTTTTACAGGAATTACTCAATTTCATCTAGATTCTCTATTTTTTATGTACACGTGTCAATATTATTTTATATATTCCCTTTTAATTTGTAAAGTCTGTATTATGTTCCTGCATTCATTGCTGATTTTAGTGGTATGAGCTTCCAGGTCTGATTTATTTTTAATTTCCAATGTTATAAATTGATGTATTTGGAAACATTCAGACACTGTAGATAAAACCTTTACTGCTGCCAGACCCCTTCACAGGGACAACCCTGTTATTAGCTGGTTATGTCATAGTTACTATGTAGCATAATTATATAAGACAATGTATTAATTTCTATTGCTGCATATTAAGTTAAGCTTTGTTTGAGTGTTCTTTAAACAAATCATAAAACTGATAGCCTAAACAATACCAACTTATTATCTCACATTTCCCATGAGTATACGTTCCAGTTAGGTGAAGCACAGCTCAGGATCTCACTACTCTGAAACCACTGTGTTCCCCATGTCATCTGAGGCTCTGTATATAAGCATGGAAGTTACTGGCAGAATTCAGTTACTTGAATTCATAAGACGATGTTCCCACTTTTTGTTAGTCTTTCTCAGCTTGCAAAGAATTTGCCTATCCTTCTCTCACATGTGCCATATGTGGTCCTTAGGACCACAGACGGCTTGTACTTTGGCTTCATATTCTGTTTCTGGCACGTAAGCCCAGATGTAAAAAGCTATAGAGATAATGTCAGCTCTTCTCAAGACGGGTCTCCCTTTTTATGATCTTGAAAATGACTAGTTAGAGACTTTAATATCTTTGCATAATATAATATAATATAATATAATATAATATAATATAATATAATATAATATAAAACATAATTACTGGAACACTACCCTGTTATATTCACAAATCCTGCTGTCATTTGAGAGGAGAGAGTTAAAGTAGAGCATAGACACCATGAGGTGCAATCTTGGCCTCCAGTGGGAATACATTATAACTATCTAGTTAGCAAACAAAGTAATTGATACAGTCTTTTAGAACAAGTATCTATTACTCAAAAATGTGGATGGCAGTTAAATACCATAGGTCTCATTGCAAGAATAGATTTAAGTAGGAGAAATGATTATATATGCAGAAAATTCAAGTGATATTAAACAAAAGAATTCTTATTTTTATTTTATGAGAGAGAGAGAAGCCCTGCCATGTTGCCCAGGCTAGCTCTGAACTCTTGGATTCAAGTGCCTGCTTCAGCCCCAGGATAGCTTTACCTAAGATCAATGTGATAATTGATTTTCTAGTGACTCTTTAAGTAAGTCTAACGTTGGCTTCTTTCTGCACAGTAAGGTTAATTACATTTACCTCCTTCTTTGTCCTGTAGGTTTGAGCATGCTGAGGCAGCAATATTTTGTTAGTTTCAATAATATTTTTAATATTTTGTTGGTCCATTTTCTGAGGGACTAATTGACCAAGAGTGGAGCCTAGGCTGTAGTGCTGTAGGTCACCGTCAGGGGGCGCTCCTTTAACCAAGCGCCCTGCCTTGGAAAGGTCGGGACTGGTTTCTCTTGCAGTTCATCTCTATGGTGTCCGTTGTGGTTGTTTCCGGAAAGGGCGGAGCTTCTGCTTCCGGTGGGGCCGTTCCTAAAGCAGAGATGGCAGCAACAGCGGCAGAGGATACGGCCTCGGGCTCTAGAGAGCCCCGGGAGGAGGCAGAAGCTCCGGGCCCCGCCTGGGATGAGTCCCAGCTACGAAGTTACAGCTTCCCGACCCGGCCCATACCACGTCTGAGCCAGAGTGACCCTCGGGCGGAAGAGCTCATCGAAAATGAGGTGGGGGGCGGGGCTGCTGCTGAAGGGGTGGAGGAAGGGACTCGGGAAGAGGTGGGAAAAACTGACGGATCATGGACCGAGACTAATGGGGCGGGAAAGAGAGATGGTATGTCAGGAGTGCTCGATAGGAGAAATTGTGATTTGACAGGTATGTGCAACTTTGAAAAGAAACTGTTAGTTCTGTGGAATTGCTTCATTGATTTTTTTCGGATGTTTTTGCTTAGGAGCCTGTGGTGCTGACCGACACGAACCTTGTGTATCCTGCTCTGAAGTGGGACCTAGAATACCTGCAAGAGAATATTGGCAACGGAGATTTCTCTGTGTACAGCGCCAGCACCCATAAGTTCTTATACTATGATGAAAAGAAGATGGCTAATTTCCAGAACTTTAAGCCAAGGTCCAATAGGGAAGAAATTAAATTTCATGAGTTTGTTGAGAAACTACAGGACATACAGCAGCGCGGGGGAGAAGAGCGGTAAGTTGCCCAGTGAGTAGAATTAAGGCATCCACTTTCCTGTACTTGTTTGAAGGTGTGGTAGAATTGGGCAAGAAGAGATTGGCATCGCCAGTATCTGGGTTCCATTACTGAAGGAGTGAATATTCTGCTCTTCCTGAAAGGGCTTTGAGTTGTTGGTGGTTCTTTCTAGAAGCTTGGGGAATGAGAATAGCATTAGCTAGTGAATCAAATTTCCTATCTTAGATAGTGAGAGTGTCAGTTGGCTTTGCAGGGTCAGTTGGATGAAAGAAAGGCCTGAATATGTCTAGGCAGAAAGTGTAAGGCTGAAAGCATATATCCTGTTTGAGGTCCGTGTATGGGTATTTCTTTTTGTTGTTTTGGGGTTTGGTTTGCTTCTGGGAGGTAAGACAGGGATCTCACTCAAGTTCCTAGTTGGCCTGGAACTTGCCATATAGACCAGGCTGGCCTCAGGCTCACCAAGCTCCTTCTGCTTCTGCCTTGAGTGCTGTAATTAAAGGCATGTATGGATGTTTGCCTGAGTGTATGCCTTGTGTACTGTATATATCCAGTGCCCATGGAGGCTAAAAGAAAGCATCCCATCCTCTGCAAATGGAATTACAGACAGTTGTTAACTGTCATGTGGGTCCTGGGAATTGAACCTCAGCCCTCTCTGAAGGAATGCTTCCCTTCTGAGCCATGTCTCCAGCCCCTTCTGACTTTTTTTTTTTTTCTAAATTTTGCCTATTTCTATTTTAACTTCTATCTTATGTATGAGTGCTATGCATGTATACCTGTGTGCCAGAAGAGGCACTACTGTAGATGGTTGTGAGCGAGCCACCATGTAGGTGTTGGGAATTGAACTCAGTGCTCTAACCACTAAACCATCTCCATCCCTGCTTCTGACTTAAAACACACACAGATACACAGAGAGAGACAGAGACAGTTAAATACTGCTTTTTGGATTTAGGCCTGACATTGACAGTTTGCAGTCCTGGTTTTGGAACTATGTGGGGGCAGTTCGTGATGAAAAGTTAAGTAGTTAGTTATGATTTGGGGCTAAGGGATGGGATCCTTTAGTTTTGGGAAGGTCAGAACAGACTGCTTTGTTTTGGGATTGTGATTCCTCTTCCTCTTTGTTTTTATTTCCGTATCTGAGGACAACCCAGTTAGAGAGGTTTCACACTGTAAAACTGTCCCTGGTGACTTTTTTTTTTTTTTTTTTTTTTCTGAGTACTTAATAGTAATGACTGTCCACATCTGGAGTTCTCTATAATCTCCTGTCTTGATTCTCTTTCTGACTTCCTGTTAGCAGTATGTACCTAAGTGAATAGATTTTAAATGTCTGGGCCACTGAGGTGGTTCAGTGGGTGCAGGTGCTTAGTTCCAAGCCTGTCAATTTGAGCTTATTCCCAAGACCAGCATGGTGGAAGAAGAGAACTGATTCCCACAGATTGTCCTCACCTCCACATGTCTGCTGTGAGATATTTGAGCTTTTATTATTCAAGTGTAGTAGGAATATCATTTAGATTCATTTCTGAAAGTGTCTATAATTTTTTTGTAAATATGTATGTTATATCCAGACATGGTGATGCATGCCTGTAATCACAGCACTCAGAAGGTAGAGGCAGAAAAACCAGGGATTCAAGGCCTGCCTCTGTTATTGTGAGAGAGTCCTGAAGGTTCTTTGTAGCTAGTTTTTCCAAGTTTCTGAGATTTCTAATTAATTCTTCCATAACTGCTAGGTAGGATTTAAGGCAGTCAAGTCTCTTATTTTCTCTTTTATATATATGTTTTTCAAGGGTCACATCATCTTGTTGATAGTCAGATACAAATTGTCCCAGTAGTTACAATCTGGAATCTCACGGTTGGATGTAGCAAAAGGAAAAACAGGGTAATGTACACTGTTTCTTAAAATTATACTTGGAAGCAACACAAGTCCCTCTGGAATTTCATTGGCCAACTCAAATAAGATTGGCTCGGGTAGGCTCCAAAGAGTTAACTTTCACAAGAAAGGCCTGGTGGTGAACAGGGTTAAAAATGGCCACAGTGGCCATCAAGGGCCAAAGGAGATGTCAGGTCTTGAGAATCTGAAAGGAGGCAGATTCATCATAGACTATGTGGAAAGGCTTCCAAGAAACTGAACTGTATGAAATTTCCATGTGTATTCATATTCTTAAATGAAGCCTTAGATTCTTAGGTAATCTGTACTGTGACCCAGAAGGTTAAGAATCTCACCTTTAAAGATCTTGTTGTACAGCAGAGCTCAGACAGGGAGAAAGAATTCAGCTCTGTGAATCGTGTTGAAGACTTGTGTGATTACAGCTGCTCTCTCTTGGGGATGTTAGTAACAGATTTGGATTTCCAGACATTGAAGTCACACCAGGGACCCATCTCACATACTGATGGAATTTTTTTCTTGGGGTATGTAGGTTGTATCTGCAGCAAACGCTCAATGACACTGTGGGGAGGAAGATTGTCATGGACTTCTTGGGCTTTAACTGGAACTGGATTAATAAGCAGCAGGGAAAACGTGGCTGGGGGCAGCTGACCTCTAACCTGCTGCTCATTGGCATGGAAGGTAAGAAAGGCATCTGAAAGCGAGGCTTCGCATCCTAAAAACCTCATTTCTTATCCTGTCTCCTCCACGTACTGACTCCATGACTTTGAACAAGTCACTGAAGTTTTAAGTGAGCAGCTTCCTCATTGGCTGAGGAACGAGAGCCTATAGACGGCTGCCATGAATAGTGTCATGCAACTTCAAGAAAGTTCTTTTCCTTTCTCACTGGGTGCTGCTGGCAGCGCAGGCCTTTAATCCCAGCACTCAGGCAGAGCAGGTGGATCTTTATGAGTTTGGGGCCAGCCTGGTCCTCAGTGAGTTCCAGAACAGCCTGGGCTACAGAGAGCCTGTCTTGGGGGGAGAACAAGTTACTTCCTTTTCCAGCCTCTGTGAGCACAGACACTGGGTAGTGAGGCCTCCATCGCTATTCAGTACACTGAGGTGTTTTATGCCTGTAAAAATGGAAACTTTTTTTTAAAGACAATCTCATTGTGTATCTCTGACTATCCAGGCTGACCTCCAACTCACAGAAATCCACCTGCTTTTGCCTCTTGAGTCTGGGATTAAAGGCATGTACCACCAAGTCTGGCAGAAATTTAAACTTTATCTCCTAAATACATATTTATGGGATTCAAAATTGAAAGGATATAAGTAGGTTTCAGCCATCGGTCTTCTTCCCTTTGTTCCCAGTTCCTCAGTTTCCTTTCTCTGAAAGCACTTCATGGATACTAGTTTGTGTGTCTTGATGGGAAATTTTATATACACATAAGTAAATATGTAAATGTGTTGTGAGTTTTTAACAATTTTATCTTTATGTTTGCCTGCATGTGTGTATTGTACCATCTGGGTGCCTGGTGCAGGGGGCATCGGGCAGTGGATCCCTTGAATTAGAGTTAGGATGGTTGTAAGCCACCACATGGGTGCTGGGAATCAAAACCAGATCCTCTGCCAAAGCAACAAGTGCTCCAAACTACTGAACCACCTCTCTAGCCTCTTGGTTTTTGTTTTGAGTAGAAAGAAGTGTCTAAGTGCTGTTCAAGAGAAGGACCACTACTTGCAGGGCAGGATAATCTTTTTATTTCCAGTGCCAGCTTAGCACTGGACCATCAGCATCTGTGTAATAAGTGTTTAATGAAGAAACTGAATAGCTATTTGATGTCATTGACCTAATTGAGCCTTCTGAGGAAATTGGTGTGTCCTCAGGTTTGGATGGTTGATAACATAGTAAACAGTTTCCCACAATGTAGCTTATGAACTGATACTCATCTCCTTTAAAACCAAGTTTTGGCTCTTCAGAAAGAATACGGTTCTGGTTTCCTTGATTCTGGGTTAATCCTATGGCTTTCTTTGCTGTGCCAGGTGCAGAGGAGCAGATGTCTCTGGTAGCATTGTGAGGGCTTTTTGTTTGAGAATGCACTTGGACTGTCAGCAGTAGGGAGATAGCTTGGCATTGGTGGCTGGCCTGCAGCATGTTTTGTTTTGTTTGTGACAGAGTTTCACTATGTACCCCAGGTTGGCTGTGAAGTTACTATATAGCTCAGGGTAGCCTCACTCACAGCAATCCTTCTCCCAGACTCCCTAGTTCTAGGATTTACAGGTATGTACCACCATGTCATCTGGGAATGTTTTCTAAACTCAGAGCTTATACAGATGTGACCCTCGTTATACAGGAATAGATGGAACATGCATTATGGCAGAACTAATTCAAGGTAGCAATATATGTATTTGTGCGTTTAATCTTGAGGTGCTGGGAATTGAACATAAAAGCCCTGAGCTTGTTAGGTAAGTACTGTGCCACAGCTGTCCCAGCTATTTTAAAAACATTTTCATGTTGAATCAGGGTCTTACCAAGTTGTCTGTGTTGGCCTTGAAATGACCCTCCTGCTTTAGATTCTTAGCAGCTGGAATTACAGGCTTGCATTGTAAGGCCTTGCCAAGGTGACTTCTAAGCAGTGTCTCTTAAATTCTACATCCCTTTCTTCAGTAATTTAGTAATCTTCCTCTCATTGAGAGTCTGCAGCCTTGGTGATCTCCAGTGTTGCTTTGAGCGATGCTGCATCCTGTAGGTGTGGTGCGGTGAGAACAGCAGTTGACAATCTTTGGGCTCCAGAAGAGCTCCCTGAAGCAAGTGCGTATTCCTAGAATGCAGTCGGCAGAGTCAACACTGTATACTGTTGGTCCTGGTCACAGCTTTTGCTGCCCTTGGATTCTTGCCATAGTCAGGAAGAGCACAGGTTATAGTAGGAGGTTTCTGGCCCGGACCTTCGGGCCTAGCATCAAGATTTAGACCCACAGACCCGCAGAGACACAGATGCTTTCATTAATTTTAGGCTGATCAGCCTAAGGCCCAGGCATATAACTTGCTAACTCTTTATCCTTAATCTAACCCATGACTCTTATCTTGTTCAGCCATGGGGCTCGGAGCAGCATAGTTGTCCTCTGCTTCTTCTGGCTTCTCTGGCATTCTATTCTGTTTTTTTTAGTTCCCAGAGTTTTCTTAGTCTGGTAGGCCTGCCCACACTTCCCGTCTGCCTTTGGCCAATCAGCGCTTTTTTGTCCCAGTGGGTGGGACAATTATTTACAATGGAACAATATAATCCCCCTTCAACAGGCTTCCTTTTTAATGAACTCATTCTGCCAGGGAGGGCACCAGGCACCAAATAGGATAGTCCACTAGCCAATGCCTCACCCAGTGATGGGTGCTAGAGTTTACTGTTCTTAAAATATAACACCTGATTTACAAAGAGTTGTAATTGCAATTTCCTGATTGTGTTTCAGATCTTATTTAACTTTTACCTGGGGGGGGGGGGGGGGGACAGCTAGACTTCATTCCAGCACTGGGCTCTACCTGCTTGCCACCTGGGTGGTAGAGCCACTACCTCAGCTAAGAAAATGTCTCTTTTCTTACAGGAAATGTGACACCTGCTCACTATGATGAGCAACAGAACTTCTTTGCCCAGATAAAAGGCCATAAGCGATGCATCTTATTCCCTCCAGATCAGTTTGAGTGCCTCTATCCATACCCTGTCCATCATCCCTGTGACAGGCAGAGCCAGGTGAGTGTATGTGCTCTGCGGTGGTTGTAAACTCGAGATTCTAAGAAAGCCTTTGAGATCAGAGCTGGAATTCTGTTTCCCTTTCCTTTGGGCTATGGCAGGTCTGCATTACTGGCTGGTCTTGCCTTGCAAACAAGCCCAGGGAATCATTTCACGGTGTAGCCTACATGTTCCAGGCTCCTGTGACGATCCCCAGATTTTTGTAAATATAAACAGCTAATTGTTGGGAGACAAATTCCATCATTAATGTTGGTGAACTGAGATTACTTTGTTTGTTTTTTAACTTGGTTTCATCAAAATCTGAATGCCTATACTGACTTTAATAATTATTTCCTTTTATCATGTATACTACTTCTTTTTGATAGGGAGATAGGTAAATAAAATATTTTCTGTGTATGAGTGATTTGCCTGCATGTATGTATGCACCATGTGCATGCCTGGTGCCTGTGGAGGCCAGAAGAGGATGTTAGATCCCTGGAACTAGAGTTACAGATGGTTTTGAGGCCACCATGTAGGTGCTGGGAACCAAAACCTGGTCCTCTGCAAGAGCAGCAAGTGCTCTTAACTGCTGAGCCATCTCTCCAGCTCCCACATCTTCTTGAGGAGAAAGATGCCTTGCTACTTCATGTAGGAGTCTTCTGATTAGGATTTGTTGGGAGAAATGTTTAGAAGGGTTTGGGTGATGGAAGAATACCAACTCCTCATCTCCTGAGGCTTCTGAGGAGTTCTCAGAGCTCAGGAGCACTGAAGGCTACAGCTATTTATCATGGAACAAGTGAGTATGGTCTTCCCTGAGGCGTTCTCTGAGGAGGGCAGTTAAGGGCCATTGTATCTTCTGGATACAAACTCTGAAGTCATTTTTTAAGTCTCCCTATTTAAAGCTACCACAGCAATCACTGGACTGATGTCTTTTCTTTTTCTCGACCCGTAGGTGGACTTTGACGATCCTGACTACGAGAGTTTCCCCAATTTCCGAAATGTGGTTGGTTATGAAACAGTGGTTGGCCCTGGTGATGTTCTTTACATCCCGATGTACTGGTGAGGAGACCAGGGATGGGGCCTCTTGGGAATACTTTGTTTTCTGTTCCCAGAAAGCTTTATCTGTGTCCTTTCTCAGTTGTGGCAGGCTTAGCCTGCAGAAGATTAACATGTCCAGACATGAGCATACTAAAGCATAGAGGACCACTCTGTCTCTTAAGAAAGGAAGGCAATTGCTCAAATCCACAGAGATCTATATTCTCTGTATCCACCTCTGCCGTATTTGGAGACTGAACACCGGAGCTTTAGCCCACTATGTTGGGCTAAGGTTTTATATGATGAGCATAAAGCTCCTGTCCTCACTGTTCCCTGCAGGTGGACTGTACTAGTTTTCCACCCTTGTCTCTGAAAAGTAAACAGGAGCCTCTTTTTTCTTTTCTATTTTTTTTTCTTTTCTTTTAAATAGGTGGCACCACATAGAG
Source organism: Phyllotis vaccarum (assembly GCA_033318265.1). Taxonomy (NCBI): domain Eukaryota; kingdom Metazoa; phylum Chordata; class Mammalia; order Rodentia; family Cricetidae; genus Phyllotis; species Phyllotis vaccarum. The sequence goes on along the minus strand of JARWLC010000004.1, from coordinate 17,099,750 downwards.
TCATTACTAAATGGGGGAATCACCATCACTGTGAACTTCTGGTACAAGGTGAATATTAGTGGGGTTTTGTTGTTGCTGTTCTTGATATACACACAGGCATTTATTTTATGTATGTATGTATCCATGTGGAGCTGGGGCTGGGGTGAAGTAGGCATGGTGCAGTAAGTGGTTTTGTCTGGGGTGGGTTGTTGGTTATCCCTGAAAGTGATTTGCAGGGAGATGGAGAAGAATGCAATTGAACTGTTTTTTTAGAAGGGAATATGGTGCTAGAGCTGAAAGCCTGTGTTAAAGGTATTTCCTGAGCTACCACTTCCTTTGTAGGGGGCTCCTACCCCTAAGAGAATTGAATATCCTCTCAAAGCTCATCAGAAAGTAGCCATCATGAGAAACATTGAGAAGATGCTTGGAGAGGCCTTGGGAAATCCACAAGAGGTAAGGATTGGAGATGTTCTCTGGAGCTCTTGTTTTAATACCTTCATAGGCTTTGTTTGTATATTTAGGAAATCCTGTTTTTGGATGAGAACTGGGCTTGACTGGCGGATCCATTATAATCCGTTTCATGCTAGTCGTAGTGTCTGCCTTGGGCCGTATGTGCCATCTGGGAACCCCTGAGAGGATTCTTCTAGAATGGGAAGTGTGTAATAAATCATCTCCTTATGCTCTCCCAATGGGGTCAAGGCTGCTCTAGGTAGTATTGAGTCCTGCTTCTCACCCAGGCCCAGGTATATCACTGGCCCACTAGGTAGAAGAGGTTGGAATTTTAGTTGCCTCACCTCCTTCCAATGCCTCAACATCAGAGATGCCTGTGGGGTCGAGAGCACCAAGACTGCAGGTGGCCTTTCCTTAGAATGGAGAAGCACTTAAAATTCTTGAGGCACACCGGAGAAATATGCAGACAACACTTTCAACTGTTTGGGGCTTATTGGCTCCTCAGACCATCTTCTGTCTGATGGGGTATTGCTTGTAGATACACAGGGTATTTATTGAACAAGGAAAGGAAAAATAAATTGGACCTTCAAAGGGTCTTACCCTAGAATACTAAGTTAACATTTAGGAAACTTGATTAGAACATTTATAAGGTCCAGTGATCACCCGTGCTTATCCATGGCTGAATGTTGACTGTCTGCAGGCACACCCTGTCCTACTCCAGGACCAGGAGACAGGCAGTTCTGATGGGCTCATATCTCTTTACAGGTGGGGCCTTTGTTGAACACCATGATTAAAGGCCGTTACAACTAACCTGCCAGAGGTCAAGGCCTCCTGCCAGGGACTGCTATCTCGTCCACATGCTTCGTTGATGAGGACAGGACACTCCAAGCACTAGTATTGCACGCTGCACTTAATGGACTGGATTCTTGCCATGGCCCTGGAGGCAGGTGTTTGGGGCGAGGCAGGGTAGTTGATTCCACTCCCATTTGGAAAGATTTCTTACCCTTGCCTCTTGAGTCCCAGAACCTTCTCTCTTCGACCCCCGAAAGTCCTGCATTCAGTGTGTGGAGTCCCAGCTTCTGGTTGTCATCATGTCTGTGTTATTTTGTCAACCTCACCTCAGGGGGTGTGTGTGTACGTGTGCATCTGCATGTGTATACATACGCATGCGTGTATCTGTTCCTTCGTCCCTCTTCCTGGGTCAGGATCACTTTTGGTTCTCAGTTCCTGTCTCCTGAAGCCTCAGTGCCTCAGCCTGAGGGAGGAGATGCTCCTGTATCCCTACTACATCTGGGTTGTGGTGCCAGAACGAATCTGCTCATCAGTCTGCCTTCTGCCAGGTTTTGCAGCATAGTAAGGCTACAGGCCAAGTAGCAGTAGCTTCTGGGTCCCCAATGGGGACATTGAGAAGAAGGCTTGTCTTTGGGAGCCTAGATAGCCTTCTAGGGGAAGAGGATTAGATGGGATTCTGGGTGAGAACTACAAACTCAAGCCATACATAGAAGGAAACCTTGGGACCCTAAGAACAGAGGATTGTGCATATGTTAAAGTCACAGATACATGCAGCTCTTCTCCTTCAGGACCAGCTCACGCCCCTGTGCTCGGCACTGAGCGAGTTCTCCCAGCTCTGACCTTTTTGGGCTCCAGGGGTATGACCCTCTGTGTGTGTACACACACGTACACACTTGCACCTGTTCTCACTTGCCATTCTTGCTTACCAAGGTTCTCTACTGCTTACCTTGTCCAGTGTGACAGTACAGTGTGAACCGTAGATACTGCCTGACTTAGCCTATAGCTTTTAAACTTGGATTTGAGCCATCCTATCTTGGTCAGATCTCACTGCAACCTACCTAAAGCTGACTGGCTTGAGCCTCCAGGTCCTGTGTCTTTTCCTGTCCAGGCCACATCCCCTGCTCCTGCTGAGCTTCCTTGCTGAGTAGATAAAATGGGATCAGACTTAGGCAGCTAACTCAATACCTTTCGTCCACCTCAGGGCAAGGGCAAAGGTGTCCTCTTGCCTCTTAGAGCCAGCACCTCTGCCAGACCCAACAAAGTCGCATGACTGCTAGTATAGGACAGCTGGTAGAGCATGGAGATAGAATTTCCTTTTCTGTTGGTAGCTATTTATGGGAACCTTCCTCAAGGCTGCAGCTTGTGGCTTGGTAGCTCAGTGTTACACAACAGAGTGCCATCATTTACATCTGCTCAGAGGGAATGGGCCCCTGCAGTTTGGCAGAGTGGTGGCCCTGTGTACAATTACCTCAAGGCTCTTCTGCATCATCTTTCTCTCTAAAATAGGGGTTGGAAGTCTAATTTTATTCCCTTCTTTCCCAATTTTTTACTACCATTTCCCTAAGTTGACTTCCAGTGTCTGAATTGTGGTTCTTAGCCCATTAAGATGCATGAGTGTGCTTGTGCACACCTGTGTACATATTTGGGGGCTTTGATGCAATGTGGGTACAGCTCTTCAGTTACAGCCAATGCTGGGCAGTGTGATTGGAGTAAATGCCATGGTCTCCATGTCTGTTAGGAAAGGGGTACAGCAAGAGAGCAAGGCAAAGCAGAGTCAGTTGGCCGTCGTAGCAGGTTGTTCCCATCCTCAGCAGCTCTTTTGGGTGCCTGACTGTTCTCAAAGGTGTTGGGATGGATAGGAGGGAATCTGGGTCTACTTGGTTGATCCTTCAAGGCACTGTGCCTCATACAGGTCTGATCTAGGGTGGCTAGCGCTAGGAGAGAGAAGGTAAACTTTGGGACCGTTAAAGGATTGATCTTGATGCTGGCACAATGTAATATCTACTCCTGATCTTAAACACACAGTGTGTTCCTATTGCCTTTAGCTCTGTCCCTCACAATCCTGCATGGTAGTTCCTTATGAAGGGTAGCAGTCAAGATCAAATGTAGTTTCTTTGGCTATAAACCCATCCCTATCCTGCCCCTCCTTTGTTTCTTTCAAACTCTTGTTAGTTCTCTGCCTTTCCTCCCTCACTCAGGTCTTGTTCCCTAGGCAGAGTACAGGCAGGCTCCTGGGGGTGTGGGCCCTAGGCAGAGTACAGGCAGGCTCCTGGGGGTGTGGAAAGCCTTTGGAGGCTCCAGCTGTCTTGACAAGTGAAGAGTGTAGGAAACAGCTGTAGAGGAGTGAGTTCTTGATCTGGGAGAGGGGTGCTGTGTACTCGAGTGTAAGCCCCATAGCTTACACTGCTTCAGAGTTGAAGGACTTTTAGATCACTGGATTTGTGTTCTGCTCTGTCACTTCCTTCCGGGATGAGATGTCTGTTCTTCATCTAGGTTAGGGCTGTTTGTGCTCAAATTCTATTTCAACAGAGGAAGTATTACTGCTGCAGTATTTACCCAGCAGCATGGAGTCCCGTGTACCAAGGAAGGTGGAGACCAAGGGCCCAGCTATGTTCTAAGCTCCTATTTTCATATCAGCAGTACAGTGAAAACTACTGTTTTGTGAAGTCAAATATTTGCTGGGGGGTTGGAGTTACAAAGTGGAGGAGGGGCTGTTCTGGGCATCAGTTGAGCAGATGCCCAGGATGCCTGGGGGAGACCAGCTTCCCCTACAAATCAGAGCTCTAAATTACAGGGTTTTTACCAACGCGAACAGTTGGGGGAAGTCGTCTGCTCTCATTTGCGTAATGGTTTCTGTCACTGGTGATTAGACACAGGATGAAGGAAAAGAAATTTGACAATTAGGAATGAGCTATCATTAATCTGAATCTGTTAGGAGACTGAGAGGGGAAGGATCCTTACTAGTGGGCAACCCAGTATGGGGAGACACTCCCTATCTCTGACCTGAAGAATCTTCTGGGCCAAGTAACCTTTAGGAATTCCTACAAGTGTGGGCGGAGCTTGCACATGCCTTACAGACTAAGGAGTCCAATCCCAGGTCGAGGTGAATTTAGAAACAGACATCTTTCTGTATGAGCCAGCAAAGTTAAAGACAGATGAGGAAGTATTAAACACAAGCCCTAGGGCAATGAATAACAACAACAGGATAGTTTTGATGTGTACTTACTGTTATGGGAAACGGTTCTGTAATAGTCAACACTGCTGGTCTCCCAACAGCGACAAGTATTTGTCACATTCCAGCACTTGAGGTTGTTCAGAAAACCTGATCTTTATCAAACCCCAGGAACTTTTGGAAATTGGAAAGGAGACATCTGAAAGTATCAGAGCTCAGATCTGTGCAAGGCAGGCACTGTTGTGAGGAGGAGGATGAGGCAGCACTGTCTCCCCGGGAAGGTGCATACTCGGGATTAATACGGCTGTGGCTATGGGGACAACGAGGCTCCTGGCTCAGACTAGTGACAGGTGACGTGTGTAACTGTTAATAAGGTGTGGAGAATCCAGCTTAGATCTTCCAGTGTCCCTGATTTACCGGCAGCATTCACTCTCTGTCCCTTGAAATGCCTAAGACAATATTAATCTGCACCAAGAAGTGTGTTCCTTAGATTGCAGGCCTCCTCAAGGGTTGGGATGGCTTTCTGTCTCCTTCTACACTGTGAACTTCTCAAGGACGGTGCTGTCTCACTCCTTGGTAAGTTCCCTACCTCTGTTGTCTTTCATCCTTTGAAACCTTGGTGCAGAATTTAGCAAGGGCTACCAGAAGTACCCTCTGACCAGTTTTACCTGGATAGGGTAGGTGTGGGAGTGGACAGAGGTTCTAGAGGCCCAGACCTTTCCAGTCCCTACCTGTTCCTCTTGGTATCGTCTTTATGCACCTCTAAGTGGGTCTTTGAGCTTTCTCCTACCCAGGCACTTAGCCTCTTCACTGAGGCCCTTTTCCTCAGAGAAGCTCTCTGGCTACAAGTGCTGGACAGCTTAGCTCTAGGGTCCGTCTCCACAGGGTTCTCCCTGTTCCCTCTTCGTTTCTGACCTCAGGTAGCTCTGTTGACTCGTCCCTGGTTGGTCTGTGTTCTTTTGCCGTCTCTCTGTCTTTGCTGGTTCAGCTCCTCTCAGTCTGGTCCTTTTCTGCGTGTCCTTCAGTCAGCTCTGTTTAGTTAAAGATCCATGGAGTCCTGATTGGAGCCCAGCTGAGCACTTTGGGGGCATTTCTGGAGGAACAAAGCTCAGAAACTGCTGTCCTCAAGGCCCATGGGCCTGTGGCTAGTGATGCCTTGGAGACAATTGAGGAGGGACTGGAGATGTAAAGGACATGGTGAGGAGAGACTGCAAGAAAGAGGCCAGGCATGGGAAACCAGGCTGGAAGGAGTGAACTTCATGTTTCCATCTGAATGTGTTCTTGTGCCTTAGGGTCCAGCAGTTCAGGGATGAGAGACGCTTTCTGGATGTCTCCTAATTTCTCTCAGGTCTTTGGCTCAGTGTCACCAAGTTTGACAGACCCCTGCATTCCAGAGGTTGCTAGAAAGGAAGCGGCATATTGAGTAGGCTGGTGTTGGGTGTGGAGGCCTCCATGAGAAAGGCTGGAATGGTAGGGGAACAAGAGAAAGGGACCCAGTGGCTAGCTTATCACCAGATGCCACTCCATTCCTCTAAGAGAGTAAGTACAAGAACGGATCAGGAAGTCGGTTTAAAACTGCCCTCCCTCCTCGCCAACAGGTCTCATTTTGGGAAGGAATGTGTGTCCTTTAACTTCCAAGGGGAAACAGTCCAGTGTTTAAAAGCATGCATTTTGGGGTCTGATACCTTCGGTACACATTTCTAGCTCGGTACTTACCAGCTGGGTTTGACCTTGGTTGATTCTTTTAATCTCTGAGTCTCAGTTTCCTTTATTATAATGATATGTGGGGGTGGGGTGTGAAAATATCTACCTCAGGGTTGCTGGATTAACTGAAATAATGTCTGTAAAGCTTTAGCACAGTGCCTGGCAAGCACTTAATAAATGGCTGTGGTGGTGGTTTATAGTATGTGACTTATTTTAAAATCTTGGCTTTAGTGATATATAACAGATTTCCAGTGACTCATTCTCGTTACCTAACTCCATGCCTCCTCTTCTGCCTGGCCATAGCAGCCTGGGCCCTGAGGAGGTGCTCTCAGCTCTGAGCACCTCACTGACAGGCCCTGGTTGCTCAGTGGCTCCCGTTCTACCTTCACAGGGTGAGGCACTGGCACAGATGTGAGCACCCACACCAGTTCTTCTCTCTTGTTGATCACTTCTGACTGTCACAAGATCATGTCACCACTCACATATAAATTCCTCAGTAAGAGAGTATGACAGCCAAGGCCCCTTTGGTTCACTTTTATGCCGTTCAGTGTGTTTAAATTACAGGTGTGTTAAGTGGCAGAGGAATTAAAATTGAGAAAAGTGGGCGGGTATTAATAGGCACTGTTAAGCGCTCTTGTTCTCGTCACCGTGCTAGTTCCTTGCACTGAGTGTCTTAGTTCAGTAGAGGGATTAAGGATGCACAAGGACAAGCCCCTGACTCAACCCGGATACAGTAGGGTAGGCCTTCTCCAGGAAGTGGAAGCCTGACTGATGACTGGAAGATAGTAGCTCCCCAGGGGTTGCAAGAAAGGTAGATGGCATGTTTCTGCCCAGCTTTCTCTGGCTTAGTCCAAAAGGTTTGCCATGACTCACTCCAGGGAAAGAACCAGATGTAGGATAAGGAAAGAATAAAACCCATTGGTTAGTCATGGAAATCTGAAAATTGTCTATGAAGGACAGATAGATTTGGAGTTCCCAGTGTCCTCTCATACAGTCTGGGCTCTGAACAAGACCTTGTGGAGAAAATGTTGAACCAGGTTACTCAGACTTCAGCCTGAGATACACTTGGCTGATGGGATTCTCTGCACTACCCCAGTTACTACCCCTTTATCTCATGGTGCCAAACTTCTTTTCTTAGCCATTCAACCTCTCAAGGCTCTCGGACCAGCCTTATGGGGAAAGATGCCTTATGAAGCCATCCCTCTGGACTGCAGGGCATTTACAATCACCTTGTAGTCACCTCTTTCTGTGTAACTCTGGCCCTGGGCCTTGGCTGTCTTCTCTCTTGCACCAGCCAAGGTTACTGGCTTATTCTATTTGCTTAAGACCTATATTCACTTGGTCATTAAGGCCAGTCCCATCTTTGAGGATGCTGTGTACATTAACTTAAAATTGGTGTGTGTGTGGGGGGGGGGAGGTATTCCATTTGAGTTTATAGTATGTAGTACAGTGTAGGAGAGAGGTTGAGAATGAAGGGTACATACTGGGTCTGCCATTCTGCATAATTGGGGAAATGACAAACTGCTTTGGACTTGACCTCTTCACTGACTGCTCCTCAGTGAGAGTTACACAAAGCAAGGTAGGGAAGAAAGGCTTAGCAGAAGGATGATGGTGAGAGCTCGCCTCTTCCCCATCCAGCCTCCCAACTAAGGTCCTGTGGCTAGTCCTAAAATATGCCTAGTGGTCTGTGCCTGATCAGGGCACAGGTATGAGCTGCTCCTGCTCAAGACTCCCTTCCGCTTGTCAGTGACTTCTGGCTTTAACAAGGACCTTATCACCATTGCCATCCCTGGGCATGATTTTACCTAATTCATTTTTCTACAATATTAAAAGAAAGAATTGTGAAGTCAAAATATATTAGACCTAATTTTCTCTCTCTAGGAACAGAGGGAATGGCTTAAAGGTTTTTATTAGCTGGTGACAGTACATAGGGGATGTGTGCATTGTATACATTGTAGGGCCACAGTGTTAGTCAGCAGGCAGATTGCCCCAGGCTGGGGGGTGTTGCCTTGCACACTTGAAATCTCACTTCTGTTATTTGAGTAACACAACTGCATGCCTGGCTGTTCTCACAAGGGCTTGCATGGTGTGCTTGATGGTTAGACATGATGTGTGAGTTTGAATCACCACTCCCTAACCCTAAGCTTAGTAAGGTAACATCTATGGGCCTCAGCTTCTTCCTGGTGTGGCTGGGAAATGACAAGTAGCTGGCAACATGGAGAGTCTGTGAGGCTAGCTACAGACCCAGCTCATGGTGGGCACTTGGGGAATGTGTTGATTATGAAAACTATAGTGTTTTGCTGGTGCATGAAGAAAAACTGCAGATAGCAGACATTTCCTGACTACCTGCTTCTCACAGAATTCACAGAAGAGGCGAAGAGAGTAAAATGGAAAAGGGGGGGGGGGGCAGGACTGGAAATCCAGAAGGCAGGGCCAGGGTCAAAGAGGGCTGTGCTAGGGTAGATCTTGAGTAAGGATGGAGACCCAGACTGTGCTGCCTGTCAGCCTCAGGACAAAGGGAGAGGGGCAAGAGAGGGTGTGTATGTGTACATGCTTGCTTCCTATAGCTGAGTGGGAAGAATTTCAGGAGCCGTGACTAGAACACAGGGTAGGTGACTGTTTAGTCTTGCTATGCCTTAGTCCTTCATCTTTAAAGGCATGAATACCACCACTGCCTTCCAGAGTTGGTGAAAGTGTGACATAAAATGTGACTTTATAAACAGGATCCTGAGTTCCCGAGAGTGAGGGCTTAGGGAAGCTTTTATAGATAGGTGGGCCATGGAAGTTCAGACATTTTCAGATTACAGTTTGTCATGGTTGCAGCTGGAACTCAGCAAGGCAGCATTTCCATCAAAATACTGTCATTCTGCCACATATGACTAGCTGGACTTTAAGAACTAAAAGCAGTGTATGCAAGAAAGCCCTCGAAGTTGTATGGACTAGGTTAGAGTCCTGGTTTTACCTCTGCCTCATGTTGCCTGTCAAATTACTGTCTCTGAGTCTGAGTACTTTAACAGGTGCCATCATGTAGCTAGTAGGAATGAATGAGACAAGTGGAGATTTTTAACCCTGTGCTCAGTAGATGTTAGTTCCTTTCCACCTTTGGTGGCAGCTATTTTGTCCAGCAGAGAAGGGAAAACTTGGTCATCATGTCTTAGCATGAGCAATGACAGAATTTTCTCTCTCTCTTAAGAACAGAGTCATGAGGGTGGGGTAGAACTCCACGGTATTGAACATGGGGCTCTTTGATCATCTAATCCTCATGGGGGTGAGGTGCATATAATAGACCTAGAGGTGAAATTTTAGGAACGAGGGTACTACTGAGTGCTGCTGTAGGGAAAAGCCAGGTAAAAACAGAAGACAGCATAGAGTGAGGAGTCCTGTCTGCAGAGCCATAGGAACTGAGACCACAGGTCAAGGTTGGGAGAGATCCTACAGCCAGCCAGGTTCCATCTGAAAATCTCTAGGAGTGGTGGTCTACCAAGGGAAGAAATAGAAAGCAGACATTATCAAAGTGGGAAGATGTTTGAATTATTTTCAGAGCCAAGAAAATGCACCACTCAGTCAAGATTATACAGTAACTCACTGAAGTTGAGTTCTAGACTTAAGTGAGCGGGTACAACTGGGTGCAGAAGAATCAACCCAGCATGTAAGCTGACAGCTTTGATTTGTGATAGGAACCCTGTGGCTGTGCTTTACACACCTGTAAATAGGAGTTTCTGGGCTTATTCAGAATTCTGTCAGTGCCTAACCAAAGTTTCAGGTGCAGTCTCAAGCATCCGAAACATTAGCCCCAAGTACATGGGGTGACTTCACTGCTTTCTTGCTAGATAAGCACCCTGTTATGGAGGCCTCAGAATAAAGACTGAGCATGTTTAGGTGTATCAAATCCAAATCACTACTATTTGCTTCAAATTATCTGTAGGCTTGGGGGTCTTTGGAGGGTTGGATTTGTGTTTTTCTTGAGATTGTCTCAGAATGGAACTCAGGCCGACTTTGAACTCACTCTCTGCCCAACTGCCTCAACCTTTAGGTACTGGCATAATAGGTGTGTTTTATCACATGCTCTCAATTTGTGTTTTAAATCCTTGACATATAGGAGAGTTTGTTAAACAGGTTTGCTGTGTAATACCAACATTTAAAAAGAACTGAGTATTTAAATTGATTTTTAAGCTGAAGTTTCTCTCGTTTCTGTGTAGTGTAGGGACATTTAAAATGACTAGCATTTGCCTTAAATCCCCTTATAAAAGTTAGCTGGGTCAGATAAATGGAGTACTTAAAGAAATCAAAGATGGCTGTGGTGGCACACACCTGAAACCCAGCATTTGGGAGATTCTGCTGACCTCATCTCAAAGTAAATACATCAAATGTATTTGCCATTTTCATACTTAGAAGAGTCTAAATGTAACTGGGATTCTCTGTTTTAAAAGCAAATGGATTCAGAGACTTGAAAGCTGACCTTAAAAGCTTACAGAAGGAACTAGGGCTGGAATTAACTTCTTCATAGCTGTTTCCGCAGAGCAGAAAAGGCATCCACATGGCATAAAAAACTCACAGCAAGATTTCAGTCGGTGTCATTCGGCCTCTCCAAGTACCAGGCAACTGGCAGCTAAGAGAGGACTACCACTGTTCTGTTTGGCTTTAAAGCAACTGCTTTAAATTTGATAATTTAATTTAAATTTAAAATTGATAGCATTAAAGATTGAAATCACCATGTAAGGAGATTTCTGACTTGTGTAAAATCAACCTATCTAATGACAATAAAGTCAGGTTTTCTACATGACAGCAATTGGCTGGAGCTGAGTAGCTACTGTCTATACCCTATCTCATGTGTGTTCATCCCAGGTCAGTATCCAGTTTTCATTATTGAACCTTACCACCTGGTTTGTCTCATGTGATCTGTGTGCCCCATATAGATAGATGCTTGAGAGTGTAACCTCTGGGCTTCCTAACAGTTGACACTGTGTAGCCAAGGAAAAGGTTCCAGGAAGAGAGTGAGCCTTGCACCCTTCACTCCCATTTCCTCCAGTCTATAAAAAATGTGAGAGAGTCCCCAGTTTAGACTAGTGCTGTTCCAGTCTATAACCAGAGAGTTGGCTGGCCCTGACCTTATCTTGGTTCCAGTGGACTTCTGCTCACCTGCCTAGTTTGCTGCCATTTGACTGAACTGAAAGTTAACTGGCTCTCACTTTATGAAGCTCCTGGACCTACGTGATCTTTCTAGGCTTGTGAATCTCCTACCTCTGTCCTCATCATCACAGCCCACTGCACTGCCTAGTTTAGAAGGCAGGCTCCTGAAAGCCTTAGGAATGAAGAAGTGGGTTTGGAAGTGTTTGATAGATGCCAACCACCATTAAGAAGCTTTTCAGTTTGTAGGCAAGGGAGCCACTGCATAGGAAGAGCAATCTCCAGAGGTGCAGAGTGATGATAGAATATGAAATAGCAGACACATAGAGAGCCTGATGCTCAGAAGATATAAAATATCAAAGATATTCCCAGGGAGATCCTGAAGCTCAGAGTCATGTGGGAGGGAGCATCACCGGAAGTCTATAATCCTCTGAAGTTAGCACTAAACAAATGCCTTGGAGGGACATAAAGAGGGCAGGTGTGATCCCGAGGCAAGAAAAATCTCCAAAGCAACTGACAGAACCTCATTGATGTCTATAGATGTGGCAGATCCATCTGAATGAAATGGCCATGAAGCTTCCGTGAGAGTTGATTAATGGAGTCACATCAGTGATGTGAGGGAAGTCCCCAGAAGTATACCTTAGGGCTCACTAGACTTGTGTCCTGTCTGACATTTTTATTGACAGCTGACCAAGGCCAGGTTCATCAGATTTGCAGGTGATGGAGCTGGGAGGTGGGAGGGGTGGTTAATACTTTGCATGAAAGAGCCAGGATTCAAAACGATTTCAACAGGCTGGAACACTGGGCTGGAACAAACAAGATTAAATTTAACAGGGATAAATGCAGAGTCCTGCACTTAGGGTAAAACAAAATCAATGACATAAGTACTGGATGGGGGGGCAGACCCAGCTTGACAGCAATTCTTGGAGGAAAGACCTGGGCAGGGGGTGGGGGGATGGGGGGTGGTTAGTTGACTAAAAGCTCAATATGAGTCAGCTGTGAGGTGATTGCTAAAACCCTAATATAATGTGTAGCATTAAACAAAACAGCCAGACAGAGGAAGGTGTGTGTCCTACTGCTTGTTGGGATGGTCAGGTCAGGCCACCTCTGGAATACAGAGTCTAATTTTATGATCGTTTTTGATCAGTTTTTTTAAAGGTGGGTGCAAATGAAGGAATTCAGTTGATAGGCCACCAGCAGGGTAATGGGCATAGAAGCTTACATAAGCCTCTGGGGTACTGAGATTCTTTTTTAAATGGACAAGTCTACTGTGACCTCCACAAAGGCAACTGTAGTGGAAGCACTTTGCTGAGACTTGGGAGAGAGAATTCGAGCCTGCAATCCCTTCCTCTGTAGAGGGATGGGATCAGGAGGGAATGTACGAGACAATAGTAGGCAGTCAGGAATCCAACGTGCTCCCTTGGGGTGAGCGGGCCGTCCTGCAGCCACAGCGTGGCGCACTTGCTCCATGCAGGGATCCAGAGCCAGCTTGGGTGGGACTGTGCTACCCACACTGCCCACTGTAGGGAGCCCTCGAGCCCCACTGCACAGACCAGTTAGGCCTAAGATTCCTGTGTGACAAGAAGACAAAAAGTCTAGAGATGAATCCATAGCCTCCAGAAGAGGATTCCTATAAGGAGAGTCATGGACTCTGACTGTGGCACCTGCTGGAACTGTCCTTTCCCATCTGAGCTGCCGGAGAGCCCAGAGATGTGGAGCCCCACATTTGACAGGCCATGTGGCTGGTACTAGATCACCTCAGCTCTGTTAACAGTGTTATGGTGGAAGCTGGATAATACTGCCAAGATGTTCACACTTACACAAGTGAAGATCATCACCTGTGGCAAGGCCTGTGGAAACAGAAATCTCCAGAGGAAGGGCTTGGAAATGGTGCATTTCTAGTTACATCTGAAGAATCACTAAGCAGTTCTAGTTCGGGCATAGGAGTCTGATGCTCATCAGTTTCCCACTGATTCTGATGTTCCCTGACTATATTTTCTCAGAGCCCAGCTGGATACCATGTGGCCATCCTGGTTCTGGGCTGGCAAAAGGAACACAGGCTTGCTTTCCAGGTAACTAGCCAAATAGTGAGGAGGAAGGTAAGTGTGGGAGTGGGGACATAGTTGTCACCGAAGGGACATTTGAGCCCTGAGAGAATAGCCATAGAGGAACTTGGCTCTTGGCACCCAGAGAGGGGACACTTGATACTAGAGTGATGGTGCTAGTGTTGAGGGTAATAAGCTGTTGAAAGAATGGACTAGGTGAGAAGTAGGAAGAGAGTGGGTCTGAAAGGGAGGACTACATAGGGGCACTGAAGAGGAAGGTTTGCTATATCTTGATGGTGCCAAGACAAAAGGTTGCCGTGCTCAGTGAAGCCCCATGGGGGCAGCCATTCATTGCGATTTGTGCTAGGCCATGAGCCCCACAATAGTATTTTCTGGATTATGAGGGGACAGGGATACTCCTTAAGATTATCTAGGGGAACTTACCTGGTTCCCTGGGAGTATAAACAAAACTAAAGTGTGTGTATGTAACAGGAAGGCTGGCTTATGTGAGATTTCCAAAAGCTTCTTCCTGAATTTCCTTCTGGATTCCAGGCAAATGAATTGGTTCCCATCATCTTCACCCACCACTGCTGTACCATTTTACTCTCCTAGTTTATTTTGTAGGACTCAGCTCCCTGAGAGAAGAGGATGCCTATAAGCAGTTCATGAACACATCTACGAACTAACCGTACCTTCAAGAAACTCTGAAGACCTTCACTGGGGAACATCTGGAAATCATTGAACAATGGGGCTTGCATACAAAGGAGCTTGAATACTCTGATACAGCCACTCCAGCTTAGTCTTAGGAGTAAATGCACATGGCACAACATTGTGTACCTCTGAGAATCCCACAGCCTGTGTGTGGGAGATGAGATGCATACAGTCCCACAGAAAAGGGAGGCATAGTAGTCAAGGGGAGAAATCATGAGAGTCTACTGACAAAGTGAGGGGCAAGCAGCAAGCCCAGCAAAAGAAGGCTCCAGAAGCTGCAGAGACACCTAAGGGTTAGGTAGCCCAGGTTGAAGCTAGAGAGTTACAGAGGAGGGGCCAGCATTGCTGTAAAGAGGAGTCTGGTTGGGAGTCAGAGAAGTAACCCTGCCATATTGCCAGTAGGACTGGGGGACTGTGAGGTGGGATGTGGCAACAAGCAAGCATGGTCTGATGTGATGCATCACCAGCAGAAAGGTAGGGCCAGGATATATGGCCAAGAGCAGCTCGGGGTAGAGAAGAGCAGGGATGGTGCAGAAGGCCCCCTGCTTCATGCTGAGTGTTGTTCTATGTTACTAGGGCTCAAACACCCATAATGTTTGACCACTATGGGTGGTCATTTAAAAATACACCATGATGTATTTCTGAGCTTCTGACCAGTTTATAAATAAGGAAGGTGAAGTTCAGAGGGGAAGTAGCCTGACCAAGATCATACAGAATTGATGATTGAAAGGTTTCTCCAATGCCTGAGTCTCTAAATGATCTCAGGCAGGTTGCTTAATTTCTCCATTTTCCTATCTGAAAGAAAAATAGTAGCAATAGCATCTCTTATTCCAGAGATTGTCACCATTTCAGTCATGATCTCACGTCTGGCCAAAACCTAAAGATGTAGAGGCAGGTGGAAGTTCCTGTTAATTAAGAGAGGACCACAGAGGAAAGGTAAAGGGGACCATCCACTGGTATTATTAACCAAGGACATTTTTGTTGTCACGGTGTCCAGGAAGGGCTTTTGAAGGATATAAGCACCAAGAGTGTTAGTGATCAGTCCTCAGTTCTACCTTAGTTGGGATACACATGAGAAGGCCATTGAAATTTAGCTCCCTAAAGAGTACCAATCCCAGTGACTAGGGTTGCGTGGGTAAGAGTCCACACTAACATGAACTTGGGATCCAAGAGAGACTAGGAAAAATGGTACCCAGTTGGATGCAGAACAAGCCTGGAAAGGCAAGCCAGATTCAAGATGGCCAGGCTCTCATCACTGATCAGAAGTTAGTGAAAGCCCAGAGTTAGGTGAGGAGTCAGACAGCCCAGGAAGAGGAGAGACTCCAGGGGTGGATCTGGCACCTATTCATAGAGTAGAAATAGCGTCACCCCCCTCCTATCTATGGTGGCACAAGAGCTGGTCGGATTTGGATCAGAGTGCAGGAACAATGTGAGACAGAAGGAAAGTGGTCAGTGTGAACACAAGGTGGTGGGTGGGGTCTGGGCAAGATCTATCAGATGCTTGGTGGGAAGGTTAGGGGGTGTGTGGTTCTGAGAGAGATGGGATAGTTAGGGACTCAAGGTGATGATGATGAATTTAAAGAATGAAAGGTCCTCTAGGGGAAGATGGTCAGTGGGGAACTGTAGCTCCTGGTTGGAAGCTAAAACTGAAGTACCAATTTGGGAGTCATCAATCCACATTCATTGAGCACCCCATACTCAATACACTTTTGAAATAGGGCCCCTTTGAGGACTGTTCCTATGATAAAGATGCTAGTTGAGTGTGAAGTCCTGCTTGTAAATGAGTTGGCGTGGAGGGGGATGTGCTAAAAAACCTTCAGATGGAGCCTAGACTTCTTCACAGAGGCTCAAGGAGGGCTCCTGTGGTCCTAGCAGCAGCTCTCTGTCATCAGCCCGGTTGCTGCAGGAAAGGGCCATAAGAACTATCATCAGAGCCCGTGACTTGAGAGAATGGCAGCTGCAAACAGTGATGCTGAGCCAGTGAGGGAAGGAAGCTGTGGAAGAAGGATGGGGGCTGGGGGCCAGACAGAGCTGTAGCCTAGGAGGCAGGTGTTTGAGTGGTAGATGCTGAGGCTGGAGGAGAAAATGCAGTAGTCCCCTCACCCCAAGCACACTTAAGATCCGCTTGCTTGAGGCTGCTACTTAAGAAACTCAGAAAAGCAGCCAGCATCCTGTGGCCATCCTCATGTATCAGGCTTTCCTGATGTTTCCTTGCCTTTCCAAGGATAAAGTTCAGCTCCCTAAGGTGCATGACAGTAAGAGTGTGTTCTGTTTGTCAGCTTCAGTGTGTGTGGGCTTTTCACCCCCTCCCCATCCTCTGCAGCTCCTATTCAGTCCTGCTGGCCTTTTTGAGCTGTTGCTTTGATCACTGTCCCTTCTGGGAAGTGGCGCCCTGCCTCCTCTGCCCATCAGGTCTCAGTCTCTTTGAGTCTGTCACTAGAGTTAGGAATCTGCACGGGGTGTTGAAAAATCCTCTCCTAGGACTCCTCCAGCTGGCCTCCTCATGTGCTTATTGCCTCTTCTCTCTGTGAAACTGCAGATGGGGGTCCACGTGGAGAGCTTCACAGGTAAGAGGCAGCATGGGTTCTGATCTGCATTTGGACCTTTCCACTGCATTGCAGCATCCCAGAGGGGAAGCTAGAGATCACCTAGTCTACAGGCGCCAAAGCTACTTTTAACTTTAGAACTTTCTGTTTAGTTCTGAACATATCAACACAGAAATACATGATAGCAGAAGGGCTGTGTGTGGCAGAGCACGCCTGGAATCCCAGCACTTGGGAGGTAGAGGCAGAAGGATCAAGAGTTCAAGGTCATCTTCAGCAAGTTCAGTGCCAGCCTGGCCTACATAACAAGACTGTACATTAATAATGGTAATAATAACAGGAGTGCTATGGCTGATGCGTGCTCACCCATGCCCCATCCTTCCATGCATAGCTCAGGTCTGAGAACCCCTAGACTAACACAGAGCTTCACAGATAGGCAGGGAAACTGAAGCCTGCAAAAGTGAAGGGCTTTGCTCAAGGTCAAGTACCAAGAACAAACATAGCATCTCACTAAACTGCCACCGATTCTAGTATCCCAGGACCTAGTCTTCGGTCAATCTCGCTCTCCTGTTCTTTTATGTGTGCTGTGTTTGTCATTCATGCACTGAGAAGACCTTTTTGAGGACCTACTGTGTTCCAAATAGACTGACTATACTCTCTTGAGACTACTAGGTGGCAGTCCTAGCAACTAATGGGAAACAAAGGAGGACACTGTAGGACCCATAGTGGTTTGTCTGTGGGAAATGGCATTGAGGGAAGCTGAGTGTGCATTAGAGAAGCCTTGGGAAGGTGGGTGGATCTCACCTGGCTAGGAAGTGACTCACAAGAAGGGGAAATTAGAGCAGCGAAGTGTTGTATTAGGTTTCTGGCCCAGACTTTCTGGCCTACCCGATGGCCTGGACTTTCAGACCCACAGTCCCATAGTCCCACTGAAACTCCTAGATTCTTGTATTAATTGTACGCTGATTGACCAGGGGCCCAGGCATATAACTTTCTAGCTCTTGCTCTTAGTCTAACCCATGACTCTTATCTTGTTCAGCCATGAGGCTCAGTACCTTTTCTCAGAGCAGCATCTCAACTTCTCTCCTCTGCATCTGCTGCCATCTCATTGTGGTGTGTCCGTGGCTTCTCTCTGGCATCTCTGCTCTGTTCTTCCTGTTCCCAGAGTTTTCTTAGTCTGGTAGCTCTGTCCACACTTCCTGTCTGCCTTCAGCCAATCAGTGATTTTATTAGACTAATAGGTAGGACAATTATTTACAATGTAACAAAACATAATTCCACTACAGAGAAGAAAAACTATATGCCTGGTCCCTAGGTTTGGATCTTGGGAGCTATGGAAGTCACAGGATTTTAGTATTATATTTATGTTTTCAAAAGTTGGCAAGGGTAACTAAATATCCCGTCTCAACTCAGTCTGAGTTAGGCTTCTTTGTGTGTGGTGGGGTTGATTTTTCAAGACAGGGTTTCTCTGTGTAGCCCTGGCTGTTCTTGAACTTGCTCTGTAGACCAGGCTGGCCTCAAACTCAGAGATCCACCTGCCTCTGCCTCCAGAGTACTGGGATTAAAGGTGTGTACCACCACTGCCTGGGATAAAGGTGCCTTTATTTCTATTTCTATTCTGTTTTTCTAATCTTACTCACATGCTGCTTAGGGTGTTCTTAGCTGAACTTGTCTAGATTTTTGTGGAATATGCATATTAGCTCTAGGATATATGTGATTTATATGTATTTCGTGTTTCCATATTATAATAGTCATCACACCTGCCTACCATAATGTGTGTATCATCATGTGCAAATGTGTGGCCACTATTATATACTCAGTAAATATGAGCTAGGCAGTATTACTTTAAGATATGGTCACCCAGCATCCCCGGTAATTGTGTTCCTGTGCAGTGGTAGTGTACTATGTCATTGTGTGTAAATGTGTTGCCCTAGTGACAGCCTCTACAGGTGTCATGATGGATGGCTAGCTATCTCTGTTGAGTATTATAGGAATTATTCACTGGCAATTGATTATATAAAGGATTAATATTTATTAAGGGGTTTATATAAACACTCACCAATACCAAATTGAACCTTAAGGCAATTCTTGGAGAGTTAAACTATCCCATGCAGTGATGGTGCCAATCCTCTCTCAGGGAATGCAGGAACAAGCAGGAAGGGAGCAGGCAGCGTGCAATGGGGTTCTCAATGAGGGCTGGCTATACCCCATCCAGGTTCCTGAGACCCCAAAGCTACGCCTCTAGGTCTCCCCCAGTAATGTCTGAATGCCACCACAGTTGAGTGTTGTGTGTCACATCCTGTGATATTGACAGTAGCTCCGAGTGGGTAGCCGTGCAGTGTGCATGTGTTGTGTCAGTATGTGCTATGTGTGTCCAGGGCGAGGTTTGGCTGGTGTGATATGTCCTTGTACCACACTCTTGCTGTTAACCCAGAAGAGAGTGAGCTTCCTGGGACTGTTGGAGGTGACTGATACAGGCAGGGGAGCCTCTGCCAATAGTTCTGAAAGGTTGAGGAGAAGGAGCTTTCCCTATGGGCACTTGGAGCTGAGGGAAGATGGGGGTGAAGGGGTGGGCCCAGCTTCTCAGATGGGACAGATTAATAAGGAGGGGTGTGGAGGAGAGAAAAGTAGGGCAGGCGGCTGTGGCCATGGTGGGCAGGAGGCCCCTAAGATGAAAGTGGCCCGGCTGGGTAGGCAGGTGGCCTCTCCCCTGCCCTGTCAGCACTTTTTAATGTCCCCTTGGTTAGGGTGTGTGGGAGGGGTGGGGCAGAGAAGCTGAGGCTCACCTTTCCCAGGCCCCAGGAGGTGCAGGGTTTGGTGGGGTAAGGGGAATGCTGCTGGCCAGCAGTGGAAAAGCCCTGTACATGCCCCTGCGCCCTCCCCCAGAGACTTTGCTCTGTCTGGAGGAGACAGGGGAGTGGCAAAGCTCGAGAGAAAGAAAAGCCCAGTGCCAAGGGTTCTGTGGAGGGAGGTGGGGGGCATGCTTGCAAGTTACTGTCTGCAGATGTATTTGGGCCTGAGGAAATAAATAGCCATCAGGCTGAGTCCCTGAGGATGTGTGAGCAAGACCACATGTGTCTTTATAAGTTGGAATTTAAATTTTGAAGCCTGCCTGGGTCTTGGCTTGGCCTGCTGCTCAAGGATAGCTCTGGGCAGGTTATTTAACCCACTTGAGCTCTTGGCCCTTCATCTCTAGAGTAGAGATGAGGTAGCTGTTTCACAGGAGGCTTGCGGAGCTCAGACAGAGCTGTCCAACCGAAACTCACTATGAGCATGCTGGTCTTCCACAGCTCTACTCCACCCCGGCCCCCAGCATCATTAATGATTGCATGTGGGATGTGTTGGGTGACCCTGAGTTGGTGGACTCGGAGGGCTTGGAGGTCTGGGTGTCTTTGTGAATCAGGCATGGAGGCACTTAACCAAGAGAATAAAGAGGTATGGGGCTGTGGGCTCTTTGGAGATGAGTCTGTGTGCGGGTGCAGGTGTGTGGATGTTCATATTCTGGGTGTGTGACCCATTTGTGAAGATCCACGGTGGTGAATATGTGATAGTAGTGTGCATCATTTGTCACTGTGAGTGTGTTTGTGCTTGTGAGGTTCCTTTTTGTCTGTTGTGGTACATCTGATCACTATGAGCCTCGGGTGGACATGCATACCTCAGAGTATGTGCTGGTCATCTAGGGCATGTGTGAAACAGTGTGTCTTTGTGTCCCTGGATGTACATCCCAATGTGCCTTTGTCTCAGCTGTGTGAGTGTGATGGCGGTGTATAGTGCTTGGTGTGGCTGTGTGCCTGTGTGTGTGACAGTGTGTGTGCGTGTGTGAGCCTCAGTGTGTGTTTGCTGAACGGCTCTGCTGCCTTAAGCACCTTTCGAATACATTGGCCACAGCTCATTGAATCCTTTAACAGTCTGACTCTGCTCTTCCTTCCCCGTTTTTTCTAATTCAGTTCCTCTTATTACAAAAATAAAAAAATAAAGCACTGCCCCTTTCCAGTGGCTGGCCCTGCGGAGCCCCTGCCTCGGGACCAGCCTCGTTTCACTCCATTTCGGAGAAAACGGGAAGTCGGTAATTTTAAAAAATATTTTCTACTTTATTTGGGATTTAATGTTCTTACAGAATCCTGCTGCCTTCCTCTGTCCCCCCACCCACCCTCAGCCCCACATGCAAGAGGTGTAATGGTCCGTTCAGCATATTAGGGGAGCCAGGCATGTGCGTGTGTGTATGTGTGAGTGTGAGTGTGTGTGCATGTGCACTTGGATAAAAACACACAGAGTTCCACAGTAGACAGGCATACAAACACACAGCAGTTCAAATGTACATTCAGACATGACCCCAAGCACTTCACCCTAATATTAAAACACCCTTCATCAACAGAGGGCCATTTCTAGATCCAAAAACTCGCTCAGTGGAAACAAAACTCAGAACAGTCACTGGGGATGTGGAGTCGGGCAGCCAGAGATAGGAGGAAGAAGGAAGACACAGGCAGGGTGAGAGACAGATGGGAAGTAAGTCCTATCTGGGAAGGGAAAGGGAGGGTGGTCCTGACCATCCCTGTGCACGAGTTGGCCTGTTTCTACCAGGAAACACTATGTGGTCAGGAATGGCCATTCCTACTCAAGGTCATCAGCGGTGGGGAGAGAAATAAACAATCCTGTACCCTGTTTAGGGATATCCCATGGAAGTATTCTCTCTCTCTCTCTCATTTGTGTGTGTGTGTGTGTGTGTGTGAGAGAGAGAGAGAGAGAGAGAGAGAGAGAGAGAGAGAGAGAGAGAGAGAAGGAGAGAGAGAGAGAGAGAGAGAGAGAGAGAGAGAGAGAGAGAGAGAGAGGAAGAGAGAGGAAGAGAGAGGAAGAGAGACGATTTGCTGCTTTGGAATAGCACTGAAATGCCATCCATCTATGAAGCCCAATGAATACTGGCAAAGGCTGACAGAGAATGAATACGACTGTATATGTGTAAGTGGATATCTGAAAAACTGATATATAAAGCTGTGTAAGAGGCAAATGTAGGGATCCATATCTCTAGTGATAGCACACGCAGGATCATAACTCCCAGCCTAGCCTGGGCTATGAAGTTCTAGACCTGCCTCAAAAGAAAAGTCATAGGATTGTGGAAGTGTGGTTACATTTGTGTTTAGACGCTAAGGCTCATGGTAGTCAAAAGTGGGTCTCCTCTGCGGTATCTATGTCCTTATAATCTAACAAAGGACCGGGCACAGAGTGGGCAACCAATAAATACTTATGTAAGAATAAATGAGTGCCATGATGAAACCCATTATTTGGGGGAAAAGTAATTAAAAATGAATAAAACAAGTGATTCTACCACTACCACCCCCGCATTAAAAATAATAAAAGAATGAAGGGACTCTCTAGGAGTTCCCGCCTGGGAGGAGCTGGCCAGACCAGAAAAGGCTCAGCTCAAGTAGGGAGGTAACTATGGGGCCCCGCCCCTGCCTGCTGCATCTTTCTTGCTTGGGCCCTGTGGTCTGTGGTCTGTCTAGGATAATGAGTTTTGTGAGTTATTTTAAAGTGTTCCCTGGGAAAAAAGAAACAAAAGAGCTGTCTATACGTTAAATGTGAGGCAGGAAGAAGAAGGAAGGACAATAGTGGCCAGAAACACAAGATGAATAGATGGGCATGCTGGCTAAACACACAAATTGGTGAGTGGATTTATTTCTAGAAAGACCAAAAGACAAATAGAGACACAAATAGATGTGCAGATAGACACACAGACTGACATGGATAGGCAGGCAGGGAGACAGTTCTGAAGACTGCCTGACAGATAGGACAACTGACAGGCTGACTAATCAATAGACAGATGGATGGATGGATAACTGACTTCTCAGAGAGAATGGATATACAGCTTGGTGTACAGAACAGAGCAGGCTGTACTAGTGGCCTGCCCAGCTGCCCTGCCTCACTTTCCGGCATCTTCTCGCTAATGGGACCCACTTTTGTTTGGTGTTTGGGGTCCAAGTAAAGGTTGAACTCTTCCTTTGCTCCAAAGATGACTCTAAACTGCTCATTGAAGTATCCTTATAATTCCATTTCTTTCTCTAGGGATTAAGAGTAGATTAATAAACCTGGCAAGGTGGGGCACACCTTTAATCCCAGCACTTGGGAGGCAGACACAGGCAGATCTATGTGAGTTCAAGGCCAATCTGGTCTATATAGCTCCTGGCCAACTAGGGCTATATAGTGAAGCCTTGCCCTCCAAAACAAACAGAAATACATAAATAAAAACGGGATCTTATACTTCTGACTACTGAGATATGGGAAGCTGTCAATTTAGAAGCCTTTTAAGAAACTCCTACCTCATTCTTTAAAATGGCCAGTGGTCTAGGGCTGGGGGGTTGACTAAGTGGGTCAAGTACTTTGCATCAGCACAAGGACCTGAGTCTGGGCCCCAGATCCACATAAAGTGGTAGTGTTCATCAGAAACCCCAGCATTCTTATTTCAGGAGAGGAGGCAGAAATCACAATATCTGCTCGCAGGCCAGCAACAGTGGCAGATACCGAGAAGAATGAAGGCCATTGCCCAAGGCTACTCTCACTATTACATGTACACTGTGGCATATGTCCCCATGTCCACACCAACAACCACACAAGAACTGTAAAGAGACACACAGGAGACCTGAATCATTTTGCTCTTTGGGCATTTTACATTTTGCTATTTGAAGTTATAATGTGTTGAAAAGCTACAGGCTTTTTGAGATCCTGAGGCCAAAACTCAGATTTGGCCTGAGTTCAAAAGCTAGTGGGCAAAGAACAGCAGAGGACATGTGTGGAAGGAATCTAGGTGCAGATGATACCTGTTGGCTCCATTAATGAATCTGAAAATCTCTCTTCCCTCAAATATCCCTACATTAGAAAGCAATTTTCTTACTGTATAAGCCCCCTTTGGATGTTCTATTTGTTATTTGTAGCCAAGAGCATCCTAACATTGCAGAAAATGACCACCAATTTGGCAGAGATCAAAAAAATGGAGAGATGGATGAGGATTGGAAAGACATATGGAGGAAGATGACCAATATGCTGAAAACAACACGTAGGCGTGGGAGAGACAGCAAAGGGAAGGACAGTGGCCGCAGTAGACTGGCTGAATAGCAACGGGCTGGAGCATGGGTGGGGATGTGGGTAGCCCAGGCACTGCCTCCTGGAAACCTTCAGTCTGAGGAGGATTCCCCTCCATGCACCTGTGCCTACCTGTGCACAGTCCTACATCAGTCCTCAATCCCTGTTAGCCTTAGTCAGGGTTTCTATTGCTGTGAAGAGACACCATGACCACAGCAACTCTTATAAAGGAAAACATTTAATTGAGGTGGCTCGCTTACAGTTTTAGAGGTTCAGTCCATTATCACCATGAGGGGGAGCATGGTGGCACGCAGGCAGACATGGTGCTGGAGCTGAGAGGGCTGCAACTTAACCAGAAGGTAGCGGGAAGTTGACTGACTGTCACACTGAGGGAATCTTGAGCAAAAAAAGACCTCAAAGCCCGCCTGCACAGTGACACACTTCCTCCAACAAGGCCACACTTCCTAATAGTGCCACTCCCTTGAGTGCCATTTTCTTTCACACCACCACAGGTGTTCCTTGAGGACAAAAATCACCTGGTCGACCATCAGTGTCTCCCTTGAGACCAGTTCTCAGTACTCAGTTTGGGATGAATGGCTATAGATGTAGGAAGTCAGGGAGGAAAGAAGGGGGCAGGAAACAGGAAAGGGAACAGAATGCTGAGAGAACAGTGATGCTCTGGTGAAGAGGTAGACCTGCCATCAGGGATGTGGAGTGACAGCTGAATCGTGTGGTACCTACCTGCCAATTTCAGATGGGCAGATAAAGAAACAGGACAATCGGTGTACAGATAAATGTGGATGAATACAGGTGCCTCAATCACCAGCAGGAAGGCAGATGTACTACAGATGAGTACACGGATGGCCAGCTAGATGCATAAACAGATCTGAGAACAGGTAGGAAAACAAATGGGCAGGTGGAAAAAGGCAGGCACATAGTCAAACTGGCCACTGTAGATGTGTGGCTAGTTAGACCAGTTAAAAAGCAAAAGGAGAGAAATGGGCATGTGACTGTGTGGATTCACACACTGACTCAGAACCCACAGACCCCGATGCTCTGTTTATTGCCTGTTAAAGATTTCTATTAACCGTGTTGTTTTCTTATTTGAAAACTGTCATATTAGCTCCTCCTGTCTACCCTGGTTCCTTTTCTGCCTCTCTCTTCTCCTTCTGACCTCCTCTTCCTCCTTCCCTGTCCTCTTCTGTCTCATGACTAAGAGACTAAGTGTCTGCGTAGCCATGGTTCATACTTCACTTTCCACCGCGTTCAGATAGCATGAATAACAAGTGCAGCCTGGGTGTGAGATGGTGAGTAGCATGAGGACATCTGTCTACCCCGTGACCCCCTCCTGGCTGCCCCAGGTAGTCCTCTTCGTCCAGAAACTAAGTCTCATCCATGGTTCTCCTCCTGATTACCTCTCCTACCTTCTCCGGCCAAGAGTCCAAAAATCTGAGATTAGATCCCTGAAGTAAGTTGCCATAAGGTCTGCTGAGTCCCGGCCTCGGAGCTAGACTGGGAGCATGCTCAGTCCCAGCATCTTTGTCAATGGAAGTGATTACAAGTTAGTCCTGGAGGCAGCTGAGACTGGCCACCACCTACCCACCTCAGTCTGCTGCCTATTTTATGTCTGTCCCTGAATGTCCTCCAAGTCTCTAATTCAGCAATTAACTATTGAAGGCCCAGTGTGCACAGGGACCACCTGGTGTTCTGAGGACAAATGAGAAGCCAGTCCCATTTCTGGAGGTTTCTTCCTTCCCTATATGGATCCTGCTTGGGGTGTCTGCTTGTCTTAGATGCTCATGCAGAAGTTTCCATGCAGCCAGGGCCCCCAGCCCTTCTCAGCCCTCCCTCTAGCTGCCAGAATCTAGCAGCTTCTAGCTCCTATCACAGGCAACAAGAGAGCTGGTTTTTTGAAGTAGGCACTTCCAAGAGCGATCTCAGGAGGCCATCCCAAGATGATTCCCAGGTCCTCTGGTTCTCCTCACAGGATAATGGGTCTGTCAGAGACCAGGGAGTGGCAGAGGAGACTTCACAAGGATGTAGGTAGAAGACACTCCCCCCATGTACTCATGAGGTCACCTCAGGCCTCCTCTTCGCTGCTGAGTGCTCCTTCCTGCTGGGTTGTTCCAGTGAGGTCTCCCATCAGCTGGATGAGTGTGGTATTCGAAGCTCTGCCGAGCAAGGTTCCAGCTCTGCCATTTCTATCCCCACAGCTGTCAGGCTAACTTTACGCCACTCTTCCTAGCTGTGTGAACACAAGAAAGCCATATAACTTCTTTGGGCCCCAATTGCTCATCTTAAAATGAGCCTACTAATAGTACAGCCCTGACAGAATTGTCGCGTGAGGAGGGTACTTAGGACAACCTAACAGATAGTCTCTAATGTGAAAGTTAGGTGCTTTTCTGTTGTGTTCTGCTCTGTAGATTCAGAATCTCATGTTTAGAGAAGGGAACCATTGATACTAAGTGACTCCTTTGTGCTGAGGATCCTACTGTGATACCATTGGAAAAACCCTGGGAAGAGAGGGCTGTGGTAGCCTAAGGCTTCTGAGCCAGGAAGTAGAAGATGCTGGGTTGACCTGTGGCTGCTGTGGTTCCAGAGCTGGTAGAAGCCATTTGAGCATGAGTAACATGCTCTCAGAGTGGTCACAGCCTTTGACAGATAGGGCACTGAAATCTCATTGCCATGCATGTCACCTCCCATCCACTGAAATCAATCCCCCGGCCTCACAGTGTGGTTTGGGGGCTGCAGGGGGGAGGGGGGAGGGGTCAGTTCAGTACAGAGAACAACAATAGTCGCCAAATTAATGACTCACCTGGGGTCAGGAAGTCCAGGGCCACCTGGAGATGAATTATCTGGTTAAGAAGCCATGACCAGGTGGATCAATGGAGCCAGGGTTTTGTAGTTTATTACCACACTGTGCCCCTGGGGCTGGGGCTCTCAGGAACACCTGCCTTACTGCCCACGAGGGCTGCTGCCTTTCTCAGGAGTGCCAAGCCCTAGTTCTCTGAGTATTCGGGAAGCTCAGAGCATGTCTGGGGAAGATACAAACCCTGATGGCTGTCCAGGATCAGATGCTGGATGGAGATAAAATGAAGGAAGCCCTTGAGTGGAAAGGGAAGGAAAGAATCAGGCCTGGGTCCTGGCTCAGTGGAGCCAGAGCAGTTCCTCAGTTTCCCAAGGTGGGAGGGGGGAGCTGGAAGACTCTCTTTTGTACCTCACACACGTCTCTGGATGCAGTGGCCACAGAGCAGGGTCATCTTGGGCAAGGCTGAAGCTGTTCTCCTGAAGGAGCACCATTGCCTGCTACTCCCAAGGACTGGGGATAAGGAACCTCAGGAAGGGCATCTGAGAGAGCTGTTAGCACACCCCACAATCACCTCCAAAGCTGTGGAGAATAGGGCAGATGTAGGAAGATTTCCATCTGAGACATTCCCTGGGCTGATTTCAGAGGAAGGAGGAGGATTGTACAGACTGACAGTCAGGAGTAGGGCACACAGGGAACAGAACTTTCCAACAAAAGGGTAGCATGTGCTAAAACCCAGAGGCCCAGGTGTCACAAAAGAGGCTTGCAGCTGGGTGCAAAGGTCTGCTGCTCTGCTCCACTGAAAAGCTTGAGTTTCTAATTAAGGGGATTTTCGAAGAAGTATGGCGTTGTAATTGCAAGTTGTGCATTAGGATAGTTTCTGTAGCTGTTTCCCAGGTTACTCAACCGTGCTCTGCCTCTATTCCTTTATCTGTAAATAGAGATAACAGGAATGTTTCTGCAAGACATCATGGTAGAAAGAGACAAACACAATACACAAGAAACAGAGGAGGTATACCATTCGAGGCACATCCCCTGGTTACCTACTTCCCCCAGCCAGGTCCCACCTCCTAATTTCTACCATCTCCCAATAATGTTATCTAATTATGACTCTGTTGATGGAATAGAGCAAAGCTCTATAATACAACCACTTCCTTAAAGTTCTACCTCTGGGTACTGTGTTGGGGCTGAGCCTTCACTACATGAGCCTTTTGAGGAGACCTTTTATATACAAACCCAACACTATCTCAGACTGGACGGGAGGCAGCTGGTGGTAACAGGTGCTGGAGGAGGAAGAAAATACCAGAAAAGGGCAGTTTAAAAACTCTTAAGAGAGCTGGGCAGTGGTGGCTCACACCTTTCATCCCAGCACTCAGGAGGCAGAGGCAGGTGGATCTCTGTGAGTTTGAGGCCAGCCTGGTCTACAGAGCAAGTTCTAGGACAGCCAGGGCTACACAGGGAAACCCTGTCTCAGAAAACAAAATACTAACAAAACAAAAACACTTTTAAGAGACAATTCACATGACTTAGTGATAGCTTGGATGAAGGACGCACTGAAAGAGATGGTATCTATAGTGACCCCCAGTTTATATCTTGAGTGACTGACTCCAGGCAGGGTGAAGTTGACCCCGTGTGAGGTGAAGCTGAGGTTTTAGAGGAGCTTGAGGGAAAGCTGATTCATTGTTCGCTTCTGAGCTCTGAAAAGAGACAAAATGTGTTTGTATCTGGGGGGAGAAGGGCAGCTGTGGGCCTGGGTGTGATCACCAGGGGGTGTGAGAAGGAAGGAACTGTGGCCAATGCCATCATCATTCCATGGAGTGGGCAAGGGAGACGGAAGAGACACTGGGGAGAAGAAACCGATGTCGCTGATCTAGACACCGGCAGGAGGAGAGGTGCCACCCAGCACAGTTTAGATGTGTGGACAGCAAGAAAGATGGGGGAGGGGAGCATTATGGACCATAAAGATTCTACTCTGTTTAGCGAGTGAATTCGCCCTGTTTGAGGAACTTGCCTAAATGTAAACATGTCTTAGTAGAGGTAGGGTCCCCTCAAGGCTCCTCAGCTGCAGGCGGTGCTATCTCCCAGGTATAACATGTCTACCTGCCCAGCCTGCCACGATTAGTGCACTGGCATCTGGGAAGCAGAGGAAGACCTGAGTGACTGTGTAAGAGATAGATAGAATCCTGAGTGAGTGCATGTTTTTATATAAGCACAGCACGCATATTTTTTTGATATGAGCACAGCCATGTCAAGGACCCCAGTGCCTCAGACCCATGGAAATGGCAAAGCCTTCCCAGGACTGAGTGTGAATGTTGACAGTATGTGCAGAAAGACTGACCTCAGCTTCCTCCTCCTGAATGTTTACAGCTGAGACTGTTGTCCTACAGAGACCTCCCACTGAGACTAGCCGACCCTTCCTCCTGTGCTGTATAATAAATGCCCAAGTTTCCAGTTACATAGTGGGTGCCCTCCACCAGACTGAGCACAACCCACCCAATGCCAGTTTTCCATGTCTCATTTCTTTACTGTAATGTTCTCATTCAAATATCACCCTAATCAGGGTTCCAGGACCGCACTGGGCAGGACATGAAAACTAGTTGAGACTGGAGAAGACTTGTACAAACAGAAGACAATACCATTAGCAATCAATCACTTGGTACTTGAAATCCATCCCTTGGCATCCGTTAGGACCCTTCCCTGATGTCAGGCCGGTGCCTTCTTGTATTTGTGTCCTGTTCCCCTTTTCTACCCCTAACTACAGTTTTAGCATATGATCGCCACACAAGCGACTCAACTCTGCGCTCTCGGCTGAGCTTTACTTAAAGCATCCGGTGTTGTTTAACCTAAATCAGGTTTTTTTTTCAGACTTTGCTGTGCATCAGGGCCACCTGGAGTGGTTCTCATGCAGATGCCCGGGCCCCACTCCCGGAGTCTCTGACTCAGGCTTAGGTCCATGGTGGGGGCCAAAGAACATACGTGATTCTACAGCATATTAAGAAATAGTTGGTGTGCAACAAACTTCATGAATTTAATGTTGGCAATTCAGTGTTTTGAGGTGAACACACCCGTGAGACCAACAACACAGTCAAGATGATGGGCGTTCTTACCCCACACCCAGCTCATGTTCCAGCCATGATCCTTCCTCCCTCTGTATCCAACCCCACCCCAGGCATCCAGGAACATGCTTCTTTGCTTTTTCAAAGTTTAAACTCTTTTTTATTTTTATTACATTTACTTCTTTGTTTGTGTATTGGGGGAGGGGTGTGGAGCTGCAGACCTGTGGGAAGTGATTTTCCCCTCCCACCACATGGATCCCTGGGATGGAAGTCAGGTCGCTGGGCTTGGCAGCAGGTATGTACCAGCCCAGCTGTGCTATCTCTCCAGACCAAGATTTTGTTTAATTTTTAAGAGTGGTGTGTGTGTGTGTGCATGTGTGTGTGTGTGCATGCGTGTGTGTCGTGCGCATGTGCGTGCATGCATGCAGGTGTGTGTGTGTGTGACAGTATATATGTGGGAATTAAAGAACAACTTTCAAGAGTTACTTATCTCCTACCAGTGCAGGCCTACAGTGTAGGTGTGTGAGTGCAATGCTCACAGAGGCTGGAGTTAAAAAAGTCCTGAGCCACCCAACATGGGTGCTGGAAATTGATTTTCTTTTTAAGATTTATTTATTTAGTATATGAGTGCTCCTATACATCTGTATGATAGAAGACATCAGATCTCACTGTAGATGGTTGTTGTGAGCCACCATGTGGTTGCTGGGAATTGAACTCAGGACCTCAGGAAGAGCAGCCTGTGCTCCTAACCACCAAGCCATCTCTCCAGCTTGTGAACCTATTTCATTTACTGCAGATTCATTTGTAGCTTCTAAAATTTTATGTAAATGGGTGATCTGTGTTATTTACTCTTCCTGGATCATCTCACAAATCACAGTTACATTGAAATTCTTTGGCAGCATCACACATATCAATGGCTCTCTCCTTTTTATTCCTGAAGAGTAGTCTCATCATATGAATATGTGACTCTGCCTCTCTGTTCACCTGTTGACTCAGGCTGTCTCCTATCTGAGCTATTAACACACAAAGCTGCCAAATGAACGTGCTTTTCTTCAGAAGGCGGAAATCCTGGTCAGACAGGAAGTGCACACACACACATGACTGACATATGCCAGACTGTTTTCCAGATTGGTTATACCGTTTTACACACTCAACAGCTGTGTATAAAATTCTTGTCAACATCTAGCATGGCTAGCTTGTCATTTCAGGCTTTGCAGTGGGCATATAGAAGCACATCATGGTGATTTTCAATGCTTTTCCTTTGTATCTTTTTAGCTGGGTTCTGTCTCCGTGGCTGGGGTGTTAGCCTCACACTCCAAAGCATCCATTTTGATTCCCAGACCAGGAGCTGGGCACATAGGCCTGTCATCCCAGAAGGGAAATCAGAAGTTTAAGGTCATCCTGGCTTTGGCTAGCTCCAGGCTCACCTAGGCTACATGAAAGAGACCCCATCTCAAATCCCACATCACAACAGAAAGGTTGTGTAGGAGAGATGGTTTGCCACACAAACCTGGACCCAGCCAGAACTGACTCCTGAGAAGCTGTCCCTGACCTTCACACTCCCACCATAGCACACTTGCACCTGTACACACACAGACACATCATATACAAACAACGACAACAGTAATAGTTACAAATCCAATTCTTACAGTCTTTTAAATTGTAGTATATATTGCACGGGAACAGTGGAAGGCATAGACACTAGAGTACTCCCTGCCTGTAGCTAATTATGTTGACTCAGGTGTGTGTGCTATCATCTTGTCTTCTGAGGTGTCTTTTGGAGTTAAGTATTCAAATCTTGTGCCTTTGACAAGCAGCCTGTTATGCTGGGTGAGGGGCTCACTTAATAGGTACAAAGTCCTAGATCCGATCTCCAGCACAGCATAATGAACTAGCCTACCACAGGCTGCATGAGCTTACAGTGTGAACACACCCGTGAGACCAACACCACAGGCGAGATACGTTCTCACCCCTCAGCCACCTCCCCTTCTTTTCAGTCTTTTCTTTGACAGAGGGGGCTTGAGGCCAGTCTCAGATACGTGAAACCTGCTTCAAAACAATAATGAAAATGAGTCACCTTACTATTTTATTGTGTTCTCTCTCTAATGCGTAGGTGTATGTGTGTGTGCATCTTCACTGTGTGGCACATGTATGTTTCTCCAGGTGTGGGCGTATGTTTGCACAGTTGTGCACACATGTACATGGATGCCCCAGGGAACGTTATTACCACCATAGTTTTGTCGTTCATGTGAAAAGCTTTACTGGGGGAGGGGGAAGGGAAGAGGTGGAAAGAGGAAAAAAAAAAAAAAAGGAAGAAGTCACCAAGCCAGGAGCTCATCTGCTGAGTCAGGACGGCTGGCCAAGGAGGTTGAGGTATCCACCGTCTGCTGCCGCCCCAGAACTAGGGCTAGATGCACCATGCTGCACCCAGTTACATGTGATTATGGAAGATCTGAATCAGGCCCCCGCACTCCCACAGCAGAAACGTCATTGACTGAATCATCTTCCCGGCCCCTTACTGTGCTCTTATATTAACAGAGGCTTCGCCAGGTGTGTATTTTGGAAATATTCTTTCCTTTATGTGGCTCAGCTTTTCATTTTTATTTTGTTTCTGTCTGTTTCTGGCAGGGTCTGACTATGGGGTTCAGGCCGACCCCCAACTCTTGATCTTCCGCTGCCACCTCCCAAGTGCTGAGCCCGGCTTACCTTTTTAAAAAGCAAAATCTGTTGAAGAACAAACATTTTTAATTTGGTTACATTCAGTTCATTGATTTTTTTTAAAAATAGTTTATATTTTTGGTCTTAATTAGGAAATCTTTACCAAACTTGAACAGTAAGATTTTTCTCTTATGCTCTTATGGCTTTTTCGTTGTTTTGTTTTCTTAGATAGGGTCTCATCTGGTCCCAAACTGCTGTAGGAGGATGACCTTGAACTCTGACCCTCCCAATTCCCCTTCCTGAGTTCTGAGGTCACAGGTCTATGCTACCATGTCACCTGGTGTATTCACCACTGGGGAGCAAAGCCAGAGCTTCATTCATGCTGGGTCCGTTGACACTGTGCCTGCTGCGATTCGCCTCCAGCTCACAACTGATGTATCTTGTTGGTTTGGCACGTGGCTATCAGTGTCCCAGTGTCATTTGTTGAAAAGGTTATCCTTCTCCCAATGAATTACCCCCGACTTTTGTCAGGAACCAATTGACCATTTACGCAGTTTCTGTTTCAAGACTGTACTCTGTTGCCTTGACTTATCTGTCTTTACACTGATATTGAACATATGGTTTGAAATCAGGTAGTGAAAGCTGTTCAACTTTGTTCCTTTCCAAAGTTGTCTTTTGCTATTTGAGGACTTCATAATTACCATATGAATTTTATAACCCATCTCTCAGTTTCTAAAAATAAAAGTGCTGAGATTTTGAGATTGCAATAGTTCTACACATAAGTTTGTGGATTATGACTATTTCAACAATAATGAATGAGTCTTACAGTGAATAGGCATACTATTTTTCCTCAGGCTATTTGGGTATTCTTTCAATCATATTCTAATTGTATTGGAATTAATTTGTTTTGTGTGTGTATGTGTGTCTATGTGTGTGGAGTAGGTACACATGTGTACACATACATGTGAAGGCCACAGGTCAACCATGAATGTTCCTCAGGAGCTGACATCCTTGTTTATTGGGACCAAGTTTTTCACTGGGACCCAGGACTCACCAGCTGTGTTTCCTTCTGTCTCTGCTTCCTAAGTACATTTACAAGAGCACAGCACCAAGACTGGCTTTGACATGCTTGCTGGGGATCGAACTTAGGCCCTCATGCTTGCGCAATAGCATGTTATACCAAGGGAGCCATCTGCTCAGCCTCAGCAATACTCCTGCTCAAGATTAAACCCAGGGACTAGTCCATGCTAGAAAAGTATGAGACCACTGAGCTGTGTCCCTGGTTGGTGGGTTTGGGAGTAGAGGTCTTATACTTTAGCTCCGATGAATCTCTAATATTTAACATTGCTAATTCTATGCTGTTGTAAGTGGTAATATTTGAAGCTCTCTACTTCCTATTATTTAAAGATAATGCATAGGCACAATGTATATGTTTTCTGGGTCTCTGTTGCAGTTTTTTAAATTCAGTACAGTCTGTGGGATAAAATGCTGCATTTCCCACTATCTCCCTGGGGGCTGATTCTTTTATGTGGGGATCACACTTGGTGGGCCATCGGTTCTCTGTTTTCATTCTTGGAACCTCTTGTTCCAAGTCCAGATACTTGGCTTCAAATGGTGGCTCTCTGACTTCTCCTGTCCTGGAAATAGCCCCACCATCCAGTTATATCACCACTGGCCAACTGTCGGTAGCTGCTCAGGTAATACAGTCCCAAAATGCATCATCTACCGAGTCCCCTGCGCCTCACTTTCTCTTGCCATGCCTGCATCTGTTAACTACCTACTAAGTACTCCTCAGCTTCTAATCTCTTCCTTCCGCAATTTATGCTTCAGTCTCCCATCTTTACAGCTGCTTCATAGTCCAAGATGCTGAGTCCAGCATCCTGGATTTAAAGGGAAGAAAGGCAATCCATCTAGTTCTCTACACGGTGAGGATGAAGTCTGTGTCCTAGCAAAGAGTCCACCACGAGGCCCTCACTTCCTGCTGGATGGAGCCTATACTTGTCACTCTGACACTGCATGATGAACTTCCACCCTGTCTACCCAGCATCCATTCACTATTGGGTCTTTGGCAGCAGAACTCATATTCAAAGAGTAAACTGATCCAGGACTTTAGAACTTTGAAGATAAGCCATCCTAGGATTAAACTGTAATCAAATAGAAGATTCCACAGGAACGTGAAAAGTGGGTGAACTTCCTGCCTTCCCTTCGATTTCCCCACATCCGAGAGGCATGTTGGACTATGAGGTGAGCACAACAGCTGGGGAACCTACAAGGGACTGAACTAAGCCCTCCCAATGTGAATGACAGTTTGTGTAGCCTCTGGCAGTGAGACCAGAATTTATTCCTAGAGCATGAACTGGCTTCTTGGAGCCCATTCCCTACAGAGGAACTCCTTGCTCAGCCTTGATACTGGGGAAGGGGCTTGGTTCTACCTCACCTGGATATGCCAGACTGCATTGACTCAACCTGGGAGTTCTTACCCTCTCTGAGGAATGGATGAGGAGATGGGTGGGGGAAACTGGGGGGGGGGGTATGGGAAAACATTTTTCTAAAAAAAAAAAAAAAAAAGATGCAAACATTTTCTGAGGCTTTACAGAGACTGTGATCCTAGTGACAGTCAGGTCACCATATAAGTCCCAGATTGCCAGGCTCTAAAATGATCTTATTTACAGAAAAATAAACCTTTTATGTATAAGCCACTATAATATGGCTACGTATAATCATCTTTGGTCTGACTGATGCATCTGTAGATAGTATCCTCAGCATACTTTTTTATCTCCTTTCATTCAATCCTTCTACAAAGAAGTTATGTTCTTACCAGGCTGTGCTGTTTATTTTGTGGTTGGGGAAGAGAGTAGTATGCACATGTGTGAACACATATGTGGAGGCCAGAGGACAACCTCAGGCACCATACACTTCATTTTTAAAATTTTATTTAAATTAGTGTGTCTCTGTGTGTGTGTGTTTGTATGTCTGTGTGTGTATGTATGCATGTGTATATGTGTGTATGTCTGCATGTGTGTGTGCATGTGCGTGCATGTGTGTCTGTGTATGCATGCATGTGTGTGTATGTGTATATGTGTGTATGTGTATATGTGTGCATGTGTGTATGTCTGTGTGTGCGTGCATGTGTATGTGTGTATATGTGTGTGTCTGTGTGTGTATATGTGTGCATGTGTGTGCATTGTGTATGTGTGTATGTGTGCATGTGCACACACAGGGTCAGAGGACAACTTTCAGGAGTTGGTTTTCTTCTTCTATTGTGGGCTGAACTCAGGCCATCCAGTTTGTGCAGTGAGGCTAAACCTTTACTGGTCCTGCGTCATTTTTAAAAATTATTTATTTTTATTTTATGTGTATGATTTGAGTCTTTGTCTGCATGTATGTATTTATAACAAGTGCATGCATTGTGTCCTTAGAGGCCAGAAGAGGGTGTGAGATCTCCTACAACAGAAATTGCAAATGGTTATGAGCTGCCATGTGGGGGTGCTGGCTGCAAAGGCAGCATTGCTCTTACCTGGTGAGCTGCCCCCGCAGCTTCATGCACCTTGCTTCTTGAGACAAGGTCTCTTATTGTGGTCTCTACCTCTCAGCACTGGGGTATAAGCATCGTACCGAGCACCATGCCCACTTTTTCTATGAGCATTGGGATCAAACTAAGAGCCTTGTGCACAGCAATCACTCCACCAAGTGGGCTGTTCCCCAACTGGTTTTTGTTTTCCCGAGGGCCAGGGATGCCTTTCCGTCTCTGTTTCTTCCTACTGATAGAAGTCAGGCCCTGATGCCCTCTCTGCCATCAACCCTCTGCTGACTCTGCAAATCAAATGTGATTTCTTCCTCCTGCAGATGTGAGAGTATGTCAGTTGATTCCTCAGCGCTGAGACTCTGCCCACTACTTAGATACCCTCCCCCATCGCCACACTGTGCATGTGATTCAAAGTGCCAAGCACAGGGTTAGTGTTCAACAAGAATTTGTGGAAGTGATGCATGGATAGATGCAGGAGTGAAAACACTGAGCATTCTGTCACCCTCCGTCCTGTGTATCCATCTGTCTCAGCCCTTTCAAGGAGACTGCAGGTTCAGAAGGTTTCCATAGCTGATAGCAGAGAAGAGAGGCGCGTGCACAAAGGCAAGGGGCTGCCTCTGCCTCGAAAGGACAAGGCTAAGGGAGAATTATTACACTTGGCACAGGCTGCCTTGTAAGAACAACAACAACTAACATTTGCTAAGCACTTGCTATGTGCTGACACCATGTGATTTACACACACAATTTCATCAAAGCTCCCAGCAGCCTAGCAGGTCGGTGGTAACTAAGCCCCTCTGCTAAAAATGAGACAGAGATCCAAAGAGGTTTAGCTAAGGTGTCCAAGGTCACAGCAGAGGCAGAGCTAAGACTGGGAACCCATCCTGGGCTGATTCTAAGCCACGTCCCTAACCTGGAGTTAGGATGTCTGAGACACGGCTGTCTACGGGGCCAGTGTTCAGGAGCTGTGGCTGGTTCATTTCTGCTCACTCTGCAGAGCCTACACGCTGTATCTACAAGCCTCCAATGGTTAGCTTCAGAATAATCAAAAGTCTTTCCCTCCTAGGAAGATAGACATACTTCAGTTTCTCCACACACTACTACTAAGGCTGAGGCATATTCCAAAGTAAACAACGACTCTGCAATGTGACACGAAGGCAGATCAGCCAGAGACCACAAAACCCGAGGGACAACTTGCTGGTGAATTTCCCCAGTTTTCTCATTGTCTCATGCTAACACCCCAGGCTCAAAGCTAAAGAAACAGCAATGTGCAGAATAAAGAAATCCCATCTCTCCTTTTTTCTCTAGTTAAAGGATTAGGAAATGGATAAGCTAAGGAGACACCTTTAGGAAAATAACAGCTCCATTTCTCAGACACCCCAGGAAACACTGTATCCCACTCCTGACTCATATCAACAAAGGGCGGAGAAACGAGCCTGTCCTTCAGCCCTTACAAAACGAGGCAGTCAGAGAAGGTAACTGGAAAGACTGGATGCTAATCTCCTCACTGGTAACATTCACTAGAGATATGTGGGGGCCCAGGACAGTGAGGCACCTCTCCTTCCCTCTCTGTGTTGGGAGATTCTAGGGGAGGCCTGGCTAACAGCCCTCTTGGCCAGCGTGATGTAGTTGCAGGCCCAGTAGGAGCTCAAACGGGTGTGGGGGGGGGGGGGGAGATCGATGTCTCCGCACTTTGCAGTTACAAGAAGATGATCTCACATCTTTAACTGTGCCTGTGTTAGAGGTGCCCTGCTAAAAAGGAAAAGTTTAAATAAGATCAAGAGTCATCTGATACCTAAATTTTATGAGTTTCAACTGAAAAATCACTCTTCATACTAAGAACCAGGAAGATCTCAAACTGAATTTAAAAAGACAGTCAATAGATGTCAGCGGAGAAATGGGAAAAAATGTTAGGATTATCCAACAAAGACTTTAAAGCAGCTGAAAAACGCAGAAAAATGTTCCAGAGGTGATGGGGATATGACTCTGTGGTTAAGCCCGGGCTGGATCTCCACCTCGGGAAAGTTAAAGTGCTGGGATGCAGCTTAGGGTAAAGATCCTGCCTGGCTTGTGTGAGGTTCTGGATTCAATTGCCAACATTGGAAGTGGGGAGGGGAGCGGGAGGGAGGGAAGGAGGGAGGGAGGGAGGGAGGGAGGGAGGGAGGGAGGGAGAACTGGCATGGGCTTTTGAAACCACCTCCAACAAGGCCACACCTCCTAATCCTTTCTAATCAGCTCACCAACAGCGGGCACTCAAGCATATGAACCTATGGACGTCATTCTCACTCAGATCCACAGGAAACAAAGAAGACAGAACCACTTTGGAACATAAGTCATAGAAAACTAACACACCATTCCCATCCATTCTTCTGTTTATCAGAGGAGTGAAAACTATGACCACTCAAAACCTACATCAAATCTGCACAACTAATATCAACTTTACTCTTATCACCGAGACTTAGAAGTGATTTAGATATTCTTTAACCAGCAAGTTAAATAAACTGTGGTGTGTGTAGATCACGGAGTACTATTTGGCACTAAAAATAAGTCGGCTAATGAAACCAAAGGAAGTATGGAGGCAACATAAGTGCTTACATTGTGAAAGAGGTGTGTATGCCATGTGACATTCTAGAAAAAGCAAAACTGGAGATAGAAAGAGTATCATTGGTTTTCTAGAGATATGAGGAGGGGAGGAGATTAGGTGGAGCACAAGGATTCTTAGTGTGTGAAAATACTCTATATGGAGCCATAATGGCAGATGCATGCCAGCATACATTTGCCCAAGCCCATAGAATGTCCAACGTCAAGAATGAGCCCTACAGTAAGTGACAGCCTGTAGGCAGTCATGGTGTATCCATGTGAGGTCATCAATGAAGGGGAGGGGAGGGAGGAGAGAGAGGTGGAGTAAATGAGGGTGCTATCAAGATGAAGGAAAAGCAGAAGACTTTTGATCTGTCCTGAAAGAATGGCTAAAGAAAGTTCTTTAAGTGGGAAGGGAACGGCCAAAGAGAGAAACTTGGAGGCTGGGAAGATACCCCAGCTGTTAAAATGCCTGCCTAGCATGAGGACCTGAGTTCAGATCCCCAGCACTCACGTATAAAGCTGGCCACAGTGGTCCAGTGGTGGTGGTGCATTCTTTTAATCCCAGTACTTGGGAGGCAGAGGCATGTAGATCTCTGTGTTTGAGGCCAGCCTGGCCTACAAAGATGGTTCTAGCATAGCCAAGGCTACACACACACAAACACACATACACAAAGCAAAACAAACAAACAAAAACCTGTCTCTAAAGAAAAGGCAGGGTGTACAGTGGTATGCACCTGTTAATTTAGCTCTCTGGGGAAGTGGAGACAGGAGGATCCCTGGAGGAGACTGGTCAATTAGTCTTGAATCGATGATCCCCAGGTTCAACTAAAGACCCTGACTCAAAAGACTAGAAAGAAATAAAGACACCTGATATTGAACTCTGTGAGATGAGATAATGCTCTTGCACACTGTAAAGATTTGTCACTTGAATTGGTTTAATAAAACACTGATTGGCCAGTAGCCAGGAAGGAAGGATAGGCAGGCGACCACACTGGGAAGAGAAAGGGTTGAGTCAGGAATTGCCATCCAGATGCAGAAAAAGCAAGATAATGCCAAATTGAGGAAAGGTACCAAGCCTTGTAGCTAGACACAGATAAGAGTTATAGGTTAATTTAAGTGTAAGAGTTAGTAATAATCCAGAGCTACTGGCCGAGCATTTATACTTAAGTCTCTGATTAATTATTATAAGAATGGATGCTGCAGGACCAGGTGGGACAAGGCAGCACTGAGAAACTTCTGCCTACACCTCTGGCCTCCACAGGCCCTTGCACGCGTGTGCACATACACATGCGCACACCACACACACAGAAGGACTCTTGGAACAGTAAGAAAAACACGGTGAGCAAAACTGTGAATAAGCACAAAAGATTATTCTTTGCCTCTTAATCATTCCAAATTACTTTAAACTGTTGAATTAAAAGTTGAAATGCTCTCCGATATATATAGAAGCAATACTTGGTAACTAATATACGCACATCTATGTGTGTGTATGTATACATATGTGTGTGTGAGGTGAGATACTTAATCATCAAAAACAAAATTTATACAAAGTGAGTACACCCAAAAAGACTATAGAAAAATGAAAGTAAAACTCTAAAGAGTGTTCAAATTACCCACAGAAAAAGAAACACACAAGCAAAAAGTAAAATAGGGGCTGTAGTCATGACTCAGTAGGTCAGAGCTCTCACTGTATCAGCATGAGGCCTGAGTTCAAATCCCTGGCACCCACATTAAAGAGCCATGCATGGCCACATATGCCTATAACCCTAGCATGAGGGATAGAGACAGGCAGATCTTGAGAGCTCATCGGCAAGGTACTCAGCTGAAATGGTGAACGGTAGGTTTCCTGAGAGACCTTATCTCAAAAGCATGAGGTGGAGAGCAATAGAGGAAAACATGACATGGGCCTCTGGCCTCCACGCACACGCACACACATACACACAGATGTGCATATGTCACCACACAAGCATGCACATGTGTAAATATATATCCCACACAAGTGCATACACCCACATGCAAGCATGCACACATATATGAATAAATAATGGCAAATTTAGGCTCTCAGATGTCAACAATTATAAGAAATATAAGTAATTTATATTCATGAAGACAGAGAGTGGCACAACTGCTTAAAACTCATAATTAAAAGCTGAGCATGATGGTATGCACCTTTATTTCAGCACTTGAAAGGTGGAGACAGACAGATCTCTGTGAGTTCAAGGTTAGCCAGGAATACAATGAGATTCTGTCTCAAAAAAAAAGATTAAAAAAAAAAACCCTGTCCCATTAGCCTG
The DNA here is from genome assembly GCA_033318265.1 of Phyllotis vaccarum. NCBI lineage: Eukaryota > Metazoa > Chordata > Mammalia > Rodentia > Cricetidae > Phyllotis > Phyllotis vaccarum. Next base: position 17,059,233 of record JARWLC010000004.1, on the reverse strand, counting down.
GGACATAACCTGTAGATAGAAGGCTTGTTTAATATGTACAAGGCCTGGATTCAATTTCCAGAAGCACAAAAACTATAGAACAAAATAACAACTCAACTACAGGTTTGTATGAGAAACTCACTTCAAATACAATGACACAATGAGCCAGGTCGAAGGGCAAAGGACAGAAGATATGTCACATAAGTATGCATCACAGGAATGGTTCCATCAGCATCAGGCAGGCAGAGAGGGCTTTCAAGCAAAGAACGTTACCAGAGACAGAGAAGATAGTGTGAATTAATGAGCATCAGTCCAGCAGGAAGACCCAAGAATCCTAAATGTCTATGGACCGAGTGCAGAACTTGGAGGTATGAAGCAGAGCCTGATAGATCCAGAAAGAGCAGGAAAACACCAGTCACTGAAGACTTGAGCAGCCTCCTCTCAGGACCAGTGGAAGACCTGGACAGAAAACCAGAAAGCCCACTGATGCCTGTGGCCAGCAGGACTGATTCACCCAGCAAGAAATAAGTACGCATCCTTCCTGTTCCTATTGGTAGGGCTTTCTGGGCAAGCCTGACTTGAACTTGACCCCAGAACCCACACAGAAGTGGATGGGGAGCTGACTCCACAAAGCTGTCTTCCGTCTTCCACTTGGGAGTTGTGACACACATACCTGCCCACCCCAACCCCACATCAATGTTTTTCTCTAGGATGTATGAAAAGATAGACCATATCTTGGGCAGTTAAGCAAACTGATTTCTTTGCCCAATGCTAAAGATTAAACCCGGGTCTCATACACACTAGACAACCATTCTATCACCAAGCTGTGTCCCAAACCTTTAGAAGTCTTTGAGACATCATCTCACTAAGTTGTCTTCTAGGCCTGCACTGAACTTGTGATCCCTTTGCATCAGCTCCAAATAGCTGGGGACAGGCCCATAACCCAACTCCTAAACAACTTCTAAATGAATTTTTAAAAACATATAGAATGTGTTTTCTCACTGAAAATGGCATTTCTAAGTATGTATTTTTAGCCATGTATGGTGATATAGGTCTTTAATCCAGCACTCAGGAAACAGAGGCAGGTGGATCTCTCTATGAAGTTAAGGCCAGCCTGGGCTACACAGCCTGGGTTTCAAAAAGTTATTTTTAGAAACTGATCCTTTCTAGAGGACACCCGTTACTGACCTCTCTTTCCCCCCCTCTCTCTTTCCCTCTCTCTCTCTCCCTCCCTCCCTCCTCTCCCTCCCCACCATGTGAAAAAAAGGAAGAAAGAAACTGATTATCAGGGAAATCTTTGAAATACTTGGAAACAAAATAACACATCTGTAAATAATCCAGGGGCCAAAGAGAGACTCACAAAGGAAATTTAAAATATGATAAATTAGGGGTTGGGGAGGTGGCTCCTTCAATAAAGCACTTGCTGCATAAGCATGAAGTGATAGTTCCCTGACCACAGGTAAAATAACTGGGTGCAGTGGAATGTATTCCCAGCCTAGGAGTTGGAGGTGGGAGGAGCCCAGGACCTGGCACTGCTGGACAGTGCTGTTAACTGACAAATCCAAGTTCAGTCAGTGATACTGTCTCAAACATAAAGTGGAGGGCTGAGGAGGTGACCCTGGCTGCTCTTCCAGAGGACCCAGGTACATTTCTCAACACCCACATGGCAGCTCACAACCATCTGTAACTCCAGTTCCAGGGGATCCAGTGCTGCCTTCTGCCCTCTGTGGGGACCAGCCATGCCTCTGGTGCACGGACATACATGCAAGCAGAAGGCTCAAAATAAAGTAATACATCTTTAAATTTCTTTTTAAAAGTAAAGGGGAAGTCACCTGATATTGACCTCTAGCCTCCACATGTGTGGACGGACACACATATGTGCACACATGCATGGACACACACACTCACAGTCAACTAAATTGAATAAAAAGTAATATTCAATATATGAGAACTTAAGAGGGCCACAAATTACAATAGCGGTTGATGGGGACTTCGTATCATTGAACTCATGTAGTAGAGAGCAAGAAACTTTCAAATCAACAATCTAAGCTTTTATTTCAAGAATTGAGTGGGTGGGTAGGTGGAGGGAGCAAAAAAAATTCCAAAGCAAGCAGAAGAAAGAAATAATAAAGACAAGAAAAGAAAAATGAATGAAATTGGAAACAAAGACAATAGAAAAAAATCAATGGCATAAAAAAACCAATAAAATTGATAATCCTCTCACAAAACGGATAAAAGAAGAAGGTACAAGCTGCAACATTACACATGGAATGGGATATCACTGCAGACTCTACGCACAAACACTACACACTGGGCTGGCAGGATGGCTCTGTAGGAAAGGGTGCCTGCAGCCAAGCCTCGTGACCTGAGTTTGATTCCCTAAGACCCGTCTAGGGGAAGGAGAGAACTGACCCCTGCACATCGATCTCTGACCTCCACACTCACACCCTGGACAGTTCATTTGCTGTCCACAGCATCCGTAGTGATTGCCTATTTATACTGGGGAAGGCTTGGGAAGGGGTTGAGAGTTAGAGGTGAGGGAAGGCAGAGCCAACTCAGGACCAACCCAGCCAGCCTCTGCACATGTCTGATTATGCCCTGTTAACCTTCCACCAGGGCCAACCTGTCTGCCTCCCTCCGTCCCTACAGGCTGGAATCATTTTCTCTTTGGCCATCACATCCCATGTTTGTTTTATTTTAGCTTAAAATAAATGGCTAGTTCTCCTCACTTTTGAGATTTATGGGCCAAGGCCTTTCTTTGTATGTCTACACTGATGCCACCATCATGCCTCTACCATGGTGCACACTCACAAGGCCTTGGCTAATATTTTTGGCTTAAAAAATAAAAATATAACAGCTTTGTATTTGTTGATTTCACATAAGAAATTAAAATATGTTATACTTGTGTGGGAATATCTTTCTGTATGCCGTGAATATCAATTTTTAAATAAAGGAGCTGTTTTGGCCCATGACAGGTACCACAGAAGAAGTACGTGGGGAATCAAAATAGGTAGGAAAGGAAGGACGGAGTCAGAGTCAGATCGAGCCAGACGGCCAAAGAAGCAACATATAAGGAACATAGGTGAGCCACGGACCACGTGGCAGACAGATAAATGAGAATGGGTTGAGTTAAGAAGAAAGAGCTAGATAGTAATGTGCCTGAGCCATAGGCCAAACAGCATCAAGTTAATATAAGCGTCTGAATCATTTTAGGGGGCCAAAGCAGCTATGGGCGGCTAAGGGGTCTGGGGAGGCAGGTCCGGGGTCTGGACCTCTGGTCGCCCGGAACCAAGAAACCTTATTGTAACAGTTATACTATCTTTAAAATATAGTTTTAATTTAGAAAACCTCCCCACCTCCCTACCCTCTCTTTCAGCTTTGACTTCCTCAACAGGGACTGCAACCTACAAGGTACTAAGAAAACAGAGTCCTGGGTTTTCTTTAATTTCCCACTTATTTCCCTGTCATTGGCCCAGTGTATAATTGTAATTTGACACAAACTTTAAGCAACCGACTGTTGTAGAAATCTTTGCAAACAGCAATGTTGATTTTTCACATTTATCTTATTGGTTTCTATAACATTTAGCTAAATTATCTAAGAATAGTAAGTGCAGCTGGCATAAACAGGCTGAGTTAAAAACAAATGACTCTTGGTGAGCATGCAATTCAACCAAATGGGGAGCACAGTGCACAGCATCCTGGCTGTGAGCATTTGATGAGCCGTGAGTGCAGGCGGTATGCTCGGCACAGGATGGATGGCATCTCTGAAGGCAGTGAGCCAGGTAAGTACAGGTTGTTTGAAAACTTCTCTTGTTATCAGTGATAATGACTAAAACTTACTGAAGGCTACTCTCTTCCAGGCACCATGCTGGGTGCTTCTACATCTGTCTCACTTAATGATCACTCAAAGAAGGTCTCATTGGCCCATTTCATAGACAAAGTAAGGCTCAGTGGCATTTCACCCTTCCCAAGACTCAACTTCCTGTCTGACTTAAAATCTGCACTTTACACATGTGCTGTTTGTCCCTAGCACTTGTCATATCGGCAAACAAATGAGTGCAGAGGGCAGGGGATTCCCACAGTCAGGATAGTGTCCCTAAAAGATAGACTGGCTGAGTATGAGTTGTCTCCTAAGATGAGAGATGAGAGGTGTGTGGCAGAAGCTTAGGTGTCCTTAGAAGCTGGGGGAGTCCTGTAACAGGTGCTAGAGGGGGCCTGCACCTGGTGCCAAGATGTATCAGTCCATTTGCTATGTTCAATCCAGTCTGCACTCAGAGTCAGCACTAACCTCCTATAGTTGAATTCTGTCTGTTACTTTAACAAAATCAGGCCGGAACTTTATTGATTTGTTGTTGTTCTGTAATTGTGCATTTACCATTGGGAGATAAAGTAACTTTTGGCCTATGGCAAGACATCTCAGAAGCAGGCGGGAAATCTGAGCATAGATAAAAAGGAAGGAGGTCGGAGTCAGAGAGAGAAGCTGTGAGCTGCGGCAGAGAGAGGAAGATGTAAAGGAATTCAGGTAGGTCAGGAGCCACGTGGCAAGACATAGATGAACAGAAATGAGAGCTAGCAGCAATAAGCCTCAGCCATAGGCCAAACAGTTTGTAACTAATATAAGTCTTCGCATGATTATTTGGGACAGCAGGTTTGGGTCGTGGGGCTAGGCTGGGCCAGAAACTTATTATTATAAATGGTGTGCCAATGTGGGTCATATACATCCACATAAAGCCTGATAAAGTTTAGAAAGGGTTCTAGAACATAGAAATGGAGCCAAAAACAGCTTCTGAGTTGTGTCTCTCAAGTGAGGTGTGGTACAGAGACTCTATGGCATGGTGTGCGAGCTTGAGCTACAAAATGTTGGGCATGTGGTCTGCAGCTTAAGCTGCAACAAGGCTTGTTCTGGAAGTCTCACAGAAGACTTGATATCTGCACAAGCTGCTTATGACAGATTTAAGGTTACTGCTCTTACAGACAAAAAGGGAACAGAGTCAAAGATGGCTTCTTAGTAGCAGAGTTTTCTTGGGTTGGCTCTGTTTGCTGGCAGCAAGCAGAGGTGCGGCTCTTTTAAGAAATGTTTCCTGACTCAGCTTTAGTAGTAAAAACTGTGTGGCTCCTTTAAGAGGATCTGCTGTCAAGTATTTAAATGGAGTTCATGAGCAGTGGGTGGTAATGCTCTACTTGGTGGCAATGCTGACCCTAAAATTCCCCAGAGTGGTAATTGGGGCCCCTGCTAAAAAGCTAAACTCTTTATGAAGCTAGACTAGGAGTCTGGTGGAACCACCAGCCACCCTAGCCAAGCCTTTAATCCTAACCACACTTTGGCAGATTAAAGATGTGGCCAGACACAGAAAATGATAAGAGATAAATAGTAAAGACAGATTTTTTTTAAAAAAAAAACACCTCTAGATGGTTTACGGTGAGTTTAAAATTATACGTAAGCTTAAAAAAGAAAAGAAAAAGGAAAAAGAATAGAGTCCTTAAAAAAGAAATAGAGTAAAAAAATAAATAAAAAGCCATGTAAAGATGGACATTACAAAGAGTGTCTGGATACTATATGTTATTGTCTTTAAGTTTTTTGACTGAAAATGAAGTAGTAAAAGCTGCTAAAAAGACATTTGATTATAAACGTTGCTGGATTAATCCAACCTATATATTTTGTAAATGAGTCAACTTTAAAATTGAAATCAAAAGATATGCTACTTTGGAGAAGAGGTTTTCTTTTTATTTCCACAGAAAATGAGAGGCTGTGGGTTTATTTCTGGTAAAAGAAAATAAGGTTTGATCAAATAAGAATTCCTGAAAAATCTCTGATGGGAACAGATGGCCACATCAGGTTCAAAGGCTTCCAACTAAGATGATCCAGGCTCAGGACCCCCAATCAGCAGGAAGTAGTTTATGGAAAGCTGTGGCTGCCACTGAGAGAGGAAGATATAAAGGAACTCAGGTAAATCGCAAGCCATGTGGCAAGACATAGATGAATAGAAATGGTTAGGATATGAGAACTAGCTAACAGTAAGCCTGAGCCATAGGCCAAACAGTTTGTAATTAATATAAACCTTTGTGTGATTATATGGGACAGCTGGTCTGGGTCGTGAGGCCAGACCAGGAACTTATTACTACAATTGTTGTTACATTAATTTATTTTATTTTATTTTAGTGTATGTGTGTGTGCATGTGCGTGTCCTGTTCCCTGTGCACATGTGGAGGCTGGGGGACAAGTAGTCAGTTCTTCTCACCCTCCACTATATGGGACCCTGGGGACGAACGCCACATATCAGGCTTGGCAGCAAGTGTCTTTATATTGAGCCATCTTGCCAGCCCTGGTTCAATTTTTTTGTTTTTATTATTATTATGCTTAAGGGATAACGGGGGAAACAGAGTTACACTTTCAATGTCTGTCCTTGATGGCCACATAGTAAGTAACAACCCAGCAATAGACCAGTGGGGCAGAGTGGATTAAGTACAGTAAATTTAGTCTGGTATTGTGGCTGCCCCAGGAAGCTTCATCATAAGCTTCATTTTGAACTATCTTGCTGAATGTCCATCCTCTAGGCCACTATACACCCCTATATAATAAGAAGTTTCTGGCCTGTCTGGTCTGTGGTCTAGACCCACAGACCCACAGTTCCACAGAAACACACAGACGCTTATACTAATTTCATGCTGATTGACCTATGGCTCAGACATATTGCTAGCTAGCTCTTTCATCTTAACTCAATCTATTTCCACTAATTTGTTTAGCCCTGTGGCTTGTTACCTTTTCTCAGAGCAGCATGGTTCTCTTCTTTCCTCTGCATCTGCCCGCATCTCTCCTGATGTCTCTCTGATGTCCCTGCTCTGCTCTGCTTTTCCTGTTTTCAGAGTTTTCTTAGTCTGGTAGCCACACCCACACTTCCTGTCTGCCTTCTGGCCAATCAGCTTTTTATTAAACCAGTAAAAAGGAAGACATACCAGAACATAATCCCACTACACCCCTACCCCAGACTCATAGAAAGGTATCAGAGCCTGGCTTATCCTCTTGGTGTACTGCTCATCCCAAAGGCTTCACTGCACACTCAGCCTCGGTGACAAACCCCAGAGGCTGAGTTTCTGCCTAGCCTATTTCTTCCTGCCTGTTAAGCCACGTTAACTGACACCTGGCTAAGGTCCAAGCTTGGTTTCTGGGAGAGCTGGGCTTTTGATGCTGGCTGAGGTTTGGGTACATTCTGTCTCTGCCCTGGGCACAGCAGTAATATCAGCTCCCATATCTGCTCACCACAGTGTCCTCAGCACCTAAAGTGGTTTGCTATGATAGCAAATGCTATTTCCTGTTATTAGTCAACCAGTGACAGAACCTTTTCTGGTTTGGAAAGTCTATGCTATTAGCCATAGCATTTCATTCACTGTAGGCAAATGGTTCTTTCCCTACATTGTGTGTAGAGCAGGTTGACATGGTTCCAATGACTCTTGTGGATAAACAAGTGCTGTCATCCTGCCACCTATTACCTCATTGGGTGCGTTCTTCATGGTTCCTAGAAATCTTCTGGCTTCTTGTTTCCATAGATTTCCCATTATTAAAATGTTGTCAGTGGTGGACACATGGAGACAGACTGCCTTTTTAATATTCATGGACAGGTACTACTATCAAATGTGGTTTATTTTTTTAATGGTCAGTAGTTATTATTTTTTTAATGGTCAGTGGTTATTATTTTTTTTAATGGTCAGTGGTTAATGCAGAAACTTATAACTGGTCAAAGAGCTTAGAATAAGTGACTGTGGACACTCAGCCCTAAGTGGGATGTGGATATCAACTGCTCCAGGCTCAGGGAACATTGACTAAGAGAAAGCAGACAGAACAGAGCTATGAGATGCCATCTTCTGGACATAGGTGGCTGTCGATCCCATAAACTCAACAGCTGTGCATATTTGCACAAGACCCGTGCAAGATCAAGCCAGTCACACTCCAGTAAGGATGGTGGAAGGGCTGATGAGGGTCCACCCATAGCTGTCCTCACTGTTATCAGTTAATATGTCAATTTTCTTTGGGGTATGGCTGCTGGTAGGCTGCCCATGCTCCAGGGGATGGTCCTGCACTCATCCATTTGGGGTGGCATTAACTGGACTCAATGAATTACAATGAAGCTGACAGGAGGTGTGTTGGAGGATCTGGATAAGAGTGTGGGGTGGGTAATGATCAGGATGCATTGTACAAATGTATGAATTTGTCAAAGAATTAAATAAAAAAATTAAAACCCTGTCTCACTTGTTCTGTCTTCTTTTTCATAAGGTATTTGGCCACAGAAGCCTTTTCTCATGCAACAGCTGTTTAAAGTCAGTTCTGGTCAATCTGTCCAGGCTGCTGTAAGGCCACTCAAGACTCTACAGTTTATAAACAATAGAAATATGTTGCTCACAGTTCTGGAAAGCTACAGAGTCCGAGGTCAGGGTACCTGCAGCTTCCCTGTCTGATGAGGGCCTCCTGCTAACCACAGTGCCTCATGCTGGCATGGCGGCTAGTCTGAATCCCAGCGTTCAGGAGGTGGAGGCAGGAAGATCAGGAGTTTAAGGCCAGCCGGAGCTGCAAGAGACTGATGTACAAATCTAATTAATCTTATCAATAAAAAAAATCAGGAGTCAAATTTTGGGGTAAGAACCTAAAAGATCAGAGAACTGGGAGAAGCTGAAAGTTGTCCCTACCTCTCCTGTTCCTCTCTATAAAAAAGGTGAGATCCTATCTCAGCACCACCTTATCACTTCCTGTCTCCTCTCTGTACAGACCTCCAGAACTCTATGGTTAACTAGTGGTTTCTGGCCTTCCCTAGCTCTGAGGTCCTGACCCACAGTCTCAAAGAATTACACAAAGGCTTATACTAATTACATGCTGTCTGGCCCATGGCTCAGGCTTATTGCTTGTTACTCTAACTCTGAAACTCACCCAGTACCTTTCCTCAGAGCTGCTGTTTTCATCTTCTTTCCTCTGCGTCTGCTGGCGTCTCTGCTATGCTCCTCCTCCTCCTGGAGTTTTCTTGGTCTGGGAGCCCCGCCCACACTTCCTGTCTGCTTTCTGGCCAATCATCATTTTATTAAACCAGTAGGAAGGACAAATATTTACAGTGAACAAGAGTATAATCCCACAGCAAGACCCTGTCTCAAAAGGTAAAATAACAGGAAACTACAATGCTGGCTTGGTGCTGTGTCGCTGGAGTGGCTGTGTCACCGAGTCACTGTGTCTTGGAGTGGCTGTGTCATCCAGTGGCAGAAGAGCTGTCAGCAGTGTCTCCTTTCACCTGTTATAATTAAACTAGTGAAGGCAGAGCCCTCATGACACAATCACCCCAAGGGCCCAACTTCTGAATACACTTGCATGGAGGACCTGCTTCAACAGCTACAGCGAAATGAACTGTTGCTGTACATTCAATGTAACACGTAATGTCTACAATAGGGGATAAAACAGGAACAAAATAGTTTCTGTTCATATTTATTTAATTCTTTTTTGTTCTGGTTTTTGAAACAGGATTTCTCTTTGTAGCCCTGGTTGGCCTGGAAATGGCTCTGTAGACCAGACTGGACCTCACACTCACAGAGATCCACCTGTCTTTGACTTCTGAGTGTTGGGATTAAAGGCACACACCATCATCCGGCTATTTACTGGATTCTTTCCCCCCATCCATACACACACACACACACACACACACACACACACACACACTTATGTATGTATAAATATATGTATGTATGATGATGACGACTTACTGGATTCTTAAAGCATGTTTAGCAAAGACCCGGGCAGCCCTTACTTTATATCTTGTTTCCTGCCAGCTGTTTGGGGCACGGAAGACACATATTAAACTCTAACAACCACTCCTATGAAGCACAGAAAGGAACTGTGTTCTTAATGCTGTCGAAAAGGCACAGCCCATGCTACCAGAGTATGAAATACTGTAAAAAACCTACTCCAGTGAGGCCAGTCTCACAAAACTAATCTGCTACCCCCAGAATGAGTGTGTAAAGTGGGGATGGAGAATGGGGTTGCCGTTGTAGCCACAGATGAGATACTATCCAGGAGTAGAAAACAGTATATGCACAAAGGCTCTGAGGCAGGAACACAGGAACCAATGAACTTGGAACAATATGAGAGCTCCGGAATGAACAAACGCTGTACCAACCTGGCCTCCAAGGTCAAGTTAACATTTTGAGTTTTATCCAAAGAGCAGAGGGAGTTGCTAATCTAACAGAAAATGCAGGCTCAGTCAGCTGGTCAGTTACACGACTTTTTACCCTAAGCTGTTTCATTGTGTGGTACTTTGTGTTTTATAAAATATCTCCCCAGTGTCACCTTATGCCTCTTCTGCAGCAGACCTCTGGGTAACAAAGTCCTATTGATACAGATGGGTAATCAGGCTCAGAGATGTAAATAACTTGTCCAAGCTAGCTGGGGGCAATGTTTACATCCTGCCCACACATCTAAGGCCAGTCACTCAGAGGAAGTGCTAGCTCTTCCTGGCTTAGGCCTAGAGTCCAGGTTCTTTAGTGAAGCCCTTTAGAAGAACTTACGGAACATTTGACTAAAAGGCTGTGGAATGGGAGTTCAAATCCCAGCCTAGCAAATCCCCATCAGCCAGGTGGCTCCAACCAAGTCTCTTAACCTCTTTGATACTCTCAAACCTCAGATATAAAATAGGCTAATCACACCAACTCACGGGTAGCTGTAACAGTTAAATGAAATGATAATAGTCTGAAATGTTAACATATCAGACGCAACTCAAAAAATATCTGCACATTTCCATTTTTAAGGAGAGAAAACAGGCTTCCCTTGTGTTTTGGCGGTGTGGGATACACTGAATGTAGGTGTTAAATGAGGCTCAAATCCCTTCATCACAGGGATCATTGTATGTGAAATGGTTTGCGTCCCCATGCAGTTTGGAGGATGGGGACTGGAGTTCCTCTTGGTGGCCCCTGCTCAACCTGGAGCATTTATAGCTGACTCTTCTTACTTCTAATCTGTGTAGGGAGTTTTACACATTTGTTCAGGAGATGAGTGCCAGGATGTGATTCTGGGGTCATCCCAATGGACATATAGAATGGCCTTGGGAGCAGTCTGAGAAGGTCTCAGGAAGCAGCATTTAAAGGTCTCAGAGGTGTGTTAAACATCCATGTGGTGGCTATGCCAGGGGCTAGGGATGTAGCTTTGTAAGTAGAGTGTTTGCCATGCACACATGAAGTCCTGGGTTTAATTATCAACATGATATAAGTTGTGCAGCAACAGTTCTTGGGAGTTAGCACAGAAGGACCAGATGTCTAAGATCATTCTTAGAGAGTTCAAGGCCAGCTGGGATATGTAAGACCCTGGTTTATTGGAGGGGGGGTTCTTTTTCTTTAAAAAAAATTTTTAAAGCACATCTAGGATATTGAAGAAGGAATAATAACTAGTGTGGGAGTCCAGAGCACAGGGAATGTGTGAATCCTAAGTCTGAGTATCCTTGGCCATGCATGATCTTTCTAATCTAGGCCAATGTGGACCTTCATGGGAGCTTTCACCCACATTGGGGATTGAATGTATTTTAAGAAACTAGCATAGAAAATGATAGACTGTGAGTACTCTTGGTTCTCTTTGCATAGTTCTTTGATCTTAAAAATGGGCCTGATAGATAAAAATGGGTGATGGCTTGAACGAGGGCCTCAAAATAAAAGCAGACTATTGGATATTCAGGAATCACTGTTTGGACCATGACCTACGGCCTGAAGTACAAGTTGTATGGTGACTGAGCAAACTCACACAGACACACATACACACACACATACACACACACACACACACACACACACACACACACACACACCACATGCAATGCACACGCACATGCACGCACATATACGCACACATAAAGTTTCATAAAGTGGTACCTTACTACATATGTGATGCACTATGGTATTTGATTTTCTGTTTGATTCTCTTTCATTAAATTGATTTCGTGACTGCTAATGGATTGCAACCTGTACTTTAAGAAGCATTGGCCTAATAGATGATTTGTCCTTGGAGGTGATTGAGGAAGGCACTGTTCCTGAATAATGAAACTCGGATGAGTAATGCCAAAGGCTGATCTGCCTGACTGTGCACTTTAAACTCTCATAGCAGACCCATACAATCAGATTTCCTGTTACCTCAACATTAGGGCAAAGAATAGCAACAATATTTCCTACTGGATCCAGTCAGTGGAGAGAATGGGGCTAGGTACTTGAACGGCCCCTGCAGGAGCTCTCAATGTAGTGGGAAAATGGATTGGGCGGAATGGAGGGGATGTCAGGTAACTAGGGTAACATCTTGCCTTTGAAATAAAGACATTATAGAGTAATAATTGTACATAGGGCAACTTTAAATACATCCAGTGTAACACTTTGAAAATATACATCCACATTCTAAAGCAGTACACAGAAGTCCCTACGATGGTGCAGAGAACCAAATCTTCAGTGTTTAAGGGAATGCAACTTAAGGGGAGGTTCACGGGCTCAGGAGACAAGAACTCTCACAGGAGCTAGAGTTTTAGCAATGAGGAAGACAGAAGAGTGAGCCAGGCCTCTGAGTGTGAGGAGGCCAGAGGCCGTCAAGTGTTACGAGCTCTATGGAAAGTTCTCCTCCCTGGTGGACATGTAGAATGAGGAGCTTTTGACTTTGGGGCCTAAAGGTGGGGAAGAGTCATCCTTGACCTTCCTAGGCCCATGTCAAGAACACAGAGTGAGAGCAGAGTCCCACTACTCACAAGAGGTGGGAACCTCGATTGCAGAAAATAATAAACAAATGTGTCCATAGATGGTGAACCCACAGGGTTCAACCCGATGCTTCTCCACGGCCAATGCTATACAAGTCTCCACAAGAAACTAACTCCTGTTAAAGATGAGTTTACAATAAAGTTTAAAAAAAATTTCAAACTCCAGGAGGCCATGAACCACTGTGAGAAAAGGCTACAAATGACTTCCAGGAGGGAATTATACACGCTTTACTGTTATTGACACAACTGTAGACATTTGTGTGATAGGATGTGGAATGTTAATACATGTGCACATTTTATGGCGATCAAATTGGGGTAACTATAATACCTGTGACCTCCAACATTTCTTTTTGGTGAAAACATTCAAATTCTCTCTTCTAGCTGATTGTGTGTGTGGTAAGTGCATTATTGAATCACCTAGCTGCAGAATCTAACTCCAGAATCCATGCTTCCCTCCTTTTAGTGGATGAAAACTACTCTATTGTGCAGACCATTCTTTATCCATTTATCTGCCAATAAACATCTCAGCTGATTCCACATCCCCACTATTGGGTATGGTTTTGCAGTAAACATGGACGTTCAGATCTCTCATTAATACACTGAGTTTCTTTTCTTTGGATATGTACCTGACGGAGGGATTACCAGATATAATTAAACATATTGAGTGCCCTGCCAAACAGGAGAAAATAAGTCTAAAAGGCAAGAATAAGAAAATGAGCCACACAGTGGTGGTGAAGGCCTTTAATCCCAGCACTCAGGAACCAGAAGCATGCTCTGAGTTCCAGGACAGCCTGGTCTACAGAGTGAGCTCCAGGACAGCCTGGGCTACACAGGGAAACTATCTGAGGAAAAAAAAAAAGACAATGAAAGAGTAAAAAGAAGAGCTGAAAATAACCAATTAAAACAGAACGACGTCTAAGTAAAAACGACGCAATAGAAGGAGCTAAGTATCTAACGGTACCACTGAAGAGACCGTTGGTGAATTGAAAGAATATATTAAAAAGTACCTAAAATAAAATTCACAGTTAAAGTCATTTACAAAAGAGAAGCTGAAAGATGAACAGAGAGAGATGAAAATGTGGTAGAGAGAGGTTTTCCAGTATTCTATACAGGATTCAGGAATGAAATTTTGGTAAAAAAGAAACACAGTTGGATTTCCAAGCCCCCAAAAAACTAAAAAACAGGCTGATACCTAGATCCACTGTAATCAGACTACAGAGTACAGGAGACAATAGATCTACAGACTACCAGCTGAGTAACAACCAACCAGGCCTGAAGCTTCTCATCAGGAGTCACTGAAACCAGAAGACAAGTACAGCTTCAAAATACTGAGGAAAGTAACAGTCAGCTTCAGCTCCCAGAGCCAGACCATTACCAACAACAGAAAGTTGACATGACCTACTACCAAGCTCGTGATTCTAGCCCAGGAGCTGCCAAGGGTTGGGAGCAAGGGTCAAAGTTCAATCCTCAGCTACACTGGCTACACTCATGCACCCCACATACAATAACTATAATCCAGTTTCTAATGAGTGGGAGCTTCTGATTCACAGATCTTTTCAGTAGAAAGCTTGCAGGGCTTATAAGAGGGCCCAACGGGTAGTGTTTGCTGCCCAAACTTGATCAACGGAGTGAAAGCCTCAATTCCAGGCAAAGATGGAAAGAGAAAAAGTAATCTCACAAAATTGTCTTCTGTCTTCCACACAGTTGTAGCCCAGGCACACCTACATTCATACATCGTAACACACATAGTAAGTACATTTTCAAATAAAACACAATAAAATAATACTTAACACGTGCTTCAGCAAGAAGGATATTGAACCCACAAAGGAAATTTGGACTAGTAGAAACAGTAGTAAGTGAGTAACTTGGTAACTCTGTACATAAATCTGGATAATAATGTCTTAGTATTCAGACCTGCCCCTCCTGCCCACGACATCCTGATGTTGTCGCCTTTAAGAAAAGACTCCTTC